>CM035128.1:177154779-178354779 GCA_020205605.1 Panax ginseng | reverse complement strand
GTGCCATTAGGTCCTTGGCAAGTCGTGTTTGCAGGGCATGGACTTGACCCTAGTCCTACAGTGAACAAGAATCGCTTGTCAACAGTTTGTGGAACGTTAGCAGGGAATTTATCATTTGCTAAGCTGCGGAACTTCTTTGTGAAGTTAGCAACAAAACTGGTGGCATTAATTGGTGGTAGGGTTGGTTTATAGAGCAAACTTTTATTAGTGGAAGTATGATTTTCGTATTCAAGAATGGCTGCAACAGTTGAATTGTCGAAGGTGCCAAGGCCAGTGAAGTATGGCCTAGCAGTCATCAGAAAGGTTGCATTTGGGGAATTAGGTTTAGTTTTTAGCAGAACATTTGTGGTTTGGCCCGGGGTGATAAGAACTACATCGGTCTCAAATGGTTTGATGTAAACTGCATCTGCATCGACTATAGTCATGGTGTGGTTGGCAATGCTGAAGAAGAGTTCGTCGTTCATTGCTGCGTTTATAAGACGCAGCAAATAAGTCTTTCCTGGTTTTACCCTCAACTTGAATGTATCTGCAACACCCAAACTATGCCTTCAATACAGATCTGAATTTCATTAAATTGTCATTCTTAAACAAGAGTAATGTTATGGTGACAAAACATAATTGCAAGAGAATAGTTACAAAATGATGCGTCAAATTGTAACTAGTTTAATGTTTTACAGTACATGGGTGTTCATTTATTACAATCAACTATAACTTTACACATCATTTTTTTTGTTACCATTCTTTAGTCACCACAGTATTATTGCATTATTGCTTAAACAAATGCAAGTCTATCGCTTTTTTGTTGCATTTGCTGTAGCAAATGCTGCATTCATTCATGACCATGAAAAGGGCATTCGATGACAAAAATAGCAAATGCAACTTTTACTTCAAAGTTACATGCAAAGCTCCAAATCCTTCAATTACATGAGATCCAAATCCCTTCTATGCTAGTATGAAATCTTGTAAGAAGACTACTACGCTATTATTACCCACAAAAAAACAAGTAAAAATAAGTATGGTATCTTGTAAATAGCATTATAGGAATTGATAATACCTTTTGAAGAACAATTGTACAAGGGTCCCGGAAGACCATTAATGGTATAAGCATCTGAAACATTTGGACCAGCTCCTGTTTGAAGAGCTTGGTTGATTACAGCCTCTGGATCTGCATTCCACCACTCTCCTGAACATAGAAAAACAAATTAACTGGATTAAGAGAATCTCCTTCCTAGGGTAGACTAATTTGCTTGGGGATTTTTGGCTAGTTACCGAAGATAATGGGGATTTCCTTGTAGGGTTTTTTAAATGGGTAAGATTCGTTGCGTTTAGGTCGGATAATGATGGGTCCATATACGGTTGATCTCAGCCAGGATATGTGAGCATGCCAAAAAAGAGTGCCTCTCTGTCCGGTGATCGTGAAGTTGTAGATATAATTCTGTCCAGTCTGAATGGGACATTGTGTTACATAAGCCGGTCCATCAGCCCATCCGGTTTGAAGTTGCCGAATACCATGCCTGCATTATTTTACCAATCAAACATGTGTTTTTTGTTGTTCTACTCATAAACTGGTGCCGATGACCCTTAAAAGAGCTAGCATGCATGCAGCAACTTCATTCAAAACACCGTGATTGCCCCCTCCCATCCCATAATGAAGTTGATTAATATGTTGAATCGACTGTTTGTTGACTAGACATAAATTTATACGCTATAGTTATGGTCAACTTTCTATTATACTAATCTAGTTGGCATACATAGACTCGATATATGAATCATTGGCATAATTTTCCTTACCAGTGAATGGTAATATTGTTTGCGACATGGTTAACCACCTTAATGAGTAGTCGATCGCCTTCCCTTGCTACTATCGGAGGGCCTGGGAAACGCCCATTGACACTAACAATGCTCTTGGTGTGGCACAATCTTGTCACATTGTGCGAAACAATCTAGCAAAAAATAAAGAAACAATTAATAATAAAAGATTTAGAGCCGAAAATTTGAACATGAAGCCCCAAATATTCAAATGCTTGTGGAAAAAAAAAACATATAATTACATTGAACTTGTAATGCCTTGTTCTGCACAATACAAACTCAGGCAATAGTGTTAGGAAACAAAATGTAAGCAGTAGAGTAGCAAGTGGAGCCATGGCTTTAGTGAGATGGTAGATCAAAGAATAAGTTTGAACATTAATTCCAGGTACCTGGGGATTTAAATAATGATGATAATAATAATCATGTAGCTAAGAATTCTGTTGTGACCATTAATTAAATTTCATGGAGTTTCTTTCGTTTTCGTCAGTCGTGGAGATGGACATCTTGTCCGCTCCGATTTCATGTTGGTCAAGCTGAACTTTAGAGTGTTGGTAAAGTAATTTAGATTAGTCTCTCTATTGCCTGTTGAATTAACATTACTAGAACAATTTTATTATTACTACTATATTAAAAGCAAGAATTTAATTCTTTTATATATTAGATAATGGGTGACGGGTCCCAAATTTTTGGTATAAATTATCATTAAAATATTTAACACGATAAAAAAAGAAAAATTAAGACTCCTAACATTTACCCTTGGTTAAGTTTTTAAGTGTGATAATAGGCTAATAGCTATATCTTATTATGTCTTATTCTATTTTGGGAAAGGGTGTATTAGCATTTGTATTAATCACACATTAATTAAAGCCAGATCGTTAATATTAATATATAATTTGTTCGGGTGTTGATAAATTAAGTTGAACTAATCACTTTGACCTTTCCTTAACAAATAAAAGAAGATGAGAGATTAGAGATGAGCTGCAGGTTTCACCAATCACTTAACCTAGATTGGATTTTGGAATGAAGCAAAATTTATTACCCTGCTATTATTTTACAAGTAAAAAAAATAATACTCTATTTGTTATCAAATATAAGATTATTATTGAATTTTTGAAGTTAACTTAAAACATTTTTAAACTCAAAATTATTATAAATTTATTTAATTTAGTTGATACAATGATGAATATTACAAAGGTTTAAATATAAATTACTACCCTAAACTATTAGTCTTTTTCCACTTTGATGATTGACCTTTTATTTTTTTCATCAGATCATTAAACTATTAATTTTTTTTAATTCGATCCAATTTTAGTTGTCACATCATAAATTGATGATGTGACCAACTGACTAAGCAAACTAATGCTTATGTAATTAAAAAAAATATTATTTTAATAACCAACAAACCTAGCTAATCAATTAATACATTCAAAATTAATAATTAAACTTAACTCAAACTTATTTAATAACAAAAACAAACATTAATAACTAACATAAATGCAGAAACAAAATAAGATCAAATGTCTCGTTGCTTCATATTCCTCTTCCTTTGACAAAAATTCCCAAATCAAAACCCTAAACTTCAAACACCACACAATGCTTCAACAATCACCGCTAGTAATCATTGATCGAAAACCACTCAGTGCTTCAACAATCGTCGATAACCACCAACCCCAACTCTAATCGGAAAAAGAAAATAAATTGAAGAAAAAAAAAGGAAAAGAACAAAATGATGATGAAATCTCGTCTCATAACCCTCCATCACCCTTCCCAATGCGTTCTTCTCCAACTTTCTTCTGTCCCTTCCCAAAAACAATCCATCCAAAATGACGCTGTAGGCAGCGGCGTCCCCATCTCCGAGATTACCTCTGATTTGTCGTTGAACCACCGCCTCTCTTTCTATAAATCTGAAAATATCTGCTTCATCATCGCCAAAATTCTCATTGTCGACCTCCTCTCTTCCCGCCTCCACCCCTCAGTCGTAGCCGGCGTTATTCTCCTTAATGCACACTCTCTCTCCTCCACCTCCACCGAAGCCTTTATTATTCGAATTCTCCAGTCATCTAATCCTCTCTTATATAAAAACCTTTTCTCGATAACCCGTAATCGATGGTGTCGGAAGCTTGGCCAAAGGCGCAAGAAAACCCTAATATGTCTCTACCTGAGAAACTGCATCTTTTGCCAAGGTTTCATGTGTATGTGTTGCAGGATTTGGAGAGAAAGCCGTCGGAGGTGGTGGATGTTAGGGTTCCGACGACGAATTACATATATGGTCGGAATTTAGAAGGCAGTGATTGAGGTTATGGATGCTTGTTTGAAGGAGACGAGGAAGACTAACTAGTCAGAAGCTATTTTATTTAGTTTTAATATTAGACAAAAAGATGATTTAAATAAATTACAAAATAACTCTTTTTTTAGTTTAATTGTCTAATTTTTTTTAATTGCACATAAGCATTAGTTTGTCTAGTCGGCTTGGCCATATCATCAATTTATGATGTTGTAACTTAAATTGGATCGAAGTGAAGTGGAAAAAATTAATAGTTTAATAATCTGATTGAAAAAATTAAAAGGTCAATCATCGAAGTAAAAAAAGACTACTAGTTTAGGGTAGTAATTTATATTTAAGCCTATTAGAAACTATCCAAAAAGTACTACTTATTGTTTTATAATTTTTAATAAATTATCTCAATTTTAAGTTTAAAAATGTATCAAATTGACTTCCAAAAATTAATAATAATCTTATAATTTAAAACAGAAAGAATAGTTTAAAGTGCATTTATTAATTTCCTCATGCTATATTTGTTTCTTAGAATTATATTGGAGAGAATTGTAATCTCATGGAAAAGCTTCACCGAATTCAGTAATCCTAAATAGTATTCTATCATTTACTCCATCTCTCCTATACTAATTGACGTTTTAGAGTTAGGCACAAGAATTAAAAAAATAATTGTATAAATTAAATATAATATTAATTGTTTTTAATACCCTTAAATTCTCATAATTATCATACTTATACTCTCTTCGTCCCAAATTAATTGCTCAGTTTTGACTTTTTTAAGTCAAATTGATTATTTTTAGAATTAATAATTAAGCATATATAAATATATTTCTAAAACTATAAAAATTAAAATTAATAATAAATTGTATATACTTTCTTTTGGTTATAATCTCTTCACCTATATTTTAACAAAAATAGTAAAAAAATTAATTTTAAAAATGTTGAATTTGAGTGAAAATTTGAAAGTAACGATAGTGAAAATTTGAGAAAACAAATGCAATTTGTTGAAAATGTGGTCAAGGTCGGTAGTAGGCAAGTTCTCTTCTCCCAAGTTTTTGTCGGAAATTAATGGGGTCTAGGTTGGTAGTTGTAGTAGTAGGTAAGTTCTTTTCTCCCAAATTCTGTGAAAATGATGTCCCATCCAAAACATCCGCCCGTAAATCCAAGGGCCTTTTAGGTACGTAGTAAAAAAAATGATAACACTAAAAAGGGGTAAAATTACATGTACAAAAAGAAATTTATATAAAAAAATAGCATAGGCAAAATCTTTTTACTTTTTATGCATGCAGTCGTATTTAAAAATATTGTATACTTAAACTAAACAATTAAGTTCAAACATATATAATTTTTTTTTGCACAATCGTAAATAAAATAATTCATTCGTATTATATTTAATTTCCCTATCTTTAATTAATGTACTAATTAAGAACGTTAGGAGGGTGAGAGATGTTAAAAGTGGTTTAATTATATTGTATTCTTTCTATTAATACTATCACTTTCAAAAGTCAAAAAAAAAACTCAAAAATCACTATCACAGACTACGTTTATTACATTTTCTCTTTAATTTTGTGTAGTACACTAAATATTTATCAATATAATCTCAGTTATAGCCCAATGATCAAAATACTGTATATACGGATAATATAGATAGTTCATAATATTGAAGAGTATCCACAGAAGATTGAAGAGTAAACCTCACTGAATTAGACAAGAGAGCTGATATATATATATTCACAAAACAATGAAATAATTTTATCTATGGACTATATAAGGTCTAAACATTTCAAACCTAGAAACCTTAAAACGTCTAACTTTTTGGGACATACTAATTATTATATCTATAAGCCTAGATTACAACAACTTTATATATCACGACTCCCTAACAAGAAAGATAAAAATACTACTAGTACTACGTAGCTACTAGTATTCTTGAAAAAGAAACAATCAAACCACTATTTAGCCCAAGCTTCTGTTCTTGCTTGATCCATGGCAAACAAAGTGTCAAGATCAGGTGGACGGAAATATTTGTTCGGCTGGTCCCGCTTCCTTCTTTCTTCTGGTTTCTTTCTGGGTGCCGGTGGGCATACTAAGGCCTCCGGAATTCGATATTCCGGTTGCTTAGGTGTACTGCATTCTTCCTCCATCTTCATCTGCATGTATATGTGTATATATATAAGTATAGCTCCCTTGATCTTGACAATATATATATATATATATATATATATATATATATATATATATATGTGTGTGTGTGTGTGTGTGTGTATGTGTGTGTGTGTATTTGAAAGAGAGAGAGAGGGATGGAACTTATAAAGAATTCCTTAATTAATTCGGGCAGATTTGTATGAAGTGGAGAAGGTGGGGAGAAAGAGTTATACAAATTCAATGGAAGAAGATAGCGTCGGTGACAGATAAGTAATACTACTCTCTCATAAAATCGCTCATATACACTCATATATATATTGATATGATCCACATGACTTGCTCTGTACGTAAACCATACCGATATGCATGTGAGTATGTGATTGTATGTAAACAATATATGAAACATTTTTATGTATAGTATTCCCTCCGTTCCTTAATATAGATCGTTTTAAAGTTGTACACAAGTATTAAGGAAATAATTGTAAAATATTAAATATACTATCAATTGTCTATATTATCCTTGCATTAGAAAAAGAGAATGTTATTTATAGGGTAAAAATAATGAGAGAATTAAAGTTATATCTATTACTCGGAGAAATATTAGAAACTAAACAATTAATACTTACTTGAAATTCTCAAACGACTTATATTTAAGAACAAAAATATTTTTCTAAAATGAGTTATGAAGTGTCCCGGACGTGTTTCTTTTAGCTCAGGATTCCACGTTACGTGGTGGCTCCACTTTGACCGCGTTATTTGACTCTTCTCAATCAAATGAGGCGGCGCCTGTGTCTTTCTTTCTGGGCGGGAAATTAAGGGTGACTTTGATTTAAATGCCTTTCAGTTATGAGTTTTGACTTCTAAAATGGAAAATGCATGATTTGGAGTTCATTTTTTTTTTTGCAGAAAAACTTTATAACACCTTAATAAATGATGCATGGAATTGTAAATTTTTACATAATATAGTACTATTGTACTTATCATTAACTAAATCAAATATATAAATATTTTTAGATTGTTCAAGAATTATCTTAATTAGTGTTAATAGTACATAAATAAGTGATATCTAATTAAGTACATGTATATACATGGATGTATTTAAGTGTTAGATTCATATATATGTATTTGATCATTATTAAAGTAACTCTAGAAGTATCTGAGTCCTATAAATAGTCTTGTACATTGTTCATTTGAAGCAAGTAAAATCAAAGTGTTCTTATATTCTCAAAAGTTATATTTCACTTTGTGGGCTCAAATGCAAATTAGGGTTCACATTATAATTAAATGAAAAGGCGGAAGAGCCAAAAATAAATAAGCAAGACCTGAGAGGAGTTTCCATGTGTCTCGAGGCAGAAGACACATGGAGGCGACTCATTTTGGGAATTGATTGAGGGATTGGATTAATTGGTGGCTAGAAGGACAAGATGATATGCGCATTACTCTGGTGACTAAGGTATTTCTGGAATTTTTTCGAGGTCATGGAATTTCTGGCACATGACCACTTTCCAGAAAACCCTATAAATACCCCTTCAATTCCATTGGGAAAGACTATTTGGATTTTGGACTCTTGGAAGATTGAAGGACTTATAAAATTCTCTCTCAACCTGAAGCACTCAAAAAGGTTCTCTGAATCCCTGCTACCCTAACAAGGTTTCCGAATTTTAGAAATTCTGCCACACGTCATTGGAGTAATCGCCATTTCACTCTTCTCCTCCCTCTTGATACATCAATCAATTTAAGTCTTTCTTGGATTTCTCTCCTCCTCAGCCAACACGAAACCCTAACCCTAGTAAGGTACGATTTACTTTCTCACATTTCTGTGGCGACTCTGCTAGGAAGGTGTAGAATTCGTGAAGGGTATGCCCACAACTCGAATTGGGAGAATTACAGGAAGAGTTTCACCGATAAATAACATTACTTTATCGAATCCAGTTCCAAGGCAAGCAAATCAAGCTTTCCAAGGCGCAAAACTAGATTTCGATCAACCCATCCTTGAAAACGCTTCGGAAGGAAGTTCAACATCACCATACATGGTCAACAACAAGCAAATGTCATGTAGACAGGCGCAGAAAGGTAATGCGAGGAAGCAAGTGGAGAGCAGACAAATGTTGTGCAACTTGAGATGCTCAAGGCATTGAAAGAAGCACGGGAAGGACAAGGCACTACTGTAAGACCCCAAATTATTAATAAATGAAATTTATTTTCCTCTATTTATTATTTTGAAATAGTAAGGATTGATTTGATTAATGTGGATAGTTATGGGTAAAATACGCAAATATTTCGAATAAACAAGTGGTTATAAAATATTCATTATTGTTTGGGAATATTAGTTTGGTCGTGGAATATTAAATCTTTTCGAGAATATTAATACGACGGTAGCCTTGATCTTTTTATGGGCCCCATAACTTGAAAGCGATTGGAGAAAGAAAATGACAAGAATAAGTTGTTTATAAATAACTTGGCGTGAGTTATTACAGATTAATCTTGTTAGAATACCCGTTGGTTAAAACACCTGTCTACGCGTTGTTGAGCGAAGACACGCAGTATTGCACCAATTATTGATTCTTACGTAATAAGGCACTACTCAATAATTATTACACGATAATTCTTTGTTCAATATTTTATTTTATTGATTCAATAATTCTTTGCGTTGATATTTTTTATTCTTGTTGTTTGATAATTATCATTACACGATTTTTTTATTATCGAGCAATAATTCATATTATCCTGAATAATATTATTGGATAACATTATTGGCAATGTCTAGAAAGTTACATCTAAGGAGAGGTTTGGTCACCTAATTGCACGCCAATGAGGAGAGATCCTTATTGGAAAGCCCTCTTTCACGAGGAACGGCCGATTGTCGATCTTGTGATTCTCGTAATATTATTTGTGAATAATTAATTATTGATTTATATGATGAGGAAAATATTGATTTTATGTGGATATAGATGGAGAAAATTTTTAAAGTGACAATTGTTGAAAATTGAAATTTTATCTTTTTTTCGATAAAATAATTCATTTAAATATATTATTATATTTTAATAATATAATAATGGTGATATTTTTACAATGAATGTGGGATATATGAGTATACGAGGAAAAAGAGTATTTTTGTTGCAATAAAATTTAAAAACAGATTTTGTGTGTCGATAGACCCATTTCTTGACTGAAATTTGATTATAGCCTATAAAATCGTCCGTTTGTGGATTTCGGTCAATTTCTGTTTGGAATTTGGAAAAACTTTCTTCTGCAAAGTTGTAGATAATTGAATTTCCTATAAAAATTCGTAAGATTTGAATTTTCTGATAAAAGGGCTATTTATTATGAATTATTGAAGTTCCGAAGCTCCGAAATAATTGATTTTTGGAAGTTTAAAATAAGAAAAACGTTTTTTTTTGTGGGCATCCCTAGCATGTGCAAGATAAGCTGAAATCAGTTGTCAAAATGTGCGTAGAGAATTTGTAATATATATAATATTATTATATTAAATTTTCTACTTTTGGTGTTCTAAGCATTTTCCTATAAATAAGATCTTTAGGTTAGAATTGAAAATCACACCGGCCGAAGTTATATTATCGAAATATTCTTGTGAGTATTTTGAGTATATTTTGAGTATTGCTATCTGGTGCAAGTTCAAGTCATAGCCTATATCCTCCTGTTTCAACTAAAAGTCTTGTCTTTCGAGGTAAGGGATGTTATTTTATTCGAAAATGATATTATTTCTTCAATGTCATTATCTTAGAAATATTGGTTGGAAATTTTATCAAATTTGGAACTTTTTCATGCTCGGGTTACTTATTCATGAGTTACTATTCACGAGTTACTATTCACGAAAGCGTGAAAATGTTTTTTTTGTGAAATTTCTATCTTTTGGTGTCGAGTTCTTATTCACGTGTCTGGTCTTATTCACGTATCTGACTATTCATCAAAAAAGGAAATTTCTTCTTTTGTCCAAAATATATACTATGGATACTAGCTTTGATTGTATCCATGTTTTGATCATTCTTGAATTTTACTCCACTCGATTACTTATGAAGTATTTTTGAACTTGGATTGTTTAAAATACTTAATCCTTAATATTGTTCTTTTGTTTCACCGGTTCGTTTCCTTTAAAATATTTTCATCATCCTCGGTCCTAAATGATGATATTCTTGAATATCTTTGGGCTTTGTAGTGCAAAGATGAATGATTTCTTGATGAATATCTTTGGCCCGTAGTCTGAAGATGAGCAGTGTTGAGATGAACATGACCGATTGATTAATATCTTTGGCCCGTAGTGCAAAGATGAGCAGTGTTTAGATGAACATGACCAATGATGAATATCTTTGGCACATGTAGTGCAAAGATGAATATTTAATTCGGATATATATTGATTGATGTTATAGGGATAAAATATCGACGATGAACTTTTAAATTCATATATAGAAGATAGTAGTTTGCATTCTCTACTTAACTCTTCTAATGAATTATTATTTCATTACGAAGATTGATTTAAAACCGGTTGTCTATTGTATTCTATTAGATTTTCCCCTATTGGAGACTAACGATAATTTGTTATATATTATCTTAGTCATAATATTCTTCTTTGGGCTAGTTGAGCTCACCCTTTTCCTTTTGTTCCATTTTTCTTCTCGGGAGGCGAGAATGTAGCGAGTATGCAGTCGGGGTATGGAATGATGGTTATAGAGAGAGTTGTTTAGTAGTCCTCACCATTTTGTAAAATAATGTATAAATAATTGTGATGAGGATTTATTTGGGTATGTATATTGTCTAGAAAACAATAATTGTATTTAAACTCACAGTATATATGTTGTCGTATTTTGCATGACAAATGTATTAATAAAGTTGTAGTTATTTCTGTACCATGTATTTGGTGACTCATAATGGGTTGGATGGAATGGACCTATTTTGGGGGCGTCACAGTTGGTATCAGAACTTAGGGATATGATCTTTGGCGGAGATCGGGGAATAGAACTAGGAGGGGAGAGACGAGTAAATCCTTGTTAGTGTGTCCTACCTAAGCTTATTTGTTAGTTGGTTAGTATATAGGGATATTATGTGATATATTGATTTCCTTAATTAACCCTTGTTTTATGGCGATGATTTGAGAATGTCGTGAGAATATTATTAATGGAGTAAATGAGACCGTGGAGATCATGTACTTACCAACGAGGAGAACGTGCAACAGTGGCAATGTACCTCCATGTGAACAACACCACCGAAAGCGAGATGATGAGCGATGGGATGTTTAGAAGCTTTTTGCGATTCATGCAAAATCGCATGAGGAGACTTCGTGCACAAATATCTGATGGAAATGATAATAACGTGTCGGTTTTGTCACGGCCAAGCGATTCAAAGAGTTGGGACCACGAGATTACAGGGAAAGCGGGATCCGATTAAAGGCGGAGCGTGGGTCAAACAAATTACCAAGATATTCGATGTCTTGGGATGCACGGAGAAAGCAGAAAGTTTCATTCGCTACTTTTATGTTAAATGAACGAGGCGATTCTTCGGTGGGAATCACGTAGGCGTACCCATCTAACTGCGCACTCGGCGTGTCGTGGGAGACGTTTGAGAAATAGTTCAATGACAAGTACTTCCCCGAAAGTATTACGTCATATGAAGGAAGTGGAGTTTATTAGACCGGAGCGAGAATAACATGGCGGTGTCCCGATGACGAAGCGAAGTTCGCGGAGTTATCGAGTTCGCACCTCATTTGGTGGAGAATGAGGAACGATGTAGCGGATGTTTACGAGAGGTTTGAAACCCGGCGTACGTCGATATCTCATTTCTCATAAATTTTCTCTCTATTCAGGATGTTGTCAACGAGGCTCATTGTTAGAAGCGAGATAACGAAATGCGTTCAACCGAGGGACCATAACCAAGATCATCTGAAGATAGCGATCATCGAGAATAACGATAACCAACGGAGAAAGAAGAATATGGACAAAGGCGGTAATAACTCGGTGGTAATCGTGGCCATGAAAATAGAAGAAGCGAGTCGGGAGGAGATTTTAAAAGAGGAGATTCAACAACGACCATTATGTGAAGACGTCGGCCATGATGTAAATCGGTTCCAGGGAGGAGAAAAACCACCGTCGTATGTTACAAATGCGGAAAGGGGACATATCATTAAACCGCCCACAACGGTTTAAGGTATGCTATAATTGTGGAAAAGAAGGACATATCGCTCGAGATTATATGGTATCGAAACCCGTCCAAATAGGAATGGTGACTCAAAAGGATGTCCCAAAAAGTCAAAGTCGGCGGTTCTGGAAGAGCGTTTGTCGTGGACTTCCATCAAAATGCGAGGAACCCGAACGAAGTTAGCACGGTTAGTTAATTATAAATTCTTGCGAAGTTTATACCTTACTAGAATACCGATTCTACCCATTCTTTTATCTCTTGCTTGCTTGCGCTCAACGTTTGAACTTGACTACGGAGAAATTAGACTTTGACCTATTTATGGAGACTCAGTTAGGAAAACTTTCATTACATCCGTTGTTTAGAAATCTTGCTTGATTCAGGTTGGCACAATCACATTACCTGTTACCCTTATTTTTATAGAGATATTTGTTTTTGATGTGATTTTAAGGTTAACTACTCATCATGCCGAAATTGATTACTTTCGTAAGGTTGTTAGTTTTCATATTCCTAAGCAACCTGTTATTCAAATTCAAGTAATCAAACCATTGTAGTCAAACATTTTTATATCAAGCCATGAAGTCATTCGTTTATTACGGATGTCAAGTTTTCTTAGTCCATGTTATGGATTTGAATAAAGACACGTCGATTTGAATAATATTCACATTGTTATTGATTTTTCTGACGTATTTCTGAAGAATTTCTTGGCTTACTCCCAAAGCCTGATATTAAATTTTGTATCGACTTTGAACCCGGTACAAAACTCATTTCTAAAATCTCATATCGAATGGATCCTATTGAACTTCAGGAGTTAAAAATTCAACTATAGAATTTGGTACCTGAGCCTTTATCTGGTGACTTCCTTTGTGGAATGCACCGAAGCCAGACTCTCCGTAGGGGACACCATATTCGTGCGATAAGAAATCGATAGGTGTCATTATAACGTCTTATCCAAGGTTGGGATATGAGTCACGATTGAGAACAACCTAAGTCGGTAATCGAATATCGTAGCTTTCTAGGCTTAGTTGGTTATTATCGGAGATTCGTTGAAGGATATTCTCAAATAGCTATTCCATTAACGCAGCTAACTCGTAGAGATACAAAATTCGAATGGATCAAGGAATGTGGGAAGAGCTTCAAAGAAATCAAGAGGAGACTCATTTCAGCACATGTTCTGACCATGCCATCCTGGAAAAGCGAACGTGGTAGCTGATGTGTTGAGTAGAAGATCGTATATCAAGTCTGAGTACGATATTGTCAAAGACTCATTTCAGTATAATTTACAAATAATAGAGATGGAGATGAAAACTCTAGGTACCCACGTGATGATATCTGAGTATAATCGACTTTAATCGATAAAGTTAAAATTTATTCAAGCTACACACCGAGCTAATGAATTTGAAGAAGGAGGTGCGAGAAGTTGTTATTTCAAAAGCGAGAATCGGTGAGGTGATGAAAGCTCAAACCTTTGATTTATTAATCCATTTGAAATTCTCGATCGAATAGGAACTGTGGCCTATAGACTGCGTTTTACCGCCAAGTATGACGTGTTCATAACGCTTTTCACGTATCGATGTTACGTAAATATGTGGACGACGAACCACGTCATTTGAGTTAGAAACCGGATGAGATAAGCGAAGACTTAACGTCGAGAGGTACTATCAAGATCTTGGATAGAAAGAACATGTCCTATGTACTGAGGTTATACCACAAGTTAAAGTTTTATGGACAAACCATGTTATTGAGGAAATGACACGGGAGTTGGAAACGGAAATGAAAGGGAGGTATTCTCATCTTTTCAAAAACACCGAATGCGTCGTCCAATTTAGGGACGAAATTTCATAAGGAGGGAGGTTGTAAGACCCCAAATTATTAATAAATGAAATTTATTTTCCTCTATTTATTATTTTGAAATAGTAAGGGTTGATTTGATTAATGTGGATAGTTATGAGTAAAATACGCAAATATTTCGAATAAACAAGTGGTTATAAAATATTCATTATTGTCGGGGAATATTCGTTTGGTCGTGGAATATTAAATGCGGACGGTATGCAGATCTTTTGTGGGCCCATAACGGAAAAAGCAATTGGAGGAAGAAAAAGCGACAAGAATAAGTTGTTTATAAATAACAGGCGTAGTTATTACTGAATTAATCTTGTTGGAATACCCGTGGTTAAAACACACTAATACGCTTTGTTTGAACAAAGAAGCATTCCGGTATTGCACCAATTATTGATTCTTACGTAAGAAGTCACTACTCAATAATTGTTATAGTAATTACTGTTCAGTATTTTATTTTATTGATTCAATAATTGCTGTATTGATATTTTATATTACTATTGTTTCAATAATTGTCATTACATAGTATTTTCTATTATCGGAGCAATAATTCATATTATCTGAATAATATTATTGGATAACATTATTGGCAATGTCTAGAAAGTTCTGTCTAAGGAGAGGTTTGGTCACCTAATTGCGCGCCAGTAAGGAGAGATCCTTATTGGAAAGCCCCCTCTTTCCTGGGAGCGGCCTGGTTGCCAGTACTGTGATTCTGTAATATTATTTGTGAATAATTAATTATTGATTTATATGATGAGGAAAATATTGATTTTATGTGGATATAGATGGAGAAAATTTTTAAAGTGACAATTGTTGAAAATTGAAATTTTATCTTTTTCTGATAAAATAATTTATTTAAATATATTATTATATTTTAATATATAATAATGGTGATATTTTTACAATGAATGTGGGATATATGAGTATACGAGGAAAAATAGTATTTTGTTGCAATAAATATTAAAAACAGATTTTGTGTGTCGGTAGACCCATTTCTTGACTGAAATTTGATTATAGCCTGTAAAATTGCCCGTTTGTGGATTTCGGTCAATTTCTGTTTGAAATTTGGAAAAACTTTCTTCTGCAAAGTTGTAGATAATTGAATTTCCTATAAAAAGTCACGAGATTTGGATTTTCTGATAAAAGAGCTATTTATTATGAATTATTGAAGTTCCGAAGCTCCGAAATAATTGATTTTTGGAAGTTTAAAATATTTAAAATAGAAAAAACGTTTTTTTTGTTTTGTGGGCAGCCCTAGCATGTGCAAGATAAGCTGAAATCAGTTGTCAAAATGTGCGTAGAGAATTTGTAATATATATAATATTATTATATTAAATTTTCTATTTTGGTGTTCTAAGCATTTTCCTATAAATAGGATCTTGGGTTAGAATTGAAAATCACACCGTAAATCAAGTTTTCTCTCTATATTATCGAGTTTATTCTTGTGAGTATTTTGAGTATACTTTGAGTATTGCTATACTGATGCAAGTTCAAGTCATAGCTTATATCCTGTTTCAACTAGAAATCTTGTCTTTTCGAGGTAAGGGATGTTATTTTATTCGAAAATGATATTATTTCAATCAATATCATTATGCCGTAATATTGGTTGGAAATTTTTATCAAATTTGGAACTTTTTCATGTCGGGGTTACTATTTATGAGTTACTATTCACGAGTTACTATTCATGAGTTACTATTCACGAGTTACTATTCACGAAGCGTGAAAATGTTTTTTTGTGAAATTTCTATCTTTTGGTGTCGGAGTTACTATTCACGTATACGGCACTATTCACGAATACGACACTATTCACCGAAAAAGAAAATTTCTTCTTTTTGTCCAAAATATCTACTATGGATACTAGCTTTGATTGTATCCATATTTTGCTCATTCTTGAATTTTACTCCACTCTGATTACTTATGAAGTATTTTTGAACTTGGATTGTTTAAAATATGAATCCTTAATATTTGTTCTTTTGTTTCACTGGATTCGTTTTCTTTAAAATATTTTTCATCATCCTCAGTCCTAAATGATGATATTATCTTGAATATCTTTGGCTTTAGTGCAAAGATGAATGATTTTTTGATGAATATCTTTGGCCGTAGTGCAAAAGATGAGCAGTGTTGAGATGAACATGACCGATTAATTAATATCTTTGGCCCGTAGTGCAAAGATGAACAGTGTTTAGATGAACATGACCAATGATGAATATCTTTGGCATGTAAAGTGCAAAAGTTGAATATTTGATTCCGGATATATATTGATTGATGTTACAGGATAAAATATCGACGATGAACTTTTAAATTCATATATAGAAGATAGTAGTTTGCATTCTCTACTTAACTCTTCTAATGAATTATTATTTCCACTCGCGAAGATTGATTTAAAACTGGTTTGTCTATTGTATTCTATTAGATTTTTCCTGTTGGAGACTAACGATAATTTGTTGTATATTATCTTAGTCATAATATTCTTTACTTGGGCTAGTTAAGCTCACCCTTTTCCTTTTGTTCCATTTTTCTTCTCGTGAGGCGAGAATGTAATGCGAGAAATGCAGTCTGGGTATGGAATGATGGTTATAGAGAGAGTTGTTTAGTAGTCATCACCATTTTTGTAAAATAATGTATAAATAATTATGATGAGGATTTATTTGGGTATGTATATTGTCTAGAGGACAATAATTGTATTTAAACTCACAGTATATATGTTGTCGTATTTTGCACGACAAATGTATTAATAAAGTTGTAGTTATTTCTATACCATGTATTTGGCGACTCAGAATGGGTTGGATGGAATGGACCTATTTTGGGGGTGTCACAACTACAAGAAAAAGGTCCATCAGCAACTAAAAGAATCTGTGACCGCCGTATAATTCAGTCGCTAATAATAGATTAACGACCGCTATTAGTGATGAGTATCCAAACTAGTCGCTATTTGATATTAGCAACCTTGTGGTCGCTAACTGGTCGCTAATTTGAAAGATTAATGCAAGTCAGCGACTGCACGCAGTCGCATATAACGGTCGCAGATCTGTTTGACTTTCTTAGTAGTCAGACTGCCAAGTCGATTAAAATCAGTGGCCGCATACGGTCGCTGATTCTTTTATAATTAATCAACCAGCCCCTGGATCGTCTACAGAAGATGAAAACAGAAACAAAAAGGCGAAGAAAGAAAAAAGAGAAAAAAGAGACGTCGTCCGACGACACCGCCCGTCTCCGTCGTCCGCTACCTCACCTAAGTATTCAATCTTTCTCTTTCTTTTTCTCTTTCTCTTTGTCTTTCTCTTTCATCTGTATATAGTTTTTAATTTGGGTTTGATTTGGAATTATATATATTGCATACTTATGTGTTTATATGAGTTTGATTTGGCTATTTAATTTGAATTTGGGTTAGATTTATGCAATGGCAGGTAGCATGTTGATTATATAATAATAGTATGATATTTAGTTTCAATATGACTCTAATTTGTGCAATTCAGTGCATGCATGTTTATAATATGATATTAAAGCTTATGTTAGTGTATGAATCAGATATTCAATTTGAGTTTTTTTTGCATAGTGTATAAATTTAGGGTATAATTTGTAGGTTGTTTAAGTGGTTAGACATAAATTATAATTAAAATAATATAATGTCCATTATTATATAATATTACTAAAATACATAAATTAAATATCAAACAAAAAAAATTAAATTAAATAACATATAAATAAAATAAAACAACAAATAATAATACAAACTAAAGTAAATAAAATATAAATATAAATTTTCTTAGTTTACTTAATTTTCCCTCTATTAAAATCAACTAAGTACCATTTACTTAGTTTTCACTACTAAATTTATATATATCAACTAAGTAATATTTACTTAGTTAATACTCCCTCCATTCCTAAATAAGTGACGTTTTAGAAGAAAAAATTTGTTCCAATTTATTTGTCGTTTTCAACTTTTTAGGAGAATAAATTATTTACTTTCCTATATCACCCCTACCTTATCTCATTGTCCCAAGAAATTCTCACTCTTAGTATTAATAGTTTTTAACTTCCCATAAAGGGTAGTGATGGAATTCACACATATTTTTATTATTAAATGATAGTATTAAATGACTTTCTTAATTCATGTGCAATAACCTTAAACGACACTTATTTAGGAATGGAGGGAGTATTACTTAGTTTCCCAATACTAATTAAAATAAATTAAGTTGCATTAATTTACTTAGTTTTACACAACTAAATAAAATAAAATAATATAATAACATAAATTTATATTACTTTGTATAATATAAGATAATATAATATATCATAACATAACATAATTCATGGCGTAACATAAAATGAAATAAGTTTATTAACTTAATTACATTCCTTAAATTTATTAATTTAAATAATATAATATCATATATTAATTACAAAATAAATAAATAAATAAATAATATAATTTAATTAAAAAAAAGAATGATAATGATTTAATTAAAATAAATAAAATATAGAACATACTCTATTAATAACTCAACTGTAGCATCCTTAAGGCAAAACTGATTTGAATGTTTTGTATCCAAATATAAGTATTTTCTTGGAAAATTTCTCTCAAAATCTATCATCAAAGTATAATATAAATCTGCGATAAACCTAATTAGTCTTGAATTTGACTCAGCGATATCTCCAAAATATATACAACAAATTGGAGAAAGATGAAAGTGTGCACTTATTGAAGATAACAATTATCCTGCGATTAGATGGAAACTTCAAGTTATATATAATGTAAAACAAATACATTCATACATACATAATGACTCTACTTGGATAAGAATCAAGGACTTTCTTGTATCATTAACATATATGATTCGCAATTGTCGTCATTCTAGCGGTTCATCATCGATAAAGTTCATGGGTTCTGTTTTGTAACGATTGTCGAGATAATAAGTCATTTTTCATTAGACATGATCATCATCGATACGGGTCCAATCCATTAATTTGATGAACAAAGTTCTCACCACTCAATTCTCTCGAGATGAGCGACGGTAGTTCTCAAGGAAAAGAGGTGAGACGACCGATCGCTTTGGCTCAAGAACTACTCATATTTTGAGCTAATTTCTATTTTTCCTGTGGAGAACTACCCATCCGAGGAATTTAGAGTGGTGAGAAGCTATTTATTTCATGGATTGGACCCATATCAAAGTATGATTCATTCCTAGTATGTAGTGATCGCTCGCTCATCTAGAGGGTCATTAATACGGGACTTTGTTCAACAAATTTAATGGTCGCCCTTCTGGATGTTGTCATCTCATATGATGGAGCAAAGGAGGAATATCCGCAGTAATTCAATTAACTTATTATTCGAGTATGGGACACACACAGGAACTATGGCCCATATTTTTTTGATGACGGGAACCAAATGAGAGACGATACCAATCAAGAATCGCTATGTCAATCCTCGTGATACAAAGAAGTCATTGACTCTTCTCCTAGTAGTCATTACTCATGGGCGATGATGAAGGTATTTGTTTTACATTATATATAACTTGAATTTTCCATCTACTCGTGACAAATTATCTTTCAGTAAGTGCACACTTTCATCTTTCTCCAATTTGTTGTATAAATTTTGGAGATACTGGTTTGTGGAGTCAAATTCAAGACTAATTAGGTCTATCGCAGATTCATATTATACTTTCATGATAGAGATTGTGAGAAAAAGTATTTTCCAAGAAAATGCTGATATTTGGATACAAAACATTTGAAATAAGTCAGCTTTAAGGATGCTGCAGTTGAGTTATTGATATAGTATGTTCTATCTTTTATTTATTTTAATTAAATCATTGTCATTCTTTTTTTTAATTAAATCGTTGTTATTTGAGTATATAATCATATATATATATATATATATATATATATATATATATATATATATTTTCATCATTTTATATAAACATTTTGATGATATTATATTCTGTGAACACATATTGCGATTTCTCATTCACTATAGATTCGAGACTAACACGATAAAGTCCCCCTCAATACTCCTTGAGAAGTGTAAAAGCTAGTTTGTCCCACCTCTCCATGAAATCGGGAAACATCTTCGGTTTTAAAGCCCTAGGCTTTTCAGCTGTTACTCCTATTTTTGGAAAATCAACTGCCATAAAGTGAAGAGTTGTCAATTGAGACATTTTTTACTCATACTCTTATCTGACTCAAGGTTTGCATATACTAAATGTGAAGTAGAGATTGTACCCAAAGTATCATTGATAAGATAATTATTCAACAAAGAACTTTTTTATTTCCTGCAAAATAAGAATTATTAGGAAATATGAGAGACAAAGGGAGAGTTGCATGAAATTCAATAGTTCCCAATAAGTGGTTTAATTAATTCAACTGTACTTCTCTTGAATTCCTGAACAAAGTGGTTAAACGGTGAGCCACTTTGTTCGGGAATTAACCACTTTGTTCTGGGAATTCAAAAGGAAGTACAGTATGGTGAACTACTTATTGGAAATTGTTGAATTTCGTGCAACTCTTCCTTTATCTCTCATATTTTTCCCAATAAGTTTGAGTTTGTAGGAAATATTATGGTTCTTTGTTGATTAATTATCAGATCAATGATACCTTGGGTACAATCTCTACTGCACATTTAGTACATGCATACCTTGAGTCAAATAAGTATATGATTAAAAAAATTCTCAGTTGACAACACTTCACTCTAAGGCAGTTGATTTTGTAAAAACATGGAGTAAAAGCTGAAAGGCCTAGGACTATAAAACTGAGGATATTTCTCAATTTCATGGAAAGGTGGGCCACAACTAGCTTACACTTCTCAAGGAGTATTGGGGACAAACTTTATCGACGACGACCGACTATCAAGATCGTAATCTACTTCTTACACTTGGCGGACATTAGCTTATGCAGTGGCGAGAGCAATGTTAACACAACAGCAGAATGATGATGTCGAGGTAATTTTTTCATGAATTTAACTTTATGTTTAGTTACTTATGGTTCTTCTATTGTATCTTTTCTTCAGGAAGAGTTTCTCTTTGCAGGAGGTCTATAAATATGACTGTTAAGAGTAGTTGTTGATGCTATATATATCTACAAAGAAAATAGAAAAACTTTAGATTGTAATATTCCCTTTCAGTATGACTAATCGTTTGGTTTTTTAGTTGTTTGATGTTAAAGGAAATGGAGTTAATTATAGTTTTAAATTCAATATATAATTTGTATATAAATTTTAGTCGCTCGAAATTTGTTTATTATGTTGGTTTTATGTACGTGGATCGATGAATTTGTATAGTTTTGATGATTTATATATACTTTTGTGTGTTGAGATATAAAACAAGTACAAATAGGTATAGACTTTTTTGGAAATCCACAAAACATGCATTTTTCTGAAATTTATGAATCAGCGACCGCAGACGGTCGCTATTACATATCAACGACCGCGGGTGACTTGAGGATATCAACGACCGTGGTGATCGCTAATGGTGGTCGCTGACACGTGGGCCACATCACCAATGAGACTTAACTCACGGTGACTTAGCTTAGCGACGACATCGGTCGCTATATGTTAGTCGCTGACTTTTCGATCGCTAAAAGTGGTCATCGATGTACAGCTAATGACCGATTATATATCGACCTCTATCTCATGATCAAGTCATCAGATATATTTCTATATGCCAATCGTATTCTATTGTAGATGGCGATATCGCTAATAAGCCTTTTTCTTATAGTGAGGAATGATGATGGCTATGATGATGGAGATGCAGAGGAAGCAAAAGGAAATGGGAAATTTCCACCAGCAGTTGATGGAGTGGAGGACAACAAAAACGACAACAATAACAACAACAAAGAGAATAAGATTGTGCCTCCATCGACGAAAAATCGCTCGTTTCCAATCATCAACTTGGAACCCTAAAACAGTGGTGATGTGCCACAACCCAGAGTATTGGAAGCAAGCCACTCTCAGACAAACATCATCCCAACCACTCTCCCCGTATTTTCACAAGTGCAGATACCAACCATCCCTTGCCACGTCCAACGAACAAGCCAACAAGCACAACCAATGCAAGCTTTTCACAATGCAAATGTGCATCAGCCGATCTCTTTACCATACACATCGCCAATGCATTAATACATCCCAACACTCTAAAAAGTCCATACCACGAGCCAGTATGTAACGAAAGATGATATGATCAACGTGATCAATCAACTTCGTAAGCAAACATCTTGACCTTCAGAGTTAGACTTTACTCCATCCTACTCGACATATATTCGGAGACAACATTACCGAGCAGGGTATATTAAGCATCCCCTGTGGTTTCCAAAATACAATGGAGAGAAAGGAAACGCCAGTGAGCATATTATCAAGTTTGTGGAGTCAATGTCTCCATGGTTGGGTTATAATGAACTGAAAAATCACAACCTGTTGATGAGGGAATTTAACAAGACTTTGAAGGATAGTGCCTTCAGTTGGTACTACAATTTGGAGAAGGGATCAATCCATAATTGAAATGATCTAAATTACAATTTTTTAAGAAATTTTTCTATGTGCAGAAACAGGTAACCATTGTAGAGCTCATGCGATTCAAGCAGAAGCCAAACGAGGAGCTGTCAGATTATGTGGACAGATTTAGGGCTCAGGCACAGAAGTGTGCAGAGCCAATTGAAGAAAATAACTTGGTGAACATATGTAACAATGGTGCTTTAGATGCCTTCAAGCCTCATCTTATTACAAAAGTCTGCGATTCATTTGCAACTTTCTCGTCTTTTGCACAAGACTTGGTAGGAATCGTGACACTGCCCACCAGCCATGTGATGGTTACATGGAAGGGCAAAATGATAACAACTGTGGCATTGGTAGATTCTCAGCTAAAACCACAAAGGGGTAAAAGGGATAAAAATAAGAAAAATTTTGACGGAGCAAATGAAAGCACAAGGACAAATATAAAAGAATGTCAATATCAAAGGCTATTACATGTAATGAAAAGGCATTCAGGGATCTGTATGAACAATGGGTAGAGCACGAAGTTGTGATGCCCCCAAAATAGGTATACAAAACCCATTCTGAGTCGCCAAATACATGGTATAAAAAGAAAACTACAACTTCAATAAAACAAATGTCATGTAAAATACGACAACACATACTGTGAGTTTAAATACAAATATTATCTTCTAGACAATATCAACACTCAAATAAGTCCTCATTACAATTATTCATACACTATTTTACAGAAATAGTGAGGACTACTAAAACATCTTTCTAGAACCATCACTCCATACCCCGACTAGATCCTCGCTATGTTCTCTCCTCCACGAGAAGAAAAATGGAACAAAAAGGAAAAGGGTGAGCTCAATCTAGCCCAAGAAAGAATATTATGACTAAGATAATATACAACAAATTATCATTAGTCTTCAACAGGAAAAAAATCGATGGGAATATAATAGACAACAAGTTTTAGATCAATATTCTCGCAATGGAAACAACAATCCATTAAAAGAGTCACGTAGAGAATGAATTCTACTATCTTCTAAGATTTAAAAGTTCATCATCAATATTTTATCCTCAGAATAACAATCAATATACATCTTTAATCAAATATTCATCTTTGCACTACATGCCAAAGATATTCATTTGTATCACCAATTGGTCATGTTCATCTCAACACTGCTCATCTTTGCACTACGGCCAAAGATATTCATCGATTAATCATTCATCTTTGCACTACAAAGCCAAAAATATTCAAGAATATCATCATTTAAGACCGAGGATGATGAAAATATTTTAAAAAAATGAATCCAAAGGAGATGTAAGGACAAATATTAGGGATTCGTATAACAGTTTATCCAAGATCAAAAATACTTCATAATAACCAATTGTGAAGCAAAATTCAAAAATAATGATCAAAACATGGATACAATCAAAGATGGTAGCCAAAATAGACATCTTGGACAAAAAGGAAAATTTTTATTTTTCTGTGAATAGTGTCGTATACGTGAATAGTGTTGTATACGTGAATAGTAACTCCGACACAAAAAGTTCCAAATTTGATTAAAAAGTTCAAACCAATATTTTGGCTTAATGATATTAAAGAAATTAATATCATTTCGAAAGAAAATAACATCCCTTACCTCAAAATAACGGTACTTCTGATCGAAATATCGGATATAAAAACGAAGGAATCTTGTACCAAACAGCAACTCTCAAAGTATATAAATACTCACAAAAATACGCTCGATAATCTAGAGAGAAAGAAAACTTGTTTCTGGTGTGATTTTCAATTCTAACCTAAGCGCCTATTTATAGGAAAATGTTAGAACGCCAAAGGAGACTAAAATAATAGAATATTATTATTTCTTATTCTTTCTTATACGCAAGCAAGCTAGCCACCAATTCAGAAAATTTTCAGCAGCCCATGTGCATTCAACACTAACCAAAAAGTGGGTCTCACCCATAATTTAATAAAAATCATTTTATTTTCCGAAACTTCAGTAATTCATAGAAAATAGTCCGTTTGTCAAAAAAATACGAATTTTATGTTCATTCCACACGAAATCAAATTCTCTACAACTTTGTAGCTTTGAGTTTTTCCAAATTCCAAACAAAAAATATCCAAAATCCACAAACGGATGATTTTTAATACCTCCATTCTGACAAAATATTGATAAAACACCTCAGCATTAATTCCTTCGTTTATAACCACATAAATAAATCCATCATTAATATCCATAGCAAATAAATATTTTCTTATCATATAAATCAATAATTAATTATTCACAAATAATATTACAGAATCACAATTATGACAACCAGGCAATTCCCGGGAAAGAGGGGGTTTTCCAATAAGGATTTCTCCTTACTGGCGCGCAATTAGGTGGCCAAACCTCTCCTTAGACAGAACTTTCTAGACATGGCCAATAATGTTTACTAATAATAGTATTCAAATAATTTGAATTATTGATCTGATAATGGGAAATACTATGCAGTGACAATTATTGAAACAACAATAATATAAAATATCAACGCAGCAATTATTGAATCAATAAAATAAAATATTGAATAAGAATTCACTGTAATAATTATTGAGTAGTGCATTCTTACGCATTTAATCAATAATTCAATAATACTGTAATAATACCATGTTCTTATGCAACCACGCCAGACATCGTATTTTAACCACCGTGTATTCCAACAATGTTAATTCGTAAAATAACTACGCTAAGTTATTTATAAAAACTCATACTTTGTCGCTTTCTTCATCCGAGCGCTTATTCTACATTATGAGCCCCACGAATGGTCGCTACTGTCGCATTTAATATTCCCCACAAAAAAGAATATTCCACGACCAAAAAGAATATTCCCCGAAAAAAATGAATATTTTATAACCACTTGTTTATTTTGTAAAATTTGCACATTTCACCCATAACCAAAGCATTATATTAAATTAACACCTTATTAATTTAGAATAATGAATAGAGAAAATTTAATTTTATTTATAATAAGTTGGGGTCTTACAGAAGTGGTGAAAACTCCAAAGCCCAGATTTGTTGTGACAAAAGAAATGAAAAAGAGACCAGACTTCTGCGTGTACCATCAACACGCAAAAGACTTCACCATAAACTGTTACAATCTGCGAAGGATCTACCACGAAAAGTTAGCAACAGGTGAAATTGAATTGGAAAATGAAACATCGTGCTAAACAGGTCACTATCCAAACATCTTTTCAGATAATAGAACTCTCTCCATCAATAGGGATGTCAAGAATCTGTTGAAGAGATACAGGGTGAAACACTATATATAAATCACAACTTTATTACCCAAAGGAAACAAACAAGTAAAGTTCACGAACAAAATTGTGATCAAGATTCATTCGAAAATCCTTGATGATCACCTGAAGACATCATTATAGGCTTATCAAACTACAAAAAAGAAAGCTTACGGGCAAAACCCTATACATTTTGGTATATGGTGAAGAAGTTGTCTTGACCGCAGAATTAGAAATCTTTACGACCAGAATGAAACTCAGAAGCTTAATCGAGGAAGAGAACGGATCGGCTGCTCTAGGGGCCTTAGCCGACTTCCGAGATAACGCAACAAGGAAAGTTTGAATGGTACCATGAAAAGCTGTGATGACAATACAATACTGTAGTAGTACCATGACAAATTCTCTTGGGAGACTTGGTGCTTAAGGCAGCGAATCAAGTCGTGAGAGGAACCAAATTTTTTCCCCAAATGGGAAGGCACGTTTGGGTACGAGAGATCTCTGAATGCGGGTATTGGAAAATATCTTGTGTGAGATCAGATGTTATCTCAAGGCAAATGGGTTAAGAAATATTACACATGATATGGTCATCACTTAAAAAAAATTTATACTTTTAACTTCAAAAGTAATCGAGGCACCTGACTATAAGTTCTCGGACCAAAAAAATTATACTTTCAACTTCAAAAGTAATTAAGGCACCTGACTATAAGTCCTCAGACAAAAAAAGAGAGTTATACTTTCAATTTTAAAAGTAATTGAGACACCTGACTATAAGTCCTCGGACCAAAAAATTATACTTCTAACTTCAAAAGTAATCGAGGCACCTGACTATAAGTTCTCGGACTAGAAAAGTTATACTTTCAACTTCAAAAGTAATCGAGGCACCTGACTATAAGTCCTTGGACGTGACCAGTTACACTTTCAACTTTAAAAGTGATTGAGGCACCTGAGCATAAGCCCTCTACCCCGAGAAAGTTACTCTTTATCTCTAAAAGTGGCGAACATTATGCTTTTTCCAACAAAAAGAAAGATTTATTATATTGAAAATCTAAAAAGTTATGCTCTTCATTAAAAGCAATCAGATTATCAATAAAGTGCCAAACTTTCACTTATACTTTGGCAACTTCTTATTTTTTAGAAGAAAAAAAAGTATGAATTCAAGTAATTGGTTTACAAGAAATCAAAAGACTATATATATATATATAATATTTTTTGATGAAAGAATTCATATTTTCTCTAATTAAATGCATGTTTTTTTTTGAAACAGGAAATGAAAACATACAAAAGGTCATGATCTAGAGGTCATGATATATCAAACTAAATAGGGGGCATAGCTAAAACCTCCAAGTTGGCAATGACAGTATCCCAAGCTTTTATATTGAAGGCTATTATGATCCCTTAAGGTCTCGAGCAGCAGACTCGAATTCTTGAAGTTTGGTCTGAGATTCTTTCAACCACAAAGCTTAACAAAGAGCAAAGACAACTGTTGAGTGTCATATTATATATCTTCGGGAGGTTTGGTTCTTCAACTTATTAATGACATCCTTGACCTTTCCAAGTTTGAGTCGAAGGTATGAAGTTGGAAACTATCAAATTCAGGCCAAGAAATGATATGTAACCAACGACGTCCTAGTGGAGTTGATTAGAGTTATTCTACGGATCGATCCACCAAATTCTCACCAACTTGAGCAACAAGGTAATCAAGTTTAATCATGAGGGGAAGGTACATTGGGATGAAGGGGTTGGTATTTATATTTTTTAATTTTAATGATGACAATATGCTAAACTATATGAGTTATTAAATGGGTTGAAATTGACTTTGTTATGGTTTGTTGAAAAATAATGTATAGTCAGTTTGGTTAAGTCATGGTCCAATATGTTGTTTATTTTATGGATTGCATGGATTATATTATGGGCTGATTTCATAATGGGTTGATTAAATAATATAATCTATTGCTTTGTATGGATTATATTTTATGGATTGCATGGTCCCATTTTGTATTATTCACCTAAGATAACCTGGAAGAATGCATAACATATTTCTAGCCCAAAGGAATTTACTGCAGATTGGAGTGTTACTTATTTCTGTAATTTATAAATATTACTAAAACAGGTTGTTTTAATTTGAAACTGTTAAGGAATATGATGCCATCTGTTACAGTCCTTTATGGAAACTGATATAACTGTAGAATATCTTTTAATATTTATTTTGTTGCTATATCTAAATCTTTTTAGTTATGAAAACCAATTCGAATTGGAGTGTTTTAAGGAGATTGATTAATTAAGGAACATGTTTTAAGTTGATAGTTGAGACTTTCAAGGAAACATGTTGTTAAAGGTTATGTGGGCTATATCTTTAATATCTTTTTAACTGATTTAATTCAGTACATATTTTATTCTTATCTTTATTATGCTGAATTTTATATAATCGTTAGTACTAATAGTTTTTTGAGAATGAAATTCTTGGTTGAGCCTTTCTTGGTGACAGTTTCATTCTAGCCGTTGCTCACGTCTCTATATATGGTCTTCATGCTCGGTAAAAGGATACACAACACGGGAAGCTGAAATTTACTACTGAACATATTCTGAAAAGTTTTTTACAATTCTAAACTCCAGTTTTGATTGTAATCTCTTACATTATTGTTAACTGGAAAGTTGTTGTAATCTTCATATCATATCTCTTGTAAACCAAGTACAAATTCTAGGTTGGCTTGAGTAATCGTGCAATATTTAGTCTGTACAATAGAAGCATCAAGGTCTCATAGGTAAGAGAAGTTGCAGAGGTGCAAAAGGGGCAGAGGTGTCTAAATCAGAATCGATCTTCGTTGTACATATAGTTTTCTGTAATCTTTTGAATATTAAGTTTTAATAAAAAAGTGTCTCTAATACTAGTTGGTATTAGATGTGGATTAGGCCACTAGATTAGAGTATAGGGGTTGAACCACGTAAAAATCTTGGTGTGATTTCTATTTTGTTTTCCTTCTTAATCTGTACTTTATTCTACATATTTAGTTCTAACCCGTGTTCTTGAAGATACACTAAAAATGAAAGGTATTAGCTGTCCGATTATAATTGATGAAGAACATATACTAAAACAGACAGGGATTATCTGTTCGATTATAATTGACGAAGAACATATACTAAAACATAAGGGGGTTACCTATCCGATTATAGTCTGTAGTTATAAACTTTAAAAATTTTCCATTGTTAATCACTTGTGGGTTTGTACACCAATTCACCCCAGCTCTAGGTGTGCTTATTTACAGAATTAAAAAAGCTTTATGTTATACCTGACCCATGTGCTTGGTAATCAAAAGGTCTTCAATGGACAGAAACATGGCAAGTCGACATCTCAGCAGAATCCTTCTGGGGAGGATAGAAATCAGCAACGGACTCTGAAGGATTCTCCCTCGGGGGAGGAGGATTCATGGAAATAGTATCGTCAGTATAAATAAGAGTATCATCAGTACCCTCGAAGCCGTCATAAAGAGAGGATGTATGTGGGTAGAAAGAGGGAACTGTATTATCCACAGCAGGACTTGAGACCACATTAAACAAGGAGTCGTCTTCATCAAGATTGAAACTATCATTATGTGGTGAAGAGGACTTGACAACAATCAAAATAGATCGAAAAGGCTCACAAGTAGTGAACGTCGCCACCTCACTTGTCGTACCCATAACAAATCTAATAGAAACATCATCATCATCATCGACAACCTGAATAATAAGGCAATCATGAAAATATTTGAAAGAAACAAATAACATAAAGCATATCAAAAGTTTCATGTGTCTCTTAACTGGATCATCGACTGTTGGTATGCTAAAACAAATATCATCATTTGGGCTCTTGGAAAATGGCTTCAGGATAAGTGCTTTCTCTTTCATCGTTCGCCTAATGATGTCATGACCAGCTGGATCTATAATAGAACCTACGGGGAACACCACCCTATAAATAGTAAGTGGTGGTATTCGCCCTAGAGTGAGAAACTCTCATCTCCTCGGCATTAGAGGATCCCCGGGGAGGAGTTCAAGAGTAATTACCCAAGATGAAACCCGTGGGGAAGAATATAAGACCCCAAATTTTATGAATAAAGATTAATTTTCTCAAAATAATTTTTTGAATATTAAGGTGTGGATTTGATATAATGTTATAGTTGCGAGCAATATTTATAAATTTTGCAAAGTAAGCAAGTTATTATAGAATATTCGATTGGTCGGGAAATATTCATTTTAAGAGGGAATATTCGTACGATGGCACAATCATTGGTGGAACCCACAACAGAATTATTGTCGAAATGAGAAAATAACAGAAATATCTTTTTATAAAAATAACGGCGAAAGTTTTACCGTTAACTGTTGAAATACCCAGTGTTAAAAGTATAGTAATATGCGTGGTTGCATAGTAGCACACTGTATTGATTATTGATGCTTACGTGAGAAGTCACTCAGTTTTGTTCAATTATTGCTACAGTAATTGCTGCATGGAATCTCACATTATTTGATTCAAATATTTTTGATATTTTATATATTATTAAATCAATAATTGAGATGACAAGTTATTCATATTATTATCTGTATAATTAACAATGTCTAGAAAGTTCTGTCGAGGAAAGGGGTTTGGTCATCTAATTGCGCGCCAATAGGGAGAAATCCTTATCGGAAAGCCCCCTCTTTCCTGAGAACGATCTGGTTGTTAATATTGCGAGTTATAATAATAATGAATAAATATTGTTAAAAATATAGAGGGGATTTTTATGATGTATTTGTGGTAAATTTTTCTTATTATTTGGATCTCCATTTACTCATTTTTCAAAATAATCGGTAGAAAGTTATTCAATATAATAAAGGTGGGGCCACATGTGGGGCCCACGTGTAGAAAAATGAATTGTCAGGGGATGGAGTATTGGATTCACGAGTGGGAGTACTATGATTGTTATATATATATATATATATATATATATATATATATTATAATAAGTTTTGTTTTTTATGAAAAATAGAATATATTATATTTTATTATGCATAGTGTTTGCATAATAAAGAATGGAATTATCAGACGAATTCGAATTTTCGCCCGTGATTCTTCTCCCGCTGTGCCCTCAAATAGTATCATTTACATTCTTCTATAAATAGGATGCTTAGTTAGAATTGAAAATCACACCAGAATCAGAGAATTCTTTTTCTATAATATTGAGCGGATTTCTTTAGAGTTTAAGGAAGCTTTGAGTGTAAAAAATAGTGAAATTTTCTTCAAAAATATCCCCGCTATACCAGTCGAAATACTCTTCTTTTTAAGGTAAGGGGTATTATTTATTTCATATTCGCTTAAGATATTATTTTTCGTATTCGTAAGAAATTTTATTTTGTTCAATATTCGCAAGAAACAATATATTCGTTTAATATTCGTAAGGAATATTATATTCGTTTAATATTCGAAAGGAATATTATTTTCGTTCAACAGTTGTAAAGGATATTATTTTTGTTCAATATTCGTAAGAAATAATATTTTCTTCCATACTCTTTAGTATGTAAGTAATATTATTTTGTTTTAGATTTTGAATTCTACACTCATTTTGTTAAAGTTTTGGCTTCTATACTCCATGAAATTAGTAGAACATCCTTGATATTTGCGCTTCATCCAATATCTTTCCATGAAAATATTATTCTGAGCATTCTTGATAAGTTTTAACTTTTTCATGTCGGGGTACTATTCACGGGGTTACTATTCCTGAAGTACTATTTATATGGTACTATTCACTCGGGTACTATTCACCCGGGGTACTATTTATGACAAAAATTGATTTCTTTTCGATCCAAATCAATTTTGATACATTATTATTCTTGAATTTTATTCTACAAAGCAGTATCATGTTAACTATTTGAACGTTTTTTTAAACTTTGAATAAATTTAAAGTCTTTAATATTTATCCTTGATCTCGTTTGATTAAATTTTTATATCATTATCATCATCCTTATGCTTATATTATGATGAAAGTCATCTGTAGCCGTAGTGCATGGATGGACTTGGTATGATTATGACCCGGGATTATTCGGTATAATCATGACCGTAATGTTACAAATGATGTGGTAAAAGTCCTCATTGGCCCGTAGTGCATTGATGGACAGTTTTTGGTATGAGCATGACCATGGGTTCTCTTCGGCCAAGGGTGCAAAGATGAATTGTTTTATGGCATGATCATGACCGTTGATGAAAACACGAATATCCTTGGCCCGTAGTGCATGGATAATTCGTGGTCGTGATACTAATGAATATCCTTGGCCCGTAGTGCATGGATAATTCGTGGTCGTAATACTAATGAATATCCTTGGCCCGTAGTGTAGGGATGATGTGAATTATTTATTAAGCTGAGTCTCAGCGATAAAATTGATGATAAATTCTTTAAATCATAGAAGATAGTAGATATAATGCTCTACTTGACTCTTCTAATGGATTACTTGTTCCGCTGCAGTTAAACTTGATGTCTATGTATTTTATTAGTTTAACACTATTGAAGGCTAACGATAATTTATTCTGCATTATCTTAGTCATAATATTTCTTATTGGGCTAGTTGAGCTCACCCTTTGATTTCATTGTTCTCTTCAAGAAATGAGAATATAAATTTGAGACTAAATTTTGAGAACCAGAGTGACTATCCGGATGTTTGCATTAGTAGTCCTCACTATTTTGTGAAATAGTGTGAAAATAAATGTAATAATATTGAATTTGAGTTTGGATATTGTCTAGAAGACAATATTCATGTTGAAACTCACAGCTTATGTTTTGTCGTACTTTACACAACAGTTGTATAATTAAGTTGTATTTGAATTTTGTACCATGTTTTTGGAGACTGAGAATGGGTGATGTATACCTATTCTGGGGGCATCACAGTTGCTATCAAAGCTTAGGGATATGATCCCTGGCTGAGATGTGAGACTAAAACTAGGAGGGGAGGGAAAAGTAATTTCTTCGCTAGTTTGACCTACCTAAGTTTATTTGTTATTTAATTGGTAGGTCAAAATATAGGGATAATATGTTGCATGTCAATTAACCCTTGTTTTGTGGCAGTATTTGAAAATGACATCCGAGAATGTTGAGAATAACAATGGAGCACATGAGACTGTTGAATCACCAACGATCAGGAAATTGTGCATCAGGAAGGCAACAATCCTCATGCAAATAATAACACTGACCAAATAATGAACGACGAAATGTTTAGGGGCTTTCAACAATTCATGCAACATCAGGCGAGAGAGACCCCTGTCCAAAATACAGGTGGAAACACTGCCAACTCTCGGACGGTCACCGGTAAGCAGTTCAAAGAGCTGGGACCACCGGAGTTTTTGGGAGAGCCAAAACCACTTAAGGCGGAGACGTGAATAAAGCAGATCACCAAGATATTTGATGTCTTGGGATGCTTTGAGGAACAAAAGGTTCCCTTTGCCACCTTCATGTTGCGAGGAGAGACAGATTATTGGTGGGAATCTATAAAACGTACCCAGCCTGCTGCACTGAAGATGTCTTGGGAGAATTTTCAAGAATTGTTCAACGACAAGTACCTTCTCGAAAATATTCGTCACATGAAGGAGGTAGAGTTCATCAAGCTGGAGCAAAACAATATGACCGTGTCGCAATACGAGGCTAAGTTTACCGAGTTATCCCGGTTTGCATCTCATTTGGTAGATAATGAGGAGAGAATGACGCGAATGTTTTTGCAAGGTTTGAAACCCGAAATACGTCAATACCTCATTTCTCACAAACTTTGCTTGTATTCAGATGTTGTAAATAGGGCTCAGTTATTAGAGCACGATAATAAGTCAACCCAACCAAGAAAGAGCAACCAGCAAAATGATAATACCAGTGGTAGCAGTCATCGAAGCGGTGACAACAAACGTGGAGGGAATCAATAGGCCAGAAATGGTAACTACTTCGGTGGTAATCATGGACAAGATAATAAAAGTGGACATTTCAAGAAAAGGAGATTCAATAATGATGGAAAGACGTCAACACCAACACACGTTGTTAAGGAAGAAGAACGACCACTGGTCATATGTTTCAAATGCGGACAGGAGGGACACATCTGTCCAAACTGTACGCAGCAACTCAAAGCGTATTTCAATTGTGAAAGAGACACTACTAAAAATTTAACCTATAGCGACGAGCTATAGCGACGGTTGGAACGGAGCCGTCACAATAGGATATCAATAGCGACGGCTGACCATCGGGATAGAGCTCTTTTTCCATAAATTCCTCCTTTTTTCCCCAAATTAATATGTAATGTTTCCCCCAAATCAAATCAACTCTCTTCTCACTCACTCGATCTTCCCTTTCTCTCCTGGTCCTCGTTGCCCTCCTAGCCGCTCGTTGCCCTCTCTCCCATGGTCCTCGTTGCCCTCTCTCTCTTGGTCCTCGTTGCCTTCTCACTCAATCGCTTCTCGTCTCTACCCTTTGATAGTTCACTCGTCAGATTGGCCATCATGTGTGCACACGACGCATTTAGGGTTCCGAAGGATCTATTTTTGGACTATCAAGAGATGGTCAACAGTACCGGATTTGTCTCATTTTTCTGGGTTTGTGAATTATGAATTGGGTGTTTAATTTGTTTAATCTTTTTGAGTTATGATTCTCATCAATTGGGTGTTTGTTTTGTTTAACTTTATTTTTGATTATTTGGGTTGTCTTGTTTTTATTGGTTGTTGTTTCAGTGGTTATGATCCTGAAAAGATTAAGGAAGGTTAGTGATTAATTTATGGAGCTTGTAGTTTTGTCATAATTGTTTCATATCCTAAAGATTTAGCGCTTTGTCTGGGAGATTTGTTCTGCTGAGGTGAAACTGTTTTGATTAGATAGTGATTCTGTTTGTCTTGATAGTGATTTGATATTCTTCTTTGAAATTTGATTAGATAGTGATTCTGTTTTTTTTAGGTTTTCTTGTTACAGGTTTATGTCTTAGTGTTGCTGAATTATCCTGGAATTAATTGTGGTTGTTGGGGTTGGGGCTTATCTGCAGTGTTGGGGAATATATTGCTAATAATGGGGGCTCTAACTATAGTTCGCAATACAAGAATTTGGGGAAGCTTGTAAGTGTTGTTGATAAAGAAATTTTGAGCAAATTGAGTGGCTCTAAAACGACTAAATCGACAACTATGTCTGGGAGGTAATATTTTTTATTTATTCTTGTGCATCAAGTACAGTTTTCCTGTTATGTTAGTGCCACATTTGTATGATTCTATTTGAAATAGTTTGTGATGTAGTTCGTTGTTCTATGATCATTTGGGCCTATTAGAGGAAAAAGTCCCTAGCTTTGTTTAGTTTATTTATCTTTGCTTTCAATTTTTTTTGGGCCAATTTTACTATAAGAGGTATCTTTATGTTTTTTTCCCAAACATGATGCTTCAGAAGTATAAAATGAGAAAAGCATGCATGCGAGCTGTTTCTTTTGAGATGACTAATTAATTGAAGTGGTATTGTACTTAAATATTTTAATTTGATGGATCTTAAATCCTTTCTACTTGTTCAATCACTCCGCTCTCTTTTGTGATGGGTAAATTTCTCTGCAGTATCCTTGATTATCTGTAGACTGAAAAGGTGGATATTCATATTCTTTCGTGTAATTTTCAGCGACATGAAGAACGTGTAATCATCATAAGCTCCAAAGACAGTGAGGACATGTTTACTGATGCAGAGAATGCCCTCCATCAGATAACCAGTTTGATCCTCAAGGTGAAATGATATTCTAAGACTTTTAAGTTATAATTTAGTAACAGGGTGATGCTTATGTCTAATCTAATCTTTTTTAATTAGTGTGCCATGTATTATAGTTGCCTTCATCTTTAGTGTGTCTGATGCATGTAAATGTTTTCCCCTAATTTAAACTGCCAGTTTTTATTTCTGTTGAGATTTTGGTAGAGCAGAATGGAAACCTAATTGCAACCCTTCCTCTATTGAGCAGATGGTTTATATTTTTATTGTTGTGGTCTATCAAATATGGGCATCTTTTGACCTGTGTAGAAACACGGGATTACTCTCTAGCCTGTTTGATCAATGCCATTTACTTTTTCCATTTATTTAAACATGTAGTGTATCCCTCTTGTTGGAGTTTTGGAAACAAATGGAAAAGGGAATAGATTTGGGTGAAATAGACATATATGAGGGAAGAAATCTTAAGCTACAGAATTAGAGCCGATGAATATGAAGAATAAGGTGCAAGAAGGCGTTATTCTAAAAGCAAGAATCGACGAAGAGAGAAAATCTCAAACCTCGATTTTATTGGTCCATTTAAAATCCTCGATCGAGTAGGAACTGTGGCCTATAGACTCGCTTTACCGCCAAGTATGTCGCGTGTTCATAACGTTTTTCACGTATTAATGTTACGTAAATATGTGGATGAGGTGTCCTCACCTCTTCGACATACCAGGTACGTACGCAAATTTCAAGGATGAAATTTCATAAGAAGGGGAGGTTGTAAGACCCCAAATTTTATGAATAAAGATTAATTTTCTCGAAATATTTTTTTGAATATTAAGGTGTGGATTTAATATAATGTTATAGTTGGGTAGTATTTATAAATTTTATAAAGTAAGCAAGTTGTTATATAATATTCGATTGGTCGGAGAATATTCGTTTTAACAGGGAATATTAGTATGACGGCACAATTATTGGTGGACCCCACAATGGAATTATCGTCGGAATGAGAAAATGACATAAATATCTTTTTATAAAAATAACGGCGAAAGTTTTATCGTTAACTGTTGAAATATCCGGTTATTAAAGAAATGAATGTCTGCGTGGTTGCATAAGAGCACTTCGGTATTGATTATTAATGCTTACGTGAGAAGTCACCGGTTTTGTTCAATTATTGCTACAAGAATTTCTTGCATAAGATCTCACGTTATTTGATTCAATTATTTTTGATATTTTATATATTATTAAATCAATAATTGAGATGAAAAGTTATTCATATTATTATCTGCATAATTAACAATGTCTAGAAAGTTCTATCGAGGAAAGGGTTTGGTCATCTAATTGCGCGCCAATAGGGAGAAATCCTTATATCAGAAAGCCCCCTCTTTCCTGGGAACAATCTTGTTGTTAATATTGCGAGTTATAATAATAATGAATAAATATTGTTAAAAATATTAAGGAGATTTTTATGATGTATTTGTGGTAAATTTTGCTTATTATTTGGATCTCCATTTACCCAATTTTCAAAATAATCGGTATAAAGTTATTCAATATAATAAAGTTGGGGCCACATGTGGGGCCCACATGTAGAAAAATGAATTGTCAGGGGATGGAGTATTGGATTCACGGGTGGGAGTACTATGCTTATTTTATATATATATTATAATAAATTTTGTTTTTTTTATGAAAAATAGAATATATTATATTTTATTATGCATAGTATTTGCATAGTGCCTACATAGTATTTGCATAGTAAAGAATGAAATTATCAGACGAATTCAAATTTGCGCCCGCGATTCTTCCCCCACTGTTCGCTCAAATAGTATCATTTTCATTCTCCTATAACTAGGATGCTTAGTTAGAATTGAAAATCACACCAGAATTAGAGAATTCTTCTTCTATAATATTGAGCGTATTTCTTTAGAGTTTAAGGAAGCTTTGAGTGTAGAAAATAGTAAAAGTTTTCTTCAAGAATATCCCCGCTATACCAGTCGAAATACTCTTCTTTTTAAGATAAGGGGTATTATTTATTTCATATTCGCTTACGATATTATTTTTCGTATTCGTAAGAAATTTTATTTCGTTCAATATTCGCAAGAAATATTATCTTCGTTCAATATTTCGTATTCGTAAGGAATATTATATTCGTTTAATATTCGTAAGGAATATTATTTTCGTTCAACAGTTGTAAATGATACTATTTTTGTTCAATATTCGTAAGAAATAATATTTTCTTCCATACTCTGTAGTATGTAAGTAATATTATTTCGTTTCAGATTTTGAATTATACACTCATTTTGTTAAAGTTTTGGCTTCTATACTCCATGAAATTAGTAGAATATCATTGATATTTGCGCTTCATCCAGTATCTTTTTATGAAAATATTATTCTGAGCATTCTTGATAAGTTTTAACTTTTTTATACCGGAGTACTATTCACGGGGTTACTATTCATGTGGTACTATTCACTTGGGTACTATTCATTCGGGGTACTATTTATGACAAAAATTGATTTCTTTTCGATCCAAATCAATTTTGATACATTATTATTCTTGAATTTTACTCTACAAAGTAGTATCATGTTGACCATTTGAACGTTTTTAAACTTTGGATAAATTTAAAGTCTTTAATATTTATCCTTGATCTCGTTTGATTGAATTTTTATATCATTTTCATCATCCTCGTGCTTATATTATGATGAAAGTCATCTATAGCCATAGTGCATGGATGGAATTGGTATGATTATGACCAGTGATTATTCGGTATAATCATGACCGTAATGTTACAAATGATATGGTAAAAGTCTTCATTGGCCCGTAGTGCATTGATGAACAGTTTTTGGTATGATCATGACCATGGGTTTTCTTCGGCCAAGGGTGCAAAGATGAATTATTTTATGGTGTGATCATGACCGTTGATGAAAATACGAATATCCTTGGCCCGTAGTGCATGGATAATTCGTGGTCGTGATACTAATGAATATCCTTGGCCCGTAGTGCAGGGATGATGTGGATTATTTATTAAGATGAGTCTCAGTGATAAAATTGATGATAAACTTTTTAAATCATAGAAGATAGTAGATATCATGCTCTACTTGACTCTTCTACTGGATTGCTTGTTTCGCTGCAGTTAAATTTGATGTCTATTGTATTTTATCAGTTTAACACTGTTGAAGGCTAATGATAATTTATTCTGCATTATCTTAGTCTTAATATTTCTTACTGGGCTAGTTGAGCTCACCCTTTGCTTTCATTGTTCTCTTCAGGAAATGAGAATATAGTTGGGACTAGTCCGAGAACGGAGTGACAGTCCAGATATTTGTATAAATAGTCATCACTATTTTGTGAAATAGTGTGAAAATAAATGTAATAATATTAAATTTGAGTTTGGATATTGTCTAGAAGACAATATTCATGTTGAAACTCTCAGCTTATGTTTTGTCGTACTTTACACGACAGTTGTATAATTAAGTTGTATTTAAATTTTGTACCATGTTTTTGGTGACTCAGAATGGGTGATGTATATTTATTTTGGGGGCGTCACAAGGAAGCCTAGAAGTGGCAGAAACATATGCTAGTGAAGCATAAAGTACGTTCCGAAGGAGATGATTTGCTGAAAGAAGCGAATAAAACTAAAAGGGTACTCTTGTTTCTCAATGCATATGCGGGGAATGCGATCGAAATGAGAAAAGTCATCCCAACCTTTGCAAGCCGCAACATATAGAAACAATTCTTTTTTTCTCTGGCGGGGGAAAATTTGTACGGTCATAAGTCTTGAGAAAACGTTAAAAGACCGAAAGAAGGGAGCCCTTGTAAGACCCCGAATTTTATGAAATAAAAGTATTCAATTTTTCTTATAATTATTATTCAGTAAATGGTCAAATTGATAAAAGTTTAAAGTTAAGGGTGATATGTGCAAAGTTTACAAAATACGCAAGTGGTTATAAAATAGTCTTGGTTGTCGGGGAATATTCATTTGGTCGTGGAATATTCTTGTTGTCGGAGAATATTCGTACGACGGCGCAACCATTTGTGGGCCCCATAACAGAATAACTGTCGAATAAAGAAAATGACAAGTTTGAATGTTTATAAATAACGACGTAATTTTTACCGTTAACATTGTTGGAATACCTGGTGGTTAAAATACGATGAATACTGGCGTGGTTGCATGGAGAAGACACTACCAGATTGCATAATATTCTTGAATTATTGATTCTTACGTGAAAGGCACTACTCAATAATTGTTACAATAATTACTTGTTCAATATTTTATTTTATTGATTCAATAATTGTCGCTGCGTTGATATTTTATATTATTGTTGTTTCAATAATTGTCAATTACACAAGATTTTCCATTATCGGATCAATAATTCATATTATTTGAATAATATTATTAGATAGCATTATTGGCAATGTCTAGAAAGTTCTGTCAAGGAGAGGTTTGGTCACCTAATTGCGCGCCAGTAAGGAGAAATCTTTATTGGAAAGCCCTCTCTTTCCTGGAAACTGTCTAGTTGTCATTATTGTGATTCTGTAATATTTATGAATAATTATTGATTTATATGATAAGAAAATATTTATTTAATGTGGATATAAATGATGGATTTATTTATACGGTTATAAATAAAGGATTTAATGTTGAGGTGTTTTGTCGAAATGAAGAACAAAATATGGGATTTTCAGAAAAATTAGTTTATTACTTGATTTTGTATAATCCATAACTCTTGGTGTATAATGAGTTAGGAGATGAGCCATATATCAAAAGAAAGCCCTGGAAGTAAGCTAACCGTAAAAATTGGAATCACCCAAAAATTCTTTGTGAATTTTTCGTGGTGACAGTTTGAGTGAAACTGGTTCGAAGGACTTATAATCCGATAATCAGTGTTCTTGAGATATATTACGTGAGTTATAATTTTTAATCCGACCGTTGAATCGTTGTGATTTTTAGATATGTTATACATATATAAGTTGAGTACATATCCACAAATTTTGAACCGTTAAAAATTAACGTATGATTTGTTATGAATTTTAAGAGGTGACTGATTCGAAAATTATTTTTGTAAATGATTTTGGTGGAAATATTCTAGAAGGTGGGCCCCACTTTTGTTTTTAATTGAAAGCATGTGCTGAATTAAAGCTTCAAGTATGGTGGGCTGGAATTTTCAACTTGCCTGCGTAGGAATAAAATAAATATATTATTTTATTAATTTAGTGTCCTTTGGTGTTCTAGCATTTTCCTATAAATAGGTGCTTATGTTAGAATTAAAAATCACACCAGAAATAAGTTTTCTCTCTTTATATTATCAAGCATATTTTTGTGAGTATTTAGATACTTTGAGAGTTGCTATTCAGTGCAAGGTTCTTTCGGCTTTACATCCGATATTCCGGTTAGAAGTACTGCTCTTGTGAGGTAAGGGATTTTTAAGGGTTGTTATTTTTTTCATGTTTCGTAACTTTTCATACCTTCAAAAATTCTGGAAAAATTTGAAATGATAATTTAATGAGTTTTATTGATTGTGTCCAAAAATGGTGATTTTTGGATGTATAGATTAAGAGTTATGAATTTTATGGGAAGAGACTATTTTAAAAGTAAACTCTTATAACTCCTTGTGGTTAACTCCAAAATTAGTGAAATTTTTATTGGGAGTACATATATATAACATAAGTATACTCTGTAAATTTTGGAATTTTTGGACAAACGTACAATTTATGATAAATGTCTAAATATTTGGCAGTTTTGGCCATGTGAAAAATAGTAAATGAATTTTAAAAATTCTGAGAAAAATATATGTTCAATATGGGACTATATTATGCTAAATTCCAGAAAAGAAATATTTTTGAAACTGATTTGGTATTTTTCATGAAAATGGTCTAGTTATGAGTAAATGAATTAAATATGTTATGTGAAGTAAGAAAATTAGAAAATAAGATTTTATGGTTTGAGAATCCTATGTAAGGTATATACAGATTTTTGATGAGGATTTTGGTTATTGATGATGAAATCTTATGAGTTTGGCATTTTAGGATGATTAAATGCATTAATTAGTAAAGTGTAATCAATTAAAATAAATTGTTTAGAAGTTTAAGAAATGTTATTCTTTTAATATCATTATACCGAAATATTGGTATAGATTTTATTGTGGAATTTCTACCTTTTTCATGTCGGGGTTACTATTCACGAGTTACTATTCACGAGTTACTATTTATGACAAAATTGGTTTCTTTTTCTGACCAAATTATCGTTGATTTATGAATCTTACTCTTGAAATTAAATCCATGTTTTGATAATATTATTTTTATTATCATATATAACATTTTTATAATCCTTGTGGAAAAAATTCTCTTTGACTTGAGTGTAAAGATGGGTAGATTATTGGTATGATCGTGACTATGGGTTCTCTTTGGCCTGTAGTGCAAAGTTGAATCGTTGACTGGTATGATCATGACCATTGAATTTAAAATTGAATATTTTTAGCTTAAGTGCAAAGGTGAATTGATCAACATGGTTATAATTATAGTTTATATAAATTCTGAAATGATTATGTATTTCTTTGAGATATTAATATATTTGGCATGTAATGCAAAGATGAATTATTGATGAATATATTTGACCCGTAGTGCAAAGATGACCTATTTTTGAATATCTTTGGCCCGTAGTGCAAAGATGACTTGTTGATGAATATCTTTGGCCCGTAGTGCAAAGATGAATTTATTAGTATGATTATGAACAAGAATTATTATTTGGTATAACTATGATCTTTGATGTTTCAGGTTAAGACAAATGATGAAAATTATCTTTGTCCTGGATGAGAAGAGGAATTTAGAACCACAATTATGATTATGAGTTATTCACATGAATGTGACAGAGGCTGCTGATTGATGTTCTGAGGATAAAACATTGTTGGTGGACTTTTAACATGGAGAAGATAATAGACTTTATGGTCTATTTGACTCTTCTAATGGATTGCTTTCATTCCACTATGACTATGGTTGAAAAGTTTTATCATCTACCATATGTTCTAAATCTCTGATTTATTTCTGATGAAGGCTATTGATAATTTAATTATCTTTAGTCATGATATTCTTACTGAGCTAGTTGTGCTTACCCTTTTGCTTCACAATTCCTTTTCAGGTAATAAGAGTGTAGTTGGGTCGAGCGGGGATATCAGGGGAATAGTGTGATGGTCCGAGACTGTCAAAGTTTCTCAACACATTATAAAACGGCATGACATACAATATATAATTGTATTGAGGACCTAAGATGTGTGTGCCGTATATTATACGTCACTTAATAATTAATTTTGGTGAACAACAATAGGGTGAGGCGAACCCAACGTTGGAAGAGTGTTTTACCACTATCATACAAGATGTCTAATGACATACAATCTCGTGTTATCATAAGACAGGGTTGTGCACATTCACTTGCTAAGTATATCTACGAGCACTACCTATATGATCTTAGAGTGTGGTTGAAATATAATTTTCAATTGCAGAATAAAGGAGATAGTTATATGTCGAGAGAAGACTCACCATTAGAAAGAGCATGATAGTAATCTTCTCGTTTTTCTTTGGGGTCTATTAGATCAACCAAGGATAATTCGTGGACATATGATATCTATCATAACCTGTACGCACGTGGCCTCCCATGTATCAAAGGTTTCCTCGAAAGACTTCCCAAAAAATTTAATTTTTAAAACAGCTTTTTGATTTGTTACCTTTATGTAAGGTGCCATTGTAACGTGCTATCCAAGTTGGTGTCAAGAGTCACAGTTGGTATATATATTTGTATCAAAACTCACAACATATGTGTTGTTATATTTTGCATGACAATTGCAGTAATAAAATTGTAGTTATTTTCTGTACCATTTATTTGGCGACTCAGAATAGGTTGGATGGATTGGACCTATTTTGGGGGTGTCACAACCCTTCCCACTCATTGATGAATGGGTCTTTGTGGTGGTTTTTGGGATGGCAGAACGTCCAGTGGAAAGGGCCTGTAATCAAGGAAAATTCAGTATAAGGACTCTAAAGAGCAAGGAAATGATGTAAAGGAAAGGATTTAAACTTAAGTGCTTACCATAATAAAGAAGCAATTCTGAGATTTAAACTTAAGAACACCTAAAAAGAAAAAGAAATAAAGTCAGGGAAAGTTAGAAATCAGAAGTACGCAAGAATTTTTTTTTGAACTTTTTTGAAAAACTTTCAAAGCCTTTTTTGGACATATAACGGTATCTATCATAGCCAAAGGCAATAATTTTTGTAAGGCTCATCTCTAGCTTCGATTTGATATATTATGGGTCTTGTAATTCTAAGCGAATCAAAAGTTATGGTCAAAATAACGACCATGCACCCTTTTTGGACTCAATTTTTTGCCTTCATTTGCTGATTTTTTTCCCTAGGGTTCGGCCATCTAGGGTGGTCCCGCTGAGGAGCATTTTCTCCTTCGTGTTTTGTCAAAAAACGTTAATCTTTCTTTATGATTCGAGGAAAAAAATCAAGATATGATTAAGGTAATGAGGTTCAGAAAATAAAGGAAAGAAGAAACATTTTTTCCTTCGTGTTTTGTCAAAAAAACGTCAATTTTTCTTTATGATCTGAGGGAAAAAACCAAGATATGATCAAGATAATAGGGTTCGGAAGACAAAAGAAATATTAGAGTTGCCTAAAAGATGAAACAAGTAAAAACACATAAACAAAGGATGTCGTTCGAGTGGAAGAGTAAAGGAAGGACTAAAAAATATAAAGGATGAGGCCAAGACCCTTAGGTTTCACCCCCTATAGGGTTCGGCCACCTAGGAGGTCCTCCCCTTGTACGTTTAATGATTACTTTTAATGATTACTCGCTCGACAAATTAATTGCTCGAAATGAATGTTTCTTCACTGCGAAAAGTTATAGTCCATCTTGGAGAATATCCGAAGAAAGAGCCTAAATCTTTATCAAAGTGAGATGGCCCCGAAAAAAAACTAGAATCACCTAAAAAAGAATAAATGAAACAATCACAAAATGCAGGAAGAAAAAGAACAGAAAATCTGAAAATTTGGGTTTCGTCTTCTCCATTAAATGATTTGGGAGTGAAGCTTTAATGTATAATGTTAAAAAAAAAAATATTACAAGCCAGACTTTTTACAATGACTAACAGCAACTTCGTTAGTAGCAAAAAATTATTGGGAGCTTGGCATCAATCATTACCTGGCAAGCAATTAGGCGGTACTAAAGCTGAGGTTTGGTAACTGTTCCAATATCTATTCACCACTCAAAAGGCATGTTCTACTAGGAGTCTAAAATAACAAAAAAAAAATACAATATGACAAAGGCTTGCAAGTTATTATGGAATTGAAGTAAATAAAATACAATTAAAAGAACTTACGGATCGAGGAGGAGTACTGAGAATATTTCATCAGCATCTAGAATTGTTTCAAGCATGACAGAGTTCAATATTCAAATCCACCAGGCAAAGGAATCACTCGGTTCATCTCCCAATGTAGACTCGAAGAGAGGATCAACTTTGGGTCTACGAGTCTTCCGATCTACTCCACCATGTCTTCAGATTTTTTAATATTGAAGAGAATGTCTGGCATAAACTTGGAATATGTGATTGGCAAAAGTAATTAATGGGTTACTTTCATTACAATTCTAGTCCATATTGGATATTCTAATTCACAATTCGATTCTTACTCCGAAGCACCAAAGGTATGATTTTCTAAAAAAAAAAAAAAATGGAAACAAATATTCTAAATAAAGATGATTTAATTTTAATTCCAAAATATAAGAATGGATTTGATTTTAATCCCAATATATATATATATAAGAAATAATCAATAGCATGTATTTGTTATGGATAAAAAATAGACAAATAGTACCATAATCATCCATTACATAAATTAAGGGCTCAGATTTAAAATACAATTTCGTCATCCGCTAGTTGAACTAGCTAACACAAATTACCCCCATATATATCAAGTCATTAAGATCTATTTTTTAAACCTTGTCCACTAGTTAAACTAGCGGACAGAACTCCAACACATAATTCTTGAATTGGGGCAAAAAACCCTGCTGTGATTTTCAATTAGGGTTTCACACAATTTCACTCGTGTAATTGAATTGGAGAAAAAAATCTGCTGCGATTTTCACTTAGGGTTTCTCAAGTATCGAATTTGTGTTCTAAATCAACCTAATCTGCATTTATTCAGTAAGTTTTTTATTCCAATTTTGATGTGGGTTTACCTCTAGTTGACCTGAAATGGTTGATATTTGCTATCTAAAAAATTTGGGATATCATGGTAATCCAAAGGCGTAATATTTGTTTTGGCTTGATTGGCAGATCTGATAGGCGTAATATTTGGGATGGCTTGATAATAGCAGATCTGATATTTGTTATCTAAAATATTTACGATAGCATGGTAATCCAAAGGATCAAGCCAATTCTTCTTCCGCTAGTTCAACTAAAGGATGGCAAAATTATGTTTTAAATTTGAGCCCTTAATTTATGTAATGGATGGTTATGATGCTATTTGCCTATTTTTTATTCATAGCAAATACATGCTCCTCTACATGTAAGGTTTGGAAAATTTGATAAACGATGTCCAAGAAATCCTGGGAGAGCTCCTCTAAGTGTTCCCTCTCTTAGAATTTTTTGTTTTCAAGACTTGCAAAATTGAGTTTCACGGGTTGTTCAAAAAATTGAAGTAGAACTCAAAGACTTGAAGTATTTTGCACGATCATTACAACGAAGGCGTGACTTTCGCGTAGGGGACAAATGTGGGTCCAAGTGCAAATTAGGGTTCACATGACCTAATTGAATTAAATGCACAAATTAGGGTTCACCTTATGATTAAATAAAAAGACTGAAGAGTCGAAAATAAATAAGAAAGACCTGAAAGAAGCTTCCACTTGTCCCGAGGCAGAAGACACATGAAGGCGACTCATTTTGAAAATTGATTGAGGAATTGAATTGGTGGTTAGAAGGACAGTACAATTTGGGCATTACTCTGGTGACCAAGGGTATTTCTGAAATTTTTTCGAGCTCATGTGCCTTACACATGACCACTTTAATTCTAGAAAACCCAATAAATACCCCTTCCATCCCATTGGGAAGGGGACTCTCTCTAGATTTTGGATTCTTGAAAGATTGAAGGACTTGTAAAATTTTCTCCCAATCCGAAGCACACAAGTAGACTCTCTGAATCTCTGCTATCCTAATAAGATTTTCGAATTATAAAAATTATGTCACGTGCCATTGAAATAATCGTTGACCTATATGTAGAACAACCTAAATATCGGGAGAGATCTTGACTTAAAGTCTTCCTCAAACCAAGTGGTAATGTATAAATATCGGGAGTAGGATTCACAAGGACAAATAATTCTGCCAACTGATCCTGAATACTTAAAACTACTACTAATAAATAAGTAAGTCGTACGTTTTTCATGTACAAAATTACAGCTACATGCAGTTAGTTTAAGAAGACGTAATTATCTTCGAAACAAGGAGAACTAGCACTTAGCTAGTCTGGGCCAATTAAAAGTCGACAGACAGCTCGAACCGATCCACGCGTGAATTCTAGACCTGGCAAAGATGGCCCAGGCTCGCGGGTCGGGTTGGTCCGCCCGCCACGGGCTGGGCTTTGGACCGTGACTTTTTAGCGCAAAAAAAATCTGGGCATGGAAGGCCGCCCATGCCCGTGAAACTTTTTTTTTTTTTTTTCAAAAAGTTCTTTCTTGTGGGTTATGAACACAAGCAAGAGAACATGAAGTAAATAAATAAGAGTTCAAACTAATCGAGCTACAACAATTATTTATTTTTAATCTAATCTTCAATTTAAAAATATATTTTTAATTATTGTAGTTGTAGTAAATAATAATTGTAGTTTGAAATTTCTTAATTGATGTGGTTGTTAATAATGAGATATTGGGTAATGCCTAAAATCATGTCATGCAAATCTTCTGAAAATCAATTTAAATATTCAAATTGCTAAAATCTTGGCATCTCCAAGTTCCAACCGTATAAATCTTGGAAATTAATTAGATATCTCTTGGAACAATATTTGTGGAGTCATGAATGCATTTTTTAAAGTTAAATAAATTATAATAATTTTAAAGTATAATTTTAAAAAATCAAATTTGATTATATACTTTGAAAGTAATTTATAATACTATTAAAATTTTAATTGATTGAGGTATGTAGTTAATGTAGGTAATTAAAATTATTATTTATTATAAATTATTTTATTATTTTTAATATTTATTATTATTACTATTTTTGGTGTAGCAAAATTTTTAAAAAAATTATTGAGGAAAAGCGCATGGTAATAGAATACCGTCCAATCAATGGGCCCATGACCTAATATTTTCGGTCCGTCAAAATCCGAACCTTTTTAACCTGGCTCGCCGTTGACCCATCCGTACTCGGCCCGACCCGGACCCACCCGCCTGTTTGCCACCTCTAGTGAATTCATAAGTTAATGGGCCATGCATAATGCATGCACCGCCTTCATCTCTATCATCCTACGTACGTACGTACTCCATCGGCAAATTAAGGGGGTTTGACTTTGTGAGAAAATAAACATTATGTCCATTAATTAATTGTGCCCACTTTCTCTCTCCTAACTCGCTGGAAACCTAGCTAATTCAACTCTGACAGTCAGCCCCCTGCCCCATTTTGTCCTTTTGGGTCGATGCTTTTGTCTGTCTCGAGTTAATTATGTGTGGATTTACACCAAAGTCAACCCCCCATGTAACAACAAATCAAATCTTCCCAAGCAATCTACTACTACTACTACCGTTCTCTTTGATAGTATAGTAACGAATAATTAATAACCCGAACTTTGGAGCGATTAATAATTAACAAGAAGCATGCAAGACACGGGCAAGTTTGTACAGTTGATGAGAAAAAAGCTGGGCATAATATTTACTTTTAATTTTCCATACTTTAGTTGCCAATTCAAAACTACGAACATAGAAACTAATTAAGTTTTAAGGAGACTCCCACAGTCGTCATCATCATCAGTGTCCTAGTAAGAGGGTGAAGTTGCCGCCAATGAGCCAATTGCTTCTTAACAAAGAACCAAGAATGGTTAGAGCTCCTCCCCTATACCATCTAAACGCTTTCCACCCAAATCTCCCAACATAAAACCACCATTGTTTAGAGGGTAACAACAAAAGTTTACTGTAACTTTCAATCATCTATTAAAATATAGACTATTTCAGTGACTCTGTCTAAACCAAACTAATTATTATATTATAATTAATAGAAAAAGTGCTCAATTCTTCAAACATGACTACCTTAAAATAATAAAATGAGCAAAAGCCTTTCATTCATCTCCATGTCTTTCATATCCAAAGCGTGATACCCGACTATCCGTGCAACTTACGGGTAAGTTTACGAAATAGTTAGTAAAAGATATGTATTCATTAATAATTTTGTTATATACTACTAATATACATTAAATATAATAATTATATTAATTAAAATTAAATAAATTCATATTAATTTAAAATTTAATATATCATTCTTTTTTAAAAATTAAATTGTATCTTTAATTTTAAAACGGGACACTACATTGTTTTAGTGAAGTTATTGAAATGTGTAGTACATGAATGGTGAATTGTGAGACCTTAATAGTTATATTAATACTCTTAGATTTCCTAGTCCACAACAATTCTCAGTCACATTTAATTTGTTGACTTAATAACCATAAGGGTTAGTAAAGTCTCACCAGCTGTAAAAGAAAGTATTTTGAAAGAAAAAAAATTAATTCCAAGAATAACTCTTATAATAATAGTTTAAAAATAGAATTAATTCTTGTGTATCTTTTAAATTCTTCTTGGTTGACTCTTGTTTATTGGAGTATATATGAACGTGGGTGATGGTTTAGGTGGGCATGCTCCACTTTTATCATCGATCCCATCAAAACAAACAAACAAATAGAAGATATATAGATCTGTAGAAGAAAACAAATAATATATACAACCAATATCTAAATAAGAAATTGGATTTTACATAAAAATACGTGACAAATCATCCATGCTAGGACTGCTCCTTCATGTCCTCGATCATATATATCATTAATTGTATGTGAGCCCACCTTTTAAACCAAACCAGCTCAGTCAAATTTTAACCAAGCTATCAGTCGTCTCTCTCTCTCTCTCTATCTATATATATATAGTATATATATATATATATAGTATATCTATATATATATATAGTACAAATGTCTGTCTGTTTCTCTCTCACTCATTCTAGTTACTGGATGAATGTGAAATTCCATGTAAATAGGGGACCAATGGCCAAAAGGACCAATTTTTTTGGTCAGCATTCATTTGGATGGTTGTACATCGATTCATTCGGAGATAAAAATGGAGGCAGACCAAGTTAACTCAAGTTAAAGTTACTTAATATGGATGTCCAATTTTTACTTTTATTGATATTAAAGGTAAAAAAACGAAGAATAGTTTGAAACCGATTAAGATTTCCCGATTAAAAGTTTGATTCGAGCTCCAATCGAAATATAAATAATTCAAATATGAGCAAATTTTAAAATTCGATAAATTACTCGAACCTACTTAAAGTATAATTTTTTTTTTGATACTCGGATCATTTTCGTTCGAAAAGTTCAAACTACTCAGGTTCGATTCTAGATCGTGCTTGACTCGGTAGCTAAACGAGCCTCAATCAAACCTTATTTTATACTGGATAAATTTTGTGAACCAAATTTGAGCAACTCAATACTCGACTCGACTCAATTCATTTACACCGTTAATTGACATTGCTAAATAAATATCCCAACTTTTCACAGCAATTACTTGGTAAAATGCAGTATCGCGTGCGCTCCGGTAGCTAGTATAATATGCCTTGTACTGTAAATTAAACCTTATTCTTCTTATCCCACCTCTATGGGACAATTACAACTAAAACTGAACTAACCGCATCAAGAACCTCTAGTTTTAATTAAAATTTTAAACGAAATGAGATTGACCACTAAACTAACCTTATGAGGTCATTAATTACTGGTTTTGAGCAACTGTCATAAACTTAAACATGCAAGCACCTCAAGTACAAGCTAGCTATATTATGGAGTAAACTGTCACTAACCAAAGTAAAATTTACCAAGAATGTAACTATTATATTATTGACATTCTCACAAAAGTCAACTTAGTAATACATACTATCTCTGCTCCTAAAAGATTGTCGTTTAAGGTTTTTGCACATAAATTAAGAACGTATCATTTACCAAATAAAATTTGTTTGAAATTTCATCACTACCTCTTTATGGGAAGTTGAAAACTATTAATACAAGGAAGAAAATTTTTTGGGACAATGAGAGAAGGTAGTGGTAATATAGGAAAGTAAATAATTTATTCTCCTTGAAAATTGTAAACAACAAACATTTTGGAACAATTTTTTTTTTTTTAAAACGACAATCTTTTAGGAGTGGAGAGAATATTATTTATGCATGTATATGGTATGGTATATATCTACATCTACCACATTATCTCTAGGGTTAATTACAGTAACTACTGCCAAATACTCCCTCCATTCGATATTATTTGGAATATTATTGATTTTCATATTTTTTTTAATTTTAATTAATACAATGATAATTAATTAATATTGGAAACTATTTAAAAAGTATTACTCATTGTAAATTTTATTATTTTATAATTTTTATTGAGTTATCCCATTTTAAGTTTGAAAATATTTTAAATCAATTTTTAAAAATCAATAATAATGATCATATAATTTAAAATAGATTAAGTATATAGTGCTTGAAAATTATAGAGCAAACAAAAGAACATCACAAAATTTCTGTCCATGCCATCTGCATGCTCCACTAGTCTCACTTATCACTCACCTTTTCTCATTTCAAAAACCCTATCTATATATATCTCTTACCCACTTCATATAAAATAAATAACTACTTACTCATAATTAATAGCTAAATTTAGCTCTTTTCTCCTAATTAATTAATACACAAGGTATTCTAATGGAGGAGTTGATGATGAAGAGTACTACGTGGTTAGAAGATGAGCTGGTACGAGAGCTTCTTGAGGTCAAATCGCCATTATTTATGGCACCTCAAGAGACTGCTGATTCGAATTATAATCCTTCAAATGAATCAGTATTCATTAATCAACTCATCATGTCCGAACTTCATTCAGATCCAACAAACGAAAGCCCTTCATCCGCGACAAATAACTTCATAAACCATTCTGAAGACTTTTTACTAGCCAGGTTTGTGCTCACTGAATGGAGGTTAAATAAAATTTTAGTTTGGTCATGCATTAATAATTATCATGAGTATGTTTTTGGCAATATATTTCTTGGTTTATACTATATAAACTGATCCCTTTGGCTTAATTTGTAGGAGCTCAATGTTGGAAAGAGGGATGTGTAAAGCTGAGAGCAAGTATACACTGAAAATTAAGAGTTGTGGCAGTGTCATGGCAGATGATGGATATAAATGGAGGAAATACGGTCAAAAGTCCATCAAGAATAGCTCAAACCCCCGGTAATTAATTATTAATTTATTAAAACGGCTTATTAGCTTTTGCCTTTTGCCATGACACTGCCACAAAATTTGTGGGGAAAAGATTTCAAACTCTAGTTTTAATTACTTTTAATTATACTTATTAATCTTTGTTAAAGATATATTTAGACAGCAGTTCTTTTCGATACTAATTAAATTGTGTGACTATATATATCGTGAAAATAAACTTGCAGAAAATATCTCATTCAATACAGTACATGTGCCTGAATGTCTATATACAGAATATTAGCAGAGCTTTGTATTTTAAGCTAACTCACTTACTACGAATAGCCTATATACGGAGAACATTAGCTAAGCTTTGATTCTAAGCTAACTCACTTACTACTAATCACAGAAATGACGGCTCTAACTAACTAACAGAATGGATATATTAACTACAGAAATGACAGCTCTAACTAACTAACAGAACATAGACATATTATGTGAGACCCCAAATTTTATGAATAAAGATTTAAATTTTTCGAATTTTTTTTTTTGAATATTATGGTGTGGATTTGATATAATGTTATAGTTGTGGATAATATTTATAAATTTTGCAAAGTACGCAAGTTGTTATATAATATTCGATTGGTCAGGGAATATTTGTTTTAACAGGGAATATTCGTGATAACAAAGACAATCATTGGTGGATATTACAACGGAATTATTGTCGGATTGAGAATTAAACGACAAAAATATTTTATGAAAATAACGGCGAAAGTTTTACCGTTAACTGTTGAAACACCCGGTGTTAAAAAAATCTTTATGTCTGGCGTGATTACATAGTAGCAAAGCACCAGATTGATTATTGATGCTTTACGTGAGAAGTCACTCGCTTTTGTTCAATTATTGCTACAAAGAATTCTTGCGTAGATCTCACGTTATTTGATTCAATTATTGTCAATATTTTATATATTATTAAATCAATAATTGAGGCGACAAAAGTTATTAATATTATTATTTGCAATATTAACGATGTCTGTAAGTTACATCGAGGAGAGGTTTGGTCACCTAATTGTGCGCCAATAGGAAAAAATCCTTATTGGAAAGCCCTATCTTTCCTGAGAACGACCTGATCGATTAATATTGTGAATTATAATAACGGTGATAAATGTTGTTAAAATTATTAAGGTGATTTTTATGAAATTTTGCTTATTTTATGGACCCCTATTTACCCATTTTTCAAAATAATCGGTAAAAATTTCTTAAAAGGTGGGCCCACATGTGGGGCCCACGAAAGAAAAATGGGGAGGAAATCTGGGAAGTCACGGAAGTTTATATATATATTATATATATATATTTTATTTTATTATTATTATAAATGTAATAAAACAAAATTTTTTTTTATATAAAATGTAATATTTTTTATAAAGTTTTGTTTTATTTGATTATAAATAGAATATATTATATTTTATTATGCATAGTGTTTTGCATAGCTTTGCGTAGTGTTTGCATAGTAAAATCTTTTTTATATAAAATGTAATACTTTTATAAAGTTATTTGTTTTATTAGATTTTAAATAATATATATATATATATATATATATATATATATAAATTTTGTTTTATTATATAATTATAATTATAAATAGAATATAGTATATTTTATTGCATAGTATCCTTTTCATTCTCCTATAAATAGGATGTTTAATTAGAATTGAAAAACACACCGAAATTCGAGAATTCTTCTTCTATAATCTTGAGCGTATTTCTTTAGAGTTTAAGAAAGCTTTGAGCGTAGAAAATAGTGCAAGTTTTCTTCAAGTATATCCCCATACTACCGCCTTGAATACTTTTCTTTTTAAGGTAAGGGTATATTATTCTTTCGTATTCATGAAGAGGTTATTTTCTTTTCAATACTGTAAGGGGTTGTTATTCCATTCTTTATTATTATGTTGGAATAACTTTGCCATCGCCAAGTACCGCATACATGATAAAATTCTTCCATTATTCCATTCTTTATTATTCTGTTGAATAACTCGTCTGCAAGCTATGATCTATCGCATGCCCAGTGAATTCTGTTGTTATTCCATTCTTTATTATTCTCATTGGAACATCATGTCTGCATGCGGATTCGCGTGACTTGGTTCTATTCTTTATTATTCTGCTGGAACATCATATGCATGCGGATTCGCATGACTTGGTTCTATTCTTTATTATTCTTTGGAATATCCTCATGCAGTGCGGATTACGCATGACACAGGTTCCATTCTTTGTTACTCGTTAGAATAACTTTTCTGCGTGTGGATTACTGCATGCATGGTGAATGATCCTTTGTATTCATTCCTTATTAACTTGTGGAAATGATCCGCCTTGACGTGGATTACCGCATGGCGAGAAAAAATCCATTTGCGCTTTCATATATTCTATTATACTCGATTGGTTAAAGTTTTGGCTTCTATACTCCATGAAATTAGTAGAATATCCTCGGATATTTGCGATTCATCTAGTATCTTTTCATGGAAATATTCTTCGAGCATTCTTGAATTTTACTCCACAGAGCGATGTCATGTTGACAATTTGGACGTTATTGGTTCTGGATAAATTAATTTATAAATCTTTAAAATTTATTCTTGAACTTGTTTTATTGAATTATTATGTCATTGTCATCATCCTCGTATGTTTATATTATGTTGAAAGTCATCTCATGGCCTATAAAGGCATAGATGGACTTGGTATGATTATGACCGAGGATTATTCTAAGATAATCATGGCCGTAATGTTATAAATGATGTGGTAAAAATCCTCATTGGCCCGTAGTGCATTGATGGACAGTTGTTGGAATGATCATGACTATTGATGAAAACACGAATATCCTTGGCCCGTAGTGCATGGATAATTTGCGGTTGTGATACTAATGAATATCCTTGGCCGTAGTACAGGAAAGATGTGAATTATTTATTGAGCTGAGTCTCAGCGATAAAAGTGATGAAAAACCTTTTAAATCATAGAAGATAGTAGATTTTATTCTCTACTTGACTCTTCTAATGGATTGCTTGTTCCGCTGCAGTTAAACTTGATGTTTGTTATATTGTATCACCATACATGGCTGATCAACAACAAACAAATGTCAGGAAAACAGGCACAGGAAGGCAAGGCGAGGAAGTAAGTGGAGAGCAGATAATTATGAACGCTGTGCAATTAGAGATGATCAAGGCATTGAAGGAGGCACATGAAAGACAGTGAGTGATGATGACTATGATGTTGGAGATGTAGAGGAAGCAAGAGGAAATGGGGAATTTCCGCCAGCAGTTGATGCAAATCCCCACTTTCAAGGCCATGTTCCCAGGCAATTCATAAAGAGAATGTGCAAGAATGGAGGACAACAACAACGACAATAATAAGAAGGATAATCAGATTGCACCTCCATTAACGAAGAATTAGTCGATTCCAATCATCAACTTGGAACCCCAGAATAGTGGTGAAGTACCACAAACCATATTGGAAGTGAGTCAGCCTCAACCAAACATCATCCCGACAACACTCCCAACATTTTCATAAGTGCAAATACCGACTATGCTGAGTCACGCCCAACAAACAAGCCAACAAGAACAATCAATGTAAGCTTTGCATGATGCAATTATGCATCAGCCAACCTCCTTACCATACACATCGCAAATTCAATAATACAACACAACATCCCAAAGAGTCCATACCATAAGCCAGAATGTAATGAAGGATGATATAATTGATGTGATCAATCAACTTCATAAGTAGACATCTCTACGTTCGGAGTTAGACTTTACTCCACCCTACCCGACACACATTCGGAGATAGCCTTACCCAATAGGGTATATTAAGCATCCCCTGGACCCCCACAGTTTTCAAAATACAATGGGGAGAAACGAAATGCTAAGGAGCATATTGTCAGGTTTGTGGAGTCGATGTCTCCATGGTTTGGTTATAATGAAGTGAAAAATCACAACCTGTTGATGAGGGAATTCAACAAGACTTTGACGGATAGTGCCTTCAGTTGGTACTATAATTTGGAGAAAGGGTCAGTCCATGATTGGGATGAGCTAAAATTACAAAAAAAAAATTAAAAAAATTTATGTACAGAAAAAAGTAACCATTGTAGAATTGATGCGATTCAGGCAGAAGTCAAACAAGGAGCTGTCAAATTATGTGGACAGATTTAAGGCTCATGAACAGAAGTGTGCAGAGCCAATTGAAGAAAAGAACTTGGTGAGCATATGAAACAATGATGCCTTAGATGCCTTCAAGCCCTACCTCATCACTAAAGCCTGTGATTCATTTGCAACACTCTCATTGTTTGCACAAGACTTGGGAGGAATCATAACACTTCTTGCAATTCATGCGACTATTACATAAAAATGTGTGGACGACTACTGTGGCTTTAACAGACTCTCAGCAAAAGTCACAAGGGGGGCAAGAAGGACAACGAATGACGAGGTTCATAATGTCCAAGATGTAGAAACAACAAGAGGAAATGAGGAGCTTTCGTCAATAATTGATGCAAGTGCCAACTTTTCAAGCTAAATACATTCAAAGTGTGCCAACAAAGATTTCACCGATGAATGCCGCTAAAGATTAAAGCTAAAGAGGTCTTACCGACAAAAGTTATTGAAAATGAGAACTTATAAAATAAGAAACCAAAAGACCACTGATTAAAGCAACCAAACAAAAAAAATGAGGAAGTATTCCAAGAAGTTTTCTTTACTTTCGATTTCTCAAAGTAAATAAAACTGGGGGCATAAAGACTCCATAATTATAACTTTTCAAATCAAGGGAAGTATATTATATTATTCCTTACATATTTTCATTCGTACATACGTACACATGTGATAATATATAAATACCCATATTATTAACAAATCGAGTTATGTTATAGGATAATATCAATGAAAAATATATATTCTCGACAAAGAATCCTCCAGAGTTGGCAGACGAGTTTAATAAACCCTTTTCCAATGGTCTCCCCTTGGGAAGATGATTCATACGAAAGGGTTAACAAACTCAATTTTGAAGATGGACAAAAAGAAATTCCACAAGAAAGCCTGAAGGATGCTTGAGCTAAAAAACCCCTGAGGGTTCAACTCTTCAATCTTATGCCGATAAAGTTTCTTTCTTGACACAAGACTAACTACCGAACAAAGGGAGGACCAAAATAGAAGAAACGAGCAAGAGAAGAAGAACTCAAGGGTTCCCCTCTTAGGGTTTAGCCCTAGGAGACACACTTTTTACAAGCTCCAAAGTTATTTCCCAATAAAACTTTGGTTATCATAACGAGCAAGATAACTAAAATTAAGGAAAGATGCAAGAAATACATAAGGAAATAGGGATGATCTCTCTCAAGTCTTTCATACGTGAGGGGCCAAAGATCATGACGACATAACAAAGGCGTGGATGACATCGACCCAAAAATACATTATAAGCCTGCCTAAGACATAATATGGCTTGGAAATTTAAATGCCAAAGAGTACACTCTAGAGTTTGATCACTAGAAGGTGGAGATACAGAGACGAATTCACTCATCAATAAAATGGACCTAGGCTTAATAACTATAGCCGATACTCTCCAAAAGCCACATGAAGGCAAAAAGGAGGGAGACTCATACTAGATTTCAAGAAACACGATCAAGGGCCATAATAGTCTATTCAAGGCAACATGTTTTAGTAGAATACAACAAACAAGCATCAAGAATCACTAGTGGATGCTCATGTCAAAACTATAAGAAGTTTTGTTACGCAAACTTCATCAACACAATATGATTTACAACCCAAATACTGGCTATACCATCGAAAGATCTCTAAACTGTAGATACAAGAATATCATAAATTCACCCAAGATGGTGGTCCACTAAAAATGGTGGTTTAAGTACTCAGGAGTATCTCTTGCCAAGAAATTGGATGACCAAGAGAGGGCACAAGAATTGATGAATTAAAAATTCACCCAAGATGGTGATCCACCAAAAATGGTGGTTGAAGTCCTCATAAGTATCCTTTGCTAAGAAATTGGATAAAACAAAAGGATGAGACACTAAAATTGATGGATTAAATATCCACCCAAGACGGTTGTCCACTCTAAATGGTGGTCAAGTCTGTTAATTCCCAGTAGGCACAATAGATCTAGAAGGGGGGTTGAATAGATCCTTTTTTTTTCAAATACTTTTCTAATTTATTTTGTATTGCTAATAATTTAGCATGTGACAAACATAAGAATCTTTTTAAGCACAGCGGAATAAGTAAAAGATCCCCTTCATTGATATATTCATAATCATACATACATTGTTCATAGAGTTAGTTCAGTGGTAAGTAGTTAAAACATACATAGCAGTTATAACAGTTAATGTACATAAAGTAAAAAAACATAAGGGTTTTTAAGTGGTTCAGAGACTCAAGTTTCTAATCCACTCTTCTGCTTTTAACTAGCAGGATTTCCACTAAGGAAGGGCAGCACCCTGAATCACTAATATTCCTTCAAGGCCAGGAGCTTTGGGACTTCAGTTCATTAAGAACTCTTCAAGGCCAGCAGCCTTGGAACTTCTCTAGTTCCCTAGGAACTCTTCAAGCCCAGCAGGCTTGGAACTTCATATAGTCCCTTCGGACAAGGACCCCACAGGCCCTGACTTCTTGTAGTTGTAGTTGTTGATGTTGTTGGTGCTGAGCTGCTAAGATGTCATTAAGCTCTGAACATCTTGTGTACTTAGCAGCTTGGTGTGGTCCTCTTTGTATTCCGCTTCAGGTCTGGACCACATCTTCTTTGGTGCAACTGATCTTCATTCTTTTTTGCTCATCTGCATCTGGTATCAGTTGTGCACCATCACTATCTGGGTTTGCTAAGTCTCTGTGCTTTTAGTAGACTTTGTCTGGCACTTAGCAATCCCTGAACCCTTCTTAAATACTTTGCAGACATGGTTCCGCACTTGTTCAGTTTCAGCTTTTGGTTCATGGTGATTCGTAGAATGGCTCTCTTGATCTTCTTTGTACTCAGCCACTTTTCTGAATGTTATCTTCTTGACCTTCTCGGCTCTCAGCTTGGCTACCATCTTCAGTGGCATTCTAATCTTTGTTGAGTGAAGCTTTGATCTGTTTAATTCCTTCTTCAAAACTGCTTCACTTCCACCTTGGTAGCCTCACTGTCACTGAGACTTGTTCTATTGATCTTTGGTGGAACTCGTAGAGTCAACAATAGCATTCACCAACTCAATAATTCTGCAACTTCAAAATCATCAGCAACTCTTGATCTTTGAAGCTCTGTTGATTTATACTACTTCCCAATCTTCCCGTTGAAAAGTAGTCGTTAAAAGCTATTCAAATTGTCTCGCAGATCTCGAGTTATTTGGTGCAGACTGCAGATGTGACATGACATCTTTTTCTGACTTCCTGAAACTGCAGTCTGCTGTTTCACCAACCCTGTCAGATATGTCACTTTGATATCTTGGGCAGGTCGACGACTTTATTTTACCCTTCTGATTTCTCGATCAGAGGTTGTCCCTGCATCGATGCTCTCAATAAGCTCTTGTCCGAATATTACCCTTCAGATTGAACCGTTGTCAATGCTTCAGTCTTCAGCTATTCAAACTCTACGATTCTGATGCATGTCTTCATGGACCTGATCATATTTTCTTGTTGACTGGTAGAGACACCACTACAATCTTGAGGATTGTTCGTTTGATCTTCAGTGTAGAACATCTCTTCCTCTTTTTGTGCAGTGCTTCATTACTTCTGTTTGCCTCGACTATTCTCAGGTACTGATGGCTTGATTCTTTGCTCTGGCCTCTTCTGAATAACAAGACACTTCAGATTTGTGGCGTGTCCAGCTCGCTTTCTCCTTGTGATCTCCCGTTCACTTATCATCAATGGACTGACCCAATGCTTAATCATTTTAGCCTTGTTATTCGTGAGGTCGACCAAAGATCTCAAAGTGTACTCCATCAGTTCCTTCTTTGTTTGGAAAACACTACGATCCTGGTTACTCCCAAGATCGTTGTCATCTTTCTTCTTGACAGCCACTGCATATGCTGATTTTCCTTAGTCAGCTACTGAAGTCTTCTTATGATCATCTTGTGGAAGACTTTACCTTGAATAGCTTCTCAACTCAATCTTGATGCTGATTGAGTTGATGCTTAGATCTTCTATTAGCTTGCATGCCATTCGTTGAGTGCTCTCTGGCTTTCTTCAAGTGAGATGTATCTTTGTATTACCAACCAGAGGCTTCATTCCTTTGGATATTTAGGGAGTGCTCATTTGTTGAGAATCGTATTTGCTCTACGATTCTGCTTTGGCATTGTGAGCACTTCTGTTGAGGTCTTAGTTCTACACTCTACGATTCAGCTTTGGCTGTGCAGACACTACTATTCTGAGATCAGATCTTGACACTACAATTTCTATTGTTGTGCTTGTTGTCTTCATCTGATCTTGCTCGACTACGATCTCTGCCTTTGGTATGATTAGTAGATTCTACAACTCTGAGTGTAGTCTACGATTCTTGACTTGGCTTTGGCAGATACTCGGTCGGCTCGTAGGTAGGCTGTCTCTACGATTCTGAACATGACTTCCTCAATAGGCTACGGCTCCGAGGAAGTGCTACTCGACACACTACGATCCTTCCTCGTCTCTCCTGGCAGTCTACGAACTCTGAGATCTGCTATCTTGCAGACTACGATTCTGCCTTGATAGCTCTCGAGTTATTCTTGACTCTCTTGGCAGACTACGATTTCTGGTCCAGTGCTCGACGATCAGACAAGCCTTTCTGTTACATCATAAGATCAACCTAACATGCTTCATCTTTCTATATTTATAGTCCTTGTACATCATTTCTTTTTAAGGACTTTACAAAGCTGTTTTACTTATGTAGGATCAACCTAACATATTTGATCAATTCATTCTAAGTCCTTGTACATAAGTTTCTATTATCTATCAAGGGACTTTACAGCTTTTCTTAATGCAAGCATACTTTCAGAGTCAAACTTCTTTACCCTAGGGAAGTTTTGTGACACCAAATTCTAGATTTGGGCGACCGAGAATAGCACCAACTCAAGTAGCTCTCATCAAGATTAGTATGTGCCTTCAACCATGGCATCCACGGAAGAACCATCTCATCGAGGGTCTTGAGTCATCTGATATTGTTGTGCGATCTAATTCCATGTTTTTCCAGTCTAACATGCTTCATCTTTCTATATTTATAGTCCTTGTACATCATTTCTTTTTAAGGACTTTACAAAGCTGTTTTACTTATGTAGGATCAACCTAACATATTTGATCAATTCATTCTAAGTCCTTGTACATAAGTTTCTATTATCTATCAAGGGACTTTATGACTTTTCTTAATGCAAGCATACTTGCATATTCATTTATATATATATATATATATATATATATATATATATATATATATATATATATATATATCATAATCAAATCATATGTAAATAGGAATATCATTCACATGCTTATTCTGACAATCTCCCCTTATTTGAGTATGACAAAAAACAATAAGTGCATATGCATGTTATGAATGAATCTTATACAACTGATGGCAATTTGTATTTCTAAAACAGATAATCATGAATGTCATTTATAATGATGTGGAATTTAATACACTGACATTTTACATCCTGGATCCAGAACATACCTTACTAGTTAGAGATGTACCTCTTTGGTTTCATGTATGCTTCCAGGATGTCTGTTGATCAGCTATTCATCTGTTTGATTCCTTTGCTCCTGCTCCCTTGTTCCCCCTGGGATGTGGAGCTATTCAATTCTTCTTCTTCTGGTTCTGGCTCTAGCTCCCCCTCAGCCTTTAAATCATCATCCTTTGACTTCCCCTTAGATGATGATTCAGCTCCACCTGGTGTTGTCTTCTTCTTCTCTTTCCTTTTGCTCTCCTTGTTCTTTCTAGGGTGCCTCTTATTCTTCCCCTTTCTATGCCTCTTTTTCTCCCCCTTTTTGTCATTAATCACTTGAGAGAATTGCTCCATGTTGGACATTAGTTGCTCCATCAGGTAGGAGGTGTTACCTACTTCAATCTTGAGATCTTGTTGACTCAACTCAAGTTGCATAGAGAAGGACTGGTTCATGTTGTCAATCTTGTCGGAGAGGACTTTGAGCTGCTCTTCATTTTCTTTTTGTGCTAGTAGAGCTTCAGCCTTTTGATCATGTAGAGCCTTGAGATAGATGTGATTTCTTTCTCTGATTTTGAGGGATACATCAGTCATCGTCGCTTAGAGTCTCTCTTGAACTAAATTGTCTTCTTCTTGTCACGCCTTCTTTGACTCTTCAAATAATAGAGATATTTTTTTTCAATCACCATCGAAATTTTCATCACTCCTTCTACTGATTTTTGATCATCCGGTTTAAAGCGACCCACTTGTTGAGTATCAGATTGTACTCTACTATCTGCTTCCTTGGACAGATTTTTGAAGGTGTTGAGAATCTGAAGAATTGTTGAGTTCCAATCACTAGTTGAGGATGAAGGAATGTTAGATAGATGCGCTTGGGCAGATGGAGATATCTCGCTTCGACTTGATCATCATCGGTGGTAGAGTAAAATAGACTTCTACGATCGATTGTCTCGACCATATTCCTTTTCCATTAGAGTCCACTCTACGATCATAAAGAATATAATGATTTTCAAATGTCAATAGATTTTGTAGTGGGGGCTTGTCACCGATCATCATGGTGGCAAACTTCTTTACCCTAGGGAAGTTTTGTGACACCAAATCTAGATTTGAAACCGAGAATAAGCACCAACTGAAGTAGCTCTCATCAGCATTAGTATGTGCCTTCAACCATGGCATCCACGGGAAGAACCATCTCATCAGAGGGTCTTCAGAGTCATACAGTATTGTTGTGCCTCCTATTTTCCTTTGGATTTTTCTTCCAATTCACAAACAGTTGTGGTGACATTACTTTGTGCACATTCAGAGGTTCTCCCTCATCATTATTGATCTTGCTTCCCAACTTCTTCTTCATCACAATGCTCAGCAGTCTTCCATGAAATACTTTTGTAAGTGGTTTGTCTGTAGATTTCTTTAACTCAGCCTTTTCTATCCATTTGGAGATTTGGTCGAACAGGACAACTCTAAAGTTGACTTGCTTCTTCAGAACTATGGCAGACATAATCTTCAACCTTTGGTCGAGTCTGAGGTCGTGTGCAGTATCTTTGCACAGTATACATTTTCCCACTATCTCAGCAAGGAACTCGAATTCATCTGGAAACTCCTTTTTCTTCACGTCCTTCAGACTAGGGTTTCTTTGGTACCCCATAATCTCATTTGTTTTCTCAGTGTTAATCTCATCAAGGTTTTTCAGTCCTAGGTCAGGAAAATCTAGGCATTGGTTGATATCGGATGATTTCAGTTTTAGAGACTGACCTTTAACCTTGGTTGAAAGAGTTCGGCATTTACGGATGCATTTGAGTAGAATTCCTTAACCAGTTCAGTGTATACTCGAGTGCTTGCCTCAAGACATTCTGAGAATCCAACTTTCTTCACGAGTTCAAGAATGTCTCTGAACTTCTTTTCGGATTTCTCAAATGACTTGGTTCCGAGTTGAATGCCAGTGATTACTCGCCAATCTTCCATTTGAATGATTCGAGGAATATAGATATTGATTTAGGGAGATTTATGAAGTATGGCTGATTGTGATTTGAACTCTGGAAGTTTTAGTGGTTTGGCTTCAAAGAGAATTTTAGGGTTTGAAAATGGGAGGGAGAGAGGTTTAATGGATTTTGGTAACTGTTTGCAGATTTTGAATTTGTCTTTATGGTAGTTCCTTCTTACACTACATACGCTATGACGTGTCAACTAGTTATTGGTTGCACGATGCCCAGTAACGAGCTGTAACTCCCCAGTAACTTGTCAGTTAGCTGTCTCTTTTAGAAGAGTGGACGTTTGATTGACGTGAATTGACCTTTGACCTCTTGAGTTCGTAGAGTAGCATGATAGGACAACTATTGACTCTACGTTTTCCTTTGTTGACTCAACGATCAATTCTCTGAAAGATGTTGCAGTGGATGATTTTGACATTTCTCCTTATGTTGAAGCTGCATAGCTCGACCACTGATGTACCCCAAGCCAGTTTGGGTACTTAAGTTCTGATGTGCATTTGCAAGATGTCTTTCCAAATAGTATTTGAAATAATCTCCTCATACTTCAGAATGGTAGAGCAATTGTCTCGTTCTTCCAAGCTCCTCATGAGCTAGAGTGTCTTCTGGTAAGTCTGCGATCGTCGAGTCTGCTTCTATGATTGTTGAGTTTTGACTACCATCGTTGAGATTGCATCACGATCGTTGAGTTCTCTTAAAACTTTATTCTATAATCGTTGACTGACTTGGTCCTTGAGATGAACTTTACTAAGCATTCCTTCTGGGTCAAGGTAGCTCAGGAAGGGCCAACCTCTTAGAGTGAACTAAGGGTCAGGTTTGTCCCTGAGGCGCTTTCCAGATGAAATACTTTAGAAGTGATTTGCACTGATATCTCATTTGACCTTTTCTGTTGGGGGAGTCCCTCTTCCAACTTTAGACATTCAGACTGGTCGCAATTTTGGTGTCCTCCAATTTCTTGCACTACGATCGACATGTTTGATGTAGGTACTCCATGATTTTTTGAGTTGGGTGGTGAAAGGTTATCGGTGAGACGTTTTGAGACGTTCCTAATGACTATGGATCTTCATTTGGTTCATCAGCCACAAAGTTTTGGGACTCTGTAGCTGGTACACAGCTTCATAGTATATCTCTGATGGTTTAGAACTTCAGATCTTTGTTAGCGATTCATCGCCCCCTATAGTTGATAATTTGTCTTCTCGAGAGACCTAAGTTCTTCTTCTTCATGTAGCAGAAGGCAACCATGCATATCTCATTCTGGCTGAAGTCATTAAATCTTCTTGTATCATAGAAATGGGCATTTTCAGGGTTGATCATTCTACGATCCTTTAACAGCACTACGAACGTAGTATTCCTTGTTAGTTTGTGCTTGCTGAGTTCTGCTCCCATAATGAGTTCCTCATGATTGATGCTCAATGATCCTTTGTAGTCAGCTTCCTTGAGGATTCTTCTCTTATGACATGCTTTGTATGATTGAGCATATAAGACCCTTTTCTTCTTTTGTTGAATGGCCTGCTTCCATACAAAGATCAGCAGCCATGTGAGCTTTATTCAGATTAGCTTAGCAGGTCTTCAAGAACAGGCTTTGACATATAGGAATTTTATCAGAATCATTTCTGAACAGTCTTAAGCCTTCTGCTGGTTGAGTCTTTCTTGACTGAAGTCTTCTGCTTTAGCATTCCTTAGTGTGGTCAGATAGACCAAGTACCTGCAGGTTATAGATTTCTATTTTTGGTACCCATGGTTAAGTGGGTCCTGCTAGGTTAGTTTTCTAAACCCATGTTCCTCATATATTTAGATAATCATCATATTGATCACCAACAGTCATATTCATGCATGTAACTCATTTAGATAATACATTTTGAGATGCATGAAGGTGAGTGTGTGTAAGATTTGCTATTTTAATAAAACACTCTTTTTTTATGGTTTCATCATTTGCTTGGTTATGTTCACAGAGTTTAAATGTTCTTAGAGTGAGAATCAACTCTACGAATTATTTGTATCTGGTTGATTCATAGAGGTGATCAGTTTCTACAGATCATCAAGATACTTTTGCAGGATTGATCATACTCTGTGTGTTATCAAACTCTTAGAACATTGGTTTGTACATACATACTAACCCATCAGCAAAGATTACTTCACATAAAATTAATTTAACCTGTGATGCTCTTATGACCCATTTCAGATTTCTTTCAAGATGTCATCTTCAACCTAAAACTTGTATGGAGAGAAAGTTTATAGGCAATTGGGTTTTCATCCTCAGTGTACTTTCTCTATTCACCTTTTTAGGTAGATTATGATTTCTTGAAAGAATATTGTTATAGTTCATCGGGAGGTGCAACATGATGTATACATTATACTTAGTGAGGAACAGTGCCTTTTCTACTGTTAGTTCCTTAATGGTCATTTATCTTGGACATATTGAGATTAGGCATTGATGTGCATAGTTTCTCATTTACTCCTCGATGACTTGTTGGTCCAAATGACCTTGAATCAATCGATCCGTGGTCTTGAGGATGCAAGCTAAGAGAATCTCAACATCTTTAGTTCTTGACTTCCTTGAGTTCACAAGGTTTACATCCAAATTGGTTGGTAGAACACATGTTTGAGAAGTTCTTCTTTTCTTCTCCGGATAAGCATTTCTTAAAGATATGTGGCCTTTTCATCTTTTCAGTGGTGGATGTTTGACTCTTTTCAGTTAATGTCTCTTGAGCTTACAAGCATGGTCTTCAGATTACAAGATTGACCGCGAACAAGAATTGGTCTTGTTGATATGACAATCAAGAGCATGGACCAATCAAAGCGACTTTCAGTGTATATACATTTACACTGCATATAATATTTCCAACGTGTGAGCTCATCTGCATCTGACAAGTGACTTACTACTAAACTAAGTTTAGAACAATGTTTGTGCTTGGGATCGGACTCAAAGCGATTAGCTTTTGAATATAACATGAGAACTCCTTTCTAATACCAATTGTTAGTTCGGTGAGCACAACAGATCTGAAGGGGGTTGAATAGATCCTTTTCTTTCAAATACTTTTCTGATTTATTTTGTATTGCTAATAATTTAGCATGTGACAAACATAAGAATCTTTTCAAGCATAGCGGAATAAGTAAAAGATCCCCTTCATTAATATATTCATAATCATATATACATTGTTCGTAGAGTTAGTTCGGTGGTAAGCAGTTAAAACATACATAGCAGTTATAGCGGTTAATGTTCATAAAGTAAATGACATAAAGTAAAAAACACAAGAGGTTTTTAAGTGGTTCAGAGACTCAAGCTCCTAATCCACTCTTCTGTTTTCAGGATTTCCATTAAGGAAGGCGGCAAAGACTGAATCACTAAGATTCCTTCAAGGCCAAGCCAGACCTTGGGACTTGATTCACTAAGAACTCTTCAAGGCCGGCCGTGACCTTGGAACTTCTCTAGTTCCCTAGAACTCTTCAAGCCCAAAGAGCTTAGAACTTCATTTAGTCCCTCCTAAAAGGACCCTCAGTGCTGGCTTCTTGTAGTTGTAGTTGTTGATGTTGTTGGTCTTTGAAATGCTAAGATGTCATTAAGCCCTCAACATCTTGTGTACTTAGCGACTTGGTGTGGTCCTCTTTGCATTCTCGCTTGTGTCCGGACCACATCTTCTTTAATGCAAATTGATCTTCACTTTTTTTCTCGCTCATCTTCATCCGGTATCGGGTTGTGCACCATCACCATCCTGGTTTGCTAAGTCTCTGTGCTTTTAGTAGACTTTGTCTGGCACTTAGCAATCCCTGAACCCTTCTTAAATACTTTGCAGACATGGTTCTGCACTTGTTCAATTTCAGCTTTTGGTTCATGGTGATTCGTAAAGTGGTTCTCTTGATCTTCTTTGTACCCAGCCACTTTCCTGAATGCTATCTTCTTGGCCTTCTCGGCTCTCAGCTTGGTTGCCATCTTCAGTGGCATTCTCATCTTTGTTGAGTGAAGCTTCGATCTGTTTGATTCCTTCTTCAAAACTGCTTCACTTCCACCTTGGTAGTCTCACTATCACTGAGACTTGTTCTATTGATCTTTAGTGGAACTCGTAGAGTCAACAATAGCATTCACTAACTCAACAATTCTGCAACTTCAAAATTATCAACAACTCTTGATCTTTAAAGCTCTGTTGATTTATACTAATTCCATATCTTCCCATTGGAAAGTAGTCATTGAAAGCTATTCAAATTGCCTCGCAGATCTCGAGTTATTTGGTGCAGACTGCAGATGTGACATGACATCTTTTTCTGACTTCCTGAAACTGCAGTCTGCTGTTTCACCAACCCTGTCAGATATTTCACTTTGATATCTTGGGCAGGTCGACGACTTTATTTTACCCTTCTGATTTCTCGATCAAAGGTTGTCCTTGCATCAATGCTCTCAATAAGCTCTTGTCCGAATATTACCCTTCAGATTGAACCGTTGCCAATGCTTCAGTCTTCAGCTATTCGAACTCTACGATTCTGATGCATGCCTTCAAGGACCTGATCGTAGTGTCTTGTTGACTGGTAGAGACACCACTACGATCTTGAGGAATTTTCGCTTGATCTTCAGTGTAGAACATCTCTTCCTCTTTTTGTGCAGTGCTTCATTACTTCTGTTTGCCTCGACTATTCTCAAGTACTGATGGCTTGATTCTTTGCTCTGGCCTCTTTTGAATAACAAGACACTTCAGATTTGTGGCGTGTCCAGCTCGCTTTCTCCTTGTGATCTCCCGTTCACTTATCATCAATGGACTGACCCAATGCTTAATCACTTTAGCCTTGTTATTCAGAGGCTGACCAGTATCTTAGTGTGTACTCCATCAGTTCCTTCTTTGTTTGGCAAACACTACAATTCTGGTTACTTCCAAGATCGTTGTCATCTTTCTTCTTGACAGCCACTGCATATGCTGACTTTCCTTAGTCAGCTACTGAAGTCTTCTTATGATCATCTTGTGGAAGACTTTACCTTGAATAGCTTCTCAACTCAATCTGGATGCTGATTGAGTTGATGCTAAGATCTTCTATTAGTTTGCATGCCATTCGTTGAGTGCTCTCTGGCTTTCTTCAAGTGAGATGTATCTTTGCATTACCAACCAGAGGCTTCATTCCTTTGGATATTTAGGGAGTGCTCATTTGTTGAGAATCGTATTTGCTCTACGATTCTGCTTTGGCATTGTGAGCACATCTGTTGAGGTCTTAGTTCTGCACTCTACGATTCAGCTTTGGCTGTGTAGACACTACGACTCTAAGATCAGATCTTGACACTACAATTTCTATTGTTGTGCTTGTTGTCTTCATCTGATCTTGCTCGACTACGATCTCTGCCTTTGGTATGATTAGTAGATTCTACAACTCTGAGTGTAGTCTACGATTCTTGACTTGGCTTTGGCAGATACTCTCGGTACCTCGTGGCGTTTATCTCTATCATTCTCGAACATGACTTCCTCAGTAGACTATGGCTCCGAGGAAGTGCTACTCGACACACTACGATCCTTCCTCGTCTCTCCTGGCAGTTTACGAACTCTGAGATCTGCTATCTTGTAGACTACGATTCTGCCTCGATAGCTCTCGAGTTATTCTTGACTCTCTTGGCAGACTACGATTTCTGGTGCAGTGCTCGATGATTAGACAAACCTTTCTGTTACATCATAAGATCAACCTAACACGCTTGATCTTTCTATATTTATAGTCTTTGTACATCATTTCTTTTTAAGGACTTTACAAAGTCATTTTTTTTTTATGTAGGATCAACCTAACATATTTGATCAATTCATTCTAAGTCCTTGTACATATGTTTCTATTATCTATCAAGGACTTTTATGACTTTTCTTAATGCAAGCATACTTTCAAATTCATTCATATATATATATATATATATATATATATATATATATATATATATATCATAACCAAATCATATGCAAATAGGAATATCATTCACATGCTTATTCCTGACAAAGTCCTCGTAAACTATACTTGCCAAGAAATTGGACGACCCAAGTGAACGAGGCACCTGACTATAAATTCTCAGACTCGAAAAGTTATACTTTCAACTTTAAAAGTAATCGAGGCACCTGACTATAAGTCCTAGGACCCAACAAGTTACACTTTTAACTTTAAAAATGATTGAGGCACCTGAGTATAAGCCCTCAACCCCGAGAAAGTTGCACTGTATCTCTAAAAGTGGCAAACATTATGCCTTCTCCGACAAAAGTAAGACTTACTACTTTTATGATAATCTGAAACTTTATACTTTTCGCTAAAAACAACCTCATTATTAATAAAATGTCAAAATTTTACTTATACTTGAATAATTTTTTATTTTAAAAAAATATGGATTCAAGTGTTGGTTTGCGAGAAATCGAAAAAAATATATATATATATTTTCTCTTATATTATACATATATTAATTTGCCCGACTTACGATTCAATGTTTAACTATTAGGTCTTAAGGAAAGAATTTAAGTTAAAGACAATTAATAATGTTGAATAAACTTTATTCTGATAACGAAAATATACATGAAAATGAGTCTTCTAAAACGGGAAAAAAGAGACTACAAAAGTTCATGATTTAGAAGCTGTGACATATCGAAATGAAGATGGAGCATAGTTAAAGCCTCCAAGTCAACAATGGTGGTATCCCGAGCCTTCGTATTTGAAGCTATCAGTTCCTCAAGGTCTTGGGAAGCTGACTTAATTTCCTGAAACTTGGTCTTCAATTTATCCATGGAATCATGAAGCTCCTAAAGCTTTACATAAAGTAATTCATTCTAATGATAATGTGAAGTTACCTCCGAACAAAGTGCAACAACATGATAATTGGAAGTAAAGAGATCCAGCCTAGTATGGAAGGGAGACATGTCAAGGCACATAGAGGATCGAGAAGTCATTAACCTCATAACTAAATCTATCTAAGTCTTCTTCTCGCAAAGAATAGAGAGAAAGATTGTGCATTTCGAGAATAAGACACTCAAGATGATCTAGGAAGGAAGAGGCCAAAGCCTCTTAGGGTTCAAACACCTAGGGAGGCTCTCCCATCTTACCTTTGACTTCTCCTAGCTTGTTGATCAATTTCCCAGAATGAACGTTTTTTCATTACGAAAAAAGGTGTGGTCTTTCTTTGAGAATATCAGGAGAAAAAAGCCAAAATCCTGTTAAGGTGAGATTACCTGAAAAAGAAAGTCTACGATCACTTGAAAATGAAGAAATAAATGAAGCAATAATAAAAGAAATATAAAGTAGTCATGCAAGAGAAAGGAAAAGAGATTAAAAAACGGGAGGAACGTCGAAGCCACCTGGGGTTCGACCACCCCCTAGGGTTCGGCCACCTAGAGGAAAGATATTCTTAATCTTTTGTTCACCCAGATTTGAAGCACGCTCACTTGATGCCTTCTCGGTGACTTCTTGATTTTGAAGAAGAGAGAAATTTTAAGAAAGAATAAGACTTGGAAGGATTAGATCAAAGATTTTCCAAGATATCCAAGGAGAGCTCCTCGTTAGGACTCGCCCTCCTAGGGTTCGCCCCCTAGAGGTTCCCTCTACTAGGAATTTCATTTTTGAGGCTTGCAAAATCAAGCTTCGCGAATTGTTCAAAAACTTGAAGCAAGACTTAAACATTTGAAATATTTTGCACGATCGTCCCACCAAAAGTGTGACGTACGTGCAGGAGGGAAATGTGAGCCCAAGTACAAGTTAAGGGTTCACATATGACCTAAATGAATTAAATAAAAAGAAGGAACTATCCAATTGGTTAAGCTTGTAATCCCGAAGAAAGTAGCGTACCCAAGATAACCAAGAAGTTTTCTGCCAGCTGGAGGTCTCGAAGAAGTTTGAAAGGAGTATGTCACCCTTAAATTGCGAGGTGTAATTGGAAGCCCTCCTGAAGGATTCTGTCAAGTATATAACATGTGACACCCCCAAAATAGGTCCAATCCATCCAACCTATTCTGAGTCGCCAAATACATGGTACAGAAAACAACTATAACTCTATTACTACAACAACACATATGCTGTGAGTTTTATTATAAATATATACCAACTGTGACTCATATCCCAACCGTGGACAGTACCTCACAGTGATACCTTACATAAAGGTACAGTCAATAACTGTTTTAGAAATTACAATCTTTGGGAAGTGCTCAAGGAAACCTTCGTACATGGGAGGCTATGAATCTAAGTTATGATAGATGTCATATGTCCAGAGAATTATCCTTGGTTGATCCAATAGACCCAAAAGAAAAACGAGAAGATTACTATCATGTTCCTTCCAATGGTGAGTCTTCTCTTGACATATAACTATCTCCACCGTCTACAATTGAAAGTTATGTTTCAACCAAACTCCGAGATCATATAGGTAGTGCTTTCGTAGATATACTCGGCCAAATGGATGTGCACAACCCCTGTCTTTATGATAACACGAGATTGTATGTTATTAGACATCTTGTATGATAGTGGCAAAACACCCTTCCAAAGTTGGGTTCACCTCACCCTATTCGATTCACCAAAATTAAATATCAAATGACGTATACAATACGACACACTTATCTAAAGTTCTCAATAAAACTATTTCCATACTATTTAGGGAGAACCTCAACTGCTATAGACCACCGTTCTATTCCTCTGTTATCTTCTCCACATTAAAAGTCCACCAATAATGTTTTATCCCTATAACATCAATCAACAGTTCCTTTCCACAATCATATAAATAACTCATAATCATAATTGTGATTCTAAATTCCTCTTCTCATCCAGGACGAAGATAATTTTCATCACCTGTCTTTACACAAAACATCAAAGATCATGGTTATACCAAATCACGCCTCGCTCATAATCATACTAATAAATTCATCTTTGCACTACGGGCCAAAGATATTCAACAACAGTCATCTTTTGCACTACGGGCCAAAGATATTCATCAACAATTCATCTTTGGCACTACAAGCCAAAGATATTCAACAACATGTCATCTTTGCACTACGGCCAAAGATATTAATATCTCAAAGAAATATATAATTATTTCGGAAGTTATATAAACAATAATTATAACCATGTTGCTTCGATTCACCTTTGCACTTAAGCTAAAGATATTCAATTATAAATTCAATGATCATGATCACACTAAATCAACAATTCATCTTTTGCCTCTTCGGCCAAAGAGAACCCATAGTCACGATCAAACCAATAATCTACCCATCTTTATACTCAAGTTAAAGAGAAATATCATCTTTAGGGTTATAAGAATGTTATATATGATAATAAAAATAATATAATCAACATATAGATTTAATCTCAAGAGTAAGATTCATAAATCAACGATTTCATAACACCTTAATCCAAATGTTATAAATTACTTAACAATCTCATAATCTAATATTATTAATACTACCACAATATTTTAATTATTTCTTAAATTTATAAATAATTTATTTTAAATGTTACATTTTACTAATTAATGCATTTAATCACCCTAAAATGCCAAACTCATAAAATTTCATCACCAATAACCAAAACCCTCATCAAAAATTTACATATACCTTATATAGGATTCCCAAGCCATAAAATCCTATTCTCCAATTTTGTTACTTCACATAACATATTTAATTCATTTACTCATAACTAGATTATTTTCATGAAAAATACCAACTCAGTACAAACAAATTTTTTTTTCTGGAATTTAGCAGAATATAGTCCCATATTGAACATATATTTTTCTCGGAATTTTTAAAATTCATTTACTTTTTTTCACATGGCCAAAACTGCCGAATATTTAGACATTTATCATAAATTATACTTTTATCCAAAAATTCCAAAATTTACACGGTATACTAATATTATATAGATGTACTCCCAATAAAAATTTCATCAATTTTGGAGTTAACCACCAGGAGTTATAAGGGTTTACTTTTAAAATAGTCTTTTCCTACAAAATTCATAACTCCTAATCTATACATCCAAAAATTGCCATTTTTGGACACAATCGAGAAAACTCATCAAAATATCATTTCAAATTTTTTCAGAATTTTTGAAGGTCAGAAAAATTACGAAACTGAAGAAACATAATAAGCCTTACCTCAAAAGAGCAGTACTTCTGAATGGAATATCGGATATAACGCTGAAGGAAACTTGCACTGATTAGTAACTCTCAAAGTATTAAAATACTCACAAAAATACGCTCAATAATATAGGGAGAGAAAACTTATGTTTCTGGTGTAATTTTCAATTCTAACTTAGCCCTCTATTTATAGAAAAATATTAACACGCCGAAGCAGACTTGACCTACTACCTGATGGCTTTACCTGCTACTATTGCCACCCACCATATTTAAAATTCAATTTGAGCACATTTCTCACCAACCATAGGTGGGGCCCACGCATTCTAGAATTTTCTACCAAAATGATAAATTCAAAAACTTCAACAATTTCTGAACCAGTCACCTTTTAAAGTTCATAACAAATCATACGTTCATTTTTAACAGTTCAAAATTTGTAGACATATACTCAACTTATATATATATATATAACATATCCAAAAATCACAACGATCCAACGGTCGGATTAAAATTATAACTCACGCAATAGAGCTTTAAGAACACCGATTTGACCTTTTAATACCTTCAATCCGACAAAATACTAATAAAACATCTCAACATTAATTCCTTCATTTATAACCACATGATAAATAAATCCATCATTTATATCCGCATCAAATAAATATTTCTTTATCATATAAATCAATAATTAATTATTCACAAATAATATTACAGAATTACTATTATGACAACCAGTAGCTCGAGAAAGAGGGGCTTTTCAGATAAGGATTTCTCCTTCTTGGCCTTGATTAGATGACCAAACCTCTCCTCGATGAAACTTTCTAGACATTGCCAATAATGTTATCTAATAATATTATTCAAATAATATGAATTATTGATCGATAATGGGAAATATTGTGCGGTGATAATTATTGAAACAACAATATAAAATATCAACGCAACAATTATTGAACCAATAAAATAAAATATTGAATAAAGAATTCTCAGTAACAATTATTGAGTAGTGCCTTCATACGTAAGAATCAATAATTTAAAAATATTGTGCAATACCGGTGTCTTCTTTGTGCTGACAACGCCAGACATCTTGTTTTTTAACACCGTATTCCCAACAATGTTAATTGGTAACAATTACGTGCGTTATTTATAAAAACTCAAACTTATCGTTTTCTTCATCCGACGGTTATTACATTATGGGGCCCACAAATGGTCATGCTGGTCGTCGTTTAATATTTCCGGCAATGAGAATATTCCACGACTCAAACGAATATTCCTTGACAGAAATGAGTATTTTATAACCACTTGCGTATTTTGAAAATTTTCATATATTACCCTTAACTTTAACTTTTTATCAATTTAACCATTTACTGAATAACAATTATAAGAAAAATTTAATACTTTTATTTCATAAAATTCGGGGTCTTACATAACACACTCGATATCTCTAGAGGACATGTTGGATGGACTACAAGAAGGTGAAACAGCAGCAGGAAGGCTACAAGATATAGTTCAGAATAAGTACATAACCCCAAGAAAAATGAAGATGAATGAAAGAAATAGAAAAGAAACTTACCGGTAGATGGCATAGACATCCTCTAGAGTAGGGGTGAATTCCTCCCCAAGCAATAACGAATGTGCATGTAGAGGAGCACCAGCGTGAAATCAATATGGTAAGGGCATCATGGTCCTATTGGATATTTAGATCCCTAAATAGCTAAATGCAACGTAAAATTCATGCACTCTTTAGTATATCCACGTAATCAAAATTTCCAAGGATCTCGTCGGTCCAATATAATGCCTTTCCTGAATGTGACCGGATGAATCAGACAAGAAACGAATGGGACTGAAAGGGTACTCTTGTTTCTCTATGCATATGCGGGGAATGCGATTAAAATGAGGGAAGTCCTCTAAACCTCCGCAAGCCGCAACATATAAAAACAAGCCTCCTTTCTCTGACAAAGAAAAAGTTGTACGGTCATAAGTCTTGGCTTGCTCCCAAACAATGTCAAAAGGCCCAAAGAAGGGGAGCCCTTCCCCACTCACTGATGAATGAGGTCTCCTTAGCAGTTTTCGAGTTTGCATAACATTCAATGGGAAGGGCCTGCCATCAATGAAAATCTAGCATATAAGGATTCCAAAAAACAAAGAAATGAGGTAAATAAAAACATTTGAACTTAAGTGTTTACCATGGCAAAGAAGAAAAGTTTGAGATTTAAACTTAAGAACACCTGAAAAGAAGAAGAAACAAAGTCAGCGAAAGTTAGAAATCACAATTACGGAGGAAAAAAAATTCTGATATTTTTCAAAAAAACTTCGGACAGCCCGAACACATTCTTCCAAGCCTTTTTTGGACTTATAACGATGTCTTTCTTGGCAAAAGTTGATGTTATTGTAGAGCTCGTCGCTAGCTTCATTTTGATATATTATAGGCCCTATAATTCCAAGTGGATCAAAAGTTATGGTCAAAATAGCGACCACCCTTCTCGGACTTATTTTTTTCCCATCATTTGCTGATTTGCCTCCTAGGGTTCGACCCCCTAAGGTTTGGTAGGGTTCGGCCACCTAGGGTGGTCCCGCTGAGGAGCATTTTTTCCTTCGTGGAGGAGCATTTTTCCTTTGTGGTTTGTTGAAAAACGTCAATCTTTCTTTATGATCTGAGGGAAAAAACCAAGATATGATCAAGATAATGTGGCTCGAAAAACAAAAGAAAGAAGTAGCATTTTTTCCTTCGTGTTTTATCGAAAAACGTCAACCTTTCTTTATGATCCGAGGGAAAAATACCAATACATGATCAAGATAATGTGGCTGGGAAAACAAAAGAAAGAAGGAGCATTTTTTTCCTTCATGGTTTGTCAAAAAAAGTCACTTTCTTTATGATCTGAGGGAAAAAACTAAAATATAATCAATGTAATGTGGCTCAGAAAACAAAAGAAAGATTAGAGTTGTCTGAAAGAGGAAGCATGAAAAAGCACAAGTAAAGGAAGTCATTCGAATAGAAGAGTAAAGGAATGACGGAAAAAAATATAAAGCGTGAGGCCACGGTCACTAGGGTTCGGCCCCCCTATAGGGTTCGCTCGAAGAATCAACCGCTTGGAATGAATACTTCTTCGCCACGAAAAATTATAGCCTTTCTTTGAGAATATCCAGAGAAAAAGTCAAAATCCTTGTTAAGCAGAGATGGCCTGGAAAAGAAAGACTACAATTACCTGAAAAGAGAAATAAATGAAGCAAATCAAGAAAAAATCTCAAAGAAAGCATTCCAATAAACAAAAAAATGGAAAGAAAGTGAAGACGAGAAGAAGGGATGGAATCTCTAGGGTTCGGGTACGCCCTAAGGTTCGGCCCTATAGGGAAGAGTCTTTTTCCTCACTTTTTTATTTGCTCGAATTGAAAAATGTTTGTTTCATGCCTTCTTGATGATTTTTCGATTTGACGGAGGAGAGAAAATTCTATGACGAAGCAAGATGAAAAGTGAGGCATGAATAACTTGGGAGATATACATATATTCCTAAGTATTCTTGCATCAAGAAAGGAAACAGCCATTCTATGACATATTAAGGGAAGGATTTCATGTTTCCAAAAATAGAAGTATATATGATTTTGCTTCTAAATAAAAATATAGAAAGATATTATTTTCTAAACATAGAAAAGATTTAATTTTGTTTCCAAATAAAAGGAATAGATTTTATTTTCAAAATAAAATAAGATTTGATTTTATTCCTAAATAAAAAGGAAATATTTGATTTCCAAAAGAAAGATTTTATTTCAAAAAATAAAATAAGATTTGATTTAGTTCACAAGATAGAATTTTATTTAATAATATATGATGATCAATCTTGTTTCAATTTCCATAAAAAATTAAGGAAACAAAGATTGAGCAAGATCTAGAAAGATTTTCAGAAGATTTCCCAAGATGTTCAAGGAAGAGTCCTTCTAGGTCTTGTCTTCTAGGTCTTGTCTTCCTAAGGTTTAACCCTTAGGGTTCGGCCCCTTAGGGGTTCTTTCTTCTAGGACCTCGTTTGCAAGACTTGTAAAATTGAGCCCCAAAAAATCGTTCGGAAGCTCAAAGTATTCTTGCATGATCGTGTCTTTGGAATCGCGACTTTCTCGCAGAAGACAAATGTGGTCCCAAGTGCAAATTAGGATTCACGTGACCTAATTGAATTAAATGAACAAATTAGAGTTCACAATATAATTAAATGAATGACAAAAAAGTCAAAAATAAATGTGCGGAGCTCGAGAGAAGTCTCCACGTGTCCCGAGGCAAAAGACTCGTGGAGGGGACTCATTTTGGGAATTGATTGAGGGATTGGATTGGTGGCTAGAAGAACAGTATGATCTGGGCATTACTCTGGTGACTATGGGTATTTCTGGAATTTTCCCGAGGACATGTGCCTGGCATGTGACCACTTTCTAAGAAACTCTATAATTAATGCCCCTTCCATTTTATGAAGAAAGGACTTTCAGAACTTTTTGGGAGGACTGAAGACTTGGAGATTCTCTCTCAACCCGAAGTACTCAAGAAGACTCTCTGAATCTTTGCTACCCTAACAAGGTTCTTGGATCCTAAGAGTTCTGTCACGTGTTATTGGAGTAATCGTTCACCTGTTCTTCTCCCTCTTCAATTCATCAATCAATTTCGTACTCTTCATGAATTTCTCTCATCATCCAACATGAAACTCTAACCCTAATTTCGTTATCCAGACTCTCTAACTCAAAAATAATGGGCTATGACAAAAGTTGACCCAACTCATTATACTTTTTCAAGATATTTAATGTAGAACAAAATATATATTCCAAATTCTAACATTGATGATGAGTACATCCTTAAGAGTGCCATGCACAAACCTTAAGATACAAAAGATAGCCGAGCAATGCATAATCCAGTCAAAAAGTTAATAATTATGAATGGAATATAAGTTCATATAACTTCTCATTGCATGATTTATAAAAAATGTTACATTAATCAATGTAATAAAAAAAATTATAAAATTTATTAATTTAATATTTTCTATAACTCATATAATAAAAAATTATATAACTTAATATGATAAAGTTGATGCCAACTTCACTCTAACTATATCCGATATACCTTTACAAATTTAACAAAATTGTACCCAAGTAGTAAGTCCACATAATTAATGCACAAGGCATAAAAGTGTTAATAAAAAAACATTCGCAATTGGATACCTCTTGCCAATATTTGTCACACGAGTATATGTATATATCTAGTTCTCTAGCAATTTGGTCAGATTAACGGATCGATCATCTTAACGATTTAAGTATCTGTCACTTAAAGCGTAACATTTATTGTTATGATGAAATTTTAACGACGACACATCGCTAAAGGTTATAAATATTTGTGACAACGAGTATATCTATATTTAATACCATTCTAAAAATGCACACAAAGATAAAATAATAATAAAAATATTTATCTTTCATTTTTTATTAATATTTTATCTTTATGTTCGTCCTTAAATATGGTACTGAATATGGACGTAGATATATTTTTTTGTTACACTCTTTTTATGTGTTGTGTTGTAAACTTGAACCAGGAGCTACTACAGGTGCACCAACCCCAGATGCGGTGCCAAAAAGCAAGTCCAACGATGTACTGATGACCCGGACACTCTCATCATCACTTACGAAGGGCTCCACCTCCACTTTACATACCCCTTTTTTACGTTGGACAATGCCAGTCCACCTGCTAAGAAGCCCAAAATGTCAGTTCCACTGGCCCAAGCCCATGAAGAAGACCAACCATTACAAGAAGAAGAACGACTAGGAAATGTCAATTCTGACGCTACAATCCTGGCCCAGGAAGAAGTTGGACCCAAAGGGTTGCTCGAGGATATGGTGCCATTAGTTATAAGAAATCCACAAATCGGCACTAATTGTAGTTCTTCTCATTCTTCATCCGATTCTTCTTGCCCATCTCCCCCCACTTCATCACCTTCTTTTTCTTGGTCTCCTCTTGATTATTATGCTCCTTTGTGTTTTGATGTTGGTATATAGAGTCACCATTATTATATATTTGAAATATTTAAATATTATAAACCCTAAAAGGCCCATGTGAATTATAAAATTGAAGTGGAATGAATCATATTCAAAATTCAAAATATTATAAATTGTGTTTTATTTTTGGGTTTTTATGCAAGAACAGTCGAGCCCAATTCAAAATGGGTCCAGTGTTTGTATGGGTCTCGTTTGGGTGACACAAAAAAGGAATTAAAGCTATTTTCGGTAAACAAACAGTTCCTTTATTTTTTTACTTCAGCACCTTCATTCCCAACTCATGCAACATCTTCCCCTCTCTCCACCCAATCGTCCTATCTACTTGTGTATATATATTTACTCCTTGGCCTTTATATTGATCTAATTGAAGCTTAGTTAAACCTAATTTACGAGGGAAATAATCAAAATCGTTTGTTTTATTTTTTAAATTTATATTTTAGGTTTTTATAAAATCGTTCAATTCGAGTTCGAATCATCAATATAATGATATTTTCACGTATTGGACGCTCCCTCCCTCGTTCCTCTTGTTCTACATTCATAAAGGTGAAGCTTTTATTTAATTTTATTGTAATTTTTGTGTTGCGAATGATACAAATTTGTGATTTCTTTATATATTATGCGCAGAGTGTTATATCTGGTAATTATGCTGTAAGAAATGAATCTGTGAATGTGTGGAATGCACGCGTTGATGGTGGATTAGGGCTTGTTAGGGGATACTTAACTTCAATTGGAGCTGGGAGTGGGAGGCAAATTGTTTCTCAAACATTTTTATCAGAGCTTGATTCTGTTTTTGTGAATCCTAGGCTTCGAAGGCTATTTTGCAGCAAAGCTCCCAAAAGAAGAAGTAAGAAATGTGTGAGCTTTTGGATTGCGTTGTTGTTTAGTTATGGTTTTGCTGCAGCGTGTTGATGGTCCTTTTGTTTTTTGTAATGTTATTGCAGACTATGAAAATTATTTTCCCAAGAATAAAAAAGCAGTTCCTAAAGGAAAGGGTAAGAAATCAGATTCTAAAGGTATGATTATAGTTAACCACTTCTCAGATTTTGAGCAAGCAGTTACTTACTATGACATATTTGTGAGACTAGGATGACATGCTGTGAGGTGAGTGCTCATATTGATTTACTACCTTCTTCCACAAATAGATTCCCATTTACAAAAAAAAAAAAAATCCCCTGAAGAGTTGTTCTCATTTTTCATTATTCTTGATAGTAGTATAAAATGACTCACGGTTCTCAAGTTTATCATCATTATTTTTTTACCATGCCATGAATATATTTAAAGGGTAAACATGAAAAAAAAAATACTCCCTACTTTTCGAAATATAAGACCATGGATGGACTTTTAGAAGTCAATTTGAGAAATTTTGAAACTCAAAATTGACATAGCTTCATTCACTTCTAGTCAATACAATGATGAACATCGTAAATTATCTAAAATAATCTACTACTTATAAGATTTATTGTTTCATAATTGTTAATGAATCATGTCAATTTTGAGTTTGGAAATATCTCAAATTAACTTTTAGAAGTTAATAATGATCTTATAATTTGAACGGAGGAGCACATCCTAAATGTTTGTAAAAGTTGTAAATGGGCTTTTTACGGAATGGAGGGAGTTTTAATTTTTTAAGTGCTGGTCCATTAATGCCAATTTTGCATTGAAGTATTCAGTGTCCTAATGAGATCATTTTGTCGTGAAATATATGTAATTATGTAGCCTTTCACCAAGTTCTGGGATCATATACGGATTTTATTCTATGTCATGTATTTCAATGTTCAATGTTGGGGTGGGGAGACTGATTAGTATCCAGTGGACATCTTTGTGTTGGGATAACAATTTTAGACGTTTATGTTTGCTGGTCTGTGGGAATGTGCATTTCAAATGTTACTAGAGGCTACTATGTATTGTGGTTCTGTAATATATGATGTTGATGAACATGCATATTTTGTTCACTGGTATAAAAAGCATATATGATACTCTAGGTTGTTGTTTGTTTGTGTGCATGTGCACATGCAGACATTTCTAATGATAATGTCTTGCTAGAAATTAACAAAGTTATACTCCCTCCTGACTGGAAATAGAGTTCTACGCCTTGTGCTTTTTTTCCTCCTCCAAATTATAAGGTCTGCAACTCTGCATAGGACACAGTTAGACTTTTTTTTCTCTAATAATAAATTTTTGTCTTTAAAGTCTAATATTAGGGAAAAAATAATTTAATCAGTCAACAAAATTATGTTTAAGCCTGTTTTGTACAAACTTTAATTTTTGAAAGGAAATTGATATTTCCACATGACTTTTTGATATTTCCACATGAAAAGTGTCACTATAGATGTATAGTGACGGTAAACACCGTAGCTATAGGATCTTTAGCGATGGTTTTCATGTGAAAATATCAAAAAGTCATGTGAAAATATCAGTTTCCTTTTTGAAAAAGTAAGAAAACAGAGAAAAAAAGAAGAAGCAGGTCTCTCTTTTGCTGACAGAGATAGTCTGGCAGATGGAAACCTGGTGACATTTTTTTTGACTAAATAAGATTTTGAGTTCTACCTATTATTTAGGATCATGTATTCTGAACTTCATCTTTCCTTTTCTATTTGTTATCTATATACTATGAATTTGTTTTCTCATCTAATTTTTCCCCTTTTTAATATATTTGGCATGTAATTCTTCTTGTTTCTGTGGATTTCACCAGGGGACTCGAGCACAGGTGATCATGGGAATTATCAGGAGAACATGAAACAGTATCAAAATGTTTTAACACCCTTGATGTTTATTGGGTTTGTCCTTTCATTCATAGTTATGGGTCCACGTGAGCAGAAGCAGGTTACTCTTTAACTAAACTTTAATGTTTAAACATTTTTATTTGATTATTTAATGTGTAGAAAGTCAATAACACTTTTATGTTTTTGAGATAACTTGTTGGCTGATCGGCATTCTGTATTTGTATATTACTATATTATATTTTGATTGACTGATGAGATATCGATAATTCTCCTGACCTCTCACTCAAGTTTGTCTGCTCTTTTAATTTTTCACTTCTTTCTGTATGCATTTTATATTCTTTTGGAGCTAAGTTTAATCGGTTTGGTGATTACATAGAGCGGAGAAAGTCCAATTAGCAGGGGTAAATGGATTTGTTTTGACTTGTGGGTCAGCTGACCAATCTAATATTGAGAACATATATTAGGAACTTCTGGGGTCGTACACAAGACAAACCCTTGGATTTGCTTTCTTTAATGCCTAGATAACTGAAAACTTTCTAGCGATATATTGTGTATTATGTATTAATTATTGTGTTGTCTCAATGAGTCAATGTCTGATGACTTAAATGCTTGTTTTGTGCTTTTTATCTCTGTTGGTTATGTCTTTAACATTACGTATGTTGTATCCATCAGTTTACCTCTATATCTTCTTTCATTATTCGAAGGAAATAAGTAGTACTCTTGTATCTCATGTTTTATTTTATTCTCCTAATTGATTGTTGGATTTGTTCTTCAGATTAGTTTCCAAGAGTTCAAAAACCAACTACTTGAGCCTGGATTGGTGGACCACATTGTTGTTCGCAATAAATCCGTTGTGAAAGTATATGTAAAGAGCCCACGATCTACTACTAATGAAACCAATGATGAGTCTATCCAGAGTCCTATTAATGGTAGCCGTGGTAAAGGAAATGTGAGCCAGTGTAAATATTTTTTTAATATCGGAAGTGTCGATACTTTTGAAGAGAAATTGGAGGAAGCCCAGGATGCACTAGGGATTGATCCTCACAATTATGTTCCAGTAACGTATGTCTCTGAAATGAATTGGTTTGTAGAACTGATGAGGTTTACTCCAACAGCCTTACTTCTAGGATCCCTCTGGTATATGGGAAAAAGATTGCAGGGTGGAATGGGTGTTGGTGGTCCTGGTGGAAAGGGTGCTCATGAATATTCAATATGGGAAAAGCAAATGTTACAAAACTGGATAAAAATGCTAAGAATAAGGTGAGCTATGGTGTTTCATTGATTAGTTTTGTCATCAGATGTTTCATAAATTAGCCCGCCATTATAAGTTTCAAATAATAATCCCCTTCAACAAGAAAGTTTATAATCCATTCAAGTTCAGGCAATTTCTTTCTTATTTGATTGTGCAGGTATTCTTCAAAGATGTGGCTGGCTGTGATGAGGCAAAGCAAGAAATCATGGAATTTGTTCACTTCCTAAAAAATCCAAAGAAATATGAGGAGTTGGGAGCTAAGATTCCAAAAGGTGCTCTTCTTGTAGGTCCTCCCGGGACTGGTAAGACACTTCTTGCCAAGGCAACTGCTGGTGAATCTGGTGTACCTTTTCTTTCGATATCTGGGTCAGATTTTATGGAAATGTTTGTTGGAGTTGGACCAGCCAGGGTCAGGAGTTTATTCCAAGAGGCAAGACAATGTGCACCTAGTATAGTGTTTATTGATGAGATAGACGCAATTGGTCGAGCAAGAGGCGTGGGGGATTTTCAGGTGGCAATGATGAGCGTGAAAGTACTTTAAATCAGTTGTTGGTAGAGATGGATGGATTTGGGACCACTGCTGGAGTAGTTGTACTGCATGAGGCACAAATAGACCTGATATTTTAGATAAAGCGTTACTAAGGCCTGGTCGATTTGATCGTCAAATTACAATTGATAAACCTGACATTAAAGGACGCGACCAAATATTTCGCATTTATCTGAAAAAGTTGAAACTTGATCAAGATCCATCATTTTACTCCCAGAGACTTGCTGCTCTGACTCCTGGATTTGCCGGAGCAGATATTGCAAATGTTTGTAATGAGGCTGCTTTAATTGCAGCAAGGAGTGAGACTGCACTGATCAAAATGGAACATTTTGAAGCAGCTATAGACAGGGTTATTGGAGGTTTGGAGAAAAGAACAAGGTATCCGACTTTTCCCATGTTATAACATCTCTTGTTACCACCATTTAATGTCTGGAAATCAATTGTGTGATCCTTATGAAATTCAGTTATTAAAATTATTATGAAACTTTATGATGTGGTATAGTGCTACTTCCTCCTTTAAGGACCTTAAAGTTATAAAGACTTGGAGTAGAATGTTTCAGGATTTTTACTTATATAGAAAATGATTACATAAAAAATGAAATTATATATTAGAACTTCATCATTGTACATTTGTCCTTTGTTGGATTATACAGTTTCACAGGAGGGAAAAAAAATGGTTGCTGAGCCAAAAACTTGGTATAATTTGGTCTCTGTTGTACCATCCAAACATGAATATTGTTTTTCTTTTAGATCATACTTGTAAGTTATGGATTTTTTAGTAAAATATAGATACTTATTGGTAAAAATATTTGAATTGCTTATTGCTTATGAAATGCATGTGCTCTGCTAATCCTTTGAGGATTATGTGGAGGGGTGTTCCGGTGATCATTTTAGTTGAGAAGTAAAAACTTTTACGTTTAACAATGAGATTTTATTAAAACACGAGGGAATCACTTGACTATTCTGTGTGCAGGTTATAAGCAAGCTGGAAAGGAGGACTGTTGCTTACCATGAATCAGGACATGCTGTTGCTGGTTGGTTTTTGGAACATGCAGAACCTTTGCTTAAAGTAACAATTGTTCCTCGTGGTACTGCAGCTCTTGGCTTTGCTCAGTACGTTCCTAATGAAAACCTTTTAATGACCAAAGAGCAGCTCTTTGATATGACATGCATGACTCTTGGTGGTCGAGCAGCTGAGCAGGTTAATAAATTGAATCCCTCCTCCTTCCCTTTTTTTATTAATCAAGTTATGAATGATGAGCATATTTTAGCCCTTTGAATGCAATTTTCTTACCTCCTGCAGTGATCTCATGTTTTATGTTATTGGACTTTCCATCATCAATAAACAAAGCATTTTACTTATTATGTGTTAGAAATTAAGTTACAACTACTATATATTACTCCCTCCATACTACAAAAGATTCCCATTTGTAAAAAAGTTTTGTTCCACAAAAGGAGTTCTCTTTTTACAGATGATTGTATATAATGACTTAATGTCTCTGGATTAACAACACGATTTAACTACAATGCCACAACTGCTAGATTAAACATTCATTATATTTAGGGATATAAATGGAAGAAAAATATATCCTTAAAAGTTTTCAAATTTCGCAAATGGGACTCTTCTTTTGGAATGGAAGGAGTATGAAAATTTTCCATGGTAGCTATGGGATCGAATGAATTCTAAATAATACTTCATAGAATCAATGAAGTTTGTGCGACTTTCTAGGGCACCAGAAAGCATTGGATTTCATGTGTTTGTTTTCTTTTATTTATGCTTTAAATTTGTAGTTTTGATGTTTTCCAATGGTTCTGAGCAATAAAAGTAAATGTTTTAATTTGTAATTGTTAAATGAGGAATTACATGCCATTTATTACCATCCGAAGATTACATATCAAACAGATTACATATCAAACAGTAGTAGATCTTAAAAAGCCTAGAGTTATTTTCTTATGTTGCTTTTCTTCTGAAAATGTCAATGCAATGCTATCCGGAAATTATTATCATTATATAGAAAGAACTCATTTCCTTGGACGATTTCGTTATTAGGGAGGGTAATGTCTTGCTATGTTGTTATAGGACATGCAATATCATTGAGGACGTATCTGTTCATAAAATTACTCGAGCATATAACATAATTTCCTTCAAACTTGTTTTTGCTTGTGATCTGTAGGTCAATTAGCGGCTTCAAAAGTTCTTATACGACTAATAAAACATTTTTCAAGTCACTCCATGGAACTAATGTGATTTTCTTTTGAAAATAGGTTTTAGTTGGTAGGATTTCAACTGGTGCGCAAAATGACTTGGAGAAAGTGACCAAGATGACCTATGCCCAAGTAGCAGTCTATGGTTTCAGTGACAAGGTTGGTCTTCTTTCTTTTCCTCAACGGGATGATGCAATTGAGATGATAAAGCCATACAGCAGCAAGACTGCTTCAATTATCGACAATGAAGTGAGAGAATGGGTGGGTAAGGCATATGATCACACGGTACAGCTGATAGAGGAGCACAAAGACCATGTAGCTCAGATTGCTGAGCTTCTACTGGAAAAGGAAACAATACATCAAGATGATTTGGTTAGAGTACTGGGTGAACGCCCATTCAAGAGTAGCGAACCTACAAACTATGATAGGTTCAAGCAAGGGTTTGAAGCAGAAGACACAAAAATAACAGACACTCCTAAAAATAAGACCGAGGGTAAAGATGGATTGTCATCATTGGAACCTGAGATTGCACCAACATAGCCACTGAAAGAGGTTTGTGGTTTCTACAGTTAAATTCACACTCGTGATTTGTTTAATTTTTATTTTTTTTTAATGAGGTTTACTGAATGGTAAAATCAACAATTCTGTAAATAGTAACATTTCTGCGTCCGATGACTTTCTGGCAAATGTTGCCAGACTTACCTGAGTACGAGGAACTCGTGTCGAAATTGATGATGATGACGATGATTAATGTATAGACAAGGTTTTAAACTACCGTCTCAATCCTTTAGTAGTATCTATAGCATTTACTTGTTTATTATTTATTGACAGCAATGAAATAGTTTTTGCATCTCGTATCTGAAGCAACATTTGTTTCTTGAGGTTTATCTGGCTAAAACCAGATGGTACTGTATGGATGATAGCCAGCCCTCTGGCGGTTATATTATGATTAAGACATGAAAGGAATCCTTGAATTGTGGAAAGGTGGTGGTTTGGGATTTTACTTGTTTTGTTCACTTAATCTTGTGGAAATTAAGTATATTTTCTGAAACACCAAGAATACAATTAACCATAACATGTTACCATTTGAAAGTGTATTCTAACATATGTTTAAAGTTTAACTAAATTATAGTTTAGATCTTTTTATTTGGTGTGTGTATTGATACGGGATGAATCATTGTCAACGTAAGTGAATTCAATGGTCGAACCAATAATTATGTGGACAATTGAATTCATCCAACATTATATATACTAGTTGATAGCCCGTGCAATGCACGAGCTAGTTTGTTTTTTGATTGTATAATTTTTTAAAATTAGAATGAGAAAGATTTTTCATAATAATAATATTTTTTTTCATATAATTTTTTTGATTTTTTTTGCATGGCATAGCAATTACATGTATAAATATGTTGCTATTACTATTTTATTACTTTCACAGTTCCATTTTTATTGCGATAACCCATTTTATTTAAGATCATTCAGTTGTTGCTCAATTCTGAATCTTCTCTTTCATGGCTTCGATCTTTGTTTGTAGCGTAACAATAGTTTCTTCGATCCTTACATTCTTAGCATATCCATAATCACCATTGTCACTACTGCTATCATCGCTTATTTCAATAATTTGGCGTTTGTTTTGCCCTTTGTTTTTTGTTGGTATAGATCTGTAAATAAATAAAAACACATAAAATTTTAAAAATAACATGCAAAATAGGAAGAATATATTAGTTAAAAAAACAAACTAATAGTTGTTGCTTAATTTTCTGAATCTTCTCTTTCATGACTTCGATCTATGTTTGTAGCGTAACAATAGTTTCTTCGATCCTTACATTCTTGGAATATCCATAACCACCATTGTCACTACTGTTATCATCGCTTATTTCAATAATTTGGCGTTTGTTCTGCCTTTTATTTTTTGTTGGTATAGATCTGCAAATAAATGAAAACACATAAAATTTTAAAAATAACATGCAAAATAGTAAGAATATATTAGTTAAAAAACAAACTAATTACTTTACCTGATATCCATTATTTAGTATTTTGTATGATATTGTTTATGTATTGGGTTTTTTGTTTATGTGATAGTAGTATTTATAGGTGTTTTATATTTAATGAGTATTTTTTTTTTTTTGTCATCAATTCTTATCCGTTATATGTTACCAATTTTAATATTTATGGCTATAGTGAGTGTTGTCTTTTGGATTGTCTATTATCCGTTATATGTTACCAATTTTAATATTTATGGCTATAGTGAGTGTTGTCTTTTGAATTGTCTATTGATTTAACTCTGTATCTTAATTGTAATGCAATGTTGTATAGCATGAATTCGTGTGGCAGTTTTGAAGATGAAAGAAAAAGAAAAACTATTGGATTGGAAGAGGCAACTGAATTAATGATTTTCTGTTATGTATTAATGGTTAATATTATGTATTAATAGCTAATATCAATTGTATATGGGATTTCAATTGATTAAAATTGGGTTGTATGTAGGATTTCAATTGATTAAAATTGGGTGTGTTAATTAATTAATTGATTTGAAATTAATTGAGTTTATTGAGTTTCATTGGAAATCAAATTGGAAGATGAGATTAATTACTTGATTTTTAACAATTGACCCGATTAATTAATTGATTTGAAATTGATTGAGTTGGAGGATAGGCTATGAAATTAATTGAGTTTCTGTTGGAAATCAAATTGGAAGACAAATTAATTAATTAATTTTTAACTATGTTAAAAATCAAATTGATTTCAATTGATTAAAATTGGGTGTGTTTGGAAGCCAGATTAATTAATTGATTTGAAATTGATTGAGTTGGAGGATAGGTTGTGATGTTGATTTGAAATTGATTGAGTTAGAGGATGTGCTATGAAATTAATTGAGTTTCTGTTGGAAATCAAATTGGAAGAGAAATTAATTAATTAATTTTTAACTATGTTAAAAATCAAATTGATTTCAATTGATTAAAATTGGGTGTGTTTGGAAGCCAGATTAATTAATTGATTTGAAATTGACTGAGTTGGAGGATAGGCTGTGATGTATTTATATATAAGGATTGATAGGGAGTAATTATACCTAACAATTTAAACGGTAAAAACTAGCAAATAGTATCTCTAACATCCATTATGATTATTAATGGTTTAGCTTTAAAAAGAGGCTTTACCGTCCGCTAGAATAACTAGCGGACTGAATTGAAAAAAAAATGATGATATTATGCCGAATTTGCCGATAATTAATCAGATCTACAAAGATCATGAGCTTGAGGCACATGAGCAAAGTCTTGGCAAGAGTAGTTGAAGGGCTAAAAGAACAGAGCGCTAGAGAAATAGTTAAACCCTCTCAAGTAAAACTCAAATCGGAATCCGACAACAAGGCCAATAATTTTTATTAATATATTTATGGTGAGTCCTCCTTTAGTGTGAGATTTATTTTTTTTCATCCTGTTAATGGTTAATATGTGCAGTGTAGTAATAATATGAAAGAGAATAAATAGAATAATCTGATCAAAAAAGTAGTTGATACATATTCTAATTGTGTAGTAATAATTTACAAATTAGTTGTTGATTAGCTAATTAAAGCTAGAAATAAAAGTTAGGAGGGTATCAATTAGGACCCTAACAGTTGAGGTACATGATTTTTCTCAAAAACTCCTTTGATTGTGAAATTTATCTAGGCACACTTAGAAGGGAGTTGCATAAGTGTGGGAGCAAACTATGACTAATTTTTAAACTTTAAATTAAACTATTAATTTCAGACTACTATAATTATGAAATCAGTTTACTGAATTAATATGACCTACTAAATTGACTGATTATTTCAAAAAAATATCCTGCTAAATTTATAACTTAAATAAAATACTTGGTGGTAAAGAATTATCTTAATATAATGCAAGTATTCAAAATTTTAATTATTAACATAATTAAATAGCTTATGTGATTTTAAAGTAAAGCAAATAATAAAATCAACACCAAGATTTTTTTTCGTGGTTCAGCTATTACCCTCTATAATAATAGCCTAGTCCACGTCCAATACCAACTAGTATTGGAGACTCACTTTATTTATTTCTTTATAAATAAACACTGGTTACAAAACAAATTCTTATAAAAATTAATTAACAATTAATTTCTCTTGAGCATTCTTGCTCCTTGTGCACCTATGCACTCTTCAAGCACATTTGCTTCCTTGAACCTGTTTGTAAGTCTTTTCTCTAATCCACTAGGATTAACACCTTTAGACTACACTTAGTCCAATAAAAAGTTCAATACAAATATAGAGGTCTATGATCAATGCAAGAATAATCAATTTAACAATTAAAGGCTCAACTATATGCAATGATCAATTAGCAAAAAAAGATAAACAATTTAAATATTACCCAATACCAGCTAAAGAACATCAAACGTTAATTGCTTAGCTGCTCAACTTTCGCACTTGATTAAATCAAAATTTAGTTGCTCGATAAATATCAGTAAATAAGTGCAAGAATAATTTTCGTGAGTTATGTATTTTTCCATTCATGAAAATACTGATTTATAGCCCACAAAATATTACCGTTTATTAAAGATATGTCTTGATTGTTCAAATAATCAACCGGTATAAAAATCCTCAACAACACAGAAGGTGAACATTTAATTTGATAATTATCCAAGTAACAGAATCAAACCTCTTTAGTGTTGTACTGTTGAGATAGTTTTAAGAGATAACTCATTACTAAAGAACTTTGACCTCTTCTCTCCGTATAAAGGTGGCGGTAGCTACTAAAGTGAAGCAACTCAAGTAACGTATGACATTAAACTCTTTTTCCAAAGATCTTTAGAGTTCTGATATATAATTACTCCTTGAAAACCGCAAATACAACAAATCACAATAAAGTAGCTGCCATCCTTTAGATTTTCTAGGAAATCATAATTACATGCATATCCACGTGTAGGAGTATTTTTAAAATGTCCAAGAGATATCAATTAACCACTTTTTCATTAATATCATAATGTTATCCTCCTTTTTAGCTTCTAGGCATACGGACTAATACATGTGATACATATATTAAGTGATATACACATGTAATACAGATATCAAATAAATATTACTTTCTTTTTGTACATGATGATATATTTTAATCTGATCTCTTTTTATTTTAGAAAAACCTTTTTCATTAAACGTTTAAACCATTTTTCATTTAAGACATATAACAAAATGCAAACAATATGTCCTAGAGCCTTTAAATGTAAAATCAATTATTATGCAATTGACCTTACAGTTGGTTTTTCTAGTAAAGAAAAATTCTTCAATATCTTGAATATCCAATCAAAGCTCCTTATCACCAAAATACCTGAAATGCCATAAAATAATTTAGTGTATAAACATTTCATCATCAAAACATAAGGATAAAATATGACAAAGTCAACATTCTCCCCCTTTTTGATGATGACAACCCAAAATTATTTAATTTTTATTTAGCTCCCCCTAAATATATGCATAAAATAATTAGCTCCCCCTAACTTCATGCAATAACACCATTTCAGGATTCTAAAATTCGATTTTCAGTAAATTTACAAAATCCTGAATTTTGTAAACAATTGTAAGCAACCTGTTACCTGCAGTATTGTTAGTTCATCAAATATAAAAATTTAACTGCTAACAAATATATCAAATTAAAACCCAAATCCCAAATTAATAATAAGTCTTTTGGTGATGCACACCAAACCAAAAACCAACATAACAACATAAGTCTTAAAATCCAAAAACCAATCATCATAAAACTTCTCCCCCTTTGTCATCAAACAAAAAGGGAAGTAGTCATCAATCGAGATCTACCACTATTGCACGCTGAGCTTCCCTTTGTGTGAAATAAGGGTGATGATTGGCACGATGAACTTTTTTAGCAATGCTTAGATCAGCAACGAATTGAGGAGGTCTCAGAATAAAAGTTCCAGGAGGTAAGGGCACGTCAAGAAATTCACCAATGTATTCAGCAAGCCAGTTGCAATGAACCCATTCTGTGACTGTAGAGTGTTTACGTTGCATATGGAGCTTAGATCCCACATCATTGAAATGTATAGAAATGAACTCAGCCAACTCCCCGATTTGATTACTAACAAACTTGATCTCTTAACTCAACTGACAGGAATTTCGATTAAGCCTTCTCTACATAACCTCTGCCAAAGCAGTGGTTTACAGTTCAAAACCTGATTGTAAGTCAATAAATTCATCTTCAAGATTGTTATAAAGTTTGTTAATTTTAGGGGCACCCAAAGGCAATTTTCCTTTCTCCAACAAAGTCATACGAGTGTTAAGACCAAACATTTCAGCTTGCATTTTTTCTTGATTACTAAGCACCAGTTTCAACATGTCAATGATCTCAGAAGAAGATTGAGTGGGGGGCTGAACAGGAGAAGATGGAATTGAGATGGGAGGAATAGGATTCTCAGAAGTAACACGAACAAATTGACCATCAATCAAAGTGATACGAGAAAGCTTTAAAGTATTGACACTGAGTGAATCATTCACAACAACACAAAGTTCATTGTCAAAAGAAATTTTAAAGTGATTGAAGAAAGTGGTGAGACGAGCACTATAAGGCAAACAGGTTTTTATTTTTCTCAAACAACTTGCCATTTGATGAAGTAACATTTGGGATAAATTAAAAGACAGACCTTTTAAAATCATGGCAACAATGATCAAATCTTGATAAGTAAAATCAGCACTACCACCTAAACGAGGCAAAAGATTAAACCTAACAAGATGATGAATCACACAAGCAAGAGGAGAAACATCCACGGTTTTTGGAGTAAAAACATCATTCAACAAAGGATTGTTCATTACAATCTTTAATTGTTCCAAAGGGGTGAATGGAGAATGAACAACCCCTTTTCGTGTAAATGGACAATCTCCAGTGAATGGAATGTTTAAAATACTATCGAAATCCATGACTGTGAAATACAAAGATTTTCCTTTAACAAATAAGGTATAAAACTCTCCATGACATTCCAGATTAGTATAAAATTGTTGAACTAATCTGGGATATGCAACAGAAGGAGGAAAAAGCATGGAAGAGATACCATAAGATTCAAACAAATTTTTTAAAGGAGACTCTTGATAACAAATTTGATCCACTGATTTTTCATAAACCAATTATTTTGGAAAAATGACAGTTTTAAAACGCACCTCATAAGCATTACTTCGAAAAAAGTTGTCAGGAAGATCAGAGGAAAGATTAGGGTTTATCGAAACCAGTAGAGGTGTAACCTCTGGCTTAAAAGATGGAGTCGTTGGCTGACGTCGCCGAGAGGGTCCAGATGATTTCGGTAGGGAGGGACTGAAAGTTGATTCGTCAGAAGACGAAGAGTCCACATACTCCATTTTCTCATTCACGACTTTCTTCAATTTTCTTTACTTTCGTGAAGGTCCGACAGTCAATTGGGGAGGAGCTGTCGTCTGATTGTCATCAGAATCGATCAATGATCTCTTGTGTGTACGAGTTCTTATGGCGATTGAAGTTTTCAGATGAAGAACAAGATGAGAGAAAGTCAGAAGAAAATAAGAAATGTATCTTGTGAAGATACAAGATGATGGAGAGAGAGAAGGATTAATAGCTTGAACACATGCATGTACTCATACACGCTTACGTCTCCCGAGAAACCCTTTCTCGTCCAGTCTTTTCAATTTTCAAAAACAATTATGATAGACTCCTAGATTACTGTGTCCATGAATTAAGGAGTTATGTGAGCAGCCGAAAATTTTAAAACACATAATTATCCTAATTTTATTAATTAATGAGATATACATGCAAACTAGGATAACACTAACACAGATTTTAAAATCATGCCATACACATCCCAAGTTCTCTTTGCAGCATGCAAAATCTATCTTCACTTAATGGTTTAGTAAAAATATCTACAATTTGATTTTCAATTGGAATAAAAATCAATTTAATTAAACCTTTTGAGACATTGTCTCTTAAAAAATGATGCATAACTTCTATGTGCTTTGTATATGAATGTAACACAGGATTTTTAGATATATCTATAAAGACTAGAATTATCACAATATATAGGCACACAATCACATAATATATCAAAATCACATAGAGTTGCGCATCCACAATATCTCGAGAACAACAACTTCATGCAATTAGGTATTCACCCTCGATGAGTTGAAAGAGCCAATTGAGGTTTGCTTTTTCTTATGCCATGATCTGAGACTTTGTCCCAAAAAAAGTACAAGCACCACTCATTTTTTTCTATTAATTTGAAACCACAGATAATCGAAGATCCTGAATAACCTATTAGTTCAAAGTGATTACAAATTAGATAAAATAACCCTAAATTTATTGTACCACTTAAATATTTCAAAATTCTTTTAACAGCATTTAAGTGTGATTCTTTGGGTTTAGCCTGAAATCTTGCACACAAACAAACACTATACCTTATATCGGGTCTAAAAGCAGTTAAGTATAGTAAGCATCCAATCATACCTTGATATTTTATTATATCAACATCAATACCTTTCTCATCAGTGGTGAGCTTTATTGATGTGCTCATGGGTGTACCTTTTGAGTTAGATCCTTCAAAGCCAAACCTCTTGAGTAATTCTTTTGTGTATTTGGTTTGATGGATGTAAATTCCTTCCTTCGTTTGCTTGATTTGAAGTCCCAAAAAGTAGTTAAGCTCTCCCATTAAGCTCATATCAAATTCTTTATGCATGCGCTTGGAAAACCACTCACAAAGATGATCATTAATAGCACCAAAAATTATATCATCTACATATATTTGAACAATAATGATATCTATATTTTTATGCTTAATAAATAATGTAGAATCTATTTTACCTCTAATAAATCCATTTGACAAGAGATACTTACTTAACCTTTCGTACCACGCCCTTGGAGCTTATTTCAAGCCATAAAGTGCTTTCTTTAATTTGTAGACATGATTAGGATACTTTTCATGCTCGAATCCAGGAGGTTGTTTTACATAGACCTCTTCATTAATGTATCCGTTGAGAAAAGCACTCTTTACGTCCATTTGATACAGCTTAAACTTTTTGTAGCATGCAAATGCCAACAAAATTCGGATTGATTCTAGCCTAGCCACTGGTGCATAGGTTTCTTCATAGTCGATCCCCTCTTGTTGGTTATACCCTTGAGCTACTAGCCTTGCTTTGTTACGAGTGATTGTTTCGTGCTCATCAAGCTTGTTTTTGAATACCTATTTCGTACCAATGATGGAAGCATCTTTTGGAGGAGACATAAGTTCCCATACTTGGCATCTCTCAAATTGTTGAAGTTCTTCTTGCATTGCCAATAACCAGCTTTCATCAAGGACTGTGTAAGACCCCATCTTATTATGAATAAAAATTAAATTTTCTCTATTTATTATCTTGAAATAATAAGGAGTTAATTTGATATAATACTTTGGTTATGGGTGAAATGTGCAAATTGTACAAAATAAGCAAGTGGTTATTAAATATTCATTTTTGTTGGGAAATATTTGTTTGGTCGTGGAATATTCTTGTTGTTTGGGGAATATTCGTGACGACTGACCTTGACAGCCCATTCGTGGGCCTCTCAATGTAATAACCTGCCGGATGAAGAAAACAACAAGTTTGAGTTTTTATAAACAACGGAGTAGTTATTCTGAATTAACACTTGTTGGAATACCGGTGGTCAAAATCTGATGTCTGGCGTGGTTGCAAGCAGAAGCGCCTTGTATTACATGATTTTTGAATTATTGATTCTTACGTAAGAAGGCACTACTCAATAATTATTACGATAATTACTTTTCAATATTTTATTTTATTGATTCAATAATTCTTTGCGTTGATATTTTATATTATTGTTGTTTCAATAATTATCAACGCACAAGATTTCCCATTATCGGATCAATAATTCATATTATTTGAATAATATTATTAGATAGCATTATTGGAAATATCTAGAAAGTTCTGTCTAAGGAGAGGTTTGGTCACCTAATTGCTGCCATAGAAGGAGAAATCTTTATTGAAAGCCCCTCTTTCCTCGAAGCATTCGATTGTCATAATTGTGATTTTATAATATTATTTGTGAATAATTAATTATTGATTTATATGATAAGAAAATATTTATTTGAAGTGGATATAAATGATGGATTTATTTATTTTATGTGGTTATAATTGAAGGATTTAATGTTGAGGTATTTTATCAATTATCTTTAGCCGGAATGGAGGTATTAAAAATCAAATCGATATTTTTTACGATATCTAATGCGTGAGTTATAATTTTAATCCGAATAGTTGGATCGTTGTGATTTTTGGATATGTTATACATATATAAGTTGGGTATATGTTCACAAATTTTGAACCGTTAAAATGAACGAATGATTTGTTATGAATTTTAAGAGGTTCTACGATTCTAAATTAGGGTTATAATTGATTTTGGTGGAAAATTCTAGAATTGAGTGGGCCCCACTTGTGGTTGGTGAAAAAATGTGCTGAATTTTATTTCAAATGTGGTGGGTGGTAATAGTAGCGAGTAAAAAGCCATCGGTAGCAGGGTCAAGTCTGCTTTGGTGCAAGCTAACATTTTCCTATAAATAGAGGGCTAAGTTAGAATTGAAAATCACACCGAAACATAAGTTTTCTCGCTTTCTCTCTATATTATCGAGTATATTTTGTGAGTATTTAGATACTTTGAGAGTTCTTTATTCGATTATAGTTTCATTCATCATCACTTAGATCTTTCCTTTCAAGTCTCTTGATTCTTTGAGGTAAGGGATATTATTTTCTTCTTAAATGATATTATTTTCTTCAAATATCATTATCTTTGAGATATTGTTATGAATTTTATTGTGGAATTTCTACCTTTTTGTGTTAGGGTTACTATTCACGTCGACCTTATTCACAAATACTGACTATTCACCTAGAAAATAAAATTTTCTTTTTTTCCAAGATGTCTATTATGGTTACTATCTTTGATTGTATCCATGTTTTGATCTTTATTTTTGAATTCTACTTCACACTTGGTTATTATGAAGTATTATTGAATTTGGATAAACCGAAATCTGAATCCCTAATATTTGTCCTCTTTGTCTCAATTGGATTCGTAAGACCCCAAATTATTAATAAATGAAATTTATTTTCCTCTATTTATTATTTTGAAATAGTAAGGGTTGATTTGATTAATGTGGATAGTTATGGGTAAAATACGCAAATATTTCAATAAGCAAGTGGTTATAAAATATTCATTATTGCTTGGGAATATTCGTTTGTCGTGGAATATTCGTATCGCTTGGGGAATATTCGCATTTACGATTCATTATTGCAATATTTTTTGTGGGCCCCATAACGGAAAGCGATTGATGAAGAAAAAACGACAAATATAAGTTGTTTATAAATAACTACGAAGTTGTTACCAAGTATAATACTGTTGAATACCCTATGGGTTAAAACACACTAATACGCGCTTGTTGAACAAGAAGAAGACACAGATTGCACCAATTATTGATTCTTACGTAAGAAGGCACTACTCAATAATTGTTACAAAGAATTACTGCTCAAGATTTTATTTTATTGATTCAATAATTGCCGCATTGATATTTTATATTACCGTTGTTTCAATAAATTGTCATTACACAAGATTTTCCATTATCTGAGCAATAATTCATATTATCCTAATAATATTATTGATAACATTATTGGCAATGTCTAGAAAGTTCTGTCTAAGGAGAGGTTTGGTCACCTAATCATGCCACCAAGAAGAGAGATCCTTATCGAAAGCCCCTTTTCTCGGGAACTACCGTCACAAAAGATCGTGATTCTCAGAATATTATTTGTGAATAATTAATTATTGATTTATATGATGAGGAAAATATTGATTTTATGTGGATATAGATGGAGAAAATTTTTAATGTGACAATTGTTGAAAATTAATATTTTATCTTTTTCCGATAAAATAATTCATTTAAATATATTATTTTAATAATATATTAACTATGATATTTTTATAATGAATGTGGGATATATGAGTATATGAGGAGGAAGAGTATTTTTGTGGCATTAAATGTTTAACACATATTTTGTGTGTTGGTGGACACAATTATCGATCAAATTTGATTATAAATTTCAAAATCGCCTGCTTGTGGATTTCTTGGCCAATTTCGCTTGGAATTTGGAAAACTTTCTTCTCAAAGTTGTAGAGAATTGAATTTCCTATAAAAATTCGCGAGATTCAAATTTTCTGATAAAAGGGCTATTTATTATGAATTATTGAAGTTCAAGTTCAAATAATTGATTTTTGGAAGTTTAAAATATTTAAAATAGAAAAACGTTTTTTTGTTTTTGTGGCAGCCCTTAGCATGTGTGAGATAAAATTGAAAATCAGTTGTCAAAATGTGCGAGAGAATTTGTAATATATATATTATTATTATATTAAATTTTCTACTTTGGTGTTCTAAGCATTTTCCTATAAATAGGTGCTTAGGTTAGAATTGAAAATCACACCGTAAACTCAAGTTTTCTCTATATATTATCGAGCGTTATTCTTGTGAGTATTTTGAGTATACTTTGAGTATTGCTATACTATGCAAGTTCAAGTCATAGCCTATATCCTGTTTTTCAACTAGAAGTACTGCCTTTTCGAGGTAAGTGGATGTTATTTTATTCAAAAATGATATTATTTCTTCAATATCATTATGCCAAATATTGGTTGGAAATTTTTATCAAATTTGAAACTTTTTCATGCTCTGGGTTACTATTCATGAGTTACTTACTATTCACGAAGTTACTATTCACTGAGTTACTATTCACGAGTTACTATTCACGAGTACTATTCACGATTCACGGTGAAGATGTTTTTTTTTGTGTGAAATTTCTATCTTTTGGTGTCGGTTACTATTCACGATACTATACTATTCACGATATACTATTACTATTCACTTCAATACAATACTATTCAATCAAAAAAATGAAATTTTCTTTTTGTCCAAAATATCTATTATGGATACTAGCTTTGATTGTATCCATGTTTTGATCATTCTTGAATTTTACTCCACTCGATTACTTATGAAGTATTTTTGAACTTGATTGTTTAAAATACTAATCCTTAATATTTGTTCTTTTGTTTCACCGGATTCGCTTTTTTAAAATATTTTTCATCATCCTCACCCTAAATGATGATATTATCAATATCTTTGGCCCAGTAGTAAAGATGAATGATTTCTTGATGAATATCTTTGGCCCGTAGTAGTAAAAAGATGAACAAAAGTTGAGATGAATACGACCGATCGATTAATATCTTTGGCCCAGAAGTGCAAAGATGAACAGTGTTTAGATGAACACTGACTAATCGATGAATATCTTTGGCCAGAAGTGCAAAGATGAATATTTGATTCCGTATATATATCGATTGATGTTACAGGATAAAATATCGACGATGAACTTTTAAATTCATATATAAAGATAGTAGTTTGCATTCTCTACTTAACTCTTCTAATGAATTATTATTTCCGCCATTGAAGATTGATTTAAAACTGGTTGTCTCAGATTCTATTAGATTTTTCCTCGTTGGAGACTAACGATAATTTGTTGTATATTATCTTAGTCATAATATTCTTTATCGGGCTAGTTGAGCTCACCCTTTTCCTTTTTGTTCCATTTTTCTTCTCGTGAGGCGCAGAATGTAAATGAAAGTACTAGCTCTGGGTATGGAATGATGGTTATAGAGAGAGTTGTTTAGTAGTCCTCACCATTTTTGTAAAATAATGTATAAATAATTGTGATGAGGATTTATTTGGTATGTATATTGTCTAGAAGACAATAATTGTATTTAAACTCACAAGAGATATATGTTGTCGTATTTTGCACGACAAATGTATTAATAAAGTGTAGTTATTTCGCACTCATGTATTTGGCGCACTCAGAATGGGTTGGATGGAATGGACCTATTTTGGGGCGCCACAATTGGTATCGTAGCTTAGGATATGATCTCCATGAGATCGGGAATGTAACTAGAGGGGAGAGACGAAAAAATCCTTCGCTAAGGTGTCCTACCTAAGCTTATTTGTTAGTTGGTTAAGATATAGGATATTATGTGATATATTGATTTCCTTAATTAACCCTTGTTTTATGACAAGATTTGAGAATGTCGAATCGAGAATATTAACAAAGGAGTAAATGAGACCGTGGAGATGCCTCAGACTTACCAACGAGGAGAACGCAACAACAGTCGGGGCAATGTACCTCCCGTGAACAACACCAATCGAAAGCGATGATGAACGAGGGATGTTTAGAAGCTTTTTGCGCTCATGCAAAATCGCATTTAGGGAGACTCGTGTTCAAAATACAGAGGAAATGATAACAATTACCGTGGTCACAAATGCAAGCAAGCTTCAAAGAGTCGGGACCACCGTAACTCGGGGAAAGCCGGATCCGATTAAGGCGAGACGTGGGTCAAACAAATTACCAAGATATTCGATGTCTTGATGCACGGAGGAACAGAAAGTTCCATTCGCTACTTTTATGTTCCGTGAACGAGGCAGACATCGGTGGGAATCAGAAGCGCACTCCATCCAAATTTCACTCAAAGATGTCATGGGAGACGCTTTAGAAATAGCTTCAATGACAAGTACTTCCCGAAAGTATTCGCTATATGAAGGAAGTGGAGTTTATTAGACCGAGCAGTAATAACACGACGGTGTCCCAAAGACGAGGCGAAGTTCATGAGTTATCCAGTTCAGCACCTCATTTGGTGGAGAATGAGGAACGATGACGCGGATGTTTCGAGAGGTTTGAAACCCAAGATACGCCAAGATCTCATTTCTCATAAATTTTCTCTATTCGAGATGTTGTCAATGTGGCTCAATTGTTAGAGCGAGATAACGAGTACGCTCAACCGAGGGACCATAACCAGATCATACCAAGATAGCAGTAATATCGTAATAACGATAACCAAATGAGAAAGAAGAATACTACGACAAAGGCGGTAACCACTCGTGGTAATCGTGGCCATGAAAATAGAAGAAGCGAGCCGGGAGGAGATTTTAAAAGAGGAGATTCAACAACGACTATGTGAAGACGCCAACCCAAAGAAATCGGGTTCCAAGGGAGGAGAAAGACCACCGGTCAGATATGTTATAAATGCGGAAAGAGGGATATATCACCCCAAACCGCCCACAACAGCTTTAAGGTATGCTATAATTATGGAAAAGAAGGACATATCGCCGAGATTGTACGCAGATCGAAACCCAGTCCAAATGGAATGGTGACTCAAAAGGATGTCCCGTAAAAGTCAAAGTCAACGGCCTCGAAGAGCGCTTGTCGTCGTGACCGGTCAAAATGCGAGGAACCCGAACGGTTAGCACGGGTTAGTTAATTATAAATTTCATAAGTTTATACCTTACTAGATACCCTGCTTCTACCCATTCTTTTATCTCTTTGCTTGCGCCAACGCTTGAACTTGACTACGAGAAATTAGACTTTGACCTATTTATGGAGACTCTGTTAGAGAAACTTTCATTACATCCGTTGTTTAGAAATCTTGCTTGATTCAGTCAGCACTATCACATTACCGTTAACCTTATTTCTATAGAGATATTTGCTTTTGATGTGATTTTAAGGTTAACTACTCATCATGCCGAAATTGATTACTTTCGTAAGGTCATAGTTTTCATATTCCTAAGCAACCCGTTATTCAATTCAAGCAATCAAACCATTGTAGTCAAACATTTTCATATCAAGCCATGAAGTCATTCGCTTATTACGGATGTCAAGTTTTCTTAGTCCATGTTATGGATTTGAATAAAGACACGCCGATTTGAATAATATTCCCGTTGTTATTGATTTTTCCCGACGATTTCAAAGAATTTCTCGGCTTACTCCCAAAGCCCGATATTAAATTTTGTATCGACTTTGAACCCTAGACAAAACTCATTTCTAAAATCTCATATCGAATGGCTCCTATTGAACTTCGTGAGTTAAAAATTCAACTATAGAATTTGGTACCGAGCCTTTATCCGGTGACTTCCTTTGTGGAATGCACCGCCGCATTCTCCGTAGGGGGACACCATATTCGTAAGCGATAGTAAACCGATAGGTGTCATTGTAACGCATATCCAAGGTTGGGATATGAGTCACAATTGAGAACAACCTAAGCTCAGAATCTAAATACGTAGCTTTCAGGCTTAGTTGGTTATTATCGAGATTCGTCAAGGATATTCTCAATCGCTATTCCATTAACGCAAATTGACTCAGAGAGATACAAAATTCAATGGAGCAAGGAATGTGGGAAGAGCTTCAAGAACTCAAGAGAGACTCATTTCAAAGACATGTTCACCATGCCATCCCGGAAAAGTTAACGTGGTAGCCGACGTGTTAGAGTAGAAGATCGATACAAGTACGAAAGTACGATATTGTCAAAGACTCATTTCAGATAATTTACAAATAATAGAGATGGAGATGAAAACTCTAGGTACCCACGTGATGATATACGAGTATAATCGACTTTTAATCGATAAAGTTAAAGTCGTTCAAGCTACACACCGGAGTCGATGAATTTGAAGAAGGAGGTGCAAGAAGTTGTTATTTCAAAAGCGAGAATCTGGTGAGGTGAGGAAAGCTCAAACCTTCGATTTATTAATCCATTTGAAATTCTCGATCGAATAGGAACTCGTGGCCTATAGACTCGCTTTTACCGCCAAGTATGACGCGTGTTCATAACGCTTTTCACGATCGATGTTACGTAAATATGTGGACGACCCAACCACGCTATTGAAGTTAGAACCGACGAGATAGTCAAGACTTAACGTGACGAGGAGGTACCACCAAGATCTTGGATAGAAAGAACATGTCCTATGTACCGAGGTTATACCACAAGTTAAAGTTTTGTGGAGAAACCATGCTATTGAGGAAATGACCGGGAGTTGGAAACGAAATGAAAGCGAGGTATTCTCATCTTTTCAAACACTGTGTATCGTACGCCAATTTCGAGGACGAAATTTCATAAGGAGGGAGGTCAGAAGACCCCAAATTATTAATAAATGAAATTTATTTTCCTCTATTTATTATTTTGAAATAGTAAGGGTTGATTTGATTAATGTGGATAGTTATGGGTAAAATACGCAAATATTTCAAATAAGCAAGTGGTTATAAAATATTCATTATTGTTTGGAATATTCGTTTGGTCGTGGAATATTCAGATCGCTTGGGAATATTCGTATTTACTTTGCAGCAGCCTTTTTGTGGGCCCCATAACTAAAAAGCGATTGATGAAGAAAACGACAAATATAAGTTGTTTATAAATAATCTACAGTAGTTGTTACCAAGTATATCGTTGGAATACCCTTGGTTAAAACACACTAATACGCCATTGTTGAACAAGAAGACACCAGATTGCACCAATTATTGATTCTTACGTAAGAAGGCACTACTCAATAATTGTTACAAAGAATTACTATTCAAGATTTTATTTTATTGATTCAATAATTGTCGCATTGATATTTTATATTATCGTTGTTTCAATAAATTGTCATTACACAAAATTTTTTCCATTATCTAAGCAATAATTCATATTATCCTAATAATATTATTGATAACATTATTGGCAATGTCTAGAAAGTTCTGCTCTAAGGAGAGGTTTGGTCACCTAATCATAGCCCCAAGAAGTGAGAGATCCTTATCGAAAGCCCCTCTTCCTCGAAACTACCGTCACACAAGATCAGTGATTCTCAGAATATTATTTGTGAATAATTAATTATTGATTTATATGATGAGGAAAATATTGATTTTATGTGGATATAGATGGAGAAAATTTTTAATGTGACAATTGTTGAAAATTAATATTTTATCTTTTTCTCGATAAAATAATTCATTTAAATATATTATTTTAATAATATATTAACTATGATATTTTTATAATGAATGTGGGATATATGAGTATATGAGGAGGAAGAGTATTTTTGTGGCATTAAATGTTTAACACATATTTTGTGTGTGGTGGACACAATTATCGACCAAAATTTGATTATAAATTGTAAAATCGCCTGCTTAGGATTTCGGCCAATTTTTGTTGGAATTTGGAAAACTTTCTTCCGCAAGTTGTAGAGAATTGAATTTCCTATAAAAAATCAAGAGATTCAATTTTTTCGATAAAAGGGCTATTTATTATGAATTATTGAAGTTCAAGTTCAAATAATTGATTTTTGAAGTTTAAAATATTTAAAATAGGAAAACGTTTTTTTTTTTTGTGGGCAGCCCCTAGCATGTGCAAGATAAGTCAAATCAGATGTCAAAATGTGCGAGAGAATTTGTAATATATATATATATTATTATATATAAATTTTCTACTTTGTGTGTTCTAAGCATTTTCCTATAAATAGGTGCTTAGGTTAGAATTGAAAATCACACCGTAAACCAAGTTTTCTCTCTATATTATCGAGTTTATTCTTGTGAGTATTTTGAGTATACTTTGAGTATTGCTATACTAAGCAAGTTCAAGTCATAGCCTATATCCTGTTTTCAACTAAAGTACTCGCCTTTCGAGGTAAGTGGATGTTATTTTATTCAAAATGATATTATTTCTTCAATATCATTATGCCAAAATATTGGTTGGAAATTTTATCAAATTTGGAACTTTTTCATGTCGGGGTTACTATTCATGAGTTACTATTCACGAAGTTACTATTCATGAGTTACTATTCACGAGTTACTATTCACGAGTACTATTCACGATGATGTTTTTTTTTGTGAAATTTCTATCTTTTGTGTCTGAGTTACTATTCACGATACTACTATTCACGATACTAAGACTATTCACGAATACTTCACTATTCAATTTAAAAAATGAAATTTCTTCTTTTGTCCAAAATATCTATTATGGATACTAGCTTTGATTGTATCCATGTTTTGATCATTCTTGAATTTTACTCCACTGATTACTTATGAAGTATTTTTGAACTTGATTGTTTAAAATACTTAATCCTTAATATTTGTTCTTTTTGTTTCAATCGATTCGCTTCTTTAAAATATTTTTCATCATCCTCACCCTAAATGATGATATTATCAATATCTTTGGCCTCAGAAAGTAAAGATGAATGATTTCTTGATGAATATCTTTGGCCCAGAGTAGTGCAAAGATGAACAGTGTGTTGAGATGAACACGACCGATCGATTAATATCTTTGGCCCAGAGTGCAAAGATGAACAGTGTTTAGATGAACATGACTAATCGATGAATATCTTTGGCCTCAGAAAGTAAAGATGAATATTTGATTCCGTATATATATTGATTGATGTTACAGGATAAAATATCGACGATGAACTTTTAAATTCATATATAAGAAGATAGTAGTTTGCATTCTCTACTTAACTCTTCTAATGAATTATTATTTCACCGCTAAGATTGATTTAAAACTGTCAGTCTATTGTATTCTATTAGATTTTTCCTCGTTGAGACTAACGATAATTTGTTGTATATTATCTTAGTCATAATATTCTTTATCGGGCTAGTTGAGCTCACCCTTTTCCTTTTTGTTCCATTTTTCTTCTCGTGAGGCGAGAATGTAATGGTAGTACTAGCTCTGGGTATGGAATGATGGTTATAGAGAGAGTTTTGTTTAGTAGTCCTCACCATTTTTGTAAAATAATGTATAAATAATTGTGATGAGGATTTATTTGGTATGTATATTGTCTAGAAGACAATAATTGTATTTAAACTCACATATATATGTTGTCGTATTTTGCACGACAAATGTATTAATAAAGTTGTAGTTATTTTTGTACCATGTATTTGGCGACTCGTAATGGGTTGGATGGAATGGATGGATGGAATGATACCTATTTTGCACGATAATTGTATTAATAAAGTTGTAGTTGTTTTTCCGTACCATGTATTTGGCGACTCAGAATGGGTGATGTATACCTATTTTGGGGCGTCACAGACTGCATCCTTTGCATTCTTTGGCTCAACTTGTGACAAAAATGCAGAGAATGCACAATGATTTTGTAAACCTCTTCGTGTGGTTACACCTTTGTTGATATCTCCAATGATATTCTCCGGAGGATGATCTTGACATATCTAGCTATTTTTGGCATTTGGATATCATGTAAAACTTCCTCTTGATCATGAGATTCATCTTCAGTATCTTGCAAATTTTCAGGTTCACGTTCCTACTGGTTGTCAATTTCAGTTTCCTGAGACTGTTCATTAGGTCTCGTGTTTTTATCGTTTCGGTTTGCTGAAATTCTGACTGTCTCTATATTTTCTACATCTTCTTCACTTTCTTTTGGAACATCATTGTTAGTCTCATTGAAAGTTATATGAACAGATTCTTCTACACATGACTTTCTAATATTGAAAATACGATAAGCCTTACTATTTTGAGAATAACCAATGAATATTCCTTCATATGACTTAGCATCAATTTTTCCAAATTATCACTTATATTTAAGATGAAACATTTAGAAACAAATACTTTGAAATAACTTATGTTTGGAATTTTATTATTTAAAAGCTCATATGGTGTTTTCAAAATAATAGGACGAATGAGTACTCTATTTAAAATATAACACGATGTACTTATTGCTTCGGCCCAAAATTTCTTTGGAAGCTTACTTTCTTGTAGTAGAGTTCTTGCCGTCTTTTGTAGAGTTCTATTCTTCCTTTCCACCACCCCATTTTGTTGAGGAGTCCTTGGGGCTGAAAATTCATGACTAATACCTCTTTGATCACAAAAAGTTATGAAATCTTTTTGAAATTTAGTACCATGATCACTTCTAATTCTAATGAGTTTGTAACTATACTTAGTTTCAAGATTCCTTATTAATTTTTCAAACTCTTTAAATGCTTCATCCTTAGTTCTCAAAAATAATATAAGATCCCAAATAATTAATAAATGAAATTTAATTTCCTCTAATTATTATTTTGAAATAGTAAGGGTTGATGTGATTAATGTGGATAATTACGGGTAAAATACATGAATATTTCAAAATATGCAAGTGGTTATAAAATATTCATTTTTGTCTTTGAATATTCGTTTGGTCGTGGAATATTCGTCTCGTCAGGAATATTCGTATGCGACAGTAGCGAGACCATGTGTGGGCCCCATAACGAAAAGTGATTGGAGGAAGAAAATGACAAATATAAGTTGTTTAAAAATAATCGGCGTAGTTGTTATTCTGCTTTACATTTGTTGGATATTCGGTGGGTTAAAACACGATGTACGCGTTGTTGAATCGGTAGACACGGTATTGCACCAATTATTGACTCTTACGTAAAGAAGGCACTACTCAATAATGGTTACGATGAATTATTCGCTCATTAGGTGTTTTATTTTATTGATTCAATAATTCTTTGCGTTGATATTTTATATTCTTGTTGTTGTTTTAATAATGGTCATTACACAAAGATTTTTCATTGTCGAAACAATAATTCATATTATCCTAATAATATTATTAGATAACATTATTGGCAATGTCTAGAAAGTTATGTCTAAGGAGAGGTTTGGTCACCTAATTGCGCGCCAAAGAAGAGAGAAATTCTTATTGGAAAGCCCTCTTCCTGGAACCGCCTCAGTTATCAATATTGTGATTCTCAGAATATTATTTGTGAATAATTAATTATTGATTCATATGATGAGGAAAATATTAATTTTATGTGGATATAGATGGAGAAAATTTTTAATGTGACAATTGTTAAAAATTGAAATTTTATCTTTTCTGATAAAATAATTTATTTAAATATATATTATTATATTTTAATAATATAATAATGGTGATATTTTTACAACGAATGTGGGATATATGAGTATACGAGGAGGAAGAGTATTTTTGTTGCAATAAATGTTTAAAACATGTTAAACATGTCGGTGGACCCCATTTATTGATCGAAATTTGATTATAGCCTCTAAAATCACCCGTTTATGGATTTCTTTACCAATTTACATTTGGAATTTAGAAACACTTTCTTCCGCAAAGTTGTAGAGAATTGATTTCCTATAAAAATTCATGAGATTCAATTTTCCGATAAAAGGGCTATTTATTGTGAATTATTGAAGTTCAAGCTCAAAATAATTAATTTTTGGAAGTTTAAATTATTTTAAATTAGAAAAACGTTTTCTTTATTTTCTTCTAGAAGGTTGGCATGTGTGAATTCTTTGAGATTCAGATTTCAAAGAATACGTATAATATTTTTATAAATATTAATATTTTATTAAATTTTCTTCTTTTGGTGTTAAGCGATTTCTATAAATAGGTCTTGGGTTAGAATTGAAAATCACACCGTAAATCAAGTTTTCTCTCTATATTATCGGCGTATTCTTGTGAGTATTTTGAGTATACTTTGAGTATTGCTATACGGTGAAAGTTCAAGATATAGTCTATATCCGATTATTCCAGGTAAGTCTTGATCTTTCGAGGTAAGGGATATTATTTTTTTCAGTAATGATATTATTTCTTCAATATCATTATCTTTGAAATATTGATCTGAAGTTTTTATCAAATTTGGAACGTTTAGTGTCGAGTTACTATTCACGTGATACGGCCTTTATTCACGTATCTGTGACTATTCACGAATCACGTAGACTATTCATCTAAAAATGAAAATTTTTCTTTTCGTCCAAAATATCTATTGTGGATACTAGCTTTGATTGTATCCATGTTTTGATCATTCTTGAATTTTACACCACTATGATTATTTTTGAGGTATTTTTGGATCGTGGATAAAACAAAAGTACGAATCCTTAATCCTTAATCCTTGTCATTTTGTTTCACCGGATTCGCTTTTTTAAAAAATATTTTCATCATCCTCGGTCTTAAATGATGATATTATTGAATATCTTTGGCCTTGTGAGTGCAAAGATGAATGATTTATGATGAATATCTTTGGCCCGTAGTGCAAAGATGAATGATTTCGATGAATATCTTTGGCCGTAGGTCAAAGAGATGAGCAGTGTTTAGATGAACATGACTAATCGGTGAATGTCCTCGGCCTCAGAAAATCAAGAGGATGAATATTTGATCTCGGATATATATTGATTGATGTTACGAGGATAAAAATAGACGATGAACTTTAAAATTCATACATAGAAGATAGTAGTTTGCATTCTCTACTTAACTCTTCTAATGAATTATTATTTCTGCTGCGAATATTGATTTAAAGCTTGTTGTCTATTGTATTCTATTATATTTTTCCCTGTTGAAGACTAACGATAATTTTGTTGTATATTATCTTAGTCATAATATTCTTTACTGGGCTAGTCGAGCTCACCCTTTTCCTTTTTGTTCCATTTTCTTCTCAGGAGGCGAGAATATAGCGAGTACGAGTCGGGGTATGGAATGAAAGTTCTAGGGAGAGTTGTTTAGTAGTCCTCACCATTGTTGTAAAATAATGTACCAATAATTATGATGAGGATTTATTTGTATGTGGATATTGTCTAGATGGCAATATCTGTATTTAAACTCACAGTTTTACTATTGTAATAATAAAGTTGTAGTTGTTTCGCATCAGTATTGACAACTCGGAATGGGGGATGTAGACCTATTTTGGGGTGTCACAATGGGTATCGAGCTTAGGATATGATCTCTCATGGAGATCGGGGAATTGAACTAGAGGGGAGAGCAGAAAGAAATCCTTCGCTAGTGTGTCCTACCTAAGCTTATTTGATAGTTGGTCAAGATATAGGGATATTATGTGATATATTGATTTCCTTAATTAACCCTTTGTTTTATGACAAGATTTGAGAAATGTCGATCGAGAATATTAACAATGGAAATGAGACCGTGGAGACGCTTGTGCTCACCAACGAGGAGAACGCGCAACAGTGGGCAATGTTCCTCATGTGAACAACACCACTTGAAAGCGGATGATGAACGAGGGATATTTAGAAGCTTTTTGCGATTCATGCAAAATCGCATTTGTGGAGAGACTCGTGTTCAAAACATAGGAGGAAATGATAGCAATTCACGGGTTGTCACAAATGCAAGCGATTCAAAGAGTTGGGACCACCAGAATTTAAGGGAAAGCGGATCCGATCATGGCGTAAAAATGGGTCAAGCAAATTACCAAGATATTCGATGTCTTGGGATGCACAGAGAACAGAAGGTTCCATTCGCCACCTTTATGTTCCGTGGCGGCGAGGCGACTCATCGTGGGAGTCTCATGAAGCGTACTCCATCCAACAAGACTCAAAGCGTGTCTTGGGAGACATTTCAGAACTATTTAATGACAAATACTTTCCGAAAGTGTTCGTCATATGAAGGAAGTGGAGTTTATTAGGCTGGAGCAGAACAACATGACGGTGTCTCAGTACGAGGCGAAGTTTGCAGAGTTATCCAGGTTTGCACCTCATTTGGTGGAGAATGAGGAACGATGATGCTGGATGTTTCGAGAGGTTTGAAACCCAAGATACGCCAAGATCTCATCTCTCATAAATTTTCTCTCTATTAAGATGTTGTTAACTTGGGCTCAATTGTTAGAAGCGAGATAATAACGAGTACGGCCAACCGAGGTACCACAATCGGATCATACTGGGAGATAGCGATCAACAAAACAACAATAATCGGTGGAGAAAGAAAAAGGCGGACAAAATGGTAACCACTCCTCGGTGGTAATCATGGCCATGAAAATAGAAGAAACGAGTCGAGGAGGAGATTTTAAAAGAGGAGATTCAACAACAACCATGTGAAGACGACAATTGCAAAAGAAGAATCGGGTTCCAAGGAGGAGAACGACCACCCATCATATGCTATAAATGAGAAAAAGAGGGACATATCGGTCAAATTGCCCAAAGTTAGCCTGTATGCTATAATTGTGGAAAGGAAGGACATATCGCTCGAGATTGCACAGTAGCGAAAACCTAGTTCAATGAGGGACGGTGACTCAAAAGATCGTCCCGTAAAAGTCAAAGTCAACGATTCTGGAAGAAAGGTTTGTTGTGATCGGTCAAAATGTGAGGAACCCAAACGAGGTGATCACGGTAAGCTATTTATAAATTCTTGTGAAGTTTATACTTTACTAGATACCCGGTGCTACCCATTCATTTATCTCTCCGCTTGTGCTCAACGCTTAAACTTGACTCGGAGAAATTAGACTTTGACCTATCTCGTGGAAACTCCGTTAGGAGAAACTTTCATCACATCCACCGCTTATAAATCTTGTCTAATCCATGTTGGCACCCTTATCTTACCATTGACCTTATCTCTTTAAAGATACTTGCTTTTGATGTGATTTTAGGGATTGATTGTTAACTACTCATCATGCCAAAATTGATTGTTTTCGTAAGGTTGTTAGCTTTCATATTCCTAAACAACCCGTTGTTCAATTCAAGCAACTAAACCATTAAAATCAATCACCGTCATATCTAATCATAAAGCTATTCGCTTATTAAAAAAGCGGATGTCAAGCTTTCTTAGCCCATGTTATGGATTTGAATAAAGACACGCCAAAATTGAATAATATTCCCGCTTGTTATTAACTTTCCGACGATTTCTGAAGAACTTCCTGGTCTACCCCGTAACGTGAAGTTGAATTCTTTATTGACCTTGAACCTGTACAAAGCCCATTTCTAAAACCCCATATCGAATGGCTCTATTGAACTTCAGAGTTAAAGGTCCAACTACGTGAGTTGTTGGACATTGGTTTCATTCGTCCTAAGTACATCTCCTCGGGGTGCTCCTGCTTTTATTTGTAAAGAAGAAAGACGGGAGTATGCGACTTTGTATTGACTATCTGGAATTGAACCATGTCAATATCAAGAATAGGTATCCTCTACCTCGTATTGATGACTTGTTTGACCAAATTGCAAGAGCACAATTCTTTTCAAAAATCGATCTTCGTTCTGGATATCATCAGCTGAAGATTAGAAATGAGGATATTCCAAAGACTACCTTTAGAACTCGGTACGGGCATTATGAATTCTTAGTTATGTCTTTCGGATTGACTAATGCTCCTGCGGCTTTCATGGATATGATGAACCGAGTATTCAAAGAGTATTTGGATCGGCCGTTGTTGTCTTTATTGATGACATCCTCATATATTCCAAAAGCCGTGAAGATCATGAGCACCATTTGAAGTTCGGTACTCTCAAAGGCTTCGTGAAAACAAGCTTTATGCCAAGTTAAAGAAATGCGAGTTCGCTCGAGGAAGTAGCATTTCTTGGGCATGTGGTGTCAAAACATGGAGTATCTGTTGACCCGTGCCAAGATTGAAGCAATACAAAGTTGGGAGCAACCAAGTCGGTGGATCAAGTACGTAGCTTTTGGGCTTATTTGGTTATTATCGGAGATTCGTGGAAGGGTTTTCTCGAATCGCTACTCAGCTAACTCATCTAACTCGGGAAGGATACAAAATTCGTTTGGAGCGAAGAGTGCGAGAAGAGTTTCCAAGAGCTTAAAAGGAGACTTATTTCTAAGACTGTTTCTAACAATACCATCCGGTTCGGATGGATTTGTTATCTACAATGATGCTTCTGCAAAGGGTTAGGATGTGTTCTCATGCAACGTGGGAAAGTCATAGCCTATGCCTCATGACAACTTAAAGAATATGAGAGGAATTATCCTACTCATGATCTAGAGTCATAGCGGCCAGATGCGTTTTCGCACTAAAGATCCGGAGGCACTATCTATATGGAGAGAAAGTGGAGATATATTCGCACCATAAAAAAGCCTTAAATATTTCTTCACTCTAAAAGAACTTAACACGCGGCAATGACGTTGGCTCGAGCTATTGAAAAGACTCACGACCACACTATTCAATACCATCCCGAAAAGCGAACGTGGTAAATGATGCGTTGAGTAGAAGATCATATGCGGAATGAGTGCGATGATGTCAAATATACGACAGAGCCAACTTTAATAGAAAAAGTTAAGGTTGCTTTCAAGCCAAATACCCGAAATGATGCATATGAAGAAGAAAGTACAAGAAGGAGCTATTCCTAAGGCGAGAATTGATGAAGAAGGAATACTTGAGTCCACTCTGCACTTTGTGTTCCTAACGATTCGATTTGAAGTACAAGATTATGATGGAGGCACACAATAAAAACCATTTGCAATCCATCCGGAAGTACTAAAATGTATCGTGATCTTCGACATACATTTTGGTGGAACAATATGAAGAGAGAGATTGCAAAGTTTATCTCAACATGTTTAACTTGTCAACGTGTAAAGGCGAGCATCAAGTGCCTAAGGGACCATTGCAACCACTTGAGATTCCGAAATGGAAGTGGAACACATTACCATGGATTTCAAGTTCGGGACTTCCCACGGTTTCTCAAGGCATAAATGCTATTTGGGTTATTGTTGATAGATTAACCAAGTCTGCTTCATTTCTTGCCGATACGAGAGACTTATTCCTTGAACGCCTTGCTCAAATGTACGTAAATGAGATTGTGAGATTGCATGGCATGCCAAGATCCATAGTTTTGGATCGTGACCCAAGATTCACTTCAAGATTTTGGGTTAGCTTGCAAAAAGCTATGGGTACGGATTTAAGATTCGATTCGGCATACCATCCTCAAACCACGGACAATCGTAGAGAGGACTATTCAAACTCTTGAAGATTTATTAAGACTCGTGTCCTGAGACTTCAAGCGGCGCTTGGGATAAGTATTTACCATTGGTGGAATTCTCCTACAACAACAGCTTATCGCAAGTATAGGTGTGGCCCCATTCAAGCATTATATGGATGAAAGTGTCGCTTCTCCAATATGTTGGGATGAGGTGGGTGAAGCAACATTGTTGGGACCCGAGTTAAGACGTATATGACTACCGAAAAGATCCAAATGATTCGACAACGATACAAAACTGAAGACAAGATCGACAAAAGAGTTATGCGGATCTTCATCGAAAGGATGTGGAATTTAGTATAGGGGATCATGTATTGTTATTGTGTGTTGCCCCATGGATGGGAGTTACAAGATTCGGGAGAGAGGAAAGCTCAATCCACGATTTATCGGTCCATTTCAAATTCTTGACCAAGTAGGAAATGTAGCCTATAGACTCGCGTTACCTCCAAGTATGTCTCGTGTTCATAATGTGTTTCATATATCCGTATTTCAGAAATATGTGAAAGACCCGAATCACGTTATTGAGTTAGAACCGGACGAGATAGCCAAGACTTAACGTATGAGGAAGTACTGTCAAGATCTTGGATAGGAAGGAGCATGTCCTACGACGAAGGTCATACCACAAGTTAAAGTCTTGTGGAGAAACCATGCTATAGAGGAAATGACCGGGAGTTGGAAACGAAATGAAAGCGAGGTATCCTCATCTTTTCAAACACACCAGTACGTCGTCAATTTCGAGGACGAAATTTCATAAGGAGGGGAGGTTGTAAGATCCCAAATAATTAATAAATGAAATTTAATTTCCTCTAATTATTATTTTGAAATAGTAAGGGTTGATGTGATTAATGTGGATAGTTACGGGTAAAATACGCAAATATTTCAAAATATGCAAGTGGTTATAAAATATTCATTTTTGTCGGGGAATATTCGTTTGGTCGTGGAATATTCGTACTGTCGGGGAATATTCGTACGACGGCGCAGCCATGTGTGGGCCCCATAACGAAAAGTGATTGGAGGAAGAAAATGACAAATATAAGTTGTTTAAAAATAACTACAGTAGTTATTCTACCATACACTGTTGGAATACCCGGTGGTTAAAACACAGTAATACGCGTTGTTGAACGGTAGCACACGGTATTGCACCAATTATTGACTCTTACGTAAGAAGGCACTACTCAATAATGGTTACAGTAATTACTGTTCAGTGTTTTATTTTATTGATTCAATAATTGTCATAGTTGATATTTTATATTGTCATTGTTTTAATAATGGTCATTACACAAGATTTTTTCATTGTCGAAACAATAATTCATATTATCCTGAATAATATTATTAGATAACATTATTGGCAATGTCTAGAAAGTTCGTCTAAGGAGAGGTTTGGTCACCTAATTGCGCCACCAAGAAGGAGAAATTCTTATTGAAAGCCCCTCTTTCCTGAACCCGAGCTGCTGGTTGTCAATATTGTGATTCTGTAATATTATTTGTGAATAATTAATTATTGATTCATATGATGAGGAAAATATTGATTTTATGTGGATATAGATGGAGAAAATTTTTAATGTGACAATTGTTAAAAATTGAAATTTTATCTTTTTCTGATAAAATAATTCATTTAAATATATATTATTATATTTTAATAATATAATAATGGTGATATTTTTACAACGAATGTGGGATATATGAGTATACGAGGAGAAAGAGTATTTTGTTGCAATAAATGTTTAAAACATGTTAAACATGTCGGTGGACCCCATTTATCGATCAAATTTGATTATAAATTTCTAAAATCACCCGTTTATGGATTTCGTCAATTTCTGTTGGGAATTTAGAAAACTTTCTTCTGCAAAGTTGTAGAGAATTGGATTTCCTATAAAAACTCATGAGATTCGAATTTTCTGATAAAAGGGCTATTTATTGTGAATTATTGAAGTTTCAAGTTCAAAATAATTAATTTTGGAAGTTTAAATTATTTTAAATTAGAAAAACGTTTTCTTTATTTTCTTCTAGAAGGTTGGCATGTGTGAATTGCTTGAGATTCAGATTTCAAAGAATACGTATAATATTTTTATAAATATTAATATTTTATTAAATTTTTTGCTTTGGTGTTCTAAGCGATTTCTATAAATAGGTGTTTAGGTTAGAATTGAAAATCACACCGTAAACTCAAGTTTTCTCTCTCTATATTATCGAAATTTATTCTTGTGAGTATTTTGAGTATACTTTGAGTATTGCTATACGGTGAAAGTTCAAGATATAGTCTATATCCAAAGATTCCAGTTAAATCTTGATCTTTCGAGGTAAGGGATATTATTTTTTCAGAATGATATTATTTCTTCAATATCATTATGCTAAAATATTGATCTGAAGTTTTATCAAATTTGGAACGTTTGGTGTCGAGAGTTACTATTTACGATACTCACCTTTATTCACGATACTGACTATTCACTTAATCACTTCAAGACTATTCATCGAAAAATGAAAATTTTTCTTTTCGTCCAAAATATCTATTGTGGATACTAGCTTTGATTGTATCCATGTTTTGATCATTCTTGAATTTTACACCACTATGATTATTTTTGAGGTATTTTTGGACGTGGATAAAACAAAAGTACTAAATCCTTAATCCTTAATCCTTATCATTTTGTTTCACCGGGATTCGCTTTTTTAAAAAAATATTTTTCATCATCCTCGCCTTAAATGATGATATTATTGAATATCTTTGGCCTCAGAGTGCAAAGATGAATGATTTATGATGAATATCTTTGGCCCGTAGTGCAAAGATGAATGATTTCGATGAATATCTTTGGCCCAGTAGTGCGAAGATGAATGATTTCGATGAATATCTTTGGCCCGTAGTGCAAAAGATGAACAGTGTTTAGATGAACATGACCAATCGGGTGAATGTCCTCGGCCTCAGAGTGCAAGGATGAATATTTGATCTCGTATATATATTGATTGATGTTACAGGGATAAAATAGACGATGAACTTTAAAATTCATACATAGAAGATAGTAGTTTGCATTCTCTACTTAACTCTTCTAATGAATTATTATTTTCATTGCGAATATTGATTTAAAGCTTGTTGTCTATTGTATTCTATTATATTTTTCCCTCGTTGAAGACTAACGATAATTTTGTTGTATATTATCTTAGTCATAATATTCTTTTTATCGGCTAATCGAGCTCTCACCCTTTTCCTTTTTGTTCCATTTTCTTCTCGGAGGCGAGAATATAATAGTACGAGTCGGGGTATGGAATGAAAGTTCTAGGGAGAGTTGTTTAGTAGTCCTCACCATTGTTGTAAAATAATGTACCAATAATTATGATGAGGATTTATTTGTATGTGGATATTGTGCAGATGGCAATATCTCGTATTTAAACTCACGCTTTACTATTGTAATAATAAAGTTGTAGTTGTTTCGCATGCAGTGTATTGACAACTCAGAATGGGGGATGTAGACCTATTTTGGGGGTGTCACAAATAATACCCATGTGTATCTTGAAAAATCATCAACAATTATAAATGCATAAAATTTACTATTAATACTAGAATGTCTTTTCGGTCCAAATAAATCAAGATGAAGTAATTACAAAGGAGAGGAGGTTCATATCATATTCTTTGCCGCAAAAGAAGCTCTTACTTGTTTTCCCAGTTGTCAAGGAATACATATTCCTTTCTTTTCAAACCTGATTCTTGGCAACCCTTTGACGAGATTCTTTGAGGATAGTTTCTTGATTAAGTCCATGTGAACATGTCCCATCCTTTTATGCCATAGATAAGCTTCATTTTGTACTGAAATAAGACATAGTTCTTCCTCCTGTTGCTCAAAATCAAGAGTATATATATTTCCTTCTCTTTGTGCAATTTAATTAAATTAAATTCAAGACCATTAACGAGGTGCACATTATTTATACTTACCTTGTCATTACCAATTTTACCTTTCCAATTATCTCGCAGGTTTTATTGTCTCCAAACGTGATCGTTCCATTCTTCTTCTTGATATTTAGTTCTACAAATTTTGATTTATCACCTGTCATGTGCCGAGAACATCCGCTATCAAGAATCCATTTTTGAGATGGAACTCTTGCCTTTAAACATACCTGTCAAGAAAGAATAATTTATCCTTTTGGTACCCATATCTTTTTGGGTCCACTTATGTTAGTAGCAAGTAAATCATTCTTTGTAATCCATACATGTTTAACCTTATTACGTTTCTTAAAACAATTTATATCTAAATGACCTTCAATACCACAGTGTTTACAAGTTGTGAAAGGAGAGCAATAATTTAAACTAAATCGTGACTTTGATTTTAGAATTTTATATTACTCTTTTTATGCATAGAATCGAACCAATTCCTTGTCTTTCAAAACTAGGTCTTTGTTTACCTAATATGAAATTTAAATTTTATTCACCTTGGACAAATTTAGCAAGAGATAATTTTAATGAAGCTATTTCTTTTTGAAGTTCATTATTATGAAAGGTTTTAACAGGAGATTTATCACTAAATGCATCAATACACACATCTCTCGTTTTTAGCTCATTAGTCAATTTTTGGACTTCATTATTCAAGAAATTTACCTTATTGAAAAGTATTTTGTTATAATTGTCTAAATAATAAATCTTAGTAATCAAAACCTTTTCTTCTTGATATGTAGATTCCTTTTTAATTTCTTTCTTTTCATCTATTAGTGAATTCACTTCACTCATTAAAGTATTAACTAAACCTCTTAAGCATGCATTCTTTTCTTTTAACTTCTTATTTTCTTGTTCTAATAAGTTTATTTCATTAAAAGATACCTGATTAGATTCACCTTCAATTCCCACAAAGCATACTTGTGCTATCTAATCTTTAGCATCGATCTCCACTTCGGATTCCTCATCACTCCAAGTCACAAGGGCTTTGTTCTTCTTGTTGTCTTTGTAGTTTGTCTTCCCTTTGTTCTTTAATTGAAAACAATCTTTCTTGAAGTGACCAGGACGGCCACATTCGAAACACGTCTCTTCAGTTTGTTTTCCTTTGGACTTATTTGAATCAAAAGTATTTCTTCTCTTATTCTTCCTTTGTAGTAGCCCCTTGAGTCTTCTTGGCATCATGGCTAGTTCTTCATCTGAATCATCATCAAGCTCCTCTTCATTATCTGCATTAAGAGCTAAGACCTTTCTTCGAGGAGTTTCCTCCTCATCATCATATCTCTTTAACTGATGTTCATATTCTTCTAATTCTCCAAATAAAGTTAAAGTATCCATGGAAGAAATAGTAGCAGAATCTTGAAGAGTGGTGATTTTAGAAGCAAACCTTTTGGGCATAGCCCGAAGCAACTTACGGTTGATCTCACTTTGAGGAATAGTCTTGTCCAACAATTTCAAAAAGTTTATAAGGACTAGAAATCTTGTTTGAGCTAGCTTAATGGTTTCATCTTTTTCGAGCTTAAACATTTCATAATCATGCATAAGCATGCTTAGCTTGACTTCTCGTACTTTGGATGTTCCTTCATGACTTACCACTAGAGTATCCCAAATTTCCTTAGCTGTGTTGCATGAGGAGACTTTGTCAATCTCGGATTGTACCATGCCGCTGAGAAGCGTGTTCATTGCCTTTAAATCATATGAGACCATGTAGATTTCGGTTGAATCCATTTCTAGCAGAATCTTTGGTGTCCCATCATCTCTTCGTGGAATCACTGGTCCGTTCTCCATAACCCACATTCCCAAGGATCTCTTTTAAGATAGATCCTCATTCGGAATTTTCAGAAGTTGTAATTTTTTGTTCCAAACAGCAAAGGAGGTCTATTGGTTGATTGTCCTTCTTGATTGTTATTCCCGAACTATGTCATGTCAGAATCTTTCCCAACAAGTCACCTTTAAGACCTAGATAAGTAAAGCCAAGCTTTGATACCAAATGAAATTTATCTAGGCACACTTAGAAGGGGGGTTGAATAAGTGTGGAAGAAAACTATGACCAATTTTTAAACTTTAAATTAAACTATTAATTTCAGACTACTTTAATTATGAAATCAGTTTACTGAATTAATATGACCTATTGAATTGACTGATTATTTCAAGTAAATATCCTACTAAATTTATAACTTAAATAAAATACTTGGTGTTAAAGAGTTATCTTAATATAATGCAAGTATTCAAAATTTTAATTATTAAGATAATTAAATAGCTTATATGATTTTAAAGTAAAGCAAATAATAAAATCAACACCAAGATTTTTTTTCGTGGTTCAGCTATTACCCTCTATAATAATAGCTTAGTCCACGTCCAATACCAACTAGTATTGGAGACTGACTTTATTTATTTCTTTATAAATAAACATTGGTTACAAAATAAATTCTTACAAAAATTAATTAACAATTAATTTTTCTTGAGCACTCTTGCTCCTTGTGCAACTATGCACTCTTCAAGCACCTTTTGTAAGACCCCGAATTTTATGAAATAAAAGTATTTAATTTTTTATAATTATTATTTCATTTCGTAAATGGTTAAATTCATAAAAGGTTAAAGTTAAGGGTGATATGTTAAAATTTTGCAAAGTAAGCAAGTTGTCATAAAATATTCTTTTTGTCGGGGAATATTCGTACGACGACACAATCATTGGTGGACCCCACAACGGAAGTATTGTCGTAGTAAGAAAACGACAAAATTATCATTTTATAAAAATAACGGCGAAAGTGTTACCGTTAAAACTGTTGAACTACCCGGTAGTAAAAGTACAATAATATGCGTGGTTGCATAGTAGCACACGATATTGATTATTAATGCTTACGTAAGAAGTCACTCAGTTATACTCAATTATTGCTACAGTAATTGTTGCATCATATTTCTCATGTTAATAATTCAATTATTGTCACAGTATCATCTGCATAATATGTTATATTATTAAATCAATAATTGAGACGACAAAGTTATTCATATTATTATTTGTAATATTGAAAATGTCTAGAAGTTCTGTGAAGGAGAGGTTAGATAATCTAATTGCGCGCCAATAGGGAGAAATCCTTATCGGAAAGCCCCCTCTCTCCTGGGAACGACCTGATTGTTAAATATTGTGAGTTATAATATTAATGATGAATAAGTTCGTGTTGATTAAAGATGAAATTGATAGTTTCATTGTGTGAGAATTATTAGTGTTAGTGAAAATCGACATTTATTTCGATAATAATTAATGTCTGGAGGTTATATTGACCAATCGGGTAACTAATCGGATAAATGAGCAATTAATTGCTATTAATTCACATGCTTATAACTATGTGTTTACATGTGTGTACTATTGATTCACATGATTTACTATTAGGGGAGTTAGTGCAAGATTGATAATACTTGCATGACTAAATTAAAAATGGAGGTATAGATGAAGGTACTATACTGTAATTATTTTTTTCAAATGTATAGAACTACTGAGTCACATGATTTACTATTGATTCACATGATTTACTATTAGGGGAGGTGGTGCAAGTTTGATAATACTTGCAGGACTAAATTAAAAATAAAGAAAAAGAGGAAGGTATTATGTAAGACCCCAACTTTTATGAATAAAAATGAATTTTCTATAAATATCATTTTTGAATACTATGGAATAAATTTGATATAATGTTATAGTTATGGGTAATATTTATAAATTTTGCAAAGTACACAAGTTGTTATATAATATTCGATTAGTCGGGGAATATTCGTTTTAACAGGGAGTATTCGTACGACGGCACAATCATTGGTGTACCCCACAACAGAATTATTGTCGGATTGAGAAAACGACAAAAATATTTTTATGAAAATAACGGCGGAAGTTTTACCGTTAATACTGTTGAACTAGTCGGTAGTAAAAGTACAGTAATACGTGTGGTTGCATAGTAGCACACGGTATTGATTATTAATGCTTACGTGAGAAGTCACATAGTTTTATTCAATTATTGTCAATATTTTATATATTATTAAATCAATAATTGAGATGACAAAGTTATTAATATTATTATTTGCAATATTAACGATGTCTGTAAGTTACATCAATGAGAGGTTTGGTCACCTAATTGCAAGCGATAATAGGAGAAATCCTTATTGGAAAGCCCTCTTTCCTCGAGAACGACACTCGGTCGATTAATATCGTGAATTATAATAAAAGTGATAAATGTTGTTAAAATTATTAAGGTAATTTTTATGAAGTTTTGCTTATTTTATGGATCCCCATTTGTCCATTTTTTATAAAAATCGGTACAAAGTTATTTAGTATATATATAATGGGACCCTCATGTGATTATGAGATGTTGGTGGGAGGGAACACGTGGGGCCCACTAAAATTGTTGAAAATGAATTTGGGGAAAAGAATCTAAAGAATTTGTTAGATGGTTGATTATTTTTTAAAAAACACATGTGTGGTTTATATATATATATATATATATATATATATATATATATATATATATATATATATAAAAATGTATTATAATTCCTTGATTTATTCTTATTGGTTGGAGGTTTGAAAATTTTGCATCTTGGGTTATCAAAGTTGTCATCCGTAAATTTGCACAATTATTGAGTCCTAACACAGTGCCTTTCCATTCTCCTATAAATAGAAGCTCATTCCTTCATTATTTCTTACGAATTCACCTTGAAACTCTAGAGAGAGAAAATTATAGAGAAAGAAGAAAAGTATTCTATTCTTCTTCTTCACTACTCTTATATCTAGTTTCTTATATGGTAAGGGTATTATTTCTTTTGTATTCATGAAGAGAACTTCATTATTCCATTCTCAGATTATTCTCATTGGAATAACTCAGATACGCTGCTACCCTATACTTGGTGAAATTCTTTTATTATTCCATTCTTTATTATTCATTTGAATATCCTCATTCATGCGTTTTACTGGCGGATATGGTTCCGCTCTTTATTATTCTCATTGGAATATCCTCGTCTCGCATGCGCTTTTACGCCTGGACTGCTTTAAAATCTTTTTATTATTCTCATTGGAATATCCTCAGATGTATGCGTTTTACTGCCGACTTGGTTCTCATTATTTATTATTCTGTTGGAATAACCTGCATGTGCGGTCTATCGCATGCCCGGTGATTTCTTTTGTTATTCCATTCCTTATTATATTCAGTTGGTTAAAGTTTTGACTTCTATACTCCTTGAAATTAGTGGAATATCCTTGATATTTGCGTTTCATCCAGTATCTTTTTATAGAAATATTCTTCTAAGCATTCTTGAATTTTACTCTACAAAGTAGTATCATGTTGACAATTTGGACGTTATTAGTTCCTGGATAAATTAATTCTTGAAGTTATTTTATTGAACTCTTATATCATTGTCATCATCCTCATGTTGGATTATTGGTAAGATTTTTCTTGTGAAATTCTTGTCTTTTGGTGTCGGGATTACTATTCACGTATACGATACTATTCACGTATACGGCACTATTCACGATACGGCACTATTCACAAAAAAAATAATTTTTTGTTTTTGTCCAAAATATCTATTGTGGATACTAGATCTTATTGTATCCATGTTTTGATCATTCTTGAATTTTACTTCACTATGATTTTTTATGAAATATTTTTGAACTCAGATTGTTTAAAGTACGAATCCATAATACTTGTTCTTTTGTTTCACTAGATTCATTTTCTTTAAAATATTTTTCATCATCCTCAGTCCTAAATGATGGTATTACTTCGAATATCTTTGGCCTCAGAAGTGCAAAGATGGTTGATTTTCTTATGAATATTTTTGGCCCGTAGTGCAAAGATGTACAAGTGTTGAGATGAATATGACCGACTGATGAATATCTTTGGCCTGTAGTGCAGAGATGAATATTTGATTCAAGATGTATATTGATTGATGTTATAGGGATAAAATATTGATGATGGACTTTTAAATTCATAGATTATAGTAGATTTCATTCTCTACGTAACTCATTTATGAATTATTATTTTCCGCTGCGAATATTGATCTGAAACTTGTTGTCTATTGTATTTTATCAAATTTTTCCCTGTTGAAGACTAACTATAATTTGTTCTATATTATCTTAGTCATAATATTCTTTACTGGACTAGTTGAGCTCACCCTTTTCCTTTTTGTTCCATTTTTCTTCTCAGGAGGCGAGAATGTAGCGAGTTCTAGTCGGGCTGTGGAATGATGGATCTAGAAAGTTGTCTTAGTAGTCCTCACCATTTTTGTAAAATAATGTACCAATAATTGTAATGAGTACTTATTTGGGTGTGAATATTGTCTAGATGGCAATATTTGTATTTAAACTCACAGATTTATATGTTGTAATAATAAAATTGTAGTTGTTTACAGATTATTATTATTGACGACTCAAAATAAGTGATGTATACCTATTTTGGGGGCGTCACGGTTAATATCGAGCTTAGGATATGATCTCCAAGTGAGATTGGGAAATAAAAATAGGAGGGAGAGACGAGTAAATCTTTCGCTAAGTGTGTCCTACCTAAGCTTATTTGTTAGTTAGTCGGGTCGTATAGGATATTATGTGATATGTTGATTTCCTTAATTAACCCTTGTTTTATGGCAGTCTTTGAGAATGTTGACTAAGAATGTTAACAGTGGAGTAAATGAGACCGTGGAGACACCTTTACTCACCAACGAGGAGAGCGTGAAATGACCGGCAATGTTCCTCCCGTGAACAACACCACCGAAAGGATGATGAACGACGGATGTTTAGAAGCTTTTTGCGCTTCATGCAAAATCGACATGAGGAGACTTCATACACAAAATACCGGTGGAAATGATAACAACGCACGGTTTTTCACATTCAAGCAGTTCAAAGAGTTGGGACCACCAGAATTCTGGGGAAAGCCAGATCCGATTAAGACAAAAATGTGGGTCAAACAAATTACCAAGATATTCGATATCTTGATGATGTCTGAAGAAACGTAAGGTTCCATTCGCCACCTTTATGTTCCGTAATGAGGCGACATCTTGGTGGGAATCATGAAGCGTACTCCATCCAAATTGCACTCAAAGATGTCTTGGGAGATGTTTCAAAAACTGTTCAATGACAAGTACTTTTCTGAAAATATTCATCATATGAAGGAAGTAGAGTTTATTTTGGAACAAAATAACATGATGGTGTCCTAGTACGAGGCGAAGTTTACAGAGTTATCCAGGTTTGCACCTCATTTGGTGGAGAATGAGGAACGTATGACGCGGATGTTTCTGAGAGGTTTGAAACCCGGCATACGTCAATATCTCATTTCTCATAAATTTTCTCTCTATTCAGATGTTGTCAACAAGGCTCAATTATTAGAGCGAGATAACGAAAATGCTCAACCAAGGGACCACAACCAGGATCATATGCTGTGATGTTAAGAATATCATCGTAACAACGATAACCAAATGGAGAAAGAAAAATACGGACAAGAATGGTAACCACTCTACGGTGGTAATCATGGCCATGAAAATAGAAGAAGCGCGAGTGGGGGAGATTTTAAAAGAGAGATTCAACAACGACCATGTGAAGACATCAACACCAAAGAAGAAATTGGTTCTAAGGGAGAGAACGACCACCGGTCAGATGCTAAAAATGTGGAAAAAGGACATATCATTTTCAAACCGCCTACAACAGCTCAAGGTATGCTATAATTGTGGAAAATAAGGACATATCGCTTCGAGATTGTACGGTAGAGCGAAACCAAGTCCAAATGGGATGGTGACTCAAAAGGTCATCCCCGAAAAAAGTCAAAGTCAACAGCCTCGGAAGAAGCGTTTGTCGTGGTCGTCAAAATGCGAGGTGATCACGGGTAAGCTAATCATAAATTCTTGCGAAGTTTATACCTTACTTGATACCGGTGCTACCCATTCATTTATCTCTCCTGCTTGTGCTCAATGTTTAAACTTAACTCCGGAGAAATTAGACTTTGATTTATCTGTGGAGACTCCGTTAGGAGAAACTTTCATCACATCCACTGTTTATAAATCTTGTTTGATCCAAGTTGGCACCATCACATTACCTAGTCATAAAGTTATTTGTTTATTGAAAAACGGATGTCAAGCTTTCTTAGCCCATGTTATGGATTTGAATAAAGACATGTCAGATTTGAATAATATTCCTGTTGTTAGCAGATTTCCTGACGTGTTTCCTGAAAAACTTCCCGGTCTACCCCCAGAATGTGAAGTTGAATTCTTTATTGATCTTGAACCTGGTACAAAGCCCATTTCTAAAACCCCATATCGAATGGCTCCTATTGAACTTCGTGGAGTTAAAGGTCTAACTACTGTGAGTTGTTGGACATCGGTTTCATTCGTCCCCAAGTACATCTCCTCGGGGTGCTCTGCTTTATTTGTAAAGAAGAAAAGACGGGAGTATGCGACTTTTGTATTGACTATCGAGAATTGAACCATGTCACCATCAAAAATAGGTATCCGCACCTCGTATTGATGACCGTTTGACCAGGTTGCAAGGAGCACAATTCTTTTCAAAGATCGATCATCGCTCGGATATCATCACCAAGATTATAATCGAGGATATTCCAAAGACCGCCTTCGTAACTCTTCGATGCGGAATTATGAATTCTTAGTCATGTCTTTTGATTGACTAATGCTCTCGCGCTTTCATAGATATGATGAACCGAGTATTCAAGGAATATCTAGATCAATTCGTTGTTGTCTTTATTGATGACATTCTTATATATTCTAAAAGCCGTGAAGATCATGAGCACCATTTGAAGCTGATACTCCAAAGGCTTCGTAAAAACAAGCTATATGCCAAGTTGAAGAAATGCGAGTTCTGGCTTGAGAAAGTAGCATTCTTTGGGCACGTGGTGTCAAAACATAGAGTGTCTGTTGACCCGGCGAAGATTGAAGCAATACAAAGTTGGGAGCAACCGAAGTCGGTGGATCAAGTACGTAGCTTTACAAACAAATTTGTTATTATCGGAGATTCGTGGAAAGATTTTCTCAAATCGCTACTCCATTAACTCAAATTGACTTTTAAAGATATAAAATTCGTATGGAAATGCGGAATGCGAGAAGAGTTTCCAAGAGCTTAAGAGAGACTCATTTCGCACTGCTCGGCTAATACCATCTGGTTTGGATGGATTTGTTATCTCTGAGAGATGCTTGAGCAAAGGGTTAGGATGTGTTCTCATGCAACGTAGGAAAGTCATAGCCTATGCCTCGCGATAACTTAAAGAGTATGAGAGGAATTATCCTACTCATGATCTAGAGTTAGCGTGCCAGTCGTTTTATTTAAAAGATCCGGAGGCACTATCTCAGATGGAGAGAAAGTGGAGATATATTCGCACCATAAAAGCCTCAAATATTTCTTCACCCAAAAGGAACTTAACATGCAGCAACGACTTTGGCTCGAGCTGTTAAAAGATTACGACCACACTATTCAATACCATCCTGAAAAAGTAAACATGGTAGCTGACGCATTGAGTATAAGATCATATGCAGGAACGAGTGCGATGATGTCAAGTATACGATAGAACCAACTTTAATCGATGAAGTTAAAATTGCTCAAACCAATCGAATCGAAAGTATTATGCGTATGAAGAAGAAAGTACAAGAAGGTATTATTCCGGAAGCGAGAATCGATAAAGAGGGAATACTTTGATTCCACTCCAAACTTTGTGTTCCTAACGACTCTGATTTAAAATACAAGATCATGACGGAAGCACATAATACACCGTTTGCAATCCATCCTGGAAGTACCAAAATGTATCGTGATCTTCGACATACATTTTGGTGGAACAATATGAAAAGAGAGATTGCAAAGTTTATCTCGAGGTGTTTAACTTATCAACGTGTAAAGGCAGAGCATCAAGTACCTAAGGGTCCGTTGCAACCACTTAAGATTTTGAAATGGAAGTGGAACACATTACCATGGATTTCAAGCATCTTTGGTCTTCCCACCGCTTCTCAAGGCATAAATGTTATTTGGGTTATTGTTGATAGATTAACCAAGTCTCGCTCATTTCTTGCCGATCGGAGACTTATTCCTTGAATGTCTTGCTCATATGTATGTAAATGAGATTATGAGATTGCATGGCATGCCAGTATCCATAATTTCGGATCGTGACCCAAGATTCACTTCATGATTTTGGGTTAGTTTGTAAAAAGCTATGGGCACGGATTTATGATTCGATTCGTATACCATCCTCAAACCAGACGGACAATCGTAGAGAGGATTATTCAAACTCTTGAAGATCTATTAAGACTCGTGTCCTAGACTTCAAAAGGAGTTGGGATAAGTATTTACCATTGGTGGAATTTTCCTACAACAACAATTATCAGGCAAGTATAGGGGTAGCTCTATTCGAAGCATTGTATGGAAGAAAGTATTGTTCTCCAGTATGTTGGGATGAGGTGGGTGAAGCAACATTGTTGGGACCAGAGTTGGTACGTACATTACTGAAAAAAGATCCAAATAATTCGACAACGTGCTACAAAACAACAAGATCGACAAAAGAGTTATGCGGATCTTCATCGAAAGGAAGTGGAATTTAGTATTGGGGATCATGTATTGTTGCGTGTTGCCCCATGAAAGGGAGTTACAAGATTTGGGAAGAGAGAAAAGCTCAATCCACGATTTATTAGCCCATTTCAGATTCTTGACCGAGTAGGAAATGTAGCCTATAGACTCGCGTTACCTCCAAGTATGTCTCGTGTTCATAATGTTTTTCATATATCTATGCTTCGTAAATTTGTGAAAGACCGAAACCACGTTATTGAGTTAGAACCGGATGAGATAGCCGAAGACTTAACGTACGAGGAGGTACCTGTCAAGATCTTGGATAGGAAGGAGCATGTCTTACGTATAAAGGTCATACCACAAGTTAAAGTTTTGTGGAGAAACCATGCTATTGAGGAAATGACCTGGGAGTTGGAAACGGAAATGAAAGCGAGGTATCCTCACCTTTTCGAAACACCAGATACGTACGTCAATTTCGAGGACAAAATTTCATAAGGAGGGGAGGTTGTAAGACCCCAACTTATTATAAATAAAATTAAATTTCCTCTATTTATTATTTTGAAATAGTAAGGGTTATTTGATTAATGTGGTTAGTTATGGGTAAAATGCGCAAATATTTCAAATATGCAAATGGTTATAAAATATTCATTTTATCTGGAGAATATTCGTTTGGTCGTGGAATATTCTTACTATCGGGAATATTCGTATGCGGCGACGCGACCTTGTGTGTGGGTCCCATAACTGAAAGCGATTAGATGAAGAAAACGATAAGTATAATTTGTTTATAAATAACAGTAGTAGTTATTCACAGTTATCTTTGTTGGAATACCCGTGGGTTAAAACACACAAGAAGACACCGGTATTGCACCAATTATTGATTCTTACGTAGGAAGGCATTACTCAATAATTGTTACAATGAGTTCTTGCTCAATATTTTATTTTATTGATTCAATAATTACTACGTTGATATTTTATATTATTGTTGTTTCAATAATTATCACTACACAGTATTTTCATTATCATATCAATAATTCATATTATTTGAATAATATTATTAGATAACATTATTGGCAATGTCTAGAAAGTTCGCTCCCAAGGAGAGGTTTGGTCACCTAATTGCATGGCAGAAGGGAGAAATCCTTATTGAAAGCCCTCTTCCTGAGAATCACCGATTGTCGATATTGTGATTCTGTAATATTATTTGTAAATAATTAATTATTAATTTATATGATAAGGAAAATATTCATTTTATGTGGATATAGATGGAGAAAATTTTAAAGTGACAATTGGAGAAAAATTGATATTTTATCTTTTTTGATAAAACAATTCATTTAAATATATTATTATATTTTAATAATATAATAATGGTGATATTTATGAGTATATGAGGAGGATGAGTATTTTTGTTACAATTAATGTTTAAAACATGTTAAACATGTCGGTGGACCCCATTTCTTGACTGGAATTTGTTTATAGCCCGTAAAATCGCCCATTTGTGGATTTCGGTCAACTTCTGGTTGGAATTTGGAAAAATTTAAACTTACAAAGTTGTAGAGAATGGAATTTTCTATGAAAAGGACATGTGGTTCAAATTTTTCTGATAAAAGGGCTATTTATTATGAATTATTGAAGTTTCGTAGTTCCGAAATAATTGATTTTTGAAAGTTTTAATAATTTTTTTTAAGAAAAATGTTTTTTGTGATTTTGGTGGGTTGTTGGCTGATGTTTTTGACCAAAGAAGGCTGCTAAGAAATTAAGAAAAATATATTAATATTTTATTAAATTTTCTGCTTTGGTGTTCTAAGCATTTTCCTATAAATAGGGTGTTTAGGTTAGAATTGAAAATCACACCAGAATTTGAAGTTTTCTCTCCTTTTCTCTCTCTATATTATCGAGCTTATCCTTGTGAGTATTTTGATACTTTGAGTGTTGCTATACGATCTGATAAGTTCCTTCAAAGACTATATCGTATTCCAATTTAGAAAGACAAATCTTTTCAAGGTAAGGGATGTTATTTTTTTTTAAATGATATTATTTCTTCTAATATCATTATGCTGGATTATTGGTAAGATTTTTCTTGTGAAATTCTTGTCTTTTGGTGTCGGGGTTACTATTCACGTATACGGCACTATTCACAGAAAAATTAAATTTTTTGTTTTTGTCCAAAATATCTATTGTGGATACTAGATTTGATTGTATCCATGTTTTGATCATTCTTGAATTTTACTTCACTATGATTATTTATGAAATATTTTTGAACTCGGATTGTTTAAAATACGAATCTATAATACTTGTTCTTTTGTTTCACTAGATTCGTTTTCTTTAAAATATTTTTCATCATCCTCACCCTAAATGATGGTATTCATCAATATCTTTGGCCCAGTAGTGCAAAGATGGTTGATTTTCTTATGAATATCTTTGGCCCGTAGTGCAAAGATGTACAGGTGTTGAGATGAATATGACCGACTGATGAATATCTTTGGCCTGTAGTGCAAAGATGAATATTTGATTCAAGATGTATATTGATTGATGTTACAGGGATAAAATATTGATGATGGACTTTTAAATTCATAGATTATAATAGATTTCATTCTCTACGTAACTCATCTATGAATTATTATTTTCTGCTGCGAATATTGATCTGAAACTTGTTGTCTATTGTATTTTATCAGATTTTCCCTGTTGAAGACTAACGATAATATATTCTATATTATCTTAGTCATAATATTCTTTACTGGGCTAGTTGAGCTCACCCTTTTCCTTTTTGTTCCATTTTTCTTCTCAAGAGGCGAAAATGTAGCGAGTTCTAGTCGGGGTGTGGAATGATGGATCTAGAAAGTTGTCTTAGTAGTCCTCACTATTTTTGTTAAATAATGTACCAATAATTGTAATGAGTACTTATTTGGGTGTGAATATTGTCTAGATGGCAATATTTGTATTTAAACTCACAGTTTATATGTTGTATTAATAAAGTTGTAGTTATTTCTGTACCATGTTATTTACGACTCAAAATAGGTGATATATACCTATTTTGGGGGCGTCACAAATTATTATAGAAAGAAATTATAGAGAGAAAGAAGAAGAGAAGCCTGCTACCTCACTATTCCAACATCCAGTTTTCTTCTAAGGTAAGGGGTATTATTTCTTTCATATTCATGAAGAGAGTTATTTTCTTTCAATACTCGTAAGTGCTGTTATTCCATTCTTTATTATTCTGTTGAATAACTGCTCACGCGACTACTGCATGCATGGTGAATTCTTCATTATTCCATTCTTTATTATTCATTAGAATAATCTATCTACGCGACTCACCGCATGCACGGTGAATTCTTATGTTATTCCATTCTTTATTATTACATTGGAATAACTTTTGCTTCACGCGGACCATCGTGCATGCATGGTGAATTCTTCTGTTATTCCATTCTTTATTATTCTGTTGGAATAACCTGTCTACGTAGATTACCGCATGTCTGGTGAATTCTTCTGTTATTCCATTCTTTATTATTATGTTGGAATAACCTGTCTACGCGGACTACCGCATGCATTGTGAATGACCCTTCGTATCCATTCCTTATTAAAGTGTGGAAATGATCTGTCTACGTGGATTATCGCATGGCGGGTGAAAATTCATTTGCAGTTTCATATATTCTATTATACTCATTTGGTTAAAGTTTTGGCTTCTATACTCCATGAAATTAGTAGAATATCCTTGATATTTGCGCTTCATCCAATATCTTTTCATGAAAATATTCTTCTGAGCATTCTTGAATTTTACTCCACAAAGTAGTATCGTGTTGACCATTTGAACGTTATTGAATTCTGGATAAATTAAATTATAAATCTTTAAATTTATCCTTGAACTTATTTTATTGAATTATTATGTCATGGTCAACATCCTCATGCTTATATTGTGATGAAAGTCATCTTTGGCTTACGTGCATGATGGACTTGGTATGATTATGACTAGGGATTATTCGGTATAATCATGACTGTAATGTAACGAATGATGTGGTAAAAGTCCTCATTGGTCTGTAGTTCATTGATGGACAGTTGTTGGTATGATTATGACCAGGGATTATTCGGTATAATCATGACCATTGATGATTATATGAATATCCTTGGTCGTGGTGCAGGGATGATTCGATGATGTGGTTTATTTATTAAGCTGAGTCTCAGAGATAAAGTTGATGAAAATCTTTTTAAATCATAGAAGATAGTAGATTTTATGCTCTACTTGACTCTTCTAATGGATTGCTTATTCCGCTGCAGTTGTTGATCTAAAACTTGTTGTCTATTGTATTCTATCAGTTGTTATACTGTTGAAGGCTAATGATAATTTATTCTGCACTATCTTAGTCATAATATTTCTTACTGGGCTAGTTGAGCTCACCCTTTTGCTTTCATTATTCTCTTCAGGAAATGAGAACGTAACCGAGACTAGTCGGGAAATGGAGTGATGGTCCGAGATGGTGTCATAGTAGTCCTCACTATTCTATAAAATAGTGTGACAATAAATGTAATGAGGACTCCATTGAGTGTGGATATTGTCTAGATGACAATATTCTTATTAAAACTCTTAGATTATGTTTTGTCGTATTTTACACGACTGTTGTATAATTAAGTTGTATTTGAATTTTGTACCATGTATTTGGCGACTCAAGATAGGTGATGTATACCTATTTTGGGGGCATCACACCTTTGCTTCCTTGAACCTGTTTGTAAGCCTTTTCTCTAATCCACTAGGATTAACACCTTTAGACTACACTTAGTCCAATAAAAAGTTCAATACAAATATAGAGGTTTATGATCAATGCAAGAATAATCAATTTAACAATTAAAGGCTCAACTATATGCAATGATCAATTAACACAAAAAGATAAACAATTTAAATCTTACCCAATTCCAGCTAAAGAATATCAGACGTTAATTGCTTAGCTGCTCAACTTTTGCACTTGATTAAATTAAAATTTAGTTGCTCGATAAATATCAGTAAATAAGTGCAAGAATAATTTTCGTGAGTTATGTATTTTTCCATCCATGAAAATACTGATTTATAGCCCACAAGATATTACTGTTTATTAAAGATATGTCTTGATTGTTCAAATAATCAACCGGTATAGAAATTCTCAACAACACAGAAGGTGAACGTTTAATTTGATAATTATCCAAGTAACAGAATCAAACCTCTTTAGTGTTATACTGTTGAGATAGTTTTAAGAGATAACTCATTACTAAAGAACTTTGACCTCTTCTCTCCGTATAAGGTGGCAGTAGCTACTAAAGTGAAGCAACTCAAGTAACGTATGCCATCAAACTCTTTTTCCAAAGATCTTTAGAGTTCCAATATATAATTACTCCTTGAAAACCGCAAATACAACAAATCACAATAAAGTAGCTGTCATCCTGTAGATTTTCTAGGAAATCATAATTACATGCATATCCACGTGTAGGAGTATTTTTAAAATGTCCAAGAGATATCAATTAACCACTTTTTCAACCATATCACAATGATATCCTCCTTTTTAGCTTCTAGGCATACGGACTAATACATGTGATACATATATTAAGTGATATACACATGTAATACAGATATCAAATAAATATTACTTTCTTTTTGTACATGATGATATATTTTAATTTGATCTCTTTTTATTTTAGAAAAACCTTTTTCATTAAATGTTTAAACTATTTTTCATTTAAGACATATAACAAAATGCAAGCAATATGTCCTAGAGCCTTTAAATGTAAAATCAATTATTATGCAATTGACCTTACAGTTGGTTTTCCTAGTAAAGAAAAATTCTTCAATCTCTTGAATATCCAATCAAAGCTCCTTATCACCAAAATACCTGAAATGCCATAAAACAATTTAGTATATAAACATTTCATCATCAAAACATAAGGATGGAATATGACAAAGTCAACAGATTGCAACTACTTTAGCTTTGCCTTCTCCTACTCTATTATTTTAGGAACCGTCCCCGGAGAAAAGAGCTTTTCGGCCTGATTAAAAATTAATTGGAAGATCAGCTTGCGCTATCATCGACCAAACCATCTCTAATAGCGTACGATTCCTTCTTTCTGCAACACCATTTTGTTGTGGAGTGCCAGGAATAGTTAATTGTCTGATGATACCTTTTTCCTCACTGAGTTCTTTAAATTGCTCAGATAAATATTCGTATCCACGATCAGTCCTAAGAACCTTTATGGATCTATCTCTTTGATTCTCAACTTCAGTAGCAAAACGTCTAAAGCAATCTAATGCTTTTAACTTATGAGAAATTAAATGGACATATCTATATCGCGAATAATTATCTATAAAAGTGATGAAATAGTTACCACCATGTCGTGCTCTAACATTCATCGGACCACAAATGTCAGAATGAATTAGCTCTAAAGAATTAGTGGCCCTCACTGTCTTCCCAAAAGGTTTTCTTTTTGCCTTCCCTGCTAAACAAGGTTCACATACTGGTAGGTTAACTTTAGCAAGTGAGCCTAAAAGGCCTTCTCAAACTAGCCTAGTCATCCTTTCTTGGCCAATATGAACTAATCTATAATGTCATTTCAATGATTCATTAACAGTATCATCATGAGAAGCAATATAAGAAAAATGGGATTCACCTTTATTCAAAACATAAAAACCATCCGATAAAAAACCATGTCCAACAAAATCATTATGAAAATAAATAGATACGCTACTACTGTCGAAGGAAAAAGAATACCCAACTCTAACTAAAGTTACAACTAATATTAAGTTCCGTCGAATTCCTGGTACATAAAGTGTATTCTCAAGGAACAGTGTGCGGCCATTTCTCAAAGTTAGTTGATAAGTGCCAAAACTAAACACTTGCTCCTCTGAACTGTTCCCCATTAACAACCTTTGAGTCCCTTTATTTTTGTTTCTCCTACTCAAGTTTGGATATCTTTTTTGTTGACAGGCATTTTGGAGAACTCCTAATAAGCCATTTAAATGAATTATAACACACATATTTTCATCATTTCGCTTTTTTTGTTTTTTCTAAATGTTTAGAAAGTCTAGCACTAAGAGGAGAAGAATGAGAAATTAGATGTGATCCCATTTTAATTCTTTATCACGTGAACAATAACTACAGGTGTATAATACAATATTTAAAAAAAAAAAGGGAATTATTAGTATAAACAAGACTAAATTTCTTTGGTAAAAGCTGTGAAATGCCGGAAAACTTTGCCAATAATGGAAATTGAAGTTTTTCATAAACTAATCTTGTACACATGTTGAATCCTCCAGACAAACAACCTCACTACAATATCATTTCGGTCCTGTTTTCTTTCCTTTCCCTTCCATTCACTGCTTTCATAGAGTGAATTAACTTGTAAACTTATCATGATCTTGACTGTAAATGTTCACTATTTTAGTCCTTGTTAAGTTCTGACAGCTATCTTGTTGAAAATATTTTAAATGGTGAAACCTTGTCCAAAGGTGATGAAATGTGATGTTGAGGTGGGATTCATTCATTTTATGTTATTTAGAAACTCTTTGTTCTATATGCATACATATGTTAATCTCCTTCCAGCATTCATTTGTTGTTCTTTCTAAATTATTTGTAAGTTAATTTTGTATCTTTTATTTTCACTCTTTCTCCTGGGCTGCCTCAATGATTGTATTTAGTTTTTACCAACTTTTCTCTATATCTGAAATATGTTTCTCACTTGCTACTCTTGGGATCCATCGGGTTTGCAGAAGGAAGATTTTGTCTGTAGGTGGAGAGTATAACATGGTTAGGGGTTATACGTCAGTGGGGAAAATGGTCCTTTTCTATGTCTTTCCATGTGGACATGCATTTCATGCCCAATGCCTGATTACCCACATTATGAGGTGTATAGACCAAACTCAAAGAAAGATATACATAAATTTTTAAAGAAAGATACAAAGAGTTAAATGATGAGTTGTGAAGCGTTTGTAATTATGTTTAGAAATAAATGTAGATTTTGCCATCGTTTGAACACATGTATTTTTATATATAAACGAAATTGAAGTTTTTTCAAAATTTTATTTTATGTCTCATTTTGGTGTGATCCATCTGAGACTCGAGCTCGAATAAAAAGGCTCGCGAATTACTCGTTGTGAAAATGAGTCGAGTAACTTCGAGCCGAGTAGTATCGAGTAATTTATCGAGTCGAACTTGAGCAGTTTTGAAAATTATCAGTTCGAATTCGAGTCGAACCTGAACACAAATTTTTTGATCCGAGTCGAGCTTGAGCATTATGGTGTTCGGATCAACTCGGGATCATTTTCACCCCTAACCGCCACCATCGTCGTTGTCAACCACCGTCTTCCCCATGCTCAAACACCCTTCCCTCCACAAACCACTACCATCTCCCAATAACCTTTTCAACTCTTAATTTCTAAATTTGGGTTAGAACTCTCAAAGGTGATGAAATATGTGTATTCATGACGATGAGGTGTGAAGAATATTTTGACGGGAGACTAGTTAGATATCACGATTTGAGTTTTGGGCTACAAAGACTATGGTTGCAATGACTATGGTCATGGGTGGGTAGATTTTCATTTTAAGACTTTGGAATTAGAATTTGGGTTAAAGGTTATTGATAACAAATTTGGGTTGAGGGTTATTGGATGGGATGATTGTGGCTGAAATTGGTAGCAATTAACTTAAACAGGAGAAACATGGGAAATTGGTTTGGTGAAGAAACATGAGAGGAATTAGCTGATGAAGAAGATATGGAAAAGACTTAAATACCCTTTCAGATCCACATGTGTGCCTTAGTCGGTCATTTTTGACCGGTTAAGTGAAGAAAATGTGTTTTTTGTTAAATGTAATTGAAGTTTGGGGTGTACTTAGACACCTTTTTTAGTTTGGGGTGCAAAAATGGACAATGATATAAAGTTTGGAATACAAATTGTCTTTTAGTCCTGTTAATATTATGGTAATATCATATATAGTACTCTCCTCTTTCTAAGATATAAGATTATTATTGATTTTTTAAACATTACTTCAAGACATTTTAAATTGATATGATATTACAACTATAGAATAATAAAATATTAAAATTTATTAAATAATTTTAGATAGTTTACAGACTAGAACTAAATAAATTTATATAAATTTTAAATTTGAAAATGTCTAAAATAATTTTAAAAAGTCAATAATAATTTTATTTTAAAACAAAATGAGTATAAAAATCAACTAACAATCTGAGTTTTAGAAAAGCAATATATAAATTTACACAAAAATAAAAGGAAAAAGAAAACTCTTGTTAGAGGATATAATATGAGTTTTTGATATAATAAGTACGTTTTAGTTTTTGGATAAAGTTTTTAGAGTTTATTTGCATAAATAATTTAAAAAAAAATATTCACTTCGTCAACTCATGATCAACCAACAAATCAAGTTAACTCAACCAAGTTTTTTTTGTTATTCTCCTAGTCAGCAACAACTTATAAGTTGTCAAATTAATTTATTAAATATTTTGTAATGTTTGACTGCAACTTATTTTGTGATTTATAAGTCAAAATTAATAAGTAATTATTTATAATTTATTTAAAAATAACTTATAAGTACTTCCTAATAAGCTGATTTAACCAAATGTAATGTCTATTTGCCCATTTTATTTTGCTAAATTACATCTAGTTGCCCATCAAACCTAAAAAGCCTGATCTCCTTCTCTTCTAACTAACGTAAACAAAATACACAACGTTTGGTACTCCGGCTCTGCTCTGCGCTCGATCCGTCAGTTTATTGACTTCTCCCTTCTTCCCTCCGCTGCTTTTACTCCTGCTACTCATTCTACTCATTCGATTGCTGCTACTCCTTGGATTACTGTTAGGTACCAAACCCTAGAACATATATTTGATATGTATATATATGTGTATTATGTTATGTTTGAATCTTTGGCATGTGATTTTTCTTCTTCTTTTCCTCTTTAATTTTGACTATAGTTTCAGAGCCTGTGGGTTTCAATTCAATTCGTCTTTAATTTGCTCTATGGTGTTAGAATAGGGTTGTTAATTGTTCTGTGGAATAACAAAAGTTTGATGAATTTTGGGTAGTGATTGGTTGTGTTTGAATTCTGAAGCAAGTTTTTCTTGATTTGAACTTTGAAGCAAATTTTTCTTGATTTATTAGCTGCTTTGTTATTTAGCTAGACAGTTCAATTACTTTTGCTGCTATAAAACTCTTTGTGGAATATAATTTGGTTCTGTTGGTTGCTGATAGAACAGAGTGTATGAAAAGCAGATTACTTCAAAAATACTCCATCCGGTCCACACAAAGAGTTCCATTTGCAAATTTGTCATTTTATAGTATTATCAATAAAAGAGGAATCTTTTTGTGTAACATTTTTTATTATTTTTTTCTTTCTCAATTTTAACTTTTTTTTGACACGGAGTATTTAGTACAGTATAATTTTACGGGAACAAAACATTCAATCATTGTGTTTAAGAGTTTTTTTGATCTATCATGCTGAAATTTTTACGTACATTCGGATATGCTTGATCCTGTGCAATTGAATTGGTAGGATGTGTTTTTTGTGGAGTTCCTTTTCTTTAGTTCTATGTGATACAATCCAAAACTTGTTACACTTGTGCTGAAGTTTATATAATTCTAAGTTACTGAGTAGTGGTTATATGCCGGTCTGTGAGTAAACTAATTAGAATAGTGCTGCATACGTTACTAATTTTTGGGGTAATTGGGAATTTTGCAGGGTTGTAAATAAGGGTGGTAAAAGAAACTGAAATTTACAAAACATACATACAAGTTCAAGAGATTGATTCTTATCACAAACAAACTCATTGAAACTGAGTATCTGTTGTGGTACCATTTTGGCTGAATTGCCCACCTCTCTTCTATATTCTCTATTTTTACTAATTGACTAATTGTAATGCAATTGCAAGTGTTTCAATTTGGTTGGTAACTTAGGTAGTCCAGATTTATTTGAAACTGCAGTTTTAGATTTTGTATAAACCTTTTTCTTCTCTTGTTGCTTAGATTTATAAAGATGGCTATGTCACTAGTGATTGATCAGTTGGATCAGGAAGCATAAATTAACTCAACCAATTTTAATCAACATGATGCTCTTTTATGCGATTGTGTTACCTGTCTGCTGGTAAACCTCATTTCTTTAATAAACAAAACTTGCTAATTACACAGAATATGCATGTCTTCATGTCAATGGGCAGCCTGTGTTTGCATGAAATGGTTTTGGGAATATTTTCACTTTACCTATACATTACAGATTAGATAATGTCTTTGTCACAATATGTGTTTAACTATACACCTCTACATCCTGTTATCATCTTCAAGGATTTTCATGATGGCCATTTCACTGTTCTTTACTTCTTTTATACACTCCCTCTGTCCAACTTCATGTGACTACCTTTCTTTGTGCTACTGATGCCGTATGCGTGTGCATGGATGGTCATGGTGTTTAGTACTTGTTAAATATTCAAAATGCTTCTATATTTTTTTCTTTCTAAATTTCAGTTCCTTTTTCTTAAATATGGGCAACAAGTGTTTGCATGAATTTGTTTAGTGTTTTATTTAAAGAAATTGTGGATGATTATTATGATATGATATTGGATCAATGTATCTTTTTATTAATGTCCTTTTTAGTAATCTTTACATTTGATTTTAACTTATAAGTCATTATCAACCGAACACCTTTATAACTTTTTTAAACTTAATTTATGACTTATAAGTCAAATTGATGTCGAACGCTTTTACTTAATAGTCACAACTTAATACAACTTATATTTTAACTTGTCATTTTAAAATAAGTCATTGCTGAATCACTCTAATTGAGCCAGTCTCTCTTTCGACTTACAATTCCTCCCGGATCGCAGTACTATCGGTACGATTTGTGATATGTAAATTCACAAATATATTATACAATTCATCCTGCTTTAATTCTGTTTATGGTTTTGGTGTTTTCATTTTAATTATTAGGTTTAATTGCATGGGTTCTTCATTGATCCTACTTCCCAATCATTATTAGAGAGAAATCTGGTAGTTTTATCATTTTCTTAGTAACGGATCAAGGGTTTGCTCAAATTTGTGAATTGATTAGTATATATCCTGTTCAGAACTTTGTTCTGATGGTAGTATTTAATTTTCTATGGATGATGGAGTTGCTTGTGGCCTATTTTTATCTTGAATGAAGAAAGTTTGGAATTTTTTATATGGATTTTTCATTTCTAGATCCCTTGTGATTTGGAAACAAACATGGATTGTTTTTCCCCAAAATGATTCTACATTATTTTTTCATAGAAATGATTAGTGGTGTAATGTCTTGGTAATAGTTGGTATTTTTGGTCTCTACATATCTAATATCTAATCAACTATATGGTTTAGCAAATATTTTAATATATCTAGATTCTGGAACTTCACGTTGTTTGATCATAAGTGTTGGAGTTGTTCTTACTTATTACCTTCTCGTTTCTTCCATTTTGAGCAGTCCATTTTGTGGTCTGATCTAGTGGCTTTGGTAAACACAATCTGGATTTCTGTGTTTAAATTTTAGAGGTCTTTTCGCATTATAATTTGGTTTTTTGCTACTTTACTTTTATGGATTGACAAAGTCGTACACCTTCAAATATATGATATCAGAAATAAGAATCTTATTGAATTTTTAGGTATCAATTAAATTTGATTTGGAAGAAAATCAGGTATATATGGTATGTAGTGTGAATATAGTTTCTGCACAGCTAGATACTGAAATTAATTATATGAATACTGAAAAAACTTGACAAAAAAAAGAAGAAAAAACCCTGCAACCTGAAAATTACAATTTTTAATTGAAAAGTCAATGTGTTATCTGTGTTTTTCATACTAAGACTTTTATTGGCTTATGTAAATATGATCGTATATACGTGGAAGTGATGGAACTCTATACTTTTAGTTGATTTCACATCTTATATAATTAGCAGTTAAAGTTTGTTGAACTTTTATGTGCAAATTCATTTCATTCAAAATTTTAAAGTTTCTCCAGTTAAATTTGTTGAATCTTTAGTGTTATATATGTTCAAGGCTGTCAAAGACTAATTTCTTGAAGAGAATAAAAATTATCCCCTTTCAAGTTTAAAGATTTGTTTTAGTTGGGGAGTGTGGGAGCTAACTCAAATGCATTTTAAGTAACTGAAAAGGGGGATATCGTCAAGACGATGTTATTGGTGGTGGTGATCAGAGGCGGATATGCTGAGTTTTTTTTAGATATAGGAGTTGGGCCAGAAATATAAGTTAATAAACTCAAGGGGCACAAATTAATTCATGATTTTGTTTGAATATAGAAAATAAATTTGGTTTGCAGCTTTGAATATTTGAGGAATCATTTAAATTGAACTATGACAAATAACCGAAACAAGTTTTTAAATTGCATCTAAATGTATTTTATTTTGAAATTCCTTTTTTAGTTTGGATTATGAATATTTATTTGTTGTATATTATATAATTCTATTTATGTTGCATAAAATAATTGTTTGTTTGGGGTTGTTGTATACTTGTATTTTGATTAATTTAGACATTCATGACGTGTGGTCAAAATTCAAAAATTTCAAAAATGAATTATCAATATTACAAAAAAATAATTAAAATCCGCCTTTAGTTTAGAAAAATTCCTTGATCCGCGCCTGGTGGTGATGACAATGTTGTACATTGGGGTGGATCTACTTTAGTTAGTAATGGTTAATATTGCATTAAGAATATTTAACTTGGAATAAGATTGTAGATGATATGTTTAGAGAATTTGTTTAATGTTTTATTTAATGAATTTGTGGATGATTGTTATGATATGATATTAAATCAATAATGTATCTTTTTATTAATGTACTTTTTAGTAATCTTTGCATTTGAATTTAATTTATAAGTTATTATCAGCCGAACATCTTCAAAACTTGTTTTAACTTTATTTCTGACTAATAAGTCAAATTAGTGCCGAACGCTTTTACTTTTAAGTCACAACTTAAAATTACTTATAAGTCAATTTATATTTTAATTTTAAATCATTTAAAAATAAGTCGTTGTCGAACGAGCTCATAATATAAATAAATCTTTAAAATATTATCAATTATAGTTATCCGTAACTCGCAACAAAAACATAGTCTTAAAATATATATCTTTTCCGATCAAAAATTCAAAACTCCAACTTAGCCAATAAAAATTCACACCAGCACTGGTGCCTTTTCACTATTTTTGATGCGCCTTTTCACTATTTTTGATTCCCCTCCGAAAAATTCTTACCAGCACAATGTTTCCTTTTCACTGTTGTTGATTCCCCACTCCCTTACTCTCAAACCGGTTTTTTTTCAGTATTTTGATTCTCTCTTTCCCCCAAACCCACACTCCCACACCCCCCTCATTGGTGATAAATAAATGAATAGATAATTGAGTATTGCATGATCTAAAATGACTAATAGTATAAAATAATGTAATATATCTAAATATAATAACACTATTTCACTATTTTTTTATATTACTATTAAAAAAATATATTTTTAAATTTTATAAATTTGTAAATAAGACTATTTTTAAAAAACTAAGTATTATTTATACGAGAATAAATTATATAATAACAATATGTAAAATTATTGTTTGACATCATCTAGTGACAATATGTCATGTAGTTAATTTAAAAAAAATCAAGAAATTTAATCGCTCTACAACCTAAAATTTTCATAGTTTTGCATGTATTTTGTATTCGCGTGATTAAATTATTAAGTAGAGAATCAAAGTTAAATTTTATGTAGGAAATTGATATTTTCACATGTTAAATTGATATTTTCACATGTCTCTCTCACATGGAGGTGAAATCTATTCAGTATTAATGAGGGATTATGTGGAAATAACAATTTTTTATGTGAGTTCCTATTTATATATCAAGTGACATTAGATAAATGAGTTTTATTATGATGACAAATTTATGCCGATAGTAAGAAAAAATTAAAAATGATCTATCTTAATTTATTTTATTTTAATTTTTAACGTTAAACATAATTTAATTTTGTCACATTATTATTGACATAAATTATTTTTCTAGATTAATTATTTTAGAAACTTTTTAATTATTATTATTTAATTTTCCAAATTAACTTTCTTTTTGTAGAGATAACAAGAGAGAAGGAAAATAAGAAAAGAAAAGGGGTGTTCGATTTGCAAAACGGGCGGGCGAGGAAAAAGTGACCGCAAGCTAGAGTACGGACATTAAACCCTCAATCTCAAACCTAGATAAGCGAAACCATATTTACTAACACCACCATGAGACGAAGCTTAGTGAGATTCTCAAATCCCATCGGAAAACAAGTCGGCGACCTATCAACCCCTTTTTCCACCTCCACTGGTGGAGGCGGCGGCAGAGGTCGAGGCCGTGGAGGAGGCCCCTCCTTCGATTTCGTAGCCACAACTCCGGGGAAACCCACTTCCAGAGCAGAAAATGATTCTCCTCCGATTCCCACCGATTCTCGGTCACGGTGGCTAGTGGTATTATCATCATCGCCAGAAGAACTCCTACCCTCCAATTTCTTGAATCACGGCCGCATGGCCGTGGCGTGGATCAACGATTCCATCTCAATCAGACGCACAAGATTCCGGACCCTTAAAACCCATTTTCTTTATTAGAAAGGAAGAAGAAGAAGCAAAATCTACTGCATCTGCTCCCAAATCCCCAATTAGTGGCAAACTGGGCAGAGACGTTGAGGAGATTATTAGAATGGAAGAAGAAAAAGCAAAATCTACCGCATCTGCTCCCAAATCCCCAATTATTGGCAAATTGGGTACAGACCTTGAGGAGAGTAATCTCCCTTCTGGACCCAAAAAACCCAATTTCTTTACTAGAATGGAAGAATTTATTAGAATGGAAGAAGAAGCAAAATCTACTGTATCTGCTCCAAAATCCCCAGTTATTGGCAAATTGGGTAGAGACCTTAAGGAGAGTAATCTCCATTCTAGTATTTTATCGGTGTTATCCGGTGCCGGTCGTGGAAAGCCAATTCCTGACGGTGGCGGCGGTGAGAGTAAAATGAAGCAAGAAAATCGGCATATCCGGGCTCGACAACTGGAGCCCACAGATGCAGCAACAAGGAGAGATAACACTGTAGTCCCATCAAAAAAGTTAAGCCGTGAAGATGCATTGAAGAAGGCCATGGGTATTTTGTCTAGGAGTGATGGAACTGGTGGGGGTAGAGAAAGAGCGGAGGATGGAGGGAGAGGCGGTCGAGGAGGAAGAGGTATGGGAGGGAAAAGAGGGGGAAAGAGAAGGGGAAGAGGAGCATGGCGTCGAGAGCAGGAAGAAGATGATGATTGTGATAGTGGATTGTTCCTTGGGGATGATGATGATGCTGATGGGGAGAAATTGGCTAATAGGGTTGGGCCTGATATTATGAATAAATTGGTTGAAGGTTTTGAAGAGATGAGTAGCAATGTGCTTCCTTCTCCTAATGATGATGCTTACATTGATGCTTTGCATACCAATTACATGGTAATTATTGTGTTACATATAAGTCATTTTTTTATGAATAAACAATGTAGGTTGTTCAAGTTGTATAATTTTGATGATCTTGTGTGCAGATTGAGTGTGAGCCGGAGTACATGATGGGGGACTTTGAAAGCAATCCTGATATTGACGAGAAGCCTCCCGTTTCTCTTCGCGATGCTTTGGAGAAGATGAAGCCTGTCCTCATGGCGTATGAGAATATTCAAAGTCATGAAGAGTGGGAGGTGAAAAACCAGCCTTTCTTCACTTGCTCTATATTTTTCCACCTGTTTAATATTTCTGGCCTTGCTTTGCTAACATTAGTGTGTATAGATATGATATCATGTGATACTTAGAGAATTAAGATATGATGCTCTTAGTTAGCATGCTTGTGACTCCCCCAAATTCGGGTACTTGAAACCCCTATTCAATGCTTCACGATATCAAACATTCAACATAATATAACTTAAACTTTATAACGTTATTACATCAAAGTTATTCTAATCCCAGGTACGTGGACCTTTAAGTGTTCATTACATGATAGTTTAATATTTACAAACATGTAAACTATCTATTACATCAACTCCCAGCTATTCTGTTATTTTTCCTTTTCCCTTGTCCTTTCCAGACCCTTCTGTTCGAGTCTGCTCAGATGAAAACATTTATAATAAAACAAATATGAGCATTTAATTGCTCAGCAAATAATAACATTCTTTAAGGCTCAACAAGAAATAAATGTTTTCTTTGAAGCATACTTTGACAGTGAATCAAAACTGTAAAGCATTAAATCTTGAATCATTCTCATTTCTGGAATATTATAACAATATTGAATAACTGAGAGGTTTTAAGACCATGAACATATTTTTCTTTTCTTGAAAAGGTTCAATCATAAATTTTATCTGTGAACTGTCTTATCTTACGAGCACATAGGGTGATCAACCCTTTATGCCCTATATTGATTAATACTATCTTATCCAGAACAATTTTCATGTTCTACGTCACCACTCCCAGAGTGCAATAAAAATATCCCATTTCATGGTATGTTCATTCTCAGTTTAGAATCCAAACTACAACAATATAGCTGGATAGCTTAAATCATGGCACAATAATATTTCAAGACTTATTATAAAGAAATTGATATACTTTACATATGTGTCTGGCCAGAAGGAATGGCTCATACTTCTTTGCAACATGCTCATGTATATTGAGTTTCATTCGATACACATGAAAATACATTACCCAAATCTTTTGAAGCTGATTGGAATAAAAAGGTTATTCAACCTTATAATATTCATTAATAAGAAAAGACAGTTCATAATTTAGAGAACCTGTCCACATATGAATAATCTTAGAATATTTGTTCAATAAAGAGTAAGATTTAGATACTTGTCTTGTTTGTAGACTATTGATACAATTTCAGTTTAACTTGTGTGTTCTCATCGATCCTACACAATTATTTGCATTTACAAGCATATTAGCCGAATAGACAAATCATATAGCTTGTATGATCACGTATCACATAGTTACAATGATCATGTTTTAATTTATATTCCATATTTAAGATACATTTTTCAAATATCTCATCCATGTTCTTCCAATAACCTTTTCTTTCTTTTATAGGGTCTGACATATTTTCTTTCTGTGTTCATACTCCTTTTGGTTTGCCAAAAATATAGCAATCTTCTTTATAACTTAGGTATTCATGATGAATACATAAGGTATTTCATATATTAAATATGATTGTATATTATGAGGGTAGAACCTTTAGTTCCCAATCTGATTGTCAAACGATTCATTTAAACTTATTGCATTTGTTAGTTATGTCAAAACAGCCCTCTTTGGCCAAATATATCTTGCAGCCATTATTGTTGCTTCAACAATTCTTTTGCATAATTTAATTTGGTTTAGTAACCTCTTATCATTTCACTATGCTGAAGCTAAATTTTCCTTTTGCTTGTTATCCTTTTGTTTTCTCAACTTAGCTAAGTGAGTCTAGTAGCTCACTTAAATGCATTACTTAGCATTTCTTTATGCTATTAGTCACTTATATTTGACTTTGTGGGATTAATTTTAGTGTGGCTTTACATTGCATTAGCGGTTAGCTAACAACTATTTCTGCAAATGTGCAGCGGTTTTTGCCTTTTATCATATTACTAATTACCAATTGCAATTTTTTTTTTTCAATCAAAGTTGAGCTATCCCAAAACTGTCATAGCAGTTGCCTAACGTTATACGCCGCGCTTTGCGTGAGTTACAAAACAGAACCACATGGCCTCCCTTTACTACTGTAGCAGCTAAGGCTGGTACTTGCTGTTGTTATTAGTACACGCTGCTGCCTCTGGGCAGCAGCTCATTACCCCCAATTTAGCTTGCTTGTTTACATAAATTTCAACTCATTCTTGTTTCTAAGCTTTTAAACTATGCTTGGAAATCAAATGAGACTGCCCTTCTGTTAATATAATAACCTTTTGTTGCCGGGTGGACCAACTGCTGCTGCCAGTGGGCAGCAGCCCTTTACTTTACTTACCCCATGTCTTACATGGTTTTACTTTCCCCATTTTGTTTTAATCCATTTGCATTATGTTTTGGAATATTACATAGCTGGTATGTATATTTTTATTACAAAGATGTACAAGCTGGCTATCTTAGAAGTTTAACTGCGCCAAGTAATAGTTCAAGGAAGGACCCCTCACCCGAGGCCATACTCAGCCACTGCTGCTGCCATGGGCAGCAGCTTTGTTCTTATTTCATGCCATTTTTGGCTTTCTATTGATAAGTTATTTACAAACTTTATTAGAAAGGTAAAATAGTGCACCCACCTTTTAAAATAACTTGCAAATTACAGTCATTACATATAGTACACAAATCAAATTGGTGCCAAACTGTCTGTTTGGCTCTGCAGCACAGTGCTAAGCGCTAGCTGCTGCTGCCTGCAGCAGCCCCGGCCAGCCCAAACTTTCCCCAGCCCCTTCTTTTGCTTGTTACATTACCTTTGTTACACTTCTTGTTGTTTTTTTTTATTGCACCTAAGTTCCAGTAGGTTTTAGATGTGATAACAACCATAACAAAACATACTTAGTTCACAGATTGAACTTCTTAAGCTGCCCAAAACAGTTTGCCAACATAACTTGACATACCAAAATCCCCCTTTTTGTTTTAGCTTAAAAATTTAGTTTTCATTCCATTTAGCAAGGCACAACACTTTAGTTACCCTCATGCATGGTATATATATATAACCCAAGTTTTAATTCTGACGAATAAGCAATTGTTAAGCAAAACAGTTCATTGAGAAATTTTATCAAACACTTTACAGACACTGTTTTGCAACGCAAGTGTCATAGCCATTTATCTTCTTTAAATTCCCAATTTAGCTCCCTTATTACTCCACAGCCCACTTAACCCCTTGTGCCTAAATTCAGCCTACAACAGTCAAACACACAACCAAAATCATATGTATTCAATGGGATCAAAATGATGCAATATAAACTGAACATAGACTTCAAACATAGCACAGCTAGATATTATCTCATAGATTTCACTCCGGTTTAAGCAAACCAATTGACTAACTTCAATTTTAACAGAAAAGATAAGAGGAAGAACTAAGAGTACAGTTATTATATTCATACCTCCTGTTTGATGCGTTCTTGCTCAACTCACAGCTCCTAGCTACAGTAGTTCTTCTTCCTGAATAACCCCAAACTTGGGTACCCTTCTAACTTTTACTTAACCAAGCTCGTAAAATTACAGAGTTTCAAATATTTTTATATCACTTTTTTTTTTTGTGTGGGCTTAGAAAAGAAACTGATCTTTACAACTTGAAGCTCTGCTTTATCAGAATTCTGGCTTTGCTAAACACGTTATAGGCAAGCTGAGTTTTAGAGCTAGGGTACTGAATAATTGCCAGCACATGCTAAACTAATGGAGTATTTCCTGTTTAAAAGCCACGTATCTCACATTAAGCTGAGTGTTATTTTTCTACTGTTAAGCTTTAATTTTAAGGCTGTGTTTGGCGAGAATAAACAATTACCTCCCCTTTTCTGTACTTATTGCACCACATATAACGTATTTTAGATATACCAAAATGCATTTCAAAAATTTGGATATAATATTCGTAAATCATTTCCGTCAAAGTAGAGGGTATTTATTAAATATAATAAATATCAATTATTATACTTGACATATCACCATATCACATATTATACTGCACATGGTAATATAAGTAATATAATAACACATACTTAAATAATAAAAAAAATTATTCCAGTAAACTCTTATTTTATTTACCCTGGAAAATGCGATTCGCTACAATGCCAACTATCATTTATTTTATTTATATTTATAAAAAATTATAAATCTCTGCTTTGTTCTATGAAGTTACTAAGTTAGTGTATAAATACACTATTTTCTTCACTTTCTATTTTGAACTGCTCTTGGTGGCAAAATTTTTTATAATTTTCAAAGCTGCTATCGATCATCAGAAATGAATTAGAATAAGATGATTGCGACCTCTCTAGTTGATCACCTCAAATTTGTGCACCTCTCTTCTGCTCTTACCTCTGGAAAATTTGCGCAGACTGTTTTAAGATTCATACATCACCTATAATATGAGTGTGATTGCAATGTTTATAGAATATGCTGGATGTTTAATTTCCTATGTATTTACTATATTTGCCTTTTGAGAAATTATTTGTGCAGAGAAGGTCTTGAGAGACTTTAAAACATTCTTCATTAAACTAGAATCTAAACGGATTATCAAATACTTGTTACTAGCAAATGATAGTGTCTTACAGACTACATGAATCGTTATTTGCTCTCTTTCTCTACTTATTCGGGTGGCATTGCATTGCATTGGTAATGGCTGTTTCTGGTAGTTAATTTGTTTTTGTGGGCTCTCTTTTTTGCATTTAGTCATTTTGGTTTTTGGGATAAGAATTGAACCTCATTTTCCTTAAATGCCATGGCAATAATTCTACCACTATGCAGTACTAAGGTTGGCTTAAAAAAGGAGTTCTTTCAAGTTTCAAGCACTATTCTGAATAAGCTCTGGTTCTTTCACAGTTTCACTTAATGAAAGAACTATTATTATTTTTATTCCAATTTGCCATTCCATATTCATGTATAACTCATTTATTTTGTTTAGTTTTATTTTTCTCTTTGTAACTGACCTATTATTGGTGATATTACCATTTTACTTTCTCAGGAAGTCATTGAAGAAACAATGGCGAAAGTACCCCTTATGAAAGAAATTGTGGATTACTATAGCGGACCTGACAGGGTAACTGCAAAGAAACAACAGGAAGAGCTGAAAAGAGTTGCAAAAACACTCCCTGAAAGTGCACCTGATTCTGTAAAGCGGTTTACTGATCGTGCTGTTCTGTCTCTCCAGGTTGGCATACTTGCAAATGATTTTACTAATCCACCTTTAAGCCTGTTCATTTTTTTGAGGCATAAAGGTAGCTTATTTAGTATCCAAGTGACTGTATTGCATCACCAAGGAAACTTCTACAAACTTGCTAATATATAGGAATACTACTTGGTGTCTGTCTTAGTACATGAATGTTTCTGTTTGTGGAGCATCAATATGGTTACGTGATATGGATACAACACGGAACGGGATACATACGAAGATTAGTCCACAAGACGGTCTAGAGGTGGGTCTATTTGAGGTTTAGTTCATTAAGGTTAAAGCGGTAAGAGCACAATTTTAGACCCATCCGCTGGACTGTCTGGAAGGTTTGCTAGACAGTCTAGAGTTTAAGTTCAGATTACTGGCAATACACGTGTCTGCGAAATTTTCTACAAACAATGTGGTTACAACTTCAATCAAAAATGAAAACATCATGCCATCTACAACCTCATACCTGAATCATCCTCACAAGCAATAAAAACAGAAAACCATTGAAGCCCAGTTATTTTTGAATCAGTGCCATTATTTCTAACATTATATCTCTCGTACCATGTGCATCTTCTTTGATTGTAATATGTAACCACAGTGAGGATCTCTTGAAATCTCTTACATGTTTAGCATTGTGAAGTTATACTCAGACAATTAATGGAGAACTTCAACGCAAATCTTTTGTCAAAATAAAAAAAAAGTGATAAGTGTCTAAGAGAGAAAGGCAGTGTAAAGAACATGGACAAAAGAGAGAGAGAGAGATTGAATGAGACGGTGGACTTAGCTTCATGAGGATTATTCCAGGATAAATTTTTTATCTTAATAAATATATTTAATTATCCAGCTGATTGTGTTCAAGTGTTAAGAAATATACTTTTCAGGCTTAAAATTTTGGGCTTTTGCAAATGGTGCCGAATTTGCAAGGAAATATTGAGTATATTTTCTCAAACACGCTTATATTCAAATCACTTAATACATACAATGATACTATTCAAGTAGTCCTTGTTTTCAATTACTAATCTTAATCATTAAAGTCGCATATTGAAAAAAATAAGAAAAATTATGTCTGATTGTATCTTATGCAAACCTTAATATGCGTGGAAAAAAAAACAAAGGTCAACAGAAAAAGTAGGGATATCTTTTTGGTATGGAGTAGGACTTAAATACTTTTTATTTTCAATAATACCCTTGGCATATCATCGGATACACAATTTTGGTACATTTAACATTTGCCTTTCAAAACTTTATAGAATCTGCAGAAAAAACAAGGACTACAACACTAAAGCAAAAGAACTTTTTGAAGAATTCTTCAATTTTCCCGTGTTACACTTGTTTTATATTATTACTACTTTTGAGAAGCTACTTCTTATTTTAGTTTTCCTTCATCAAAAAAATGTTTTGCAGAGCAACCCAGGTTGGGGTTTTGATAAGAAATGCTTGTTCATGGATAAGCTGGTCTGGAAGGTCTCACAGCAATACAAGTGATCAAGTTGGATAAACAGAGTGAAATGTGCTCACAATTTCATTCGAGTTCATGAGTAGGTACGATGAGGATGATTGTTTCTCTTAATATTATCCTTGTTGGCTACTGAGATTTTGCTTTAGTCTCTATTATTATCTCATGATCTTAGGATTTTCTTACTTATAAGAAAAATATTTCTTAGGGTTTTGAAATGTAATTGATTCTTGTAATAATTTCTGACAGATGTTTTGCTGCATCTAGTTCAATCCATAGTTACCATGCGTCAGTTTGATTACTTTGTGTACCATGGTTTTTTGTAATTTTAAGTGCTGAGCTTTAGTTGCACGTCTTTAGTTGCACACTTTTGTTCTTTAAGGAGATGCTTATGACTGCTATTAACACTGAACCAGTTTATATTTGAAGCAAGCCAAATATAATATTTTATGTTTCAATATGTTTGCTTGCCCCAAACTATGGAATAATGATTATAAATTCTAATATAATTTATTTGTGTGGAAATTAATGATTTACATCCCTCTGTTTTCAGAAGCTTTGCTAGCTTTATTTAGTGTTCGATCTATTTCTTCTTTTTAGACCTAGAACTTCACTTCATAACCTTATTGCAATACTGAGTGGTTATTTCTTGTTTGTTTCTTCTATAACTGCTAGCTGTTGGTCTGTTAAAATTCATTTAGATCAATAAGGGCTTGAAGGATTCAATAGAAAGAAAAATAAAATGACACGAAACCTACATCGTTGTGCCTGTCAGTTTTATTGATGGGGATCACAAGTAAGAGTAATTGATGTGATTTATTTATTAGTAGGTACTTAGGATATTAATTAGTGATTAGGAACTATTAATAAGGATATTTGAGTCGTTTAGTACTTTTATTATTTCTCACGTAATATTAGGGTTTTGAGTCTCTTTAAATGGTGATGTAGTCCCCACAAGTCATTTAGACAATAGACTAATGATATTGAAGTCAATTTTATTATTCATGCCGTGGAGGTATTTTATTCTTATCGCAGAGGTATTTTATCCATCTTAGTGATCCGTGGAGTTGATGATCGTAGTGATTTAAACGTGAAGTTTAAATCCTAATTTATTTTCCATTAATCATTCATCCTAAATCTGTCCATCATCAGTTATAGCTCTTGTTTTCAGTTAGAGGAGTCACTACATGTAGTTTAAATTGAGAAGATGCTACAGACTTTTTTCCTCCCCTACATGAGCTAATCACTGTATAGAAGATGAGTTCGAGGTTATTTTATTTTGTTCTTACTTAGGATGAACAACTCGTCAGTGAGAAATATAAGACAACATCAATTAAAATTGGTTCAAGTTGGCTCATTAGCTTATACCACTGGGACTCTAGATTCTTAGGGCTTAGGAGTATAGTAAGTTCCATAATAAGGTTAAGCACCTAGGTGATAGTTGTTGTTCATATTAAATTCTTTAGGATAGATAATTGTGAAAGGTTGAGTCAGGTTGACATCTCATAATTGATTCCTGTTGCTCTGCCCAAGTCATAAAAATAATGGATGTTTATTTGAACATGAAACATAAAAATTATTAAAAAATAAAATAAAAAATAAATTGAGAAAGCTATGTTTAAGTTTTAGACGTCAACGGCTCCTTGATTGGGTGTTGTTGTTTCGGCTGCTTGTCTCCTTTATTTCCTCTTCATCCATGTTGTCGAAAAATGTCCCACCTCTTGTCTCAGGCAGACACCCAACTATTGCCCACAAGTTTCTATTGTCAACCCAAACACCACATTAGACAACAACCCATTTCCTTTCCCAGCCGCAACCAATAGTGGGCTAAATACGCCACCAAACACCATCGCTTGCCTCACCATTGAAACTGCCGAGTTTCTCACACACGTAGGGAACAGCTCTAACGAGTAAATCAATAGCACGTCAAATGCTGTACATGCATTGAAGAATGATAGTGTGGGCAAGAAAATCGTGCCTTGCTAGTTAGGGTTTCGTGTTGGCTGAGGAGGAGAGAAATCCACGAAGAGTACGAAATTGATTGATTGATTGAAAAAGGGAGAACGACAGGTGGACGATTACTCCAATGACGCGTGGCAGAATTCCTAGAATTTGGAAACCAGGTTAGGGTTATTGGGATTTCAAGAGCCTTCTTCTTGAGTCCTTTGAGTTGAGAGAGATTGTCCAAACCCTTTTTAGTGCTTTTAGGTGGAATATCCAAGCCTTAAGTCACCAAAAGAGTTCAAGTCTTGTGTCTGAAGAGAGGTCCCCTTCCTAATAGAATGGAAGGGGTATTTATAGGGTTTTCTGGAAAGTAGTCATGTGCCAGGCACATGCTTTCAGGAAAATTCCAATAATACCTTTTAATCATCTGAGTAATGCCCAGATCGTCCTGTCCTTCTAGCCACCAATCCAATCCCTCAATTAATTCTCAAAACGAGTTGTCTCCACGAGCCTTCTGCCTTGGGATCCGTGGAGGCTTCTCTCGGGTCTTGCCTATTTATTTTTGGCTTTTCCGTCTTCATTTCATTAGGTTATGTGAACCCTAATTTGCACAGTTAATGAGGTCTTAGAACCCTAATTGTGCATTTAATTCAATTAGGTCATGTGAACCCTAATTTTATACTTGGACCCACATTTGCCCCCTTCGCGAGAGTCACATTCCCAAATAGACGACCGTGCAAGAATTCTTCAACCCTTTGAACGATTTTGCGGGACTTCACTTTACAGGTCTTGAAAACAAGGGTCCTAGAAGAGGGAATCCCTAGATAGCCAAACACTTAGGGTTAAACCCTAAGGAGACAAAACCTAGCAGGGCTCTTCCTTGGACATATTGGGAAATCTTCTGAAAATCTTTCCAGATCTTGCTCAATCTTTGTTTTCTTAATTTTTTTTTTGTTGAGACACTTGCTTTATTTTATGGTCTCCATCCGTGTGTTGCCACCTTGCCGTATAGTGACCTTGGTTATCCTCCGGATGATGCAGGCTTCGAGGAATTATCAGCAGCACAATAGACCCCTACTCCTTTATCCTTTGTTTTGATAAACTCTATGATTGCTTCTAAAGTAGCTCCTGCTAGAGCTTTCTTCAATCCAAGTGGAGATCTTGTTTCTTGGAGGGGCTTTCACATATCCTCTTCTAGTCAGAAAAGTCTTGAGCATCTCCTAGCTCGATTCCCGCATATACTTGACCGACTGATTATTAAGGCAGCCTCTGCCCAAACCTTCTTTTTAGATCGTCTCACCAACCTTGTTCCCAGGCTTCACGATATGTCTTTATACTCTTTGCGAGTTGAGGACTTGAAGAAATTTAGCAATGATGTAGATGACCTTGTAACCGTGGGTGCTGATATGTCTCCTTTTTGTGCTAGGTTGGATCTTCTTAAGTCAAATTTTAATCTTGTTGCACTATGTTCGGAGGTCGTTGTACGTAAGTGTGAAGATGACACTTTTTCAATACAAATTTTAGAGCTTGATGAAGCCGCAAACAAATTAAAGATCCAGTCTCGAGATCTAAAGTCCCAACTTCGGGATGTAGAATGCCAACTTCAGTACTTAGCATCCACTACTTGATATATTAGGGAGCTGAAAGCTGTCAATATTCGAAACATTGCTGACTTGGAAGCTTTAGCTATGCCCCCACCTCAGTTTGATATGTCATGGCCTTTTGTAGTATTTTTCATTTTCTGTATCAGAAAACTCATTTACATATATTTCATTTATCAAAATAGAGCTTCTTTATCCTTATTAATTGCCTTTAATTTGAATGATTCCTTAAAATTCAATATTTATCATTGAATTTCAAGTTATTCAAATTAATGCTCTAAGACAACAATAGGCATTGAAAGAATAAAAATGAATTTAAAAAAAAGACATGTTTTTTTCGATCTCATGCAAACCAACACTTAACTCTATATTTTTTCATCAAGTAAAAGTGAAAGTTTAACAATTCACTGATAATCAAGTTGCTTTTAGCATAACGTTTCAGATAATAAATCCTGCTTTTGACGGAAAAAGCATAACGTTCGCCACTTTTAGAGATAAAGTGTAACTTTTTCTAGGTTGAGGACTTATACTCAAGTGCCTCAATCACTTTTGAAGTTGAAAGTGTAACTTCCGAGGGCTGATAGTCAGGTGCATCAATTACTTTTGAAGTTTAAAGTATAACTTTTTGATCCGAGGGCTGCTAGTCAGGTGCCTCGATTACTTTTGAAGTTAAAAATATAATTTTGTGATCCGAGGGCTGTTAGTCAGGTGCCTCGATTACTTTTGAAGTTGAATGTGATGCCCCCAAAATAGGTATACATCACCCATCTTGAGTCGCCAAATACATGGTACAAAATTCAAATACAACTTAATTATACAATAGTCGTGTAAAATACAACAAAACATATGTTGTGAGTTTTAATACAAATATTGTCATCTAGACAATATCCATACTCAATTGAGTCCTCATTACATTTATTATCACACTATTTAACAAAATAGTGAGGACTACTAATGCTATTATCTGGACCGTCACTCCGCTCCCACTAGTCCTCGCTACGTTCTCATTTCAAGAGAACAATGAAAGTAAAAGGTGAGCTCAACTAGCCCGAAGAAGAAATATTACTACTAAGATAATATAAAATAAATTATTGTTAGCCTTCAACAATGTTAAACCGATACAATATAACAAACATCAAATTTAATCTGCAATGAACAAGCAATTCATTAAAAGAGTCAGTAGAGAATAAAATCTACTATCTTTTATGATTTAAAAGGTTTTTTCATCACTTTTATCATTTGGGACTCGACTTTTAATAAATAATTCACATCATCCCCGCATTTACGACCAATGATATTCATTAAGTATCACAACCACAAATTATCCATGCACTACTACGCCAAGGATATCTCGTGTATTCATCAATGATCATGATCATGCTAACAACAACATCCATCAATGCACTACGGGCCAATGAGGACTTTTACCACATCATTTGTAACATTACGGTCATGATTATACCGATTAATCCTCGGTCATAATCATACCAAGTCCATCTATGCACTACAGCCCTGAGATGATTTTCAACATAATATAAACATGAGGATGATGACAATGATATAAGAATTCAATAAAACAAGTTCAAGAATTAATTTATCCAGAACTAATAACGTCCAAATTGTCAACATGATACTTCTTTGTAGAGTAAAATTTAAGAATGTCCGGGAAGAATATTTCCATGAAAAGATCTTCGGATGAAGCCTTGAAATATCGAGGATATTCCACTAATTTCATGGAGTATAGAAGTCAAAACTTTAACCAACCGAGTATAATAAAGAATGGAATAACAAAAGAAATCACCGAGCACGCGATAGGCCTTACAGACGAGTTATTCCAATGAGAATAATAAATAACGGAACGGATCATGCGTAAACGCATGCATGTGATATTCCAACAAAATAATAAATAACGGAACTAGGTCGAGATTTAACTTTGCACCGCAGTAATGTTCCAAATGAATAATAAACAACGGAACCGGTGTCATGCGTAAACGCACGCATGTGATGTTTCAACGTAATAATAAAGAATGGAATAATGTAAGAATTTCACCATATACTGTGATTGGATGTATGTGTTATTCCAACATAATGATAAAGAATGGAATAACGTAAGAATTTCACCAAGTATAGGGTGATTGCAAGCAGATACAAAGTTATTCCAATGAATAAAAAAAAAATAGAATAATGAAGTTTTCTTCATGAATACGAAAGAAATAATACCCTTTACCTTAGAACAAACTGGATATAGGAGTAGTGAAGTAAGCGAAATACTTTTCTTCTTTCTCTCTATAGTTTCTCTCTAGAGTTTTTCGGTGAATTCGTAAGAAATAATGAAGAAATGAGCTTCTATTAGGAGAATGGATTGAATAAGAACTAATTCTGAATTCATCCAGATTGATTTACTTTTAAGCAGACGGTCTGTATTGGTTTACTATAAAATATTCTAATAAAACAAAATCTTTTAAATAAAATATAATATATTCTATTTATAATCTAATAAAACGAATAACTTTATAAAAGTATTACATTTTTATATAAAAAGATTTTACTACGCAAAACACTATACACGCATCTATGCAAAATAAAATATAATATATTATATTTATAGTCTAATAAAACGAATAACTTTATAAAAGTATTCTCGCTTATATAAAAAGTTTTTCATTTTATTACATTAATAATACTAATAAAATAAAACTTCATCATCATTATTATAATTCATACTATTAATCGATCATGTCGTTCCTAGGAAAGATGGGGCTTTCCAATAAGAATTTCTCCTATCATGGCAGCGCAATTAGGTGACCAAACATCTCCTTGGCGTAACTTACAGACATAGTTAATATTGCAAATAATAATATTAATAACCCGTCGTCTCAATTATTGATTTAATAATATATAAAATATCGACAATAATTGAATCAATTAACGTGAGATCTTATGCAACAATTCTTGAAGCAATAATTGAACAAAAGCGAGTGACTTCTCACGTAAGCATCAATAATCAATACCGTGTGCTTCTATGCAACCACACGTATTCTCGTATTTTTTAACACCGTGTGTTTCAACAGCTTAACGATAAAACTTCCGTAGTTATTTTCATAAAATATTTTTTGTCATTTTTTCAATCCGATGATAATTTCGTTGTGGGGGTCCACCAATGATTGTCTTGAATCGTCTTTAATATTCCTGTTAAAACGAATATTCCTCGACCAATCGAATATTATATAACAACTTGCGTACTTTGCAAAATTTACAACTATTACCCACAACTATAACATTATATCAAATTCATTCCATAATATTCAAAAATGATAATTATAGAAAATTCATCTTTATTCATAAAAGTTGAGGTCTTACATTGAAAGTATTACTTTCTGGTCCGACGACTTATAGTCAGCTGCCTCGATTACTTTTGATGATAAAGTATAACACTCGGTTGCCTCGTCACTTGGGTCATCCAATTTCTTGGCAAGCGTGATCTACGAGGACTTGAAATCGGGTGCCTCGTCACTTGGGTCGTCCAATTTCTTAGCAAGTGTGATCTACGAGGACTTGGCCACTATTTAGAGTGGACCACCATCTTGGGTGAATTTTTATTATTCGTGTATCTACAGTTCAGAGATCTTTCAACAGTAGAGCCAGTATTTGGGTTGTCCATCATCTTGTGTTGATGAAGCTTGTGTAACAAAACTTCTCATGTCTTCGGATGATCATCTTGGATTTTTCGAGAGAATCTTGATCAAGATTTTGTTTGTGGCCTTTGCTTGTCCATTACCTTTGGGTAGTGAGGTGATGATTTATAGTGTCTCACCATGTATCTCTTCATCATAATTTGAACGTCCTTATTGATGGAAGAAGTTCTATTATCTGATAAGATGTTTGGACAGTGGCTTGTTTAGCACGGTGTTTCCCTTTCCAATTCGATTTCTCCTGCTGCTAACTTCTCGTGATAGATCCTTCGCAGACTATAACATTCCATGGTGGAGTGCCATACGTGTTGATGGTACACACAGAAGTTTGGTCTTTTTTTTCATCTCTTCCGTCACAACAGATCTGGTCCTGGGAGGTTTCACCACTTCATTTTCAACCCATTGTTCATACAGGCCCCTGAATGCCTTCTCACTGCATGTGATGGCCTCTGAAACTGGTATTCTTGTATACTTGTCTCCGGGCTTTCCTCTGCTCCGTTCAACATTTCTCTCGTTCTTCCCCCTCTTGCCCCCTTCTGGTTTTGACTGAGAATCTACCAAAGCCACAGTTGTTGTCCTCTTTCCCTTCCATGTAAACATCGCATGGCTAATGGGAAAATGATTCCTCCCAAGTCTTGTGCAAAAGATGAGAGGGTCGCGAATAAGTCACGAGCTTTTGTAATGAGATAGGGCTCGAAGGCATCTAAAGCACCATTGTTGTATATGCTGACCAGGTTCTTTTCCTCGATTGGCTCTGCACACTTCTGTGCTCGGGCCCTAAATCTATCCACATAATCTGACAGCTCCTCGTTCATCTTCTGCTTGAATCGCATGAGCTCTATAATAGTTACCTGTTTCTGGCAATATGTTCCCTGGCATTTCCTTTCTCCCCATTACATTTTGGAAACTGCGGGAGATGCTCAATATACCCTGCTGGGTATGGCTGTCTCTAAATGTATGTCGGGTAGGGTGGAGTAAAGTCTAACTCTGAAGGTCGAGATGTCTGCTTGCGAAGTTGATTGATCACATCAATCATATCATCCTTCGTCACTTACTGGCTTGTGATATGGACTCTTTGTTGTGTTGTGATGTATTGTTGCATTGGTCGTGTGTATGGTACAGAAATTGGTTGATGTACACTGGTATCATGTAAATTCTGTATCGGTTGTTCTTGTGGGCTAGTTCGTTAGATGAGGCTTGGGATGGTTGGTATCTGCACGTGTGAAAATGCAGGGATAGTGGTCGAAATGATGTTTGTCTGAGGCTGGCTGACTTCCAGTATGGGTTGTGGCATGTCACCAGTGTTCTGAGGTTCTAAGTGGATGATTGGAACGGACTGATTCTCCGTCAATAGAGGTGCAGTCTGACTCTCCTTATTGTTGCTATCGTTGTTGTTGTCCTCCACTCCTACTTGTTCTCCCTGCGAATTGCCTGGGAACATGGCCTTGAAAGTGGGGATCTGCATCAACTGCTGGCGAAAATTCCCCATTTCCTCTTGCTTCCTCTACATCTCTAGCATCATAGCCATCATCATTCCTTGTTCTTCTCATGCTTCCTTCAATGCCTTCTAGTCATGATCATTTGCCTCTTTTCCACTTTGCTTCTTCCTTGCCTTTTTCATGCCATCATGATCTTTGGCCCCTCGCGTATGAAGGACTTGTGGGAGCTCATCCTTATGTTCTCATGTATTTCTTGTATCTGTCCATAATTTTAGTCATCTTGCTCGTCATGATAACCAAAGTTTTATTGGAAAATTACTTTAGAGCTTGTTAAAAAAAGTGTGCCTCCTAGGGGTTGAACCGTTGAGTTCTTCTTCTCTTATTCATTTCTTTTGTTTTGGTCCTCCCTTTGTTCGGTAGTTAGTCTTGTGTCAAGCATCCTTCAGGCTTTCTTGTGGAGTTGCTTCTTGGCCATCTTCAAAATTGAGTTCGTTAACCCTTTCGTATGAATTATCCTCCCAAGGGGAGACCATTTGAAAAAGGTTTATTAAAACTCGTTTGCCAACTCCGGAGGATGCTCTGTCGAGAATATATATTTTTCATGGATATTGTCCTATAACAGAACCAAATTTGTTAATCATATGGGCATTTATATATTAACACATGTGTACATATGTACGAATGCAAATATGGAAGGAATTGTATAATGTACTTCCCTTGATTTGAAAAGTTGGAATTATGGAGTTCTCATACCCCAGTTTTCTTTTTTTACTTTGAAATCGAAAGTAAAGAAAACTTCATGAAATACTTCTTCATTTTTTTTAAATGTGAGAGTTGTCTCTCATTCTTCGCGTAACAAAGCTCTTGAATGATCGAGCTTATGGTTCGAACAAGAGATGAATAATGGGTTGTCCTCCTTTTAATGGTAGTTCAGTCATTATAATGTCTATGGGCCCTAGACTTGACCTTCGCCCTTCCTTGGTAGTAATTGTGATCCATTATGTCTTTCCTCTTGGGTGAGATTCAATTTTCTTTAGATCTTAACATCATCATATTTATTGAGTTGCTCTAACTTGAAGAAGTCATTATCCATGGGGTGATCCGGTGTACCGCTTAGTGATTCTCAACTATGTTTTGTGAGTTCCCAATACATTTGTGTCATCTAGCTTGATTCCAGGTGAAGCTTTTAATCTCGACAAACTCATGCGTAATACCGGAAAAGATAAAATACATACACAATTGTCAGTGTACTGTTAAACATCATGAAAAATAAAATTATACGGATGCATCTATGTTATACATAAAGTTTGTTAATCATGTATACTTATATTATAATGTAAAATATATTTCGTTTTCATATTTATTTCGAGTTGTATCCAAATAATAAAAAAATTATTATTATTATTGGTAATAATAAAATTTATCATATATACATAAATGAGCAATATGTATAAATGAATTAAAGAGATGTATAGATGGCAATATGTATATTTAGCAAGCCCCTTTTAATTTCAACCACCAGTATATTACTATTACTCTATTATAGTAGGTTTCGGAACAAGGAGGGTTCGAGCCACTCAGAAGTAAGGAGGGTTGATTCGAGCTACCTTTCATTTCAGATTAGTGTATATATGAATGCTTAAATGGGGCCACCTTTAAATTGATCATAAATTTAATTTCCAACTCATGCCTCATCAATAAAGTAAAATGATGTACTTATACATGTTTGGATATGAAGGTTGAAGCTTCGAGGAGGAGTTCGTCAGTTGTGCCTTTTCTTTGATATGCTTTTTCCATCTTCCAAGCCTCAAATTGTCGAACCCTTCTTGGGTGAACCATGGTTCCAAAAGTATTTACTAGTTTCAATATCTCGAATCCGAATTTCTCCACGACTCTCTAGCCATAATCATGAAATGCATCCGTAATTGCTCTATTTGGCCGATAATGAAAGCTTGGTTATTATTAACGCTTTGATTTTGTACACTGATTTAAATCACCAAAACAATGAAAGCCAAAATAAGCGCCCAACGGTTTGATGGAGTAATTGTTGTGAAATCAAACTCACGAAATACACTCACATAAACATAAATAAAGAAATATAAAGCATGAACACAAGAATTTACGTGGAAACCCAATTGGGAAAAAACCACGGGGAGAGAGAGTAATCCACTATAATAATATTGGGAGTACAAGCTGTTGTGTTCTATGATATCCTCGGGATTTTTATCTGACCTTATAACCCCTCCAACCTTATGCCGCCATAATATCCGTCCCGACCCCTGTGGGAGGCTTCGATCAGACTTTATATCTCTAGAATGTTCATCGTTTCGGGAGATCGGAATCTTCCCGAAGGACGTTTATCCGACCGTATAACCCCTTCCGACCTTATGCCGCTATAATACTCTTCCCCGACCACATGGGAGGCTTCGATCGACTTTATATCATCCGTCAAAGTAAGCAATAGAGATACGTTGAAATTAACCTGTGGCAGAAGAGGAATCGCCAAAGAAATTGAGAATTTTATGATAGAAGATAAAGACGATCAAATCCTCAACCTATAAGTATGACCCAATCAAGATTAACCCAAGTCATGAGGAATCTTACCAAGACGAAGAAGTATGGAAACGGGACTCTGAAGTCATAGCCAAAAAAAGATTGCTTAAGTGGTCTCTGGCGGGGCTTCTTCCTCTTTAAATCTCCTTTTCAAAGTGAAACAAAGTTCTTCTTTTCCTCTTTCTCCGGGTCTAATTTATTATGATCAAATAATTTACGCTTTTTGCTTTCTAGTATGCTTAGAGTACTTCACTTCATGGTAATTTTTAATTCGGTTGAGTCAAAGAGTCCTCGACCATGCATCATACCGTTCATTTGTCCTCACTTCTAACGAAAGCGCAATCATACATGAGCATGATCCTAGGGATGTTGAGGCGAAAAAGAGTGATCGATCTCTGTTGGATGAGTAAGCGCGAGATTGAGCCTCGTCGACTTTTGAGGAGAAGCCTTTTGTGGAGTAGAGTTTGGCCAAGTCAAAGAGAGCCGTGGACAGTTTCAGGAGGCCCGATTAAGATGAAATTATTTGAGTTTGGAGGTTTGAAAGGCAATCACTCTGAAGGTCGAGATGTCTGCTTGCGAAGTTGATTGATCACATCAATCATATCATCCTTCGTCACTTCTTGGCTTGTGATATGGACTCTTTGTTGTGTTGTGATGTATTGTTGCATTGGTCGTGTGTGTATATGTAAATTGGTTGATGTACACTGGTATCATGTAAATTCTGTATCGGTTGTTCTTGTGGGCTAGTTCGTTAGATGAGGCTTGGGATGGTTGGTATCTGCACGTGTGAAAATGCAGGGATAGTGGTCGAAATGATGTTTGTCTGAGGCTGGCTGACTTCCAGTATGGGTTGTGGCATGTCACCAGTGTTCTGAGGTTCTAAGTGGATGATTGGAACGGACTGATTCTCCGTCAATAGAGGTGCAGTCTGACTCTCCTTATTGTTGCTATCGTTGTTGTTGTCCTCCACTCCTACTTGTTCTCCCTGCGAATTGCCTGGGAACATGGCCTTGAAAGTGGGGATCTGCATCAACTGCTGGCGAAAATTCCCCATTTCCTCTTGCTTCCTCTACATCTCTAGCATCATAGCCATCATCATTCCTTGTTCTTCTCATGCTTCCTTCAATGCCTTCTAGTTGCGGATCATTTGCCTGCTCTCCACTTGCTTCCTTGCCTTTTTCATGCCATCATGATCTTTGGCCCCTCGCGTATGAAGGACTTGTGGGAGCTCATCCTTATGTTCTCATGTATTTCTTGTATCTGTCCATAATTTTAGTCATCTTGCTCGTCATGATAACCAAAGTTTTATTGGAAAATTACTTTAGAGCTTGTTAAAAAAAGTGTGCCTCCTGAGGGGTTGAGCCGCTTGAGTTCTTCTTCTCTTATTCATTCATTTCTTTTGTTTTGGTCCTCCCTTTGTTCGGTAGTTAGTCTTGTGTCAAGCATCCTTCAGGCTTTCTTGTGGAGTTGCTTCTTGGCCATCTTCAAAATTGAGTTCGTTAACCCTTTCGTATGAATTATCCTCCCAAGGGGAGACCATTTGAAAAAGGTTTATTAAAACTCGTTTGCCAACTCCGGAGGATGCTCTGTCGAGAATATATATTTTTCATGGATATTGTCCTATAACAGAACCAAATTTGTTAATCATATGGGCATTTATATATTAACACATGTGTACATATGTACGAATGCAAATATGGAAGGAATTGTATAATGTACTTCCCTTGATTTGAAAAGTTGGAATTGTGGAGTTCTCATGCCCCCAGTTTTCTTTACTTTGAGAAATCGAAAGTAAAGAAAACTTCATGAAATACTTCAATTTTTTTTTTAAATGTGAGAGTTGTCTCTCATTCTTCGCGTAACAAAGCTCTTGAATGATCGAGCTTATGGTTCGAACAAGAGATGAATAATGGGTTGTCCTCCTTTTAATGGTAGTTCAGTCATTATAATGTCTATGGGCCCTAGACTTGACCTTCGCCCTTCCTTGGTAGTAATTGTGATCCATTATGTCTTTCCTCTTGGGTGAGATTCAATTTTCTTTAGATCTTAACATCATCATATTTATTGAGTTGCTCTAACTTGAAGAAGTCATTATCCATGGGGTGATCCGGTGTACCGCTTAGTGATTCTCAACTATGTTTTGTGAGTTCCCAATACATTTGTGTCATCTAGCTTGATTCCAGGTGAAGCTTTTAATCTCGACAAACTCATGCGTAATAATCTAGGAAAAGATAAAATACATACACAATTGTCGATTATCTTTATTAAACATCATGAAAAATAAAATTATACGGATGCATCTATGTTATACATAAAGTTTGTTAATCATGTATACTTATATTATAATGTAAAATATATTTCGTTTTCATATTTATTTCGAGTTGTATCCAAATAATAAAAAAATTATTATTATTATTGGTAATAATAAAATTTATCATATATACATAAATGAAATGATATGTATAAATGAATTAAAGAGATGTATAGATGGCAATATGTATATTTAGCAAGCCCTTTTAATTTCAACCACCAAAGATATTACTATTACTCTATTATAGTAGGTTTGAACAAGGAGGTTCTAGCCACTTTCGAAAGTAAGGAGGTTCGGTCAAAGTACCTTTCATTTCCAATTAGTGTATATATGAATGCTTAAATGGGGCCACTACTTAAATTGATCATAAATTTAATTTCCAACTCATGCCTCATCAATAAGTAAAATGATGTACTTATACATGTTTTGGATATGAAGTTAGGCTTGACGAGGAGGTTCGTCGATTGTGCCTTTTCTTTGATATGCTTTTTCCATCTTCTAAGCCTCAAATTGTCGAACCCTTCTTGGGTGAACCATGGTTCCAAAAGTATTTACTAGTTTCAATATCTGAACTGAATTTCTCCGCGACTCTCTAGCCATAATCGCCGAAATGCATCCAGAATTGCTCTATTTGGCCGATAATGAAAGCTTGGTTATTGTTAACGCCTGATTTTGTACACCTGACGAAATCACCAAAACAGCAGGCCAAAATAGCGCCAACGGTTTGATGGAGTAATTGTTGTGAAATCAAACTCACGAAATACACTCACATAAACATAAATAAAGAAATATAAAGCATGAACACAAGAATTTACGTGGAAACCCAATTGGGAAAAAACCACGGGGAGAGAGAGTAATCCACTATAATAATATTGGGAGTACAAGCTGTTGTGTTCTATGATATCCTCGGGATTTTTATCTGACCTTATAACCCCTCCAACCTTATGCCGCCATAATATCCGTCCCGACCCCTGTGGGAGGCTTCGATCAGACTTTATATCTGTAGAATGTTCATCGTTTCGGGAGATCGGAATCTTCCCGAAGGACGTTTATCCGACCGTATAACCCCTTCCGACCTTATGCCGCTATAATACTCTTCCCGACCCCTGTGGGAGGCTTCGATCAGACTTTATATCTGTCGAAAGTAAACAGCCGAAGATACGTTGAAATTAACCGGTGTGGCCCGAAGAGGAATCGCCAAAGAAATTGAGAATTTTATGACCGAAGATAGAAGACGATCAAATCCTCAACCTATAAGTATGACCCAAGCCGAAGATTAACCCAAGTACAGGGGAACTGCCGAAGCACGAAGAAGTATGGAAACGGGACTCAAAGTCATAATTAAAAGATTGCTTAAAGTGGTCTCTGGCGGGGCTTCTTCCTCTTCGTCTCCTTTTCAAAGTGAAACAAAGTTCTTCTTTTCCTCTTTCTCCGGGTCTAATTTATTATGATCAAATAATTTCTACTTTTTGCCCTTTCTAGTATTGCCGAGTACTTCACTTCATGGTAATTTTTAATTCTGGTTGAGTCAAAGAGTCCTGACCATGCATCATGCACCGTTGCTTGTCCTCACTTCTAACGAAAGGCAATCACATGAGCATGATCCTAGGGATGTTGAGGCGAAAAAGAGTGATCAGATCTCTGTTGGATGAGTAGCGCACGAGATTGAGCCTCGTCGAACTTTGAGGAGAAGCCTTTTGTGGAGTAGAGTTTGGCCAAGTCAAAGAGAGCCGTGGACAGTTTCAGGAGGCCCGATTAAGATGAAATTATTTGAGTTTGGAGGTTTGAAACGATTGATTCGAGAATAGAGATTGCTTTGTCAGAGTCTCCACCATGGGCAAGATCTTCCACCGATTCACTCCAGTTGGTTTCTTCACCGTCCATCAGTGTTGGAGTCTAGGCGAAAGTTGCAAAAATACATTTCCATCTGCAGTCATTTTTAATCCTGGATGAAGCCTCTGCCCTGCAGATCCCTTGATTTGATAATTTTTTTTTTTTTTTTAGAACCCTTATTAGTGGAGGCACATTGTAGGAGAGGTGGACGTCTCCCAAGCCGAGTATTAGACTGATTTAAGACAGAAAAGCACCCTGTCCGCCTTCTTCCTTGAAAAAAGAATACCTACGCATGACCTTAGTTAGCATAAGTACACAAGGAATCAATGGACGTTAATAAGTATAAAAGGTAATGAGTTTTATAATATCAATCAGGTGCTCCAAGTAAAATCCACTAACTCTTGAATAGGTATACAGAACATGCATACGTGTAAAGCAAAATAAAATAAGGATGATGCTATAATCTTAATTATCTTGCTCAGATTACTAGTAGAAGGCTCAAAGCATATTGCATATATACTTTTAAAATTTAATAAAAGAGAGTAACTTAGCTTTATGTGTTGGCTCTCCTTCCCAATAAATCGGTGATTTTAATAATGATAAAACTTTCCCACAGACGGCGCCAACGTTAACGCCAAATTTTGTACGCCTGACGAAATCACCAAAACAAAGAAAGTAAAATCAGCTTAACATTGATGGAGTAATTGTTGTGAAATCAAACTCACGAAATACACTCACATAAACATAAATAAAGAAATATAAAGCATGAACACAAGAATTTACGTGGAAACCCAATTGGGAAAAAACTACGGGGAGAAAGAGTAATCCACTATAATAATATTGGGAGTACAAGCTGTTGTGTTCTATGATATCCTCCTCCCAAACCCTAGCTTGTAGTCATATATATAGAAGCCACCTCCACCCGTATCCTACTAGGAGAAGGACTCCTTATCCCTCTAAATAAGGAAACACAATCCTATTTTAATAAGGACTCTTCCATTGTCATAATAAATACATATGGGCCATTGATGTTGAAAGAGTCGTCCGGGTAGTGAAGCCAGATAATGTCGTGGAGCTTTGAAGCAATGAGAGTTATCACAGTTAGCAGCTACGTGAGTTTGGCCCAAGGAGGGTTCGGCTCAAGCAAGACTCAAATTTGATCAGGGATGTGTCCTTTCTTTACCATATTTGTTCTTCCGAGTTTCAAATGGACGAACTCTCCATGGGACCAGGCCTAGCCAAAACTTGTACGGGCGCCGAAGCCCACAAGGTCGAACCTTGCAAGACCAAGCCTTAGTGTATGCCAAACATAATCATTGATTTTTAATTCACGGACCCGAAGTGATGCTTAGGATCTGTTAAGGCCTGGGGAGCTCATTCCACTTTCTATATCCATTGTAGCCGTGTCACTGAACTCAAACCTCAAAGTTCACGCACATTTGTATGACCGTGATAGCTTTCCAAACCCTTCTTTTGATGATTAGATTGCCAACGGCATTGTAAGCTTCCCGACACAACTCTCGGGCACATTGCAGCAGAATATATTCGGTAAATATGGCGAGATTCAAGTGAATGTCACTTGGACTCCATGATTGATTATAAGAGTATGAATAAATGTATGTCTGTATAATTAATTTGCTTCCCATCCATGTATGCATGCAGCAATATTTATATTTATATGTATATATAACATACTAGAATAAAAAAAAAGATCTCATATGTAATTTCATTACACTGAGCATACTACTACCATGCTACAACAGGGTTTGTAGCATTTAGGCTTTATTGACGTCATGTCTAAATACATGTTGCTATTTTTACACCACATTCCATATCTTCATCTTCTTGTCAGCCCCTCCAGTTGGTGGCTTCGACCAAGAAGGCTAAAAATAGGCTTAGTTGCGCTTGTTCTGCTATGAGAAGAAGTTGTTTATCAACTCTTACAATTATTTAAAGAGTGACATCTATATTTGATTCTTGTTAACGCCAAGATCTTTCTCCATGTCCCAATCACCAAGACGCGTCCGATATCCTGCACAGTTCAACAAGTCAACACCAAAAGCTTGGCTTTGGACCGTCGGGGATAACTTCCACAAGTGAGAGTCAATATCGGCGATCACAAGGTCAACAATGGAGGAAAAATAATGTCTAATGCCTGAGAGAAAATAATAATATGATCGTGTCTTTTTTAATATTTTGTTACTTACCTCCCTTTTTGTGATCTTAGCCCTATACGTACTTCAATCCCGGTTTACCGTGTCACCCATCACCTCCTGACACATTTTTCCCACTCCCGGTCATTTCAAATTTAAAGTATGTAGCTTACTTCTCTCCTTTCTACCACTATTTGCCATCATCATTATCATCTCAGTCTCATCCTCATTAATGCCATGCGAGAAAAGGTGATGAACATAATAATCAACTATTTTTTGGTGTAATGATTACTGGCCAAAGTTGGGTTAAGTGACAATTTACATAATGGGCTAATTTCGAATGACTAAGCCCAAATAAAGGAAATGACCCATATACCGGATCCAACCGAGATAACCCAACGAAATGATCAAGTAATTGGTACCAAATCATTCTGGATCGATAGAACAAAAAATAACATAATCCAAGGAGGCCCATTAAGTCCTACTTAATAAGGAAAAGGATCATGGCCCAACAATTCTTATATTTCTTCATTATAATCTTGTAAATTATATAAGGTTATTGACGTTATTAATTATATATATGAAGTGGATATTATGTCATCATCATAAAGTAATCAAACTAACACTTCATTGCATATATGGCAAAATCTCATTATTATTAAAGGAGGTATACATATTAACTCATATACGTGCATGCATAGACCAAATTACTTTAATTGATGATTGATTTTTATTTCTAACTCATGGTTAGTATGCATAAAAAATAAAAAAATAAAAAAATGGAGTACTCTTTTCTCGTAAAATAATTATTTTGTCATACATGCATGCACTTACTGGACTAACTAGATAATATGACCTGAGAGTTCATCCATACACATGATAAAAGAATATAAAATGCATCTCATTATACACAATTAATTAGCCCATGCAAAAGTCTAATGTCTTGGGAATACCATGTGCTACGAGCCTTTACATGATGAACAACATCACCAAGCAATTAATGGTGGGCCTCATCTATTAAATAAAATGTTGTCCTTAGAGATCTAGTTAGGCGAACCCTACAATGCCGAAGCCTAGAGGGGGTTTTACCGAACCCTGCAAGGCCGAAGCTTAAGGGATTTTTTTTACCGAATTCTAGGTAGCATTTCGAGAAAGAACAAGTTCATAATGATAATAATAATTATTATAATTATTATTTATTTAATTTTTTTTATTATTGTTTTTTTTAATACTCCTCCGTATCTTGACCATGAATAAAAAAAAATTTAATGCACATATACTAATTTTTTAAGTTGAAATTCTTAATGAGTTAAAAAAAATGGTATAATATACTTCCCTCAGTATGAGAAATAGAAGCTATCAAGTTCATGTTGGCCCCAGTTTTCTTTACTTTGAGAAATCGAAAGTAAAGAAAACTCCTTGAAATACTTCTTCAATTTTTTTTTAAAATTTGTGGACTTTTGGCTTTTGTCACTTCAATCGATGGTTTTTTCAGCTCTTGTTCGATAATTTTTGTCGGTGAGACCTCTTTAGCTGTAGCGGCATATTCATCGACGAAACCTCTGTTGGACTTCTGAGGCGTCTTCTGTGATGGTGTCTTCTCTAACCGTTGTTCTTCCTCTTCGTGTTGTGGTCATACCCTTCATGAATTCTACACCTCCCCAGCAGAGTCGCCAAATAAATGTGGGCAAGGAAATCGTGCCTTGCTAGTTAGGGTTTCGTGTTGGCTGAGGAGGAGAGAAATCTACGAAGAGCACGGAATTGATTGATTGATTGAAGAGGGGAGAACGACAGGTGGGCGATACTCCAATGACGCGTGGCAGAACTCCTAGAATTCGAAAACCGGGTTAGGGTTATTGGGATTCCAAGAGCCTTCTTCTTGAGTCCTTTAAGTTGAGAGAGATTGTCCAAACCCTTTTTAGTGCTTTTAGGTGGAATATCCAAGCCTTAAGTCACCAAAAGAGTTCAAGTCCTGTGTTTAAAGAGAGGTCCCCTTCCTAATAGAATGGAAAGGGTATTTATAGGATTTTCTAGAAAGTAGTCATGTGTCAAGCACATTGTAAGACCTCAACTTTTATGAATAAAGATAAATTTTCTATAATTATCATTTTTAAATATTATGGAATGAATTTGATATAATGTTATAGTTGTGGGTAATAGTTATAAATTTTGCAAAAATACGCAAGAGTTGTTATATAATATTCGATTGGTCGAAATATTCGTTTTAATAGGAAATATTAAATGCACGACCAAGACAATCATTAGTGGACCCCACAACGGAATTATTATCGGATTGAGTAAACGACAAAAAATATTTTATGAAAATAACGGCGGAAGTTTTATCGTTAATCGTTGAAACACCGGTGTTAAAAATACGAGAATACGGCGTGGTTGCAAAAGTAGCGCACGGTATTGATTATTGATGCTTTACGTGAGAAGTCACTCAGTTTTGTTCAATTATTGCTTCAGTAATTGTTGCATAGTATCTCACGTTAATTGATTCAATTATTTTCGACATTTTATATATTATTAAATCAATAATTGAGACGACGAAGTTATTAATATTATTATTTGTAATATTAACGATGTCAAAAGTTACGCCAAGGAGAGGTTTAGTCACCTAATTATGCGCCTGATAGGGAGAAATCTTTATTGAAAGCCCCTCTTTCTTGGGAACGACACAGTCGATTAATAGTGTGAATTATAATAATGATGATGAAGTTTTGTTTTATTAGTATTATTAATATAATAAAATGAAAAAACTTTTATATAAAAATGAATACTTTTATAAAGTTATTCGTTTTATTAGACTATAAATAGAATATATTATATTCTATTATGCATAGTATTTTGCATAGTAAAATCTTTTTATATAAAATGTAAATACTTTTATAAAGTTATTCGTTTTATTAGACTATAAATAGAATATATTATATTTTATTATGTATAGTGTTTTGCATAGTCACTGCGTATGTTTTGCATAGTAAAAAATCTTTTTATATAAAATAGAATACTTTTATAAAGTTATTCGTTTTATTAGATTATAAATAGAATATATTATATTTTATTTAAAAGATTTTGTTTTATTAGAATATTTTATAGTAAACCAATCTGAATAGTCTGGCTTTAAAAAGTAAATCAATCTGACCGTTTCAGAATTAATTACTATTCACCATTCTCCTATAAATAGAAGCTCATTCCTTCATTATTTCTTACGAATTCACTTTGAAACTCTAGAGAGAAACTATAGAGAAAGAAGAAAAAAAAGTATTTTGCTACTTCACTACTCCTATATCCAGTTTGTTACAAGGTAAGGGGTATTATTTCTTTCAGTATTCATGGAGAGAACTTCATTATTCCATTTTTTTATTCATTGGAAAAACATGTATACGCTGATTACCCTATACTTGGTGAAATTCTTACATTATTCCATTCTTTATCATTATGTTGGAATAACCTATCTATCTGCAATCTGCGCATACATGGTGAAATTCTTCTCATTATTCTATTCTTTATTATTCTCGGTTGAACATCCCGTGCGCATGCGTTCGCATGACACAGTTCCGTTATTTATTATTCTGTTGGAACATCCTGTTTGTGCATTTACGCATGACCTGGTTCCGTTGTTTATTATTCTGTTGGAATAACATGTCTGTGCGTTTACGCATGACCTGGTTCCATTATTTATTATCCTTTTGGAATAACTTGTATGTGCGGTCTATCGCATGCTTGGTGATTTCTTTTGTTATTCAATTCTTTATTATACTCAGTTGGTTAAAATTTTGGCTTTTATACTCCATGAAATTAGTGGAATATCCTTGATATTTGAGCTTCATCCAGTATCTTTTCATGGAAATATTCTTCTGAGCATTTTTGAGTTTTACCCCACAAAGCAGTATCATGTTGACAATTTGGACGTTATTGGTTCCTGGATAAATTAATTCTTGAACTTGTTTTATTGAATTCTTATATCATTGTCATCATTCTCATGTTTATATTATTTTGAAATTCATCTCATGGCACATAGTGCGTAGATGGACTTGGTATGATTATGACCGAGGATTATTCTTAGATAATCATGGTAATAATGTTATAAATGATGTGGTAAAAGTCGCCATTGGCCTGTAGTGCATTGATGGACAAGTTGTTGGAATGATCATGACCATTGATGAATACACAAATATCCTTGTCCGTAAGATGCATTGGATAATTTGTGGTTGTGATCTTAATGAATATCCTTGGTCGTAGTGCGAGGGATGATGTGTATTATTTATTAAGTTGAGTCTCAGCGATAAAAGTGATGAAAAACCTTTTAAATCATAAAAGATAGTAGATTTTATTCTCTACTTGACTCTTTTAATGGATTGCTTGTTCCACTGCAATTAAACTTGATGTTTGTTATATTGTATGAGTTTAACACTGTTGAAGGCTAAAGATAATTTATTCTGTATTATCTTAGTCATAATATTTCTTACTGGGCTAGTTGAGCTCACCCTTTTACTTTCATTGTTCTCTTCAGGAAATGAGAACGTAGCAGGGACTAGTCGGAAAACGGAGTGACGGTTTAGATTATAGCATTAGTAGTCCTCACGATTCTGTTAAATAGTGTGATAATAAATGTAATGAGGACTCAATTGAGTGTGAATATTGTCTAGATGCAAATATTTGTATTAAAACTCACAGCATATATTTTGTCATATTTTACACGACTGTTGTATAATTAAGTTGTATTTGAATTTTGTACCATGTATTTGGCGACTCAAGATGGGTGATGTATACCTATTTTGGGGACGTCACAGTTGGTATCAAAGCTGAGGGATATGATCCCTGGCTAAAATGTGAGACAAGAACTAGGAGGGGAGAGACGGGGAATTCCTTCACTAGTATGACCTACCTAAGTTTATTTATATTTAATTGGTCGGTCAGAGTATAGGGATAATATGTGATATGTTAATTAACCCTTGTTTTGTGTCAGTATTTGAAAATGACATCCGAGAATGTTGAGAACGTCAATGGAGCACAGGAGACCGTTGAGTCTCCACAGATCAATAATCAGGATAATGTGCATCAGGAAGGCGACAATACTCAGGCAAACAACAACACGGACCAGATGATGAACGATGAAATGTTCGAGGCTTTATGCAATTCATGCAACATCGAGCAAGAAATGCGCCCCTCGTCCAAAATGCAGTGGAAACACTTGCAACTCTTGACGGCCATCGCTAAGCGATTCAGGAACTAGGACCACCGGAGTTTTTGGAGAGCCAAAACCACTTAAGGCGGAGACGTGGATAAAGCAGATCTGCAAGATATTTGATGTTTTCGGATGCTCCAAGGAGCAAAAGGTTTCCTTTGCCACCTTCATGTTGCGTGCAGAGGCAGATTACTGGTGGGAATATGTAAAACATACTCAACCTGCCGCACTGAAGATGACTTGGGAGAAGTTCCAAGAATTGTTCAACGACAAGTACTTTCCCGAAAGTATTCGTCACATGAAAGAGGTAGAGTTCATCAAGCTGGAGCAAAACAACATGACCGTGTCGCAGTACGAAGCCAAGTTTGCCGAGTTGTCCCGGTTTACGTCCCAATTGGTTGATAATGAGGAGAGAATGACGCGAATGTTTCTAAAAGGTTTGAAACCTGAGATACGTCAATATCTTATCTCTCATAAACTGTGTTTGTATTCAGATGTTGTTAATAGGGCTCAGTTATTGGAGCGCGATAATGAGTCAACCCAACCAAAAGAAAGCAACCGACAAAATGATAATACCAGTGATAACAGTCATCGAAGCGGTGACAATAAGCGTGGAGGGAATCAACATGCCAGAAATGGTAACCACTTAGGTGGTAATCATGGCCAAAATAATAAGAATGGACATTTTAAGAAGAGGAGATTTAACAATGATGGAAAGACGCGTCGACCAAAGACCCGTTGTTAAGGAAGGAGAACGACCACTATCATATGCTTCAAATGCAGGGGGAGAGACACATCACCAAAAATGCTGCGATGTCGTCCAAAACATGTTATAATTGTGGAAGAGAAGGTCACCTAGCCCGATTTTGTCGCTCACCAAGACAAGTTCAAATGGGATGGAGGCACCAAAGGGCGTCTAGAAAAGTCAAAGCCAATGTCTGAGGAGGCGTTTGTCGTGACCTCCCAGAAAGAAAGGAACCTGAACGAGGTCATCACGGGTAAGCTTATCATAAAATCTAGCGAAGTATATACCTTATTTGATATCGGTTCTACCCATCCTTTTATTTCTCCTACTTGCGCTCAACGTTTAAATTTGACTCCGGAGAAATTGGACTTTGACTTATCTGTTGAAATTTCGTTGGGAGAAACCTTCATTGCATCCATTGTTTATTAGTCTTGTTTGCTTCAAATCGGTACCCTCACATTGCCTGTCGATCTTATTTCATTGAAAATACTTGCATTTGACGTAATTCTAGGGATTGATTGGTTAACTACTCATCATGCAAAAATTGATTGTTTTCGTAAGGTTGTTAGCTTTCATATTCCTAACCATCCTATTATGCGAATTCAAGCAACCAAACCATTAAAATCAATCACTGTCATCTCAAACCATAAAGCTATTCATTTATTGAAAAACGGATGTCAAGCTTTCTTAGTTCATATCACGGATCTAAACAAAAATACGTCGCTTTTGAATGATATTTCTATTGTTAATGAATTTCTTGGCGTATTCCTCAAGAACTTCCCGCCTACCCCAGGCGTGAAATTGAATTTTGTATCGATCTTGAACCCAGATAAAACCCATTTCAAAGCCCCATATCGAATGGCTTCTATTGAACTTCGAGAGTTGAAGACCCAACCGCAGGAATTGTTGAACATCGGTTTCATTTGTCCTAAAGACGTCTCTTTTGGGGGTGCTCCCTGCTTACATTCGTGAAAAAAAAAAAGACGGGGAGTATGCAACTTTGTATTGATTATCGGGGAGTTGAATCATGTCACCATCAAAAATAGTTACCCATTGCCATGTATTGATGACCTGTTTGACCCGATTTGTAAGCGCCAAATTCTTTTCAAAGATTGATCTTCGTTCCGGATATCACCAATTGAAGATTAGAACCGATGACATTCCAAAGACGACTTTCAGAACTCGGTACGGGCATTATGAATTCCTAGTCATGTCTTTTGGATTGACTAATACTCCTGCTGCCTTCATGGATATGATGAACCGAGTATTCAAGGAATATTTGGATCACTTTGTGGTCGTCTTTATTGATGACATCTTTATTTATTCCAAAAGCCGTGAAGATCATGAGAAACACTTGAGGCTGATACTTCAAAAGCTTCGTGAATATAAGCTTTATGCCAAATTGAAGAAATCGCGAGTTCGGCTTAAGGAAGTAGCATTCCTTGGGCACGTGGTATCAAGTCATGGAATATCTGCTTGACCCAAAGAAAGATTGAAGCTATTCAAAACCGGAGCAACCTAAATCGATGAATAGAAGAACGTAGCTTTCTCGAACACCGGGTTATTATCGGAGATTCGTAGGGGGTTTCTCTCGAATCGCTACTCCCTTAACTCGGTAACTCGAAAAGATACAAAATTCGGTTGGAACGAGGAATGTGAGAAGAGTTTTCAAGAACTCAAGAGAGACTCATTTCAAAGACTGTTCGACAAATACCATCCGCTCGGAGGGATTTGTCATCTACGGTGATGCTTCAGCAAAGGGTTAGGATGTGTTCTCATGCAACATGGGAAAGTCATAGCCTATGCCTCTCGACAACTCAAAGAATATGAGAGAAATTATCCTACTCATGATCTAGAGTTGGCAGTTGTTGTCTTCGCACTTAAAATTTGGAGACATTACTTGTATGGGGAGAAAGTGGAGATCTTTACGGATCATAAAAGCCTCAAATATTTTTTCACTCAAAAGGAGTGATAATAAATGTAGTCATCACTATTCTGTTAAATAGTGTGATAATAAATGTAATGAGGACTCAATTGAGTGTGGATAATGTCTAGATGACAATATTTGTATTAAAACTCACAGCATATGTTTTGTCATATTTTACACGACTATTGTATAATTAAGTTGTATTTGAATTTTGTACCATGTATTTGGCGACTCAAGATGGGTGATGTATACCTATTTTGGAGACATCACACACATGCTTTCAAGAAAATTCCAATAATACCTTTTAATCATCAGAGTAATGCCCAGATCGTCCTGTCCTTCTAGCCATCAATCCAATCCTTCAATTAATTCCCAAAACGAGCTGCCTCCACGAGCCTTCTGCCTCGGGACCCGTGGAGGCTTCTCTCGGGTCTTTCCTATTTATTTTCGGCTTTTCCGTCTTCATTTTATTAGGATATGTAAACCCTAATTTGCACATTTAATGAGGTCTTAGAACCCTAATTGTGCATTTAATTCAATTAGGTCATGTGAACCCTAATTTTACACTTGGACCCACACAATCTCCGACCAGTTCTAAAATTAACGATATATTTTGACTTTTTAAAGTTAATTTGCGAAATTCTAAAACTCAAAACTGATATAATTTCATTCAACTTTTGTAAACAACAAAAATAATAATTAGTAGTATTTTATAATTAGTTGATAATTATTAGATTTGCTTGTACTAAAATTAAATAACTCTATATCAATTTTAATATTTTAAAATTTTGCGAATTAAATTTAAAATAAAATATTAAAATGTATTTTTAATTTTGAAAAAGGAGTAGTAGTTGTCAAAATACTGTTACTTTACAATTTAAGAGTCCTCATTACACCTTGAGATGTTCTAAAACTAGATTCATTGATTGGGTGCTTCCATTTGAGAACACCTGCACCACATTTGAAATTTGATTGATAGTTGATTGATATCCACATTCCTCACGGCTTGCTTGATCGATTGGGGAGCTAGGTTAAGTGGGCTACTTGGAACCATATTAAGCCAACCATTTGTTGCTTTTTGATTTTGAAAGGCACCCATAAACACCATACCCTATAAATGGCTTCCAAGTTGTAAAGCAAACAAGACAATCCACTCTCCGAATATATAATAGAAACAAAATCCATCACCAATCATTGGTAGGTTGAGTAGTTGTATCAACCCATTTTCTTTTATTAATTAAATTAATTATCACTTGCATATATAATATCTAAATAATTTCCTTATATATGATGGGATGGGATGGAAAAGGAAAAGGAAAAGGAAAGCTAGCCTTTGATTGATGAGATCGATCCTAAGGAAATGAAAACTCAAAGAAAATTGTACAAATTCATGTTTCTATTGCCATCAACATGCATGTACTTGATTAAGCTAAATTAAAACTACTTTCTAAAGTGGGCAGTTGCAATTAATATACTATGAGGAATTAGTTTAGTTTAAGATCGATTGTGGAGTTTTCTACTTTAGAAAATCTTTTGTTTGATTAAATTACTACTGTACGTGTGTGTATATATATATATTAGTAATTAATATTCTTAGTAAAGTACAGGCTGTACATTGGCTATAAACATTAATTAATAACAACAAAATATAAAGCAATAATACTTTCCACTCCATACTTTTAAATATCTATTTTATTTAGATGTTTGAAACTTAATGAATAACATATATATATTAGCTAGCTAGTCATATATATGATATGAAGTAGATAAGCTAGAAACGTAGGCTCAAAGGCATATTACTTGAACTAGCATTATACAAAGACTTAAACTTCAATATTTATTTTATATGCTGTGGATCGATCGGAGTGCATTATTGGTCATATACCTCCAATATCATAGGAATATCTCCAAGCTTAAGGAATTTGACAGGATATGTATTACCTCACTTCCCACCATGCATTATTGGCCTTCAATAGTAACAATAATTTATCAACAATTAATATAAAAAAATTAAAAATATATAAATTAACCACTTTTTCAAATTAGATTACTCGTAAAATTGAGTCTCAATTTTTTTTTATATATTTTGTGCGTTTTAGAATTAGAATCTCATTTTCGAAGAAAGATAAAGAAAAAAATAGAATAGAAAGTGACCTCATATTCAAAATTTATCATTAAAGAAACGTGGCAAATTAACTTATCGTTCATTTTATATCACTAGTCAACATTCCTAAAAAAATATTAGCTTTGTTTTAAAATATTTGATCATTATTACTGACTTTTTAAAAATTAATTTAAAATATTCTCAAGCTCAAAATAAATAAATTTTTTTTGATAATTAATGAGACTCGAGGTAGGGCGTATTAAAGCGATAAAACGTCAACCACTGCATATAACACTGCAACAGTTTCCAAGTAGCTGGCACAATTATCTGAGTTGTTACTTGCTATAATATATATATATATATATATATATATATATATATATATATATATATATATGAAACTATATTATAATTACACTTAATTAAACAAACATTAAAACTAGTAGAACCAATTAAGGAGTCATGGTCAGCCAGCCAGGTTGGATAGATCGATCGATGGATGAAATAATTGAGGAAGTAGAAGGTTTGAATTAGAAGAGTAGTTTAATTAATGGAGTAGTAAAATAGAAATGGTCCTTTCAACAAAAACCAGCATATGCTATGTATGCATCACTGCTGCAATGTTCTTTACAGATACGTAACGATCTTTCCTATATAATATATATACTACCCCTGTCCGAAAATAAGAGTTAATTTTTGAGGTAAATTGTTTGTAGATGGAAATAGAGACTGGTAATAATTAAGGGTCTTTCTTTCTTTTTAACTTTTTGGGGAATTTTCCATCTACGTATACTCCTCCGACTTTATTTTATTAAGGTTGTACTTTTCTCCCCCTGATATGGAAACGTCCTAGGGATGGATCCAATTATATATCCTTGAAATTGAGTTCCATCACACTAGCTAGCTAGGGTTGGTCATTATCACTTACATATATAATGCTTGTACACAAGTATAATAGCTAGCTAGGCACGCATCCGAAAGTACGTTAATATTATACTACTTCACTTATAGAATTAATTAACCCATCAAATCATAATACACGTATCTAACTTGTCATAATATTATTGAGCTTGCGGATACACTATAATTAAATATAATAATTAGACATAAAAATTAGATTTTAATCTCATGCCTCAAAATGTTCAACATGTATGTACCCGTAAGATTAATTTACATCAATATTTCTTCTAAAAAAAATCTTTAGCAAAACTTTTCTCAAGGATTCAACCGTCATTAAAAGTAATGATTCTTGATTTCATGGGTACCCTCAAATTCATTGGAGTTGTAATTATTTTGTTTGTAAAACTGGAAAACTATAAATATCTAGATTTATTGTAAGGTATGAATCTTTGTAATATTAATTGTGGTTAGACTTGGATGGGTTAATCCTCCTAGTCTCAAATAAATAAATAAATATATACCATGAACTCCACACTTATACACGAGTCTAGCTCTCGTTTAAAAAGAAACTTTGTTGTTATTGTAAATTTGGATGGTTTTCCTCTGTTAATAATGAAAGAAGCTTTGTCTTTAAAGAAAGATGTAAAGTAGTTAAATAAACCCAAAAACTGAAAGTGTATTGTGTGTATAGCCAGCCCATCATCCAGCTTGCTCCCAAAGCCTAATCAATTTACTAAACCCATGCATGTCCAGCTCATTAGGTACATACATATAATGTTCATCTGTTCTGTTCTGTTTTAAAAATTAAAATTATTTCTTAAAATACATATAAACAAGACATGAATCGATGTTTTTTTAAGGATAAATTCTGATAGATCGATTATACTGTTAGACATTTATTCAAATGTTTATAAATTTCGAATCACGCCTGCAACATTAATAAACAGATGATTATATATATATCGTGATCAACCCTCTCAAGTAATTTCGGTTAATAACATTAGATCATTCTACTTGATGACGAGGTTAGTGCTTAACTTATAACTAAGAAGTCCGAGTTAACCTTAAAATTTTATTTTCCCATCCCACGCGTGTATAAATTTTTTGAATCTGTTAAATTTTTTGGATCCGTTAAGTTAACTTTATGATAAGTTGATCAAATAATCAATACAGTATTGACACACGGAGAAAGATCACCTCTCGCCTATATGTCGACACTGTATTGATCAATTGACTTCATGTTAACGATTCCCAAATTTTCCACGTCAAAAGTTTTACGTCACACACTGAAACTTACATGGTCTAATCATTTATGAAAAATATCTCCACGTTTCATAACCAAAATATAGTACTACTAGTAGTGTAAAGAAAACGTGTCCATGTTGGTCAAACCTTGCCACCACATGTATATAAAATAGCTTGAGTTTTAAGCTAGCATCCACCGTCCACGTTTAATATTCCCAGAAGTTTCCAGATATGGTAATGGATGGATGGAGGGAGGGAGTATTTATTAATTTATTTTATTAAGAAATTCAATAATATCAATATGAGATACAGAAAACAAAGAATAAATGTGTGTGTAAATTATTATATATAACACTAAGAATACCACTTGATGATTGAGTATAACAAAGTACACAGGATCCTCGTAATATTATTTGTGATCCAATTTTTTTTTTATTTGCTTTTTATAAACATTAGTGTAAATGAAAAAAAATGCAAATATCACTTCTTTAAAATAAAGTCTTAACTTTACATTTACCAATAACTTATTTATACTTGTATATAATAAGTGGTAATTTGAGTCGATTCTTAATTAATTAGGAGTCAATTTCATTCGTACAAAATTATTTTATTAAGTTAATGATAAAAATAAACAAATTTAAGTTTAATCATAAGTTCAATTATGTTAAATACGTTAATATGCGACGTCATAAGTTCAATTTAAAATCGCCCCTTCCTTATTTCATTCAATAACAATTAATTAAATTAAATAGTTAGATTTTTAGCCTAGAAAACATACAAAAGTTATTCTTCTCCCAAAACGTATTGCTATATTAGCAGTTATTATAAACATTTAAGATATGTATATATCATTTAACATTTAAAAAACATATAATCGTTATTTGTATTTAACATTTAAGATATGCATATCATTTAATATTTAAACTCCAATAAAACAAATTAAAATTATTTGGGAATCATGTACTACTCCTTAATATATATATATATATATATATATATATATATATATAATTTTGTTTTAAATTAATTAATAATTATTGACTTTATGAAACAGGATGAAGTTGATAGTTAAATTATACATTGAATTGTTGTTGATAAAAGAATACATATACTTTTAGTAACTAACTTTGCATAGGTACACTCCTTGTTATATTTAACAATCCAAGAGAGCCCTAAATTGAATTAATTTTGTTGATGATAAATTGATAATGGGAATTGTTAAATTCACAACAGTTTTTGTTATTTCTATAACAAAAAATATCATATATAACGACAAATAAAAATTGTATAATTTGACAACTTTTATTGTAGAAATAACGTTTTACAAATTTTTTCATCATAATCTATATATCAGGTGGGCTCAAATTTTTCACATCAAAACAGGTCCCAAATATTCATAATCTTTAATTGGCCAAAAATCTATTTTATAACTTATTCGACTATAGGGAATTCTATAATTGAATTAACTTGATTGATCATAAAATTAGCAGATAATTATAAAAAATAAATAATTTAAACTGAAATGAATTTATTGGGTTAAAATAAAAGCATGTCACACTAAGTGAAAAAAAAAACATATAAAAAAAATAAATACCAGTGATCCTCATGTTATTTTTTTTTCTAACCTTATAATTATGAATATATGATACAAGTATACAACTAAAAAGGGGCTATAGTCCACTATTTTTTTTCCGACCTTATAATTTTAACATGTTTTTTTAAGTATAGACCGTGTGATTGAGGGGTAAATGGAAATTTGCTCGAGTAAAGAGTTGAGAAAAGTAAGACAAGGACAAAAAAACAAAAACAAAAGTAATTCAACAGACGCAACGGTTTGGCTATTTAAACCCAATCTCTGCTCCGTCTTCCTCCCCCTCGTCCTCCTGCTTATTTCGTTTTAATCTAAACAATTTTTCTCTCTCGGCAACCCCCCCCCCCCTCTCCCCCCACAACCTATTATTTCTCTCTCTATCTATACATTCCATCATTTCGTTATCTCAATACTTTCTCTCTCCTGCATTCCGTCATTTCTCTGGTGAGTTCGGTTCTCAAAATCTTGCTTTCATATATACCAATGGCGTTTCATTTTCTTATATATATATATATATGATTGTGGGTTTTTCTGGATCCATCAGTTTCTTCATTATGTGAAAATTTTGAGGAAAGTTGTTTTTTTTCTTTCCTATTATTTGGTTTCAATTGGCATTTTACCCATTTTTCTGGGGTCGTTGAAAATTCGTTGTCTTGAAGTTTTTCTCTATTTTTTAAAAAACCAAATATGAATTTTTGATTCATTCATGACCCATTGGTGAAGTTCGTTTCTTTTCTGTTTCTTTACCTAATTTTATGCTGTTAGTTTTCTGGGGTACTTAGGAATTTAATTATGATGAGCCTGAATATTATTGTTCAAGTTTTTAGATATTCAGTAAAATGGGCTTTTAGTTTTAATATTATTTAATACTTTTTAGAATTTTACTAGCATCCTTGAGGGTATTTTTTGTTCTTTTTCTTTTCTATTCTTTTCTTTTTGATCCTTGTATCCGCAAGGTTTGTAATTTTAAATGATCCACATTTGATGGCTTAGTTTGTATTAGTGGCTTTGAATTGTCCTGTTCAGGAATTCAACAAGCCCCAATTTTTAAGTAGTTGGGGATGGTTATAAAAACTGTCGAGCTAAAAGACCTTTTTTACTGTACCAGTTACTTTTTGAGTTAGAATTCTGTGAAATTATAGTCATCAATTTTATTTGAATCCATGAGAAGTTGTAGGTTGAGAATTATATTGAATTTTAATATTAATTTGGGTAATTTTAGATTTTCTTGGTCCGTATTCGCTTACGTATCTTCATTCTATATTCAAGAATCAAGATGGAGTTTGAGAACCCGTACAGGCAGGTTGAATTGCCGAAATATGATTCTCTTCTTTTTGGTAAGTATTTAATTTGAAAACAATGGCTTGAAGATTGCATTATTTATGGAAAAGGTGAGTAATAATTATGAGTTTGAACTTTGAACTTTCAGATCTAGATGATACTCTTTATCCCCTTAGTTCTGGCTTGGCAACTGCAGTTCGCATTAATATTGAAGGTATTGGTCTATTTTTCGACTCCTTGTGTCTGCTTTAAGTTGTTAAATACTTATTTAATATCTAATTTTAGTTTCTGATAAACTCCTCCAGATTATATGGTTGAAAAGCTTGGTATAGATAGGAGCATAATCTCTGAGGTGGGTAATTTACTATACAAGAATTATGGTACAACAATGGCAGGCCTTAGGGTATGTCTTTTAAGTCGACCTTTTCTCAATTCATGTTATCTAACCGTTTAATCTATATATAGTGTTTTATCTGTAATATAACATTCATGAGATTTTACTTATGCAGGCTATCGGCTATGACTTTGATTACGATGAGTATCACAGGTGAGGAAGTACACCTGACATTATACCTTTAGTTATTGATACGTCATACATATTCTTTCTGCTTGTTTGTTTGTAATATTGATGTATGATTTTTTTATTTATTTTTTCAATTTTGCAGCTTTGTTCATGGAAGATTACCTTATGAGAATCTAAAACCTGACCCTGTTCTAAGAAGTCTTTTGCTAAGCTTGCCTATCCGCAAAGTTGTAAGCATCTTAACACAAGTTATAGGATCATTGAATTGTAAATAGTGTAGTTGTACTGTGGGTTAGGTGTGGAGCAGTTATTTTACTTGCTGATATTTTTTTTACTTTTTAATTTGCACATTAGATCTTCACAAATGCCGACAAGGTCCATGCGGCCAAAGCACTTAGCAGACTGGGGTTGGAAGATTGTTTTGAGGGGATCATTTGCTTTGAGACTCTGAATCCTACTCACAATAGCACCATCTCTGATGATGAGGATGATATTCAGTTCACTGGTTCAAGATTATCTTCCAATACCACGACTTGCAGCACTGAAATTTTTGACATTATCGGCCATTTTTCTCAGCCTAATGCTTCAGCTTCACTATTACCAAAGACACCAATCGTCTGCAAGCCATCTGAACATGCCATTGAAAAGGCTGTCAAGATAGGCAACATTAACCCCCAGAGAACAGTAAGACACTGATACTTAGGAGTTGAAACTCGTATTCTGTAAATTAAGTGCTATTCTAATGCTCTTTCCATTGTTGAATTCCTATTTCAGCTGTTTTTTGAAGATAGTGTTAGGAACGTACAGGCTGGAAAACGTGTCGGCCTTGATACGGTGCTGGTAAGTCCTCCCTAGTGATTCTGTGCATAGATAATGATATGCTTAGACTGGTACCATTGCTATATTATACTCACTTGAGAGGCCTATTTGAGTTGTCGATTTATTTTTCTTTCTTTCTTTCTTATGCATATCAAGATTTAATATGTATAATTCTTGAATGATGTTTACAGGTTGGAAATTCTCAAAGGGTCAAAGGAGCAGATTATGCATTAGAGAGTATCCACAACATTAGGGAGGCACTACCAGAGCTTTGGGTTGCTGGCAAGATATCATCTGAAGTTGGTAACTATGACAAGGTTGCAGTGGAAACATCTGTGACAGCTTAGATTTATGTTGTACTTGTCATTCTGAGTAAGAGAGGAATTAAGCATATGTTAATCAAATGATGTAAATGTTTTGTTGTTTATCATCAATTAATATATTTTAAGTATTTTGTCTTCCCCTTCTTTCTATCGTCGGCAATCATGATCAGTTTGAAATCATTTTAAGAAGATGAAAATGGCATTATAATTACACATTGCTGTAGCAAAATGTTGATTTTCTTTGGTTAAGATTTAGTAAATGATGGAAGATTGACACATCAACAATAGCGAGAACTTGAATTTATAAATATATTAATTTTGACTATTTGTTTATACATTGTTTATTAGGAGCTCCATAATAAGGTTTCCTTTAGAATGAAAGGACTCTTTTTTGAGATCCGGTTAGCATGAGTTTATTATTTGATAAGTTGGTTAATTGGTCAATAGAATACTGACACACGTAGAGTCTCGCCTGCGTGTCAATTGACCAAGATGAAAATGGCATAAGATTGTTATATACACATTTTAATAAGCCGGATTCTATTGCTGCAATTAAGACTGTAAAATTAGCAAATAATTCGGATTCGATTCGTACTCGTTCGACTAAAAGTTCGATTCGAGTTCGACTCAAAATATAAATGAGTCAAATATGAGCACATTTTAAAGTTCGATAAATTACTTGAGCCTCCTCAAATTATAATTTTCTATTGATACTCGGATCATATTCGTTAGAAAAGTCTAAATTACTCGGGCTAGATTCGGAATCGGGCTAAATTTGATAGTTAAATGAGCCTCAATCAAACTTTATTTTATACTCGTTAAATTTTGTGAACCAAATCTGAACAACTCAATACTCGGATGACTCGATTCGTTTCCGCCCTTAGCTGCAATATGTGTAAATAGTTGCCTAATTTCTGGATTTATTGAATCAATTGCCTTTGAAAGATTAAAAGGTTTTGAAGCTATACTAAAACCAAATAAATAGAAATGAATATGCGCTTTATTCCTGTCCAAGTTCATGTGCGGCACATATAATTATTATACTAAGAGGCTGGATAAACCTTTAGCAACGAACATGTCTGTCGTTAAAACTCATAACATGTCTGTTATAGATTTGTCCGTCACTAAAAACTGTTAAATATTTCTTTAATACCTAATTTTGATCATATTGATCGCTAAAATCTGGTCCGTTCCTGAATTATACTAATACATTAGTGATTAGACTGTAAAAAAGTTATAATCCTTCAAAAAAAATTTAATACCCTCATTATGAAAAAATATTAATACAATTACAATAAATTATTACATAATTAATCTCAATAACAATATTAAATGGGTAAGAATACAAATCTTACAAATAAAACAACTAATAAAAAAAATAACGTTCCACAACAAAGTAAATGAAATAACAAAAATTGAAGCTAGATTCAACTATCATAGTCTAAGGGGTGTTTGATAAAAATTGAATTTAAATCAAATCAATCAATTTGAATGAGTTAAATTTGAATCTCTTTTGATAATTGATAATTAAAACATCCTGAATGACAAACTTTATTATTTTACCCTTCAAAAAAATTCAAAATTGTTGTAAATTTATTTAATATTACTTAATATAATAGTTAATATTTATTTTAAATTTTAATTTTTTTACTTCATTCAACTCATTTAGTCATTCATTTAACTCATTCCATTTTACCGATTCAAATAATTCAGATTAAATTCCATTCATTTCTAAACAAACACCCAAGACATAATCCACATAGCCTTTTATCTAAAATTAAAAATACAATTCTCTTTTAAAATAATTATAAAAATAAAAACAATAAAATTTTATTTAATTTTAGTTAAAAAAAAGCATGTCTATTTCAAACTAACATAATAAGTCGGGATAAATTTATATAATTTTAAAATAATAGAAATTAATTTAATATAAGTCAAAATGTTTAAATACTGAGTTGGCTTTTGTAGCACGTGTTCCTTTCATCTTTCCACTCCACCACTTGGGAATGGGGACGTGCATCGATTGCATCAATTGCATTTCTAGAAGTTGCTCGTCTCTTCTACTTGTAACCACCAGAACAGCAAAGGTTGCAGTGGTAGAGCTATGGCGGATTTCACCTCATCCACGGTCCTTGTTACCGGAGCTGGTGGTAGAACTGGTAAATAATCTTCATCTCTCTTTATATATCTTTAATTAGCGGGTAATCTTCCTCCATATATGGGATGAACAATCAAAATTGAAGGTTGGTTTTACGAAATATTAAATTCGTAAAAAGAAATTATTCAGACCTATAGGATTAATAAATTTAAATTTTAAAATTGATATGAATTCATTTAAGTTTTCAAAGCAACAAATATGATTACCTTTTAGCTTAGCTAGTTTACAACAATTGTAATGGATTCGTATTGATTTTGAGATTTGCTGATGTCAAATGGCCTATTTTTTTACATTTTCTATTTAGAACTGTTAATGTGGGGATCTAACTACAATGAAATTTCAAATGCTCTAATTATATAGGTTAAACATGGCTATATCTAATTCATGTTGACCTCCTTTTCAGGCTTTCTCCTCCTCTAAATTTACCTCATGATAGTGGAGAACACTTAAGTACCAAATGTTAGGTCTTAATATGCAGGTGGATATAGAATACACCCTCTTGACTAGTATATGGGTTTGTAATTCATTGCCATTTTGGAAGCAAATTTATTTTTAGAGGCACTGCCTACTATATATATAGGGAAATTTTCTTGTCAGAGTCTCCCTGCTTGCTTATCAAATTCAAGTAGGTTATTGAACATCTGCACACAGGAATTGTTGAAAGAGGAAAAACAGATAACAAGTAAGAGTCTTGTACTAATGCTGGACTGTTGCTAATTATTATGAAAGCACAAGTAATTCGTGACGGTGGTTGCCTCACTTGGACATTAAATAACTAATGTATAGCACAAAAAGATCAAATTCTCATCTATTTTTTGTTTTGTATTATTGGAGTCCTATTAACCCTTTTTTGTTACGTGAAATAAAAAGTGGCTGTGTTTCTTATTAAGTGTACATGATATGAAAATATAAACAAAATTTCCTTCCGAATGTGAATTAGACAACAGTGTTTTGCTTTTGTTATCTTTTTAACTATTTTTTAAAATATTTATGGGAGATTACCTGCCTCATAGAGGCTCAAGAAATCCTCACAAACACATGAAATTTAGTCCATTTGTACCTGATCCCAATTCAAATTAATTTTGTCCCGGTGATATCTTCATGGGACATGTTGGCCCACTACAGGCCCATCCAAAAGGTCTTGACTGATTGTACTTTTAGTAGTTGGTTGGGATCTTACATACATATCAAATTAATTCATATGTTCTTATGTGGGACTGGGGACTGGGGTGTTCCATAATTATTATGACAAATATGGGGAATGACCCTAAAAGATGTGACTCTAAAGACTTCCACATTTGGAAGTGAAATCTTGGCCATCTCACTGGATGATTTTTCCTACACTTGGGGTTTATGTTGTTATTTCTTAAGATCTTAGTGATTTTCTTAACATGGTCTGGTGCTGCTTGAATCTTGATTTATTCAGGCCAAATTGTTTATAAGAAGTTGAAGGAGAAGTCTGGCCAATATAGTGGTAAAGGTTTAGTCAGAACAGAGGAGAGCAAAGAGAAAATTGGTGGAGCTGATGATGTTTTTGTTGGGGATATAAGGGATGCTGGCAGCATTGTCCCTGCAATCCAAGGTGTTGATTACCTTATAATTCTTACGAGTGCTGTGCCAAAGATGAAGCCCGGTTTTGATCCAAGTAAAGGCGGAAGGCCTGAATTCTATTTTGAAGATGGAGCATATCCTGAACAGGTATCTACCATACTACCATCTAACTGTAAACTCTTTAGAAATTTTTTTTCTCATAAAGAAAAAACTTTTCTGTTTTCTGATGTTATTTATTGTTAGTCAGTCTTTTAACTTTTTTATTCCTATGATTTTGATAAATAATTTGTTAGGTTGACTGGATTGGGCAGAAAAATCAAATAGATGCTGGTGAGGAACTGAGGATTTGTTACTTTGATTTATTAATCGAATTATTACTGTTGTCTTTTTTCTTAATTATGTGATATACATGTACAGCTAAAGCTGCTGGGGTAAAACACATTGTGCTGGTTGGATCAATGGGAGGAAAAAATATCGACCACCCACTGAACAGCTTGGGGAATGGGAATATATTGGTTTGCAATGTTCATTCTCTTTCAACTTATTTTCTTCATCTTGTTTGGTATATGTTCAAGAATGAGAATTCATGGTCTCGTGAATAAGTTCTTCTATTTTCGTTTTGTGATAAAGAGAGTTGGTTCTCTTATTGTGCAATTTGTGATTCATCTTTCTTATTTGTTAAACCACAGAATTAGAGGACTGTTTTTGTAATTTTAAATTTTTCTCCCAACCTTTTATTTAGAAATATCTGCCTTGCTAATTTATGAGTTTTTCTTGTCCATATAAGGTATGCTAAATGAGTTTCTATGAATTCAGAACTTTAGGAGGGTGCGGTAAAGTCAATTGCAATTGATTTGAAGCAGACTATATTGTTGTCCTCTTGCTAAATATGTTCTGATTGCAAGAATCACTGTGAAGATGTTTAATTTATCTGCTTGTCGTATTACAGATATGGAAGAGAAAGGCTGAACAATATTTAGCTGACTCTGGAGTTCCCTACACGATTATTAGGTATGCTCATCTTATTCCTTGTATTTTCATGATAAGAACTGGTTATTCTTTAAATACAGATGCCTAGATGAAAATTCAACATAATCTCTTTATTGGTGATGCTTTTTCTTTTTCCTCTTTCTTTCTCATTGTAAGTTATTAACTAGACATCAAGTCAATTCAGGAGAAAGGAGGTGAGGTTGCAATGGCTGCCAGTGTGCATATTACATTGAAAATTTTCCTTGCAAGGTTGAAAGGGCCTATTGTCCTCATTACAAGGCGTTGAAGGTCCAGGCTTAGAGAAAAAATTACTATAGTGAACCCTATAGACCAGGTCTTCTCACATTTATGAATAATTCAAGGCTTGTAAACATCCCTTTTGGCCTTCCATTCCATCAGCTTGAGAAACAGCTGCATCTCTTTGCTTGTTTTCTCTTGCTTTTTGTTGGACACTGCTAATAAAAATATTCTTCATTTTTCACTTTTATTAGCATCTCTTCCCCCAACACAATGACGGAATCCTTTTCTACATTTCTGTTTTCATTCCATTACATGGCCTTCTCAGTTTTATTTTGATAGCCTATTAAAAATTTAGCGATTTAAAAAAATTGAATAAAGTTATAATAACTGTTTTTCTCTTCCTCGGAACTCTTTAAAACGTTATGCCCTATATCTTTTATCTGTCAATTGTCATGACTGACCTGCCAGTAAAACAATAACTTACATCTGCAGTTATTGATCACTATCTTTTGTTCCTATGTTCTACTCTTCATATTAGTCTTGTTACTTGGAAACATGTGAAATTCAGTTGTTTCACCAGTTCTGAATCCAGTGAATTGATATTCCTGTAACAGTTTCAATCTTTATAAATAAATAAATAAAGTACTCCGACAGTAAATTTTTAACTGTGGGATCCCATTTGTGTTCTACATCACTCGACACTCCCCAGATTATTTACGAGTAATTTTGATATATTATCGTGATTATAGAATAATACTTTTTGTAGATAAAGTTCATTTCTTTTTGCTTTTGTACCTTGTATTTCTTCTTCTAAATCATGTGCAAGTAAAATAATGTTGCATGGTTGAATATCAAGAAATGTGGTTATCCTCTTGATGAATATTTCTGGAAACCTGTGTCATTCCCTGCTTGTACTTTCCTTTAATCAAATTCTGCAAGTAGACAATTGACTCGCATCTCTCGCAATGATTCAGGGCAGGAGGATTGCAAGACAAAGAAGGCGGTGTCCGGGAATTGATTGTTGGAAAGGATGATGAGCTTCTTCAGACAGAGACAAAACTTATTCCCAGGGCTGATGTTGCAGAAGTTTGCATTCAGGTATATATAATGCTTATGTAATTATTTTACATTCTTCTGCTTGTCAAATAAGCTGCATTATATTATGTCTTTAGGTAGTGTTACTATGTCTGATAGCATATTTATTAGTGTTACTATGTCTGATAGCATATTTATTTGCACTTGAACAGGTATTACAGTTGGAGGAGGCCAAATTCAAGGCATTTGATCTGGCCTCAAAGCCCGAGGGAACTGGAACACCAACGAAGGATTTCAAGGCTTTGTTTTCCCAAATTACTACTCGTTTTTGAAGTCAAATGCCTATGTTTATATATTTGGGAGCATGGCACCCACTAAAAAATTGCATGCTGATTAATAATAGCTTGTCTACCTTTATACAAATTAGCTCTTTTGAGCCATGGGGCTTTCTTCAAACCTACATGTTATTATGAACTAGCTCATTGACAATATGAATATTGCTTCCTTTTTATATTTCTAATTACAACAAAACTTGGGCATCTGTGTTATTTTATTTCTTTTTGGTAAACTTTTTAGGCATTTGAAGCGATATAACTTCATTTAATTTAGAGGCTGAACACATGTTATGTTGTTGCTTTGAAGTTCCAATATTATACAGACAGTTGTGTATGTACAATCTTTTTGGGCCAAAATATTTTCATAATGTGTATATTAATCTGCATGCACGCACAATATTATGGTAATAAAATTATTATGGTGAACTTGCTTCATTCAGTTCGTTACAAAATAATTAAAATAAAACTAATGGCAACGTTTAAACAAAAGAACATAACTTAATTTATTAATTACACTAAAAACATTAAATTGTCAAAATGGAAAGCCTATTTCCATTCTAAACTACTAATCCAAAACCTACATCTAAATATCTAATCACCACTACTACTAAAATATGAGGAACCCAAATACTATGAATATAAATCTCATGCACTTGGGCCAGGCGCAGATGGGCCAGGAGCAGAACAAACATCTTTGATGAAGGGAGGAATAAACCGTTCGTCAAATTTGGTAATTTGGGCCGGGCAATTCTTATTGAGATCAGCAATAGGATCACAACAGTCGTCCACAAGTGGCTCAGGGAACCAAGGCGATACCAACTTTTCTTTTACGCAAGTTGCAACCTCCAACTTGGCCTTAATGCAGTCTGCACTGACAATTGGTTTAATGGGTTTGATCTTGGGCCATGGATGCGAAATAGGCCTGGGCCATGGCCAGAACGAACGGGCTTCACCTTGCGGAATGAACAAGGCCATGGACAAAACAAATAGAAGAAGAAGAGCAACTGGACTCTTTTTCATGGCTACACACTTGCTAACTAACTCTCTCCCTCTCTCTCTATATATATCTACATGTATGGGAATATTGTCAAGTGCATGGTATTTATAGGAGTTGAAAAGCATCAACTATAGTCGTATAGATAATAATAATAAAATTATTTATTTTTATTATTTTGTTTTATTTTGATAACTCAGTATTTTAGATAGAGTTTAACTGTTCAGATCATCAGTTGGGGATTGGAATGGAATAGTTATATTGAATACTTATCTTAAGGGTGAGGAAGAAAATTTGAAAATTTGTACCAATACAGTCCAAATATATAGTGATCCTAAAAATTCAAAATACATTTCTACTTCTTTTTCATTTTTTTATTCATGTTTGATTGGGAAATGGTAGTGTTCCGATTGAAACTGAAGGCTTCAAGTGGTCAAATGGATTTGTCTATTAAGTAATGGTAGGGTGATAAAAAAAAAATGATTACAAAAAATATATATATAAAATAATGTGTCAGATTATAATTCTCTGCGATAGCGTCACTTATAATCAATAACTATTATGCACACCATTTTATATATCTGATCTTTTGTTATCGTTATTTTTTTATTATCATCTTCGACAATTATTTCTAAAATATATAAGTTATAGCTCCTTTTTCTAATTAAGTGGCGTTTTAAGATAATTTTATTTTCAGTTAATATATATTAACATTTAACATATAACTTTAAGAAAATAAAAAATAGTATATCTAAATGAAATGATGACTTGTTGAAATATGTCATGAACCTTAACTTATCAAGCGTTGTAGAACTATCAAATTTACTCGTAAAAATATTATTATTATTTTTTTACTAAATTGAAATGTATCCCTAATACAATGCAGTATAATTTCTTAAAAATTATATTTAAAAAAATGAAAGTAAAAAAGTATTACTCCTTGTTGGGATGTGATTATTTGGGTCTAGTCATGGTGTAGCCCGGTCTATTTAATGGTCCGGATTTGGTGATGGCCCATATATATTTATTGTGACAGTAGAGAATCCTTATTAGAATAGGATTGTGTTTCTTTATTTGGTGGGATAAGGATGTTTAATTAGGACTCCTACTCCTAATTGAATTCAGTAGTTATAAGGTGATTCTACAAAAGGAGTTCTTCTCCTAGTTAGATTCAGGAGGAGGTGGCTTCTATATATATGGCTACAAGATAGGGTTTTAGGAGACAACACACACAACAGATACAACACAAATACACAACTTGTACTTTCAATATTATTATAGTGGATTACTCTCTCTCGTGATTTTTTTCCAATTGGGTTTTCACGTAAATTCCTGTGTTTATATTTATCTCTTTATTTATGTTTGTGTAAATATATTTTGTGAGTTTGATATAATCAAAACTACTCCATCAACCGTTAGCGCGATTTTGGCCTGCTGTTTTGGTGATTTCATCAGGCGTACAAAATTTGGCGTTAATATTGGCGCCGTCTGTGGGAAACAAGACACTTATTCTAGTGTCGATTTAAAATCACCAATTCATCAAAAAAGAGAGCCAACACATAAAGCTAAGTTACTCTTTTTTATTAAAATTCAAAAATATATATGCAACATGTGTGGAGCCTTCTGCTAGTAATCTGTTCGTGCTAATTAAAATTTTACCATCATCATCATTAATATTACTTTACACGTATACATGTGTACAAATTCATCTAGGATATATCACTTGGGTTGGGTGGCTTATGTCAGGAACATGATTTAATATTATAAAGCGCATGACTTCTGTGATTATTAATGCCTACTAACTTGTGTGATAGTCCCTAGGATCATGCCCATGTGACCGCCTTTCATTAGAAGTGAGATTTTGTTCTGCCTAAATATTGCACTAAGTGATAATTCTTTTTTTTCTCTCACCTAAAAAAATCATGGGTTTGAGATTACAGAGACTTGGTTCTGCCTTAATTGGTAGTATTATGATTATTGTTTCATGTTGTTTTTGGTCAGCGAATGCAGAGCAGAAAACTACCGCTGCAATATTTATGAGGGCAGCTGGGTCTACGATGAAACTTACCCTCTTTACGAGTCATCAGAATGTCCCCATATTCGGCAGGAATTCGACTGCCGAAAAAATGGTCGGCCAGATAGTCGCTACCTGAATTATAGATGGCAGCCCAGCAACTGTAGAGCTAAAAACTCCGGGGGTTTAAACATTCTTCTTTATATAGTTTATACCAACAACTTCACCGCTAACGAAGACCCAGACCAACAATGCTACTCCGAAGCTCATCAACGCCAATTCTACATTCATGGCTTCCGCACCTAGTAAAAGAATCATCACCAGAGCCAGACCTCGTCCTTCAATTGCCAAAAATACGGTCATCAGTTTCCATACCTCCATCCAATCATTCAATGGATGGGCCAATCAAGAAGATGAAAAAGGCTCTATCATATGGTAATCTCAAAGAGCTCTGCATTAGTTCCAAACAAAAGTCCCCGAAAAACTCAATTATTTCTGGCATGACAATAGAGGAGGAGGAGAAGGAAACTGGGTCGTTGTTGTTTTCGAGTTCTGGTTTGGATAATGATGAGTGTGGAGTTGGCGGCGGCGGTGGCAAGATCTACGGTGGCGATGGATCGAACGGGAGTGATGGGTACTGGGGTTCGGATTCGGATGGCGAGATTAATGGTACAGATGTTTATTATCAGAATATGATTGAAGCTAACCCTGGTAATCCACTGCTCCTTAGCAATTACGCCAGGTTCTTGAAAGAGGTTCGTGGAGATTTTGTTAAGGCTGAGGAGTATTGTGGGGGGAGCAATACTTGCAAATCCTGGTGATGGTAGTGTTCTGTCGTTGTACGCTGATCTGATCTGGCAGAGCCATAAGGATTCTGCTCATGCTGAGAGTTATTTTGATCAAGCAGTTAAAGCTGCACCTGATGACTGTCATGTTTTGGCTTCATATGCTCGATTTCTTTGGGATACTGAAGAAGACGATGACGAGCAAGACACTAACAGTTTTAACATAGCGCAACCCAATTTCTTCCCTGGAGCTCCTGCAACTCCTCCAATTCTGCTTCGGTTGTGATAAGGTTGGTTCTTTATATCTTCGGTAGTGATAAGGTTGGTTCGGTAGTGATAAGGTTGGTTCTTTATATCTTCGGTAGTGATAAGGTTGGTTCGGTTGTGATTCGGTTGTGATAAGGTTGGTTCTTTATATCTTCGGTAGTGATAAAGTTGGTTCGGTTGTGATAAGGTTGGTTCTTTATATCTTCGGTAGTGATAAAGTTGGTTCGGTAGTGATAAGGTTCGTTCTGTTTGTGACGCCCCCAAAATAGGTCCACACAACCCATTCTGAGTCGCCAGATATCACTCAATAAAAATCAAATACAAATTTCATTTATACAACTGTTGAACTGTCATAGAAGATCTGACAACAGATAAAAGTCAGTTGAGTTTCAATACAAAATCTATGTAACTCTCATGGTGCTTCACCACAACACCTTACAAAAGTACTTTACATAAAAGTACAATCGATAATCTGCTTTAGAAATTAAAATCTTTGGAAAGAGTTCAAGGAAAAACCATTCATACATGGGAGGCCATGAATCTAAGTTATGATAGATATCATATATCCCGGAGAATTATCCTTAGTTGGTCCAATAGACCCCAAAGAAAAACGAGAAGATTATTATTATGTTCCTTCCAATGATGAGTCTTCTCTCGACATATAATTATCTCGATTATCTCCAAGTGAGAATTATATCTCAAATATACTCCAAGATCATATAGGTAGTGCTTGTAGATATACTCAAGAAGTGGATGTGCACAACCCCGTCTTTATGATAACATGAGATTGTATGTCATTAGACATCTTGTATGATAAAGGACAAAACACCTTTCCAAAGTTGGGTTCTCATCAACCTATTGTTGTTCACCAAAATCAATTATCAAGTGACGTATAAAATACTTACACGCACATCTTAGGTCCTCAATGCAAATATATATTGCATGTCATGCCGCTTTATAAATGTATTGAGAAACTTCAACGCCCTCGGACCATCTCACTATTTCCTCTGTTATTCACTTTCGACCCAAATTTACACTCTTATTACGAAAGGAATTGTGAAGCAAAAGGGTGAAAGCAATAACTAAATTTCAAGAAAGAATATCATGACTAAAGATAATTAAATTATCAACAACGATTCATCAATAATAAATCAAAGATTTAGAACATATGGTAGATGATAAAACTTTTCAATCATAGTTGCGCAGTGAACGAGCAATCCATTAAAAGAGTCAAATAGACCATCAAGTCTATTATCTTCCAAGTTAAAAGTCCACCAATAATGTTTTATCCTCAGAACATCAATCAACAATTCCTCGCCCACAATCATATGAATAACTCATAATCATAATTGTAATTTGAATTCCTTTTCGCACTCAGATCGAAGATAATTTTCATCACCTATCTTCACCAAACATCAAAATCATGGTTATACCAAATCACAATTTCTACTTTCATAATCATACTAATAAATTCATCTTTGCACTACTACCAAAGATATACAATATCAGATAACCAAGAATTCAATAGCCTCATCTTTGCACTACGGCCCAAAGATATACAACTCAGAAACCAATAATCTTTGAAACTCGACTTAATAATATATCACGACCACGAATTATCCATGGACTACGTGCCGAGGATATTCGTATTTTCAATTACGGTCATGATTATACCGAACAATCCATGGTCATAATCATACCAAGTCCATCTATGCACTACGGGCCAAAGATGACTTTTACCATATCATTTGTAACATTATGATCATGATTATACCGAATAATCTCTGGTCATAATCATACCAAGTCCATCTATGCACGTAAGCCACTGATGACTTTCAACACAATATAAGCATGATGATCATGACAATGATATAAAGAATCAATCAAATGAGATAAAGGATAAATATTAAACATTTATAATATAATTTATCCAGGGTTCAAGAATATCCCAATGTTATCAATCACTTAATAATCTCATAATCTAATATCATTAATATTATAACAATATTTTAATCACTTCTTAAACTTATAAACAATTTATTTCAATTGTTTACACTTTACCACATAATGCATTTAATCATTCAAAAATGTCATACTCATAAGATATCATCACCAATGATCAAATCCCTCATCAAAAATATGCATATACCCTATATAAAATTCCCAATCCATAAAATCCTATTTTCCAATTTTGTTACTTCACATAACATATTTAACTCATATGTTCGTAACTAAATTATTTTCATGAAAAATACCAAATCAGTTCCAAAAATATTTCTTTTCTGGGATTTAGTAGAATATAGTCCCATAATGAACATATATTTTTCTCGGAATTTTTAAAATTCATTTACTATTTTTCAAATATCAATTTCTAATTATTTCCTTAAGAAATTAGCTACCTCAAGTTTAACTCCAGAAATTCCCAAATCTTGGAAGGATCTTACACATGTTAACGTGAGCTTCCAGTTTAAATTTCATGGTCATTGGAGTTATAGAACTCCGATTATAGCATTTTTCGTCGGAAAAACCTAAATATTGAAATGGTCATAACTTGCTCATTTTAAGTCGGAATGAGCTCATTTTTGGACATGAGGTACTTTATACCATATACTTTCATGTCCTAAAAGGCCAGAATTTTTCTCACAAATTAAGTGGCCGAAACAGCCCTTTTAAATTTATGGGCAGTAGCTTTTTCGTAAATTACAGCTTTAGACTCCTTTTCTAAAATCAGTCCACACGAAAATCTACGACACCTTTTCCAGTGATTCCACTTGGATAAGTTACAAATCTCATAGACCTAACTCTAGAACTTGACCTCACTCAAAAATTCAAAATATAATAGGAGATATGGTCAATTGAAATTCATGTTCCGTTTTCACCAAAATCTGATTTTCAACCCTTTGTGATTTCTAAGAAACTTTCATGTTTTCACATAATAACCAATATAAATCATCATAACACTTACTAATACTTTATATACCCATGATTTTCATCAGTCCAATGCTTTTATTATGACTCTCATCATAATCAACATAACCAGATCATTTTCACAATTTAATAAGGAATGAATACAAAGGATCATTCACCATGCATGTGGTAATCCACATAGATAGGTTATTCCAACATAATAATAAAGAATGGAACCAGTCCCAAGCAGAACGCATGCATGACGAGGATATTAAATGAATATTAAAGAATGGAATAACAACGAAATCACCGTATACTATGAATCCACGTATACTGAGTTATTCCAATGTAATAATAAAGAATGGAATAACAATGACATCACCGGTATACTGGTAATCCACGTATTCAAAGTTATTCCAACAGAATAATAAATGGAACTGTGTCAAAGTAAATTGCGACCGACGTGATATTCCATGTAATAATAAAGAACGGAATAATAGAAGAATTTCACCATATATGCGAGATTTAGCATAAACAAAGTTATTCCAACATAATAATATAGAATAGAATAACAGAGGGATTTCACCAAGTATAAGGTATGCCGCGTATACAGGTTATGTATAGGGTATGCCGCGTATACAGATTATTCCAACAAAATAATAAAGAATGAAATAACAGAAGTTCTCTTTATGAATATGAAAGAATAACACCCCTTACGAGTACAATATATAATATCATTTACCTTATAAAGAAACTGGATATAGAAGTAGTGAAGTAGCAGAATACTCTTCTTCTTTCTCTCTATAGATTTTCTCTCTATAGCTTCTCTCTATAATTTCTCTCTATAATTTCTCTCTCTAGAGTTTCAGTGAATTCGTAAGAAATAATGAAGGAATGAGCTTCTATTTATAGAAAAACTGAGAGTGGCTCTTGGTCTTAACGAAGGGTCAAAATGACTTGGTAATATCAAGAGAGACAACTACTATTTGCGAAGGGGCAATTAACCCTTGGAACAATCAAGAGAAGCAAGTAACTCTTGGTAATATTGAAGAGACAACTACTATTTGCGAAGGGGGCAATTAACCTTGGAACAATCGAAAGGGCAAGTTACTATTAAAACTTTAAATCAACAATCCATATTGATTTACTATTATAATTTCAACCAACTATTCGAAAAATTAGCACATCTCCTCATGGAATAATATTGTACCCAAAAATAATTTGACCGAAAATAAATATATTGTTCGGTGAATAGTACCCCATGAATAGTACTCATAAATAGTAACTTTCGTGAATAAGAACTCATGAATAAGAACTCGTGAATAAGAACTCATGAATAGTAACTCGTGAATAGTAACTCATGAATAGTAACTCATGAATAAGAACTCAAATAAATAGTACTCCGACACGAAAAGTGCCTCGAATACCCGATTGAACAATATAACCTTCAAACATCAATTATTATCGAAATAAATGTCGATTTTCACTAACACAAATAATTTCAACACAATGGAACTATCAAATTCATCTTTAATCAACACGAACTTATCCATCATTAATATCATAATTCACAATATTTAACAACCAGGTCGTTCCCAGGAAAGAGAGGACTTTCCAATAAGGATTTCTCCCTATTGGCGCGCAATTAGGTAACCAAACATCTCCTTGGCAGAACTTCTAGACATTGTAAATATTGTAATTTAATAATATGAATAACTTTGTCGTCTCAATTATAAATTTAATAATATATAAAATATTGATAATAATTGAATAAAACTGAGTGACTTCTCACGTAAGCATCAATAATCAAAGATATTGTTCAATACTGGTGTCTTTCTTGTGCAACCACGCGCAGACATTCATCATTACTTTTATCAATTTAACCGTTTACTAAATAGAATAATAATTATAAAAATTGAATACTTTCATTTCATAAAATTCGGGGTCTCACACGGTTGGTATAAGGTTGGTTCTTTATATCTTCGGTCGTGATAAGGTTGGTTCGGTCGTGATAAGGTTGGTTCGGTTGGTATAAGGTTGGTTCTTTATATCTTCGGTCGTGATAAAGTTGGTTCGGTTGGTATAAGGTTGGTTCTTTATATCTTCGGAAGTGATAAGGTTTGTTCGGTCGTGATAAGGTTGGTTCGGTTAGTATAAGGTTGGTTCTTTATATCTTCGAAAGTGATAAGGTTGGTTTTTTATATCTCCGGTCGTGATAAGGTTGGTTCGGTTGGTATAAGGTTGGTTCTCCAATAAATTTTAGTTCGGCACATGGAGTTCAGGTGTGATATTTTGTCTTCAGCAAATATGGTCGTTTTTGTTGGGATAAACCTGTATAGTCTCTCATTTATAAGTTCCTTATAAATAAGAGACTGGGGGGCAATGTTGAGATGTGATTATTTGGGTCTAGCCATGGTGCAGCCCAGTCTATTTAATGGTCCGGATCTGGTGATGGTCCATATATATTTATTGTGACAGTGAAGAATCCTTATTAGAATAGGATTGTGTTTTCTTATTTGGTGGGATAAGGATGTTTAATTAGGACTCCTACTCCTAATTGAATTTAGTAGTTATAAGGTGATTCTACAAAAGGAGTTCTTCTCCTAGTTAGATTCAGGAGGAGGTGACTTCTATATATATGGCTACAAGCTAGAGTTTTAGGAGACAACACACACAACAGATACAACACAAATACACAACTTGTACTCCCAATATTATTATAGTGGCTCTTTATTTATGTTTATGTGAATGTTAGTGGCTCTTTATTTATGTTTGTGTGAATGTATTTTGTGAGTTTGATATAATCAACTACTCCATCAACCGTTAACGCGATTTTCGCGATTTTCGCCTGCTGTTTTGATGATTTCGTCAGGCGTACAAAATTTGGCGTTAACACTCCTCAAAGTATAACCTTTTTTAATTATTATGTTTTGCTAACATTTTTAATTATTAATTTATATCAAAAAAATTGTCAATTAAAAGTACATCTAATGACACTTTTATTAAATTTTGTTACGCCTAATAATAATTCCGAAAAATATAAAATATCAAATGCTCATTTCTTATATGACAAAAGAGAAAGTTGAGAACTCCTAGCTGATCAACTACCTACTAAACAAACGGTTATATTCCTTTTACCTCCAAATTCAGGAGCCTCAGATCAGAAATGGCGCTAATTTCTTCTATTAACACCTGTAATAACTTACACCACCATAAATCCTTCTCTTTCCCGAACCCTAATTCCATTTACTCGAAGATTTCCATCAATCGGAAGGTAATTCCTCCGGCTCTTCATTTTGTTACGCACACAAACTCGATTAATTTCCTCAAAATTGCGTCTTCTATTTCCAGCGCCCTAGATTATGCCCACTTGTTAATGAATTGAATAACGATTCGGACCAAAACTCTGTACAAGGTAACCCTTATTCTCTCTCTCTCTATGTATTTATACATCTCTCTCTCTCTCTCTCTATATATATATATATATATATCTGTGTGTGAGATAGTTTTATATCTAACTTGCTTTATATGGAATTCTTGGGGTTTGTACTTTCCAATTAGATGACAAGGTTAACAGTTTGGGAGTTAGAACTGCATTATCTATGCTCACGTTCTACAAAAGTGAGTCTTTTTCTTCCCGTAACCATGTGTATTGAGCTTTGCTTCTCATTACAAAACCTTGTGTTTATGCTTTTAATCTTCTTTTTAATCATTGACAAATGGTTATGAAGAATTAAGTTGAGCTTTTGGATTGAGAATTGGGTTTTTAAACAGGGGAAATCTCGCCATTGATGCCAAATAGTTGTCGTTATCTTCCAACATGTAGCGAGTATTCAATGATTGCTTACAAGAAATATGGAGTTATAAGGGGACTATCTTGACTGCTTGGCGTCTCTGCCGCTGCAATCCCCTTGGTATACTACTGCTTCCTTGTTAGCTTAATTTGATGCTTGTTGCATTTATGTTTCTGGCTTTTTTTAATCCTCTTTCATTTGGAATATATGTCATTTTTTTCTCTCTTTGGTTATAGTCAGAAATTTTACTTATTTTTTTAACAACTGTACAAATGAAACCATCAAAGGATATGACAAACAAAACTCCAATACTATATAAACAAATAGTACTGTAATTACAGAAGAGAACCTAAAACTTGAGAGATAAGCCCGGATGCTCAGCTTACTGCCAGCATTAGCATAGCAGACCTCATATTGTAGAATTAATGCGTATTTTTTCAAGCATTCTTAGGCCAAGAGCAGACCTCATATTGTATACTCTTCTCATATTCTTGCTGGTTTCTGAAGATTCTTGTGTTTTAATTCTTCAAACTATCTTCAGACCCAAAAATAAATGTCCCCTATTTTTAGTTTAATGGCCACATAAGACACAAAAGCCCGAAGTACGTTTCTTCCATCTCCTCTGTCTGTCTATACAAACCTGCCATTATAGGATATTTCTGGAATAAGTCGAGTTGATATCATTGTACTCTGACTCCATGCCAATGAGGCAATGATTAGATGCCATAAGAAGTTAAGGATAAGATAATGTTGTATTCTTGGTCAGTGTGAGGCAACTTACTTGGTCGGTTAGCATCCTTGACTCGGAAAATATCCATAGAAATTGGAGAAATAATCTCTGTAACCCTGCTTCTCAATGTGCATGTAACATGATCCATAAGAACCTTATCAAGTAGCTAAAGGCCCTTGAAGATGCCAATTGATCATCCATAAGTATGTCCATTTCCCAATACCAATATCTGCTTAATAAATACCCTTTCCCATTGCTACTTCTCTCATTTGATGATACATTTTGGACTACTTAATTTCTTTGAACCCTTGCATCAATAGGATGCTATCAGAAACTGATCTTATCTAACTTAGCAAGGGAGATTCTGTTTCCCCAAAAAGTCTATGCATCACATGTTTTAATCTAGTGACAAGAACTATGGAAAAGCAAACATTTGTTATTGTAGCAAGATATAGGCCTAAGCTCCTTCATAGGGCTGTTTTGTTGCTACTATATCATTGACCTAAGATTCAGCTAAGAATTACCTTTAAAAAGAAAAGGAAAAGGAAAAAGATGGACAGGAGAGTGGATATATGTTGCTTTTAAAATTTTGAGCGACTGTTCTCGGCTTCTGCAAATTTGTTCCTGAAAAATGCTTTATATTTCTCAGGACGGTCTGGATTTGATCCCCCAAGATGGTTCAATGAGGCAAGCTCACTTCCACCAGAAGAATGAGAATATAAACTCTGGGTGGTACCTTTATTATAGGTACTTCTTTCCTTTCAGAATTGTAAATTTTTAACGTCCTTTTAGTATTGTTTCTTTGCCTGGATGTTAGGCATATGGTTTATAGAGACTTGAATCCATTCTGGCTCTTTCCTTTTTCAGCTTTCTTTCACTGGAGATGATATATAGCAAATTTTGTAGCAAATTTTGTTGGTAACAACAACGTTGAATATATGAAGATGAAGTCTTTTAGGTCCTAGTGCCAATCTTGATAAAATGTTGAGGGGCTTGCTGAATAATGTAGTATATAGTTATGCATTCTAGGATATATAATCTAATAGAAATTTATTGTTATAACTTGGAGATCGATGAGTTCACTTTCTCCTCATAGCTATTGGGTTTATTTTCAATTGACACCATAGACTCTCCATTTTTTCAAGGAAAAGAATTTCCGGAAATGTTTTCTGCATTTCGTGGTGTTTGGTTTGACACTGAAAAAGTGGCCTATGCAAATCGTTTCATGAATCAAAATTTAGTTTTCAAATAAGTATTTTTCCAGAAAACAAAAAAGTCATTTCTCGGAAAACACTTTCCTTAAAACAATTGAACTCAACTGCTAGGCGTATCCATTGGGACTTCATCTTTCATGGCACTACAAATTCCAGAGGGTAGTTAGTTGCATGCCAACTTATTCTAGGAAATATTCAAGAGAATCTGTGGCTAAGTCCTCTTCAAACTGGAGATCTGTGGAGGGCTGAAACAGCATTAATTAGAATTAGCCAGAGTAAGAATGTTTGAACTTTAAATAAAATGGGATCAGTTAAACACCGAGACAATATGGAATTGGAAATCTATAATTGGTTCAAGAAAATGTCTATTAAATCAAAATAGTTTTGTTGTTTCAATAAAAGTGATTATTGGTATCTGGTTGGGGCCTGGGGATTGTTCCACCTTACTCTTTGTGCTTATAATTGCTTGATGATATATAATTGTATACTAAATTCCTAATGATAGCTTCATTCCTAGTTCTCACCTACATATAATATTTAGATAGAGATTTGTAAATCTACGATCTTAGGTTATAATACTGTCTCCTGATAGCACAGACTTCCTAAACACTAATGAAGTTCAGACCAAGACTTTGATAATGATTGAATGGAAGGAAAAAAAAGGAAAAAGAAACTGAGATGCCGGCAATTTTTGTCATTAACAAGAACACATAGATAGATATCATTAAGTGGACCTCAGGGGTTTACTATTTTTCCCAGTGTCTTTGCCCAGGTTCATTTTTTCAATCTGATTGCAATTCTAGTGGTGGGCGTCATTACACTAACTTTGCTATACATATTCCATTTGAAATTTGTGGATCTTATTTACGTTACGTGACTCAGTAATTCATTGTTAACATCAATACCTGTTCGGTCAGAGCTCTCTTAAACAAATAGAGCAAATGATATTTTTTCAATAAAAAATGATATTTTTTTCACATGTTTTTGTTCTCTCACATAAAGGTGGTACCCACCCACAAGAAGACCATGTGGAAATATCAAAATTACATGTGGAAATAGTGCTCCCCTAAACAAAACAGTAGAAGGAATGTTCAACCACTTAAATGTCAATACCAGGTGAGAAGAAAAAGGTTTTAATGAATGCAGTTATTACGTTATAAATTAAATGTCACAATGAGTAGAAAGTCATGCAAGTAGGTGACTGGATCATTATCTGTAATACAGATGCATATTATAGTCATCCATCACAGACTGTTAATCCAACATATATATATTTCCTGCGGTGAGCATATTTTAAGTTTTCAACTACCAAGCCTGATATTTTAATTTTCCAAAAGTCAGCATGACAATTTACACAAACTATATTCAACCGCTCGAGTGCTTTATCTTTTTTATTTTAGTCATCAACTAAGAAACTTCATTCTGCTTGACAATTGAATACTTGCTGTGCTGAACATGGCTGTCATTTCGGATAGAGTTTGGCCACATCAAAGGGAGATTATTATTATTATTTTTTAAAGAAATGAACCGTTATATAGATATTAGGAATCAACAAAGTTAGTGGCTAATTCTAGCGACGCTACCCTCAGTTCGCTCTAAATTGTTACTCCCTCTGTCCACCAAAGAATGACTCGACTCGAAGTATAAATTTTGTGCAAATTAAAATATTTGAGAGTACAAAATAAAATTCAACTTTAATCTTGTACTTATCATTATTATTGCAGTACTAGTGGACCCTGTAATATTATGACACAAATATAGGTAATATAGTTTTATAGCTTTTTGTACAACTTGAGGACTTTCTTTTTTGTTGTTTTTTTGGGTTGTTGAATCATTCTTGGTGCCAAATGTAGTACTAGGTGTCAATTGGTAAATGACACCTAAAAATAATCTCCTCTTATACCTCAGCATGAGACTACTGAGCTGTTGTGATTGTTGTCTCTTGTATTGTTTATAATTAGTTTTCTTCCTGTTTAATGATTGGATTTGCAGCTACTTTATCTAGAAATGCAAGATATATCCTTGTGGAGCAGAGCAGAGTTGGGGGTAGGATCTGACCAATCGTGGCACGGTGTCGACTTTGACTTCAACTCAATTGACAGGGATTCATTAATAGGAAAGGTATGTAGCAATGACTTTAAACCTCCAATTGTATTAGTTTTCCGTGCAAGTATTTTATTGGAGAGATTAGTGTTAGGAGAAATGGATGTGATGCAGCTGATGACAAGTATTTTCATTTTATATTCTACTACATCCTTTCCACAGCCAAAAGAAAGAAAGAAAAACAAGAAGAAGCTAATTCGTTTCTCTCTGCTTTAGCCAAATACAAGTGTCATATATCTGTATCAACCTTCCTTTTTGTTTCCTATTTTTATATCTTGGTAAAAGTTCTATATTTTGAAAGTCAGTACAACGGGTGTGTAGCCCAGCGGTACTGCCCCTCATGTGTGCCATGAAGTTGGGTGTGTTCAGTTCAGACCTTCCTAATTGCAAAGTAGAGTGCAGGTAGTCCTTTGATGATTAATCTAATGATGTGATTTGGATCCGAGGAATGGAACCGAGGACGGTATGGAATAGTTGTAAGGTATTTTAAGTGTATGTTTAATTATTGGTGATGATGGTGATAATGGTAAGTGTTATCGTATTATGACAAAATTATCACACACGTTCAATAAAAAAACAAGGGGATTGAATGAATTTTTATTCCATTAGAATAATTTATATTTCAAAATGATCATTAAATATACTATTTTTTATTTTATTTTATTCACTCAATTCAAACGTAGCCTAGCATATAGGTTACAAGATTTGTCCGTACAGGTTCGATCAAATTTGCAGAGGGGGCATCCACTATGGAATAAATTGTAGTATTATGGAATGTATGAGCCTTTTTGGCCTACATTACCCAAATAGAAAAAGGGGAAAAACAAGTTTAAAGAAAAGCAAAAAGTGAATACTTCGTGCATATATATTAATCAAATCAAAGTGACTTTCGGACTATCTTGCACCCATTACCGCAGTCCCAATAAAAATCACCCTGACCGACCCAGTCCCATGTTGGATAGTGGGTTGTGGATGATGTTTCAGTATCTGTTTCAATAATTTATCTATCTATACAAAGGATAATTCCTGAATTTTGACTCTAATATAGGTGGGGCATGCATGATTCTTCATATGTGTCATTGTTTTTTTTTTTTTTTTCCTGCATTTGACAAGATCTTAATTTGTTTATCACTGAGCCATGAGGGGCATTAATACGGGAAAAAGTTATCTTCCTCCCATTTTTGACCCAAGTCAAATTTATGGAAGTGAACCCAATTCCACATACTGTTTTGATTCCAAAATATATAAATTTCAGTTGATACATTAGGGCGACAAAATTTGCAGACTAAAATCTTTAAAATAATTACCTTTATAAATGTTGATTTAATATCCAATCCAATATTATTATACTGTCTGATATTAGTGATGAGGAGTTAAAGATTTTTTTCTTTCAATCATCCAATCCAATATTTTTATACAACCATACTAATTAGCCTCTTGGTTAACTGCTTGATTGTGATTCGTGAACCAATTTTAAAAATAAGGAGTTAAAGAACCATTTTTCACGGACAAAATCAAAATCAAAAGTTCTTTCCATTTATTTACATAATCAAGAAGTTCAACAATCACCAACTCGATTAAGTATGATACAAACTGAAGAAATGTAAGGAACTATAACCATATTAAAATGATTAATATGCCATAATCATATGGTTCTAACCCAATTATCCATATTAAAATAGTTAATAATTTTAGTTCTGTTGTCGTTTTTATAGCTTTGGGTCTAATGGTCCCCAACAAAATGATAGTTTTAACTTTGAAAAGGAATTTCAGGAGGAGGAAGAGATTGGGGATAGAGATTTAATTTATTTCCTTGATAATTACATAACCAAGTCTCTTATAGGCATAACTAATACCTTACATAACAAATAAATCCTAGTGTAATGCACCTTTTAGCTGCAACAAAGTCAAGGTGGGTAACACAAAAGTAGTGCATTTCTTTAATCTGAGTTATTAAAGGTTTTGATTCTCAAATTGTTAAACATATCACAGCTTAAAGAGGATAGGATCCTTCCTTGGAAATTCACAGTTAAGGCTTTTAAAATATTAGCGCCAAAAGAGAACCAACCATTCAAGCTGTAAATATCTTCCGGGTCAAAGACTTTTAACAAAGTCCGAGGTGAATGCAAACTAGTAAATTATACACTAAATGCATTTTTAGATTTCATTTTAATACTCTGGCCTAAATCCTAATCAATCAAAGTAGAGTTGTAAATATCAGTAATATTAATATATCTGGCAAAAGTGGTACAGTTTTGGCCATCTCTTCAGAGGAGGGAGAATGCTTAGGACAATTACACTATCATATCTATTTGAAAGTTGGAATCATAAATGAGTTTTCTGAGTGAATGAACTTGTCCATTACATAGTATCATTTTCCTCAACTTAGCAATCATCCAGGATACAGAGAGAGAGAGAGAGAGAGAACTCCAAAAACATCTTTTGTTATTAATAAAATGGATCATGTTACAGCATCTTCTTTACAAGTTAGACTTCTAATCATCAAGAAATGAAATCACAATACTTCATCTAACATACATCTGTAACTAAGATGCTTAGCTGAAGTACAGGGAAAAAATATATGATGAGGAATAGAGTACAAAATGTTTTACCTCGGTCTGATACATAAGCAAGCAACAAAATTGAAAAGTGGAGACATCATTCATCCGAGTTTTCAAACACTGCAGCAAGTGTAACAGGCCTGAAGCAGATGGAGTATATATATATATATATATATATATATATATATATATATATATATATATATATATATGCTCTCAAGTTCCCTACGCTGGTTTCCAACAAGAAAGGGCATAAATAATTCGCCCTTTCCATCCCTGCAACAGCCACTGGCCGTCTTCATCAATAATGAAATCCTTGTGGTAGCCTGTTACCACCTTCTTTGTTGCCCTTTTCACGATGATTTCCCTGTCAAAAGGGAGTTGCACAAAACCTGCCCTCATATTACGAACTTGCCACTGCTTATATGTCTCTGGTCTCTCAATTCTCTCCCAGCCCTCACAAGCTATAACATTCAGAGCTTCCCTCCCAAAGATCTCTCTCTCTATCAGCATCCTTTCAATATGCTCACGAGGTACATTAGTTTCAAGCATATCAAACAGTGCTGAGAAGTGGAATAGGGCTTCACGGAACCGTGTGACAAAAAATGGGGCACTAAAGGCCCCATTTACAATCCCATGGATGAAAATATCAGGATTAATTTGCCTTATCAGATTGAGTACAATATTTCTGGAACTATCCACCACCACTGTCTCATCAAGCAAGTTTTTAGATCGATACAAACAGTTGACAACTAGAAACTCGTCCTTGTCAATCTTAAGTTCCTCAAGTTTGACAGTTTCCCATCTCTTTGCTATGGCATTATACTCAAATGGCACCTTAAAAGTTCGAGCATAATCTGACAACCGACGTCCTGTCTCTTCAATTCGTTCAGCCGGCCTGAAGCCTGGTTGTGGAAATTCTATCCCAGTAATCCGAAGCATGGGACGCCCACTCTCCCTTTGTGAGATACGTTGAATTAAGGTGGGCCATTGAAAACCATAGAGGATGCCAAAATCTATGATGTGGATTTTCATGGCATTCTCAGCTTTTGTCATAATTGTTTTGTTTGCAGCAAAATTTGAAATTTTCCTGAACGGACAGCATGCAAGATATAGATGGTAAGCTTTCAAATAATCAGCAGCAGATGCTCTCTTACTGACAAGAGCCTTATAAAGCTTAGAACCAGTTCCAGCCAAGCGTGCCTCAAGGCCATCAGCAAAGTAATAAGCCAGTCTCTGACTACCATCACCAAAAGGAGAAGAGTGCTGCCTGATCTGTGTCAGCAGTTCTTTTGCATTCCTGTGATCATCAGCTGCAACAGCCTGTGCACAATTAATCAGGAGGGTTCTCAAATCTATCACTTCCTTTTTCTTGTTCTGTTTCTTACCACGTCCCTTTCCTGCATTAAATCCTTTTGAGTTCCCACTTTGCTGCAATTTCTTGCTTGTTGCATTCTTCAAGGTTTCACGAAGGGATGCCAAAGCAACCTGGCCTTCTCCCATACTGCAAAGCAATACCGTATCGAACTCCTCCGAACGCACGATAGATTCCTGGTAAACTGCTGCCATCTTGCTAATCCTCTCTTCTTCTATGTCTACATCCTCCCCATCCCTATGGGGATTCTTCCTCCCCCTTGGCCCAGTTGGCAAGTATTCACCCTCATATTTTCTCTCCACCTTGATAGCGAGTACACTAGTATCTATCTCGGGATATCGAGGTACAACTGCATTAGAATTAGAATTAACTAACAAGCTGTTGCTACTTGGAAGGAATTTATTCGCTTCTTCAACCCCCTTCTGGAACTGCCAAATCAATTGGCTCTCATTATATATATCACGCACCTGCAGAGGACTTATAGGAGAGTCCAAAAACCCATCTCTAAAATTGTTTACACTGCTTGATGAATTATTAGACGAGTAGGAAGCACTGTAAGCCAAGAGATTTTGCACTTGAGAGCTATTACAATCCACAGGGTAGTTAATCCAACAGGGACCAACTACCTGACCACTACTAGCTATGGAATTGTGTTGATTCATAGAGACATGATAGTGAGGGTTAACCCTATATTGATCTAGAAAAGCTGGGTGATCGCGTTGAGGGGAGGGTGGATACCTTTTGCCGAGGACATCATAGAATGGCTTCTCTGCAGCCTGAAGATCCAAAGACTCTTGAAGCAGACAACTCTGGTCCTCCATGTCTTCTTCCATAAGCATCTTACTTATATATGTCAATACCGCATCCGATAAATCACAGTCTTCCAGAAACTCTTCCTCGGCACTCTCCGTCGAACTAGGGACCTTGTTACTGATGGAAGGTTTATTTGGAATAAACTGAATTCCACTAAAGCTTTGATCTAGAAAGGTATTTTCAAATTGAGTTCCATTGACTTGTTCTTGATCTGGAACAACATTTTCAAATCTATTTCCTCTAACTAGTTTTTTATCAGGGAAAACAGATTCAGATTGGCTCCCCCATTGGATTCCATTGGCAGAACCAGAAAACCCAAAAAATGGAGGATCCATTGGTAAATATTTACCTGATGGGGAAACAAATTTGAAATTTAATGTTAACTAGCCTCTGCTTCTGCCAATTTTGTGCTTAGAGAACAAATTCAAGCCCTAATCCACCAAATAAAGAAGAGCTAAATACAGAACAGACCCCTAAACCACTAAAATACAACAGAACAAGACTACAAAAGCTGCTAGTACTAAATCAAGACTGGAACTTTTTATTAGGGTTCAACAAAATAGCATATTCAACATAATCAAATAAAAGGAAGGTCTGGTAGAGGTATAATTTTCCACAATAATATGCATAACAAGCCCACATATATTCAAGGAACTCGGCTAAAATCAGTTAAGTATAAGAGCTTGAAGAATTTATGTGAATGTGGTTACAGGAAAAAAGGGCATACCTCCAAGAACCCTAGGAGAAAGTGAAAGTTGATAGACGAGTTAAGAGAGAGAAAGGGTGGGAAGTGAGAGATGTTCGTTCATGTGCAACCTTAATACTAAAAGCTTAAAATGAAGTGGTCAGACGCATAACCTGCTTACTTGAAGCTCGTCAAAAATGTAACCGGGTATAGCCGGTCAAATGATACTGCCGTTATATCCTCTTCTCTCCAACCGTCCAACGAGTATGAGTTTTAGAATCCAAAATTTTAAAGAGTATATTGTGATAAATTTATATTAAATTATAATTATGAAATTTATTATTAATATATAAGATTGATAAAATTATAAATATTTATTTTTATAATTGACAAAAAAATAGAAAAATTATAAATATTTATGTTGTTATTTAGTTTGGAAAGGTGAAAAAAAAATTAATTCGTATTTAATTATTATAGTAATTTTATTGTGTTTGTAATTTAAGGACATAATAAGGATAATAAAAAAATTAATTATATTATTTAATTTTTAGCCTAAATTTATTTATTTTTAAACCAAAAAAGTAATAGTGTTCTTCATCTAATTTTTTTTTTTTGTCAATAACACAATAACAAGATAGAACTTTAAAGTCTTCTTTTTCTTTTTTTTTCCTCGTCCATTATAAAATGTAATCAAAGGTATATGGTGTAATGAAGGCCTCTATTGGCGGGACACGTGGCATGGATGTGCAAAGAACTGTCATGCCAAATTTTAGCATCCTCCAGTAGATTTACGTGTCAGGCATGCACGTGGAGGCACACGTGATTATGAGTCTCCCTTCCTTAATATAGATCGTTTTAGAGTTGTGTATAAATATTAAAAAAATAATTGTAACGTATTAAATATATTATAATTGTCTATATTATCCTTGTATTGGAAAAGAGAATGTTATTTATAGGGTAACAAATAGTAAGAGAATCAAAGTTATATTTATTACTTGGGATAATATTAGAAACTAAGCAATTAATACTTATTTGAAATTTTCAAACGATTTATATTTAGAAATAAAAATATTTCTCTAAAACGACTTATATTAAAAAACTGAGGGAGTAGTACGTAATTTATATGTTTTTTGGTTATAAGTTGGGGAAATTGTCATGCAAATACTAATAATACATCACGTTCTTGAATGACTTCAAAACAAAAACAAGAAGTCATTGAAAGTTGTAAAATACATTTACATTTCAAAATTTACAATTATTTGTGAATCTTATAAAAAGTATAAACTCTTCTTCGACAAGAAACACATCAAATAAGTACAATAAATTGATTCCGTTCTGTGTTTTTTTTTTAAAAATAAATAAATAAAAAACGACTTTTTAGGATCAATAGAATCTCACTGAATCCGTCCTAAAACGCTTTACTCAATTTCATCGTATACTACATGATTATGTGATTGAAAAGAAATAAAAAGCAATTTTAGTGATCCCAAAAAAATACTACACATGAGGGTAACTCATGCTTTAACTTAATAACTCATGTCCAATGGATGGTAATTTGTTCATTGAAATTTATGTCTTAAATTTAGTCAAATATATATTACTTAAAAGAAAACCTAGTAGGTTGGTCAAATTTATTTCAGAGATAATAATACTAATACTCCCTAACGAAAGTGGTTAGCATGAAATTTATTTTTAAGTAAGTTGATCAATTGATCAATAAAGTGCTGACACGCAGACGATACTCTATTTGTATCAATATTCTATTGACCAATTGACTAATTTATCAAAAAAATAAATTTTATACTAACCGGATCCCTCCCTAACTAGCAAAGGAGGAGAGAGAAAGGTCAAAAAAGTGAGAAGGAATTAAGGAGGTAAAAAGTAAAATGTAAAATAGAGAGTTGAGTGGGAATCTTTAATTTTCAATCTCTGCCGAAAGAGACTCCACTCATCATCAAGTCCACTTACTAAAAAGTGGGTTTCTCTTTCTTTTTTTGTCTATTACATATTCGTAGGTTGACTAGCTGCTGCTGCTATTCTTAGGTAGGCTTTTGTTTTGTTTGATTGGTCATCAACAAACCTTATAATGGGGCGTAATCATAACACCACAAAATATATCATATCAATTTCACCATCACTATCAAATAATAAATAAATAAGATTAGTGATCATATTTTATTATTCCTCTATTTCATAATAATTAATTATTTACAATTAAAAATAAATTATTTATTTTTTATATTACTTCTAATTTAATAAAAAAAAAATCTTTGTATTAGTAGTTTTTAAGTTTTCATAAAGGGATGGTGATCAAATTTCGTACAAAATTTAATTATTATATTATAATATTAAATGACTTTTTTAATTCATATGCATAAAATTAAAACGACTATTATTGTGAAATGGAATAAGCAACTAACAACATATCACAGCCGTTGTTGTTTGGGACGAAAAGTTAGAATGTTATTTGCTTATTTTTGATTCATAACAAATATCCCGTGTATATATATATATATATATATATATGCTTCATTATTCATGTTCAAATTTTTTAAGTAGACATCTAGCTACCAAGAAAAATACTCGAGTATTTTCGGAAGAAAAAAGTTTTTCATTTTCTATTAATTATTTTTAAATATTAAAAGTTGCATTTGATAGATTTGGACGTTATCCTTCCCAATAAAAAATTTAGTAATTATTTTAATATAAGATTTGATGAGGTTTACTCATGGAGATTCATGAGGTTTACTGATCCCCAAAGAGCCTCAAACTAGCAGTCTCCAAAGACTACTTCGGTTTCGTTTATAGCGTATCAACCCCTTGGCTACTAAAAAATCATTCCCACGACCTCGAGTTTCCTATTTATTTTGAGAGGGTAGTTGTTCCAGCAGATGATAGTTAAATACTACCTCCGTCACAAATTATTTGATATTTTAAAAGTGGACATAAGAATTAAAATAATGATTAAAAAATATTAAAATACCCTTAAATCTTTTGTTGGAATAAAGAGAGTTTTGTTAGAATAAGGAGAGAGAAAGAGTTTAATGAGGGGTAATTTTGGAAAAATTGTCATTAATTCTTCTATATTTGAACAAGCGTCAAATAATTAGGGACAAATGAAAAATTCTAAAACGTCAAATAATTAGGGACGGAGAGAGTACAAGATTTCTGTTTAACAAAGCACTAGAATGGTGTCCCAAACTTTCAACCGACTGTCTATACATATTACAAAAAATATTACAAACCTCGACCATTTGTGGTGATCAGAAGCTTAAAATCCAGCATACCGACAATTGAATGCTTTGTTGATATTGATGCTAACAAAAATACAATAAAAAAAAAGTGTATACGATGAATAAAATTGAACATTAAGCAAGAACTAAGCGCAGAACAGGTACCTTATTCTGCAGCCAAATTTTCAAAATGCCAGGGGTTGAACTCTGTTGGTCTGACATCTACCTCTTCCATGTTGTCTGAATTATCAATGGCAGCCCGATGTTCAAAATATTTGCCATTGTAGCGATACACTTCTATAACACCCCAAGGTGTGAGAGAAACTTCACTAGACTTTTCAAACCATTTGGGAGTAAATTGATGACCCTTGGCTTCTCGGGCTCGCTTTTCAGCTCTCTGCCTCTCCTCCAGACTTGGGGGTGGGGGAAGGTACAAGCATTGAAAGTGTGAGTGCAACTTCTTTTTAAATTTATTTTTCTGGTCACAAAGTATAAGAACAATTTATTTTCATGGATGTACCCTTCCCCAACACACTTAAAAATTAAAAACAAAAATCCACCCCAACAAAAAATACTAGGGAAAAAGGAAAACATCTCTGGTTGATTTCTACTTGTAGGTTACTCTATACACACGAGAGAGATAGGTAGATGGATACACAGAGAGAGAAAGAGAGAGAGACCTGCTTTTTTCTGAACCAGATTTGGATATGTCACCCTTCTCAAGTGCGTATCTATCTGGACGCAAGCGAGAATCTGAGGCCAATAACTTCTTCGGTGCAGTGTCAAAGCTGTTTAATTTATGTGCAAAATATGTATACTGAAATTTGTCGTTTTGTGGCGCATCAGCACGTTTCCAAACCTGCAGAGCGATACCAACAAGAAAATTTCCACTAAATAATTCAAACAGAACTGAAGTTTCTATAATCAGCTGTTTGAACAAAAGAAATGACGGCTATAGGATATAACCAACTAATTTTATGCATCTTCTTTGCTAGCGGCATTACAATGATTACATACACAATCACAATCATATTAAACTTGACAAAATGATGTATATGCATAGAGTAAAGGTTGAATGACATTATAGAGAAACAAAAAATGTTTTAAAAAAATAAGGCTTAAATATGAATTAGTACCCTAAACTATAGGCCATATTCCACTTCGGTGATCCACCTTTCAATTTTGTCAATTAGATGATTAAACTATCAATTTTTTCCAATTACAATAAATTGAACACGTTACGTCAGAAATTGCTGACGTGGCTAATTGTGTGGGGCCTTAAGACTCTTATGTGGCAAAAAAAAATTATATTTTATTCATTACATAAACAAATCTGTTTAAATCATAGGCAAAATGGTTAAAACTTAATTTAACAATTCTAATTAAAATAAAACAAACATATATCAGTACAAATAAAATCCAATTCATCGTGGATTGGAATGCAGAGGCGCAGGCAATCCGAAATTCTCGACTCTTGAATCAAATCAAAAACCCAAATGAATCCATCAAATCGGATCCCTCGCATCATCATCATGCCATTAATTCCCGTTCAAGCATTAAAACCTTTTTTGCTAATAGATAATTAGCATAGCACTTAAACTTTATACGGAAAAATAAAAAATAAAAAAAGAAGAAATTAGGATCGGAGGAGACATAGCCTCAATTGAACCGAGAGGAGGTCATTAACGGCCCGTGTAAAGCCAATTCTTCGAGCAATCAATCCAAGAAATTGGGATCATCGGCACATGTAGCCCGGAAATGATGACGCGCCAAGACAACCGCAATTGGTAACTCTCCCCGCTCTCTGCTGCCCAAATCTTGAAGAAGATGAAAATGACCCTCCGCTGGCATCGAGATAGTGAATTCAAACACGATTTTGTCAGATCTGGAGATCTAACAGGTCCTAAGTTGAAATTGTGGCAGAATTTTGATTTGGTGATGGATAATGGAGTACCTAGACAATTTGCCGGCAATAGATTTGATGCGATCGGAGAAGATGACTTTTATTCAGCTTATCATTCCCGTCAAGTCCGCTCACCGAGGCATCACTTACCTCGACGAACTTGATGCGATGAAATCCTTCGAGCTTGATGCGATGTTCATTTTTCTTCTGTGTTAATTTTATCTTCAAGTTTTGATCTGGAAAGAGGCGAAAGATTCTTATGTTTTGATAATGTTGATGTTTTTCTTATGTTTTGATAATTTTTTGATAATCAATTAGAAATGTTAATTTAGGTTTTAACTGTTTTGCCCTTTGTTTAAACATAATTGTTTATTTAATAATTAAAAAATAGTTTTTTTGCCACATAAGCTTCTTAAGGTCCCACATAATAAGCCACGTCAGCAATTTCTGACGTGGCATGTTCAATTTGGTCCAATTGAAAAAACTTGATAGTTTAATCATCTAATTGACAAAATTGAAAGGTGAATCACCGAAGTGGAATATAGCTTATAGTTTAGGGTACTAATTCATATTTAAGCCAAAAAAATAAAAATAAAATCATATGTAGATAACCTTACCAAAATCTTTTGAAAGGATCATCTACTGTACTTGGTATCTGCCTGTAAACTAAGACGATCTTCAGAGCTTTTAACTTGAAAGCTATCACACCAAGCATGTGGTAGCCTCACTGTTATGAAGAAAATCACTGCAAGTCCTTGTAACCACAAAGGCATATATAACCCTGTGTTTAGTGTCACACATGTCAAACTACTAAGGGTAAGAAGGAAAACACAAGGTTGTATATTTATCGGTACCCCATACTCCTTGGGAGAATATTAGCATGAATTTTGTCTTGGGGTTACTGCGGACCCCTAGAGGTCATGATTTCGTTTTTGTTGCAGTGGACCGTTTTTCTAAGATGACACATTTCCATGCAACAAAATCGATGATACTTTACACATTGCATCGATTTCTTAAGTGAGGTTGTGCGACTACGTGGTTTGCCTTTGTTTATAGTTTCTGATAGGGATGTCAAATTCACAATGTTCTAAAAGGCGCTAAAGGGAGGCTGCGGCGTAGAGAAGCCTAGCGCTGGGGGCCTAAAGCGGGATTTTTATTTTAAGCCAATTTTAATATTTTATCTCACATTTATCCAAACAAAACAATAATATAAAGCAAAACAATCTATAATAAAGATAATAAAGGTCTTTGCTTAAAGTTCAAACACATCCATATTGCTAATGTCAAAGGTCAAACACAAACATGCAATTGTTCAAAGTTCAAACATATTTTTAACGTATTAGTTTTATTCATAAACATGATTGCTATTAAATAATAAAATTTAAAATTTCAAGAATTTAATTCAATATTAAAACTTAAGAAACTAAACATAAATTTAAGAATTATATTAAATTAAACTAAATATTACAAATGTATCATCATTTATATAATTTGAAGTTGGTACAAATTTAAAAAATTACAACTATAATAAAATTATCCATTTTGACTTGATATTGTTCACTTCTTGTTGTGATTTGATATACTACAAGCTGTATTACGAATATGGTAAATCATTAGAAAAATAAATATATCAAGATCTGGATCTGGTTTGGGTAGTTATTAAAAAAAAAAAAAAACTCTCCGTGTAGGCTCCTGAAGGGATTTTTTGCCGCCTTGGGCTTAGGTGAGGCACCAAGGAGGCCTAGCGCCTAAAGCCAGGCGCCTGATGGGGGCTTAAAGCGGACCTAAAGGGGATTTTAGAAAACAAAGGCAAATTCATGAGTTATTTTTAGAATATAGAAGAAACTAAATATCACTTAAGTTTTCCACTACTTATCACCAACAGACTGATGGTCAAATTTAAGTAGTTAATATGAGTCTAGGTGATTTAGAGAGATATCTTATAGGAGATCATATGACACGTTGAGATATTTACCTATAGCTAAGGTTGCCTATAATAGTTTGGTTAATCGCTCTACTGGGGCGAGTCCTTTTCAGATTTACACTGATAATCAGACTAGAAAACCTATCGACTTGGTCCCTCTTCCTTCTGCATATAGAGCTAGTGACTTTTGCAAAACACATTCATGATTTGCATGCTGAGATAAGACAAAAAATTAATTTGAAATGATCAGGTGATGCTCTAACACTGAGAGATTACCTCCTGGCACACGCAAGAAAGTGCATGCTAAGCGGATAAGTCCATTTCGTGTTGAAAAGAAGGTTAGTGTTACTAGTAATATGGGTATTGATCCTATAATTAATGTGGCCGATCTTACTCCATATCATGGACCTTCTATTTTGTCTACCCCATCTCCTACTTCTTCCTCTACTAATGTTGTTGAGCCCATACTTGTTCCTCCTTTACCTGTTACACCTACACCTACACCTCAAAAAAACGGAGAGAGAGTTCGACGACGGCAGTGCTAGGACACGGAATCGCAACGGAAAACACGGTATGTATTCTTGCACTCCTCTTCTCGTTCGTTTTCCCCTTTTCTGGTCTTTTTTTCTTGCTGCTTCTTTTCTTTTCCTTTCCAATCGCGGTTTGGTGTGGTATGATTGCAGACCGAAATGATGTTCTTTGAAGTTGTTTGGTCGTCGTTGTTTGGATCGATGATCTTGAGTCGATGGATGGGCTGGGTAATTCTGGGGATGAACAAATTGTCTGATGATGATAGAAGCGGTGGTGGTGGTTGTGTGCTTGATGGTTTCGGCAGGACTTCCAATGATGATCTGTGACTTCTAAGCGATTCCCAAGGTACGGCTCTGATACTACAAATGATGTAGTACAACCTTTGTAAAACGAATTTTGTTATTGGTTGATAAATAGGTAGAACCATAGAAGTAGAAGTAGGATTTAAGTTGTGCGCTTAAATTCTAGGGTTTAGAGTCTCAACTCAGCGTCTATTAACTCTAGGTAAATATCTTCACGATATAAAAAAAGTCAATATTAATCTCAATATCCCCAGTGTGGAAAATTATATTGGTATTTAAACAAAACAACCCTAAATTGAACTTGAAGACCAAGAAAATAACTAAACACAAAAATATCACAACTAATTAAAACAAGTCCATAATAAATAAATAAACAAAATAAATAAACAACGTAACTAAATCATCGATACCCATCACTTTTGCTCTCCATAGTTGAATTTGAGATATTGCTTCAACTGTTGCATGGGAGGATTTGGTATAATATTGTTGTTGGCCTTTCCTTTATAAATCTAAAGAGCACCAGATTCTGGAATTTTTTACTTGAACCAAAAGCACATGATCTTTGTTTTCTAACAATATGAATTCTAGATCTAATATATTTTATTTTTATTAAAAAAAGTACATCTTTACTGTTTGGAAATTCCAACAACTGTCTTTATTCATAATTGCATCAGCATGTAAGACCTCTACTCTGTATACCCCATCTATAAAGTGGATTTTGACACCAGACTGCAACCTAAAATTCCACCCAGACTGCAACCTAGGAAATATTGTGTATTGTACATAGCAATATTTTGAATAAAAGAATGTTACAATCCCCAATAATTCTGACCAGTCAGACATAACTAACAATCTTCAATTTAAGAAGCACTGATATGCAACTTAGATTTTAGATCAACTGTATGAACTATGAAGTATATCAGAAACGTTTATTAGTTGATACTTCATTACAACATTACCGGCTATGCTTAATCACCGGGGCAAGAAAAAAATTTGCAGGCACAAAAGACAGGTGGCTCTAACAAGACAGTTACTGAAGCTAACCTCTTTTAGATCGGTGCCTGGAAGGGGTTCCCCTTCCAAGTCACATAGTTGATAGCTCATTGAATCACTCCATTTCCCAGTCATCAATATTTTCGGTTCTTCAGCAGCATTATATACGTATCCATCTACTTCATATCGACCAGTGCTGCAACCAAGCACAAATGCATAAATAAGCATTGAGAACAAGGAGATATATGAACTTAAATAGAAAAAAACTGGCAGAAAAGAAGTCAAAGGGATTCCTGTAATCTCCCAGGCCCCAAATTTCGCAAATTCACAATCAGGCCATTTCATATGTCAAAAGACTTTTATCCAAACCACAGATATAAAGAACTTCATGATGTCCAATTAACATTGTCCCTAAAATCACATATGATATTGGGTTTGTTCGGCAACCAACGTTTGCAGTGATAGCGTTTGCAATCCAAACGCAGTGCACTACTACAAGACGAACGAACAAGATTTTCAAGAGCGTTTGGACTTCCAAATGCAACAAACGCTGTGTAACCAAACATACACATTAGCTCCAACTTAATGACTTATAAATATAAGAAGAACAAGATGAAATACAGGTATTTAACAGTTGCAAAATGGAGGACAGAGAAGGTAGTGAAATTCCCACTTCCCTGCCCATGCAACTGTCAGACGCTAGCTAAAACTCCCTACAACAGTGATTTTGACATCCATGAAACTCAAACACAAAAGGAACCACACTCTTCATACGTCACAAGACTCAACAACAAATCAGGCATGAGCTTTCTGTTGATTATTTAAATAGGCGATCAGTATTGCAGAGAAGTCCATAGGAGATGTATCGCCAAGAGCATTTTTATTTTTTTACAAGAAGAACAAGAAACAGAAACTTAATGCCTCTAATGAGCAGCTGTTGAAATTTAACAAATGGGTAGTTTATGTAAACAACATGTAAGACAGAAGAAAATAAGAAGGAAAAAAGGATTATTTTTTTCTTCATCAGCTGTCAAAGTGATCACAGTTGGGTAGTGCAAAGTGCGAACACATCAAACATAAAAAAAGAAGTAAAAAAGGAATATTTTTAAATGGTAGACTAGAAACCCTTGCATCATCAATGATATTCCACAGACGGCCATTTAAAATATAGACAATGTAATTTATCTGAAGCACCAAAATTACAAAACAGATAGGTGGTGGTTATAGACTCGTACCCAAACCAACCGCAAGGTTGAAAATACAGCACAACTTTGTCCTTTGTGGTCAAGTTAGTTAAAACCATCTCCCCTGGTGAATCCACCCATGTACGTCCAAATATTAGGTTGTTAACCTTTGAGGGAGGGGGCACCAATTCTAGCTCTACACCAGTCTTCTTGAGGGTCAGCCTTGTTCTGCACAGAAAATTATAATTGATTAGCATAGGGGTGGGCAAAAAAACCGGTTTTTTCGGTTTTTAGGTGAACTGGACCGGTCCGAACCGGCCGGTTCGGGATAAATATGAACTGTTCGAATACAAATCGACATAAAGAACCGTATATATACCGTAAACTGCTTTTGACTTGGTTCGTAGTCCAGATGGTTCGGTATTAACCGGACCGAACCGGTAATACCATTTAATTTATTAATTTTATTTACTTATGTAATGTTTTTATATCTTTCTTTCTTTCATACTTCATTGATCACGATTTCCAAATAGATCTAGGGTTCAGACGTTCAGTTTCACTTCTCTCCTTCCTTCTCAGCTGAGTTCTCCATCTGAGTTCCAACCGGCAACCACCGATCTATTGCTCTATTGCTCTCCGCTGGGTCCGCTCTACTGCTCGAGTGCTCGTTATTTCTTCTGGCCACCGATTATTTTCTCTTCTACTGCTCATCGCTCGTTGCTAGGCCACCGAATCACCGATTATTTTTCTTAGGTAAGTTTTCTAATTTGTCTATATGGGTGTTTTAGTTTAAGGTTAGAGTTTTGATTTAGTTTATTTTGATTTCTCTACTTATGTGAGTTATGACTTATGTCGATTTACTGATTTAGTAAGGCTTTCACTCTCTCTTTGAATTTGAGTAAGGATGTCTTTGATTTTGTTAATATAATGATTAAAACTTAGATTGGAATAATATTTTCTAGACTTTATGCCTTAGTTTCTGCCTTTCTGGACTTCATGGAATAATATTTATGTGTTTTACCCTCTGTTCCATGAAAAGAGAGTAAGAGACCCATTTTCAAATTTGTAAATACTATTATACTAAGGTTGTACTTTTGCTCCATGTTTACTCCTAAAAATAATAAGTTGTTAAGTTTAGTTAATATTTAAAATACTTGTGTATCCAGAATATTGTAGTTGATTTTAAGAAGTATATATATCTGATTCAGTTATAACTTACAAATATGTGAACAAGTGAAAAAGTATATATATTTGATTCAGTACAAACTACAAAGTGAATTTAAGTACTTGTGTTTGTTAAACTACAATGTTTATTTTGGACTATTCAACAGAGCATGTTAGTATTTTTTTTAAATAGTTTGTCATATCAATTATAAAATAGCAAGGTGGGCCAGTTGGACTGCTTGCAATTGTAGAAAACAGCAGGAAGCAGCGGGCAGTTTTGAATTCTTTGGGCTAATTGTAAAATATTGTTTTATTTAGTGTCTAACTGTCTAAAATAATTTATTTGTGTTTTTATGTACAGTTTGATGGAAAATATGGATAATAATATACCAGTATTATCCGATGCATATCCAATCCAAGACCCAAGTAATGGAGGAGGCGAGACACATGAAAATGTAAAAGCAAAATGAAGTTAGGCGATTGAGCAAATAATCTAAACTTCGTCTTACTATATGGGAACATTATATAAGGTTTAAGCAAAATGATGAAATAAAGGCAAAGTGCAAATATTGTGGTCAAGTTTTAAAAGCCGACTCGGGAAAGAATGGGACAAGTGGTTTAAAAAATCATAATGCAAAATGTAAATTGTACCCTCCTAATATTCAATTAAAGGAAAGACAACAATCACTATTAAATTTTTCACAATCAAGTGTTAATGAAGGGGGTCAAGAGTTGGAAGGGGAATCAACTAATAATGTTTGTTTATGAAAATTTGATCAAGAGTTAATTAGGAGGACGATTTCGTTTATGATAATTGTTGATGAACTTTCTTTTAGCCATGTGGAGAATGTGGGCTTTAAATACTTGATGAACTTCCTTTTAGCCATGCGACTCCTTCGATATCTCGTGTTCGATCTTTGGTTAAGTGAGTGCGACAATCTCCTTCTAGGATTAAAAGATTCAAAGAATGTGTTGAAATTGAGAAAATTGAAAAAAATACTTCGTTGATCCTAGATGTGTCCACTAGATGGAACTCCACTTATTCTATGTTGAATGTGGCCATAGATTTTGAACGTGCTTTTAATAGGCTTGCAAGCAAAGACCCTTTATTCAAATTGGAAATGGAATCGGGTGATGGGTGGCCTACTATAGAAAATTGGGGAGTTGTGAGAAAATTGGTGGTATTCTTGAAGTGTTTCTTTGACATTACGGTGCAGGTTTCGGGTACATCTTATGTGACATCAAATACTTTTTTTCATGAATTTCTTGATCTTGATGATGCTTTGAATGAATTGTTATATGATGAAAGTGACGATGACATGAGAGAAATGGCGTTGAGGATGAGAGCAAAATTAGATAAATATTGGGGGAATGTTGAAAAGATGAATAAATTGTTGTACATTGCGGTTGTTCTAGATCCTAGACATAAATTTGCATTTATGGAATTTGCTTTCAATTCAATGTATGGGAGTGGGGACCGAAATGGCAAAAAAATGATAAAATCAAATCAAGGTGATGCCATTGAGGAATTGTTTAAATGTTATAGTCTCAAATATGCATCCCAAAGTGCACAATCATCCCAAAGTTCACAATCTAATATGTACAGTGAAAGTTTTGATGTGTATATGTCGAGAAAGGACAAGGAGAAAGATGATGGATAAATTTGTAGTAATACATCATGGATGTTCAAGGAGGAGATAATACCGAATTAGATAAGTATTTGAGTGAGCATGTTGATCAAATGACTTCAAAATATAATGTTTTCGGGTTGGTGGAAAAATAACTCCCCTAGATTTCCCATTCTCTCTCAAATGGCTAAGGATGTATTGGCGATTCCTATATCAACCGTTGCTTCTGAGTCGGCATTTAGCACCGGTGGTCGTGTACTTGATTCATTTAGGAGTTCTTTAACTCCAAGAATGGTACAAACTCTTATTTGTGCTCAAGATTAGCTTCGTTCAAGCAAACAACCAATATCCGTGGAGGAGAACTTAGATTCACTTGAAACAATTGAGAAAGATAATCCTTCATTTTAAATTATATAGTTTTCATTTATAATGTTTATATGTTAATGACTTTCTTTAACTATTTTTATTTTCTTTTGATCTTAGAATTTGAGGAAGCTTTGGATATGGATGGTGGAATTTAATGGAAATTTGGCACTTGACAGTTTTTACATCAAATGGATAACAGGTTATTTTTTAAACTTGGGTTTGTTTTAATAGGTTAGTTTTTACAAGTTGCATGCAATTTGGCTGCTTCCTCTTTCCTTTACAGTTAGTATCATAGTATGAAAGTCATTGTTGTCTGCTGAGCATTGTCATATGATTTAGGTGCAAATCTTGTCAAATTAAATAGTGAAATGAATCTGCATTGTGTTGAGTGTTCATTCATGTCACTCATTGAATCAGCCCTTTTAATGTAGGAGAAGGGTTTATTGTGGCCTTTGGTTGCTGACTTGTTGGTCTGTTACTCTACTTGGTCAGTGTTGTTGTGGCCTTTGGTTGATGGTCTGTTACTCTGCTGGCTGGTCTGCTGTTGCTGCTAGTTTGGACTTTGGCCTTTGGTTGTTGGTCTGTTATGAAGTTGGGTTGCTGTTACTGCTAGCCTGCAATTTGTAATAATGTTATCATAACACTCTTTCTTTTATGTCAAGTTTTAATCTTGGATTGTAGTTGTGTACTTACTTGTGTAAGTAAATCATGGACTTGTTGTAGTTGTGGTACTCATTCTGTCATTCAGTCATTTGGATTTTGGATCAGTTGAATGTGCTTGGAATTTGGATCAGTTAAATGTTATTGTAATAAGCTAGTATGTGTGTTTTAATTAGTTACATATTTTATTCCTTGGATCTTAGGATTTTTTTAAACTTTTTCATGGAAGCAGGGTTAAAAAGCAACCGGTACAAAACTAGGTTCAAACCGGTACCGAATCGTTTCCCGACCACCAACCGTTCGATTGATGGTCCAATCAATCACTTGATATCGGTATCCAATTTAGACTGAATTCGGTAACCGGTTCGGTTCAGGATGGTTCGGGCCGGTTATTTACCGGTGCCCGCCCCTAGATTAGCAGATGCATATTTCACACATATCCTATGTATCAACACTATTTCAGCATGTACTTTTACGCAAAGTATTTATTCTCTTAAAGGATAAGTGCATAATGCATAGTTTTTCACTTTTTCTTAGTGTCTCACCATTGCTGAGATGGAATATGAAAGGTGTGACTAAAGCTTTCAGAAACATCTACATCAGATGCTTTTTAAGCACATGTTCAGTTTCTATTTAACTTTAGGGTCCTAAACTTTTTTTAAAAACCTCAGTAGAACCCATGTCCAAAAAAATTGAGAAACCAACAGAACTTTTACCTTCCAACAGGGTAGACATCAAGTGAGTTCCCAAAAAATTTGGTCTTCACCTTTGATGTTATATCATAAATGAAATGTTCACTTTCTGCGTGTGCAGCACCCATTGGAGGGTGATGACTGACCTGAGATCAAAGTTAATTGTCAGCAATTGCACAAATCAATACCATGCCAGCATCACAAAACACAGAGAAAGTAAGCAAGAAGAAGAAAGTACAATATAATGTTTGTTACTGGAATACCAGTAAAATCAGGTATATGAATATCATTGCTACTCCTTTGGGCGCCATTTGGTAGGAAATATGGAAAATTAGGAAAACGCGAGCTTTCCACACAGAAGTCTTATGAGTTCACATTTTCATAGAGACTTCAAAAAATAAGGCTATAGTCACCAACAAGAAGTATCGAGTTTTTGCTTCTTAGTCAAACCTACATCACAACCATCATGATCAGAAGGTTTTCTAAGTAAGAGAAATGGCAGGCTCCCTCCTAGTGTTTGGTCCATAAGCCAGAAAATTAGACAGGGAAAAGGTGTTGATAGACTCAACATCATACCATTGGACATAAAGGAAATGGTGTTATTTGGGTAAAAATATTATGATACGTCTCCCTTTTCCCACATTTCGTCCCCACTTCTAGATGGGACCCAAAAAGGTAGTCCTAAAGGGAAGACCATCCTCCTATCTTCCTGTAGCTTCCCATTTCCCCCCTATGAGTTCAAGAGATTCTATATAAACCTCCCCTTTTGCCCTGCCTAACCTCCTGGTCCTTTTATTTTCCAGATGGACCATCAGAGTCGAAACCAAAACCATTCAACAAACATACCATTCAAAAGAAGGTTAATATATATATATATATATATCCGGAAAATTTGGTTCTTCAAAACCTCACCTGTTCTGCAATAAATCTAATGCCACCATGATTAGTCATTTCATATGTTTCACCAAGAATTGGATTAAATGGTTTCCACGTTCGCTGCATGGCATAATATACAGATATAAACCAGCACGCTGCAATAGAGAATTATTAGTCCGATAGCCAGAAAATCCACACAGACACACACACACAGATCGTAATGTAAAAGAGCCCTTACAAGCGTACACCAATCGCATGTGTGGATCCTCACATTCATCTGCCAGATCTAACAGATGGGAGTATTCCATCAGCTGTGGTAGAAATCCCATATCTTAGTATAAACTCACACACAGGACATCATTAAATATAATTGAGGCACAGCAGATACAAACCTCGGCCATTTTCTGAAGCATTGACATAGGCTCAAAAATGAGAACTGGGAGGGTCACCATTGATGTGACATCAGAACCTATATACTTATGCATCATCTTCCAGTAACTATCCCGATCCTGCAAGAAAAGAGAGTTCATAAAGTATAAATAAGTAAATAAGAATGATGATGAGAATGTGATCATATTAATATATACTAGCCCATAGAATTTACACGCGTTATGTGAGTAATTTATATTAGATTATTAATTTTGAAAACTTATATTTTATGTCAAAGAATAAAATAGGAAGAACTTTACTTAGAGGGGAAATAGAGAGAGTTTTTCAAATTTTAAAGGTTTTTTTTATGTTGGAGGACAAAAGTAGAAATTCACAAAACTTGGAGGGCATATTTGGGATGTCACTTTTGTGACAGAAGCTCAGTCACTAAGCAGGTGAACTGAGGCGGCATTATATATAGATGTAAATATGTAATATACGAAACAACAAATGATTAATATACAGTTTTAGAGTTTGATCGCTAGGACGTACTGTCTTTACTCCCACAGCATACAAAAAGGAACATCTGTTTTTTTAAAGGAGGGAAAGAGGACCATCAGAGTTGCTTCATCTTATTAAAATGTAGATTTAATTATATCATGTGTGTATGGAGAAGGAAGACGTATGGTCAAATGGATAGAGAGAATTACACTCTAATAAGGAGTATATATTAGCTATGACAATGTCTCAGTGAAACACATTGGGACCACATTCCAACAGAAAAGAAATATCACACAAACATGAGTCAGATGTTCTCTTCATCATATCACAGTCTCACTCAAAAGACTAAGCTTACCAAAATCATGTGAATAGGAGAAAGACAGAAAGAAAGGAGGAAAAAACAGTTAGTGTACCTCTTGCTTCCATCTTCCTCTTTGGGCTTCTACTTCCGCATCTTCAGTGCCTCCTTCAGGATTGATAACTTCCAATCCTTCATAACCAATCAGACTAAAGCAAACAGACAGAATCACGTTATTCAGCACATGAAAGTAGTTTTGGCTAATTTTGATATATAATTTGATGATTTAAACAAAATGTAGATCACCTAGAAAACATCGCAACTTCATTTTAATTAGCAAAGGAAGTCCAGCACTCTTACATTATCTCTAGGATTAAGTAGTGGCACATTACTGAAACTATGATAGCAGAAGATAACAACGGAAGTGCATTATTTGACAGATGAAGGAGACCAAAATACAGAAAGCAATGAAAGTGGATCAAAAAGTATTACAGTAGAACTGACAACTAATCGATATTATTATGCATGCAATCTTCATCGAGAAAATAATAGAATCTTCCATGGTAATTCATTTTATATTTTTTTTATCTTTTTGTAGATAAGTTCTTCCATGTAAATTCTTACATTTGAAAGACATGAATAATAGGAGATATACATATGCATACAGCATATGTATTCGTATTCATAATAACTCATTTTCAAAGTACCCTTGCTTGAGAAAATATCATAAGCTCCCTTACTGAAATGATGAACAAACATTTAGCGTTCATTCACAAAATTCGAACCCCAATCTTGCCAGAGAAACTGAATCTAGATAGGCAACCTCATGCATGAGCACTGAGAAAAATGTTTTGCCTTAAAAAATTTACAGGGACAAAAAGCATGCCAAGCAATTAGTCTGACTAAGATGAGATTACAAGAATACTGTGATTCAGCATTGTCAAATTGCAGATCCTCTTCCCATTACATTCTTTAATAGTCACGTATTTTTTAACCTAAAAGTGAAAATTTTAAAAATAAGTGACTTAGGGTGTATAAGGGAAATTTGGCATGTGTCACGTAGGTTAAAATCAAACAAAACTAAGAAGGATGATATTGCTTTTCATGTCAGAAATCCAAGCTAAATTTATTTTTATTTTTTAAAAAAAAAAACTAAAAACTTTAAATTAATGACAAAACATAAATGAAATAACAGAACAAGCTTGTGTAACACACTAAGTACAAATTCAATTTCAAGAACAGAAAATCGCAACATCAATCTAATAATGGATCGAGTCGTAAGGGGAACTTTTAATAATGGGAATTTGAGTTTGAGGAGGTTTTATACCCGTTGACTGATTTGTGCATAGCGGTGCCGAAATTGGACAAGCTAGAGGCAATCGAGGCAAAGAAACCAGCGCCAGCACTTGGCTTCTGATCCGCCATCTCTCTCAAATTATAACCCTAAGCTGAGATTTTTTTTTCTCGCAATTGGCAGTTTCAGCACTACAAATACAATGGAGCTATAAAGATCAAGTCTCGAATTCAGCTGTAAATTTGTAATAGTACTAGCAGATCGGTTCAGAGAGAAAAAGGTTTTAAGAGAATATATGTATGGGTGTATAATAATAATTAATTATAATATTGGAAATACAGCCAGGAAGTGGGACGATACTCGTTGGCGGGTTCTTTTGTTTGAAGTCAAAAACGATGATCAGATTTTCTCTCCCTAAAAATCACTGCATGTAAAAGTGGGCTGGCTTGATTTTTCTGGTCCAAAATAAACTATATATAGCCCATATAAACAAAAATAGAGTATATATCATAGTAAAAAAAAAATCTGATATAATAATAATAATAAATCTCAATTTTTAACATTAAGATTAAAAGTTAAAAGCCTCCCTACTAGTAATTGCTGTCTGATAAAGCAATTTGGGTGTCAGCCACCAAGACGCACGTGATCCGCAAAAGATTCCAACCTTTGTAGGCAAAGAAAAATCTTTGACACCGCGGCTGGATTTTTCATGTAGTATCAAAATAAGCTTATTTAAGACAGCTTGCAACTTGTCTAGCTTTCCCCCATTAAGCTAAGATTAAGTAATTGGGTGCACACTAGCTTCACCGCGAAAATTTTATTATTATGCGTAGACAGTGTTATAGTAATTAAGTAGAGTTCAATCGAAACACAATTATTCGATTTTGGAATTGGAATAGGAATTCCTTCCGAGTATGGAATTGCGAAGTCGTAGAACGAGTGTTAAGAATGTGGTGTAAAAAGACAAAATATCAATTAATATTATAAGTCGTAAGAGAATCCTTTATATAGATAGATAGGCCTATTTGGATGGGGTGGGATGTGTGGTTTCATTTATGCGAGCAAGACGACCTTAGCTTAGCCCCATCAGTCAATAAGACTCCTAAAAGCTGACTGACGTGCGTTTGGATAATGAACGCATATTATGGCTTGGCTTCTGTGGAAGGAAACTTTACTGCTTGCTCTCGATCTATTGTCAGTTTGTCACATAAGAAGTGATGAACTATGGGGGTGGTCTTTGTCAAGGACCGACCGACTGACTGACTATAATTTAGCATATGATGATTAAGTAGGTTGATTTGCTTTCTAACCTTTCAGTTTGTACTTTTGAGCTTTGGCTAACTTCATTTTGTTCTCTTTTATCAAGTAGCCATGCACGCAGTACTGGCCCTGGACTAAAGCCCAAGGTGTCCGGGCTTTAGGCTCAAAAATTTTTAGGGTCCCCTTAAATATTCTCTTCTTTTTATTACTTAAATAGAATACCTAAATATTAAAGCAATTAATCAATCTGTAATATTCTACATATACTGATTATTGTAATATTCTACATATTTAAAGTATATAATTTGTACAAAACAATTTAATTATAATGTACGTGGGGGTTCATCATCAGATTCAATTTTTTGAGTTTTTTTAATTGTTTGGGAGTAGTGTTAGACGCTTAATAAAGGAGGCCCTATTTGGTAATTACTTTTTTGACTTAGTGATAATGTAATATCTAAATGATGCTTTGAAAATATTGAAATAGTCGGTTATTATATTTGATATTCTTTCGTATTGATGCTCTTTTGTTCAGAAAAAATTCTCCTTTTTTTTATGCTCGTCTTAATAACAATTCGTAAAAAGTAGTTTTTTTTTTGTTGTTTCTAGCTTTTTCTTCAAAACTCGGGGACCGAATTACTACATGCACGCCCCAACTTGTTAAATAATGGTTCTTGGATATTGGCCCCGAGTCCCACACTCGTGATACACCCGAACATGTTAAATGGTTGCCCGTTTGATTAATATGTTCTTATGCATTTTACAAGTCTTGTGTTTGGATTAGGGTTAAATGTTTTTTTTGGTATGTCAACTTTTAAATAAGTCATTCAATTTATTTTTTTTACAGTCAACTCACTATACTTTTATTTACTAACAAAAATTTTAAATTTCGTCTTAATTGTTAAATTTTTAACGGAATTTTGACGTGGCACTTACGTGGCATAATTTTTTCAATATAAATAAATAACTAGGCATAAATATATGTGTAATTTAAAAATTATTTCAAATATTTTTTTCACAATTATTAATCATCTTCTTCTTTATCCAGTAAGAATACATGTATATAATGTCAAAATAATTAAATTTATAAATATATATGTATATAAAATCAATAAGAATTGATTTGTAATTTTAGTATATTTTATTTTTATAATTTTTAAATAAAAATTTATTTTCTAATAATCACAAAAATAAGTATATTTTTATTTTTATTTTTTTCATTTTTTGCTGACATTTTTGATTTTATTTTATTTTAAAAAAAAATTCTTTCATTTCTACTCAAGAGTGGTCACGTCATAAATGTCAACTTTCTCTCTTGCAATGTCAGCTTTCTCCCTCTTATGTGGCATCAGACATGACAAACCGTTTAAAGTCTATTTAACTGATTTTCTAACATTTTATAAATAAACAAAAGTATAGTGAGTTGACTGTAAGAAAAAACGGTTGAGTGACTCATTTATATATTGATATATAGTACAATAACCAAAAAAATATTTAACTCGTTTAAATTGTAGATATTGTACCCCAAAAATTCTTGTTTAGATTGTTGTACCCAAAAAATTCTTATATTTGGCTTTGGTTGCCTAATTCCCACTTTTCAACGTGTAGTAGTTCGCCGATTACATGCCAATTTATTTTTTCCTTTGATAACTGGGAGTTTTTGTAAGACCACAATTTATTATAAATAAAATTAAATTTATTCATTATTCTAAATTAATAAGGTGTTATTTGATATAATGCTTTGGTTATGGGTGAAAATGTGCAAATTTTGCAAAATAAGCAAGTGGTTATAAAATATTCATTTCTGTGTGGGAATATTCGCTTAATGTGGAATATTCTTTTTTTTTTAATATCCGCATTTATGGCGCAATCAATTGTGGGCCCCATAACTTGAATAATCATCGAGGAAAAAAACAACAAAGTATGAGTTTTTATAAATAATCTACGTAATTATTACCAAATTAACACCGCTGGGTTACCCGGTGGTTAAAATACGATATATGCGTGGTTGTGCAAGAAGATACCTGGTATTGCATAAGATTGTTGAATTATTGATTCGCACGTAGTGAAAGCACTACTCAATAATTGTTACAGTGATTCTATCGCTCAATATTTTATTTTATTGATTCAATAATTGTTGCGTTGTTAGTTTATATTATTATTGTTTCAATAATTGTCACTGCACAGTATTTTCTATTATCAGATCAATAATTCATATTATTTGAATAATATTATTAGATAACATTATTGGCAATATCTAGAAAGTTCTGTCAAGAAGAGATTTGGTCACCTAATTGCGCGCCAGTAAGGAGAAATCCTTATTGGAAAGCCCCCTCTTTCCTGGGAACGGCCTAGTTGTCATAATTGTGATTCTATAATATTATTTGTGAATAATTAATTATTGATTTATATGATAATGAAATATTTATTTGATATAAATGATGGATTTATTTATTTTATGTGGTTATTAATGAAGAAATTAATGCTGAGGTGTTTTATCAGTATTTTATCAGAATGGAGGTATTAAAAATCACCCGTTTGTGGATTTAAGATATTTTCTATTTGGAATTTGGAAAAACTCAAAGCTACAAAGTTGTAGAGAATTCGGTTTCAGGCAGAATTGACATAAAATTCGTATTTTTTTGATAAACGGGCTATTTTCTATGAATTATTGAAGTTTCAAAAAATAAAATAATTTTTATTAAATTATGGGGTGGGACCCACTTTGGTTGGTGTTAATAACATGTGGGCTGCTGGAAAAAATTCAGAATTGGCATGCTAAGCTTTCAACAAAGTGGGCATGCGTGGAAGGAATATAAAGATAATAATATTTTATTAGTTTAGTCTCTTGTGGCGTTCTAGCATTTTCCTATAAATAGACGCTTACGTTAGAATTGAAAATCACACCAGAAACAAGTTTTCTTTCTCTCTAGATTCTTGAGCGTATTTTTATGAGTATTTTGATACTTTGAGAGTTGTTGTTCGGTACAAGTTTCCTTCGACTTTCTATCCGATATTCCGATCAGAAGTACCGTTATTTTGAGGTAAGGGATGTTATTTTCTTCATATATGATATTATTTCTTTCATTATCATTATGCCGAAGTATTAATCTGAACTTTTTAATCAAATTTAGAACTTCTTGTGTCGGGGTTACTATTCACGTATACGGCACTATTCACGAATACGACACTATTCATCGAAAAATGAAAATTTTCTTTTTTATCCAAGATGTCTATTCTGGTTACTATCTTTGATTGTATCCATGTTTTGATCGTTATTTTTGAATTCTGCTTCAAAATTTGGTTATTATAGACTATTATTGATCTTGGATAAATTGTAATACAAATTCCTAATATTTGTCCTTCTGTCTCACTGGATTCGTTTTCTTTAAAATATCTTTCATCATCCTCAGTCCTAAATGATGATATTGCTGAATATCTTTGGCCTGTAGTGCAAAGATGAATGATTAACTGATGAATATCTTTGGCTCGTAGTGCAAAGATGAACAGGTGTTGAGATGAACATGACCAACTGGTGATACGAATGAATATCTTTGGCCTATAGTGCAAAGATGACTATTTAATTAAATATGTATATTGATTATTGTTACAGGGATAAAATATTGATGATGGACTTTTAAATCTTAGAAGATAGTAGAACTCATTCTCTACTTGACTTTCTTCTAATGGATTGTTGTTTCACGTAGATTGTTGATCTAAAATTTGTTGTCTATTATATTTTATCAGATTTTTTCCTGTTGAAGACTAATGATAATTTATTGTATATTATCTTTGTGACACCCCCAAAATAGGTATACATCACCCATTCTGAGTTGTCAATACACGGTACAGAAACAACTACAACTTTATTATTACAACAGTAAAACTGTGAGTTTAAATACAGATATTGCCATCTAAACAATATCCACATACAAATAAATTCTCATCATAATTATTGATACATTATTTTATAAAAATGGTGAGGATTACTAAACAACTCTCTAAAACCATCATTCCATACCCCGACTCGTACTCGCTATATTCTCGCCTCCTGAGAAGAAAAATGGAACAAAAAGGAAAAGGGTGAGCTCAACTAGCTCAGTAAAGAATATTGTGACTAAGATAATATACAACAAATTATCGTTAGTCTTCAACAGAAAAAAATTTAATAGAATACAATAGACAACAAGCTTTAAATGAATACTCGCAGCGGAAAATATTAATTCATAGAAGAGTTACGTAGATGATGAAATCTACTAATATCTATGAATTTAACAGTTCATCATCAATATTTTTATCCCTGTAACATCAATCAATATATATCCGAAATCATATATTCATCCTTGCACTACAAAAGCAAGGACATTCACCAATTGTTCATGTTCATCTAAACACTGCTCATCTTTGACTACGGGCAAAGATATTCATCGAATCATTCATCTTTGCACTACAGCAAAAGATATTTATCGAAATCATTCATCTTTGCACTACAGGCCAAAGATATTCCATAATATCATCATTTAAGACTGAGGATGATGAAAAATATTTTTTTAAAGAAACGAATCCAGTGAATCAAAATGACAAGGATTAAGGATTAATGATTCGTACTTTGTTTTATCCACGTCCAAAAATACCTCAAAAATAATCATAGTGGTGTAAAATTCAAGAATGATCAAAACATGGATACAATCAAAGCTAGTATCCACAATAGATATTTTGGACGAAAAGAAAAAATTTTATTTTTCGATGAATAGTCTTAGTATTCGTGAATAGTATCAGATATCGTGAATAATGTATCAGATACGTGAATAAGAATCTCAAACACCAAAAGTTTCAAATTTGATAAAAACTTCAGATCAATATTTCAAAGATAATGATATTGAAGAAATAATATCATTACGAAAAAAAATAATATCCCTTACCTCGAAAGATTTATACTTAAAAAAAACACCTGGATATAAAGCATGACTTGAACTTGCAGATCATATAGCAATACTCAAAGTATACTCAAAATACTCACAAGAATAATTTCCGATAATATAGAGAGAAAACTTCAGCTTTACGGTGTGATTTTTAATTCTAACCTAAGCACCTATTTATAGGAAAATGCTTAGAACACTAAAAAGTAGAAAATTTAATATAATATTATTATATAATTTAAATTTTCCTACGCCATCTTTTGTAGAACTGAATTCAATACACCTTTGTTGCCCCACAATAATGACAAAAACAAAAAAAACGTTTTTGTTATTAAAAACAATTAAAACTTCCAAAAATCAATTATTTCGGAGCTTCAGAACTTCAATAATTCACAATAAATAGTCCTTTTGTCAGAAAATTCAAATCTCGCTTCATTTTATAGGAAATTCAATTCTCTACAACTTTGCGTAAGAAAGTTTTTCCAAATTCCAAATGAAAATTGACCAAATCCATAAACATTTATTTTACAAAGCTATAATCAAATTTCGGTCCAAGAAATGGGGTCCACCGACATTTTTAACATGTTTTAAACATTTATTGCAACAAAATACTCTTCCTCCTCAGATACTCATATATCCCACATTCGTTGTAAAAATATCACCATTATTATATTATTAAAATATAATATATATATATATATATATATTTAAATGAATTATTTTATCAGAAAAAGATAAAATTTCAATTTTCAACAATTGTCACATTAAAAATTTTTTCCATCTATATCCACATAAAATTAATATTTTCCTCATCATATGAATCAATAATTAATTATTCACAAATAATATTACAGAATCACAATATTGACAACCAGTGCGGTTCCCAAGAAAGAGGGGCTTTTCAATAAGAATTTCTCCTCATCAAGGCAATGATTAGGTGACCAAACCTCTCCTTAGACACAACTTTCTAGACATTGCCAATAATATTATCTAATAATATTATTCAGATAATATGAATTATTGCTTCGATAATGAAAAATACTGTGTAATGACAATTATTGAAACAACAACAATATAAAATATCAACACAACAATTATTGAACCAATAAAATATCGAATAAGAATTATCAGTAACCATTATTGAGTAGTGCCTTCTTACACATAAGAATCAATAATTGGTGCAATACCGCCGTATACTTCTTGTGTTTTAACCATCGAGTATTTTAACAATATAATCTGTAATAACTACGCCAAGTTATTTTTAAACAACTTATATTTGTCGCTTTCTTCATCCAATCGCTTTTTCAGTTATGGGGCTCCATATACATTGTATCTGGCCATCGTATGAATATTCCCTCGACGCATTTAATATTCCACGACCAAACGAATATTCCCGATAACAATGAATATTTTTTATAACCACTTGCTTATTTTGAAATATTTATTTTTTACCCATAACTATCCACATTAATCACATCAACCCTTACTATTTCAAAATAATAATTAGAGGAAATTAAATTTTATTTATTAATTATTTGGGGTCTTACAATCTTAGTCATAATATTCTTTATTTTGGCTTTAGTTGAGCTCACCCTTTTCTTTTTTTGTTCTATTTTTTTTTTTTTAGGTGAGAACATAGCGAGGATCTCAATGTCGGGTATGGAGTGATGGTTCTGAAAGATATTTTAGTAGTTCTCACTATTTTGTAAAATAGTGTTTGAATAATTGTAATGAGGACTTATTTGGGTGTGAATATTGTCTCAAGAAGAATATATTTGTATTTAAACTCACAAGATGTGTTTGTAAGTATTTTGCACGACAATTGTATTATTGAAGTTGTAGTTTATTTTCAGCATCACGATTTGTATTTAATTCAAATGAGTGTTGTATACCTATTTTGGGGACGTCACAATTTTTAATGAAGACGTTCAGTTTACGACTCCTTCTGAGACTTTTTTTATATCACTGCATGTGATAACTGTCGAGGTTACATGCCGATTTTAATAATCTAATTGAGTCTCGTTAGCTATTATGAAATTTTTTGATCAGACTGAGATGTACATCAATACATAATATTAAGTATAATTATAAGATTGACTCACTTTATTATATTTATTGTTAAAATATTACTATAACACTAGTTATCCACATAACTGATAATAAAAAATATTACATACATGCATAATATTGTAAATTTAACATATGTATGTTAAAATATTACATATAATATAAAGTCGCAAAACATTTTTCAATCAAATTTTAGTATTGTAAATTTTCTATATGGAAGACTAAAATCCATTCATAATAAAATTACTTATTTTTAAAAAAGGGTATTCAAAGGGTTGACTATTCAACTCCAACTCTTGTTTTCTACAATAATAGCTCCAAATATAATAATAATAAGAGTAATGCTAAAGACACAAACTATTTTATAAATATTTTACAAACTGTTGATGTGACATACTCCAACTCAGGATATTGATTTACAAATTGTTTTAATGTAGTCTTCGACCCCACACAATATGCTGATGTGGAGTATGCCACATCAACAATTTGTAAAATATTTATAGAATAGTTTGTGTCTCTAGCATTATTCTAATAATAATAATAAAACAATAACAATAACAAAAATAAATCCAGAAAATGCCAACTTGGAAATGGCTTGGTTACACCAACCTGCAATCTTTTCCCACGGAATCGAATAAAGGGAAGAAAAGGTAATTAAATATATATATATATTATTATTATACAAAAAATATTGGACATTAGCTCAGGGTGTATTCACGCTCTTTAGGCAATTTTTTAATCCGGAGAAACTACATTCTTAATTGTTTGCTTAACTATAAACTAATTTCTATCAAATACATATTTAGCATAAAAATTCATCATTTTTGAATATACATTTAGCAACAAATTTCATAATATTTACGACATTAGTGACATAATTTTTAGCACCAACTAATAAATTATCACTACTTAAATTTTTTTTGTCACTAGAATAGAATAAGCATAAAGTGTAATACACTTATTATCTATTTTTTCTAATACACATTTAGCAGTATAAAACGACATGAAATTTTAAGGATATTTTAACCTGCCTCACTTTGCTCTGTGTTTGGAACATTCTCTTCGTGTTTGAAACAGTTCTCTCTATCGAATTTATAGCACTAATAATTTGCGATAATTTTATTTTATGGTTAAGTATAATAATTATGTGGTTGTATAAGGAGATCCTAAAATATTTAATTGGAGAATATAGTGGATATATAACATGCATTTATTAGTTTTCAATATATTTCATTTAACACAGTTTTACAAGTTACAACTAGATAAATAGCAGGATTTTCATTTGAACAAAAGAACAGAAGGGAACCGGACAGAGTAAGGAATTCTGGAATTGCCTCCAGCTGCCGGCAGAAAAAATTAATTCTTTATTCACAAGATTATTGACTTTAACCTCATTCTTAAGTTACTGTTTTAGATTACTTCTTTTGTAGGCATTTCAACAAACACATACCAAACCTCCCACCCACCGCACCGTCTTTTTTCTCTTCTTCTAGCCCTCTCAATCTAAAAATCTCCAGTTGAGATTAGCCTTTAGTTTGATTAAATTACCATGGCCGGAAATGAACCATCAGAAATCCAAATTAGGGTGAATTCAAAGCAAGGCGGCAACATTATCCACCCAGTAGAAGTAGGAGATACGCCGCCCTTATTGTCTTCAGCTCCGACTCCGATTCAGAACCAGATCGTGTATAGAGAGATAAAGCATTTCAAGAAATGGGTACCCTGGCTGATTCCTTCCTTTGTTGTTGCCAATATCATTATGTTCGTAATCACCATGTATGTCAACAATTGCCCCAAGAATTCTGTTTCTTGCGTTGCTGGGTTTCTAGGGAGGTTATCTTTTCAGCCCTTCAAGGAAAATCCTCTTCTCGGGCCTTCATCTTCTGCGTAAACCCTCTTTTCTCTTGTTAACCCCCATTTTCAATTCAATTAAGATGTTCCATTTTTGAAAGTTCAGTTTTTTTCTTCTTCTTTTTTTTCAGTTATATCAGTAATTGAATTAACTTGAAGCTAACAATATTTTTGTACCTAATTAGTTTAGAGATATAATTTGATGCTTGATGGCAATGGTGAAGCTGATGAGCTGACCCATTCTGTGATGTTTGAAGTTATGCAGGCAAAATTTTCTTTTTTCCTTTTCCTTTTCCTTTTCCTTTTTTATGAGAATATACAGACACAATTCCATTCTTGCCAGGCCTATGGGTTTGGGTTCACTGCCATTTAAAAAGTTTTGTGTTTTCCCCCTTTGACCAATCTTGTATATACGAGTAACGTTTACTTTTGGATGATTAATAGCATTGGTTTTCATTATAGTTGTACTGATAAATGGGTTACTTATTACTTACGAAGCCCAGCTAGCTGACTAGTCTATGCACTAATAGGAGGACTGTTGTGTATGACAGGCCATTGTTTTTCATTAGTTGATGCAAATAAGATTGTGGAATATTGATCTGAGAAGCTGTCTACTTTTTCTGTTTCTTTAGGTTAGAGAAAGTGGGAGCTTTAGACGTGAGTAAAGTGGTGGACAAACACCAGGGATGGCGCCTTATCACTTGCATGTGGTTACATGGTGGAGTTTTCCATTTATTGGCCAACATGTTGAGTCTCGTGGTAATTGGTATTCGGCTTGAACAAGAATTCGGTTTTGGTATGTCCTCAAGCTGCTTCACGGTTGTTTTGTAGTATTGCTTATGTATAGATACCATTCAGTTAAACGATATTTCTTTACATGATTAGTCCTACAACAATTTTGATGAGTTTCAAAAGTATACTCATTAATTTTATCTATGCATGTTATTAGGTCCATGAATTAGGACCTAAATGTTAGTTAGCATAATTTAAAAAAATTAAAATTACCTAATATATAACCGTGTTGGCATGCTTATCTGAATTAGACGGCTTACCAAACACAGAAATTGACTTTTATTTGTAGGAAGTTCAGGCTAGAGTACTAAACTAGTTCTCACCGGTTTTTCTAATATTTAGCTTTGGCTATACATCTGATTTAATATGAGTAAAGACTAATGAATCAAAAGGAACATAAGTCATGAAAAGATTAATCAATTAAGCAATCTGGTTCCAACAACCATTGCAACTTTAGTTTACCTTATTATATTTTGGGTAGGAGTGGGATCACAGAAAGAGTATGTAATTTATTGTTTTGAGATTATGATATACATTCAAACCCTGTGAAAAAGAAGGTGATTTCCTTATGTTCTTGTAAACCTATTTTGGTGTGTTTTGTAACAATACTTCCAACTTATATGGATAGTTTGAGGAGTCATATAATGTAGTTATGTTGAGTTATTTTATATCCCTGTGGTTGAAACTTTATCAATTTAAAATTAGATTAACTTAAACATCTCGCGTTGCCTCGTTTTGCAGTCCGCATTGGGTTGCTATATGTCATCTCTGGATTTGGCGGGAGTTTGCTTTCCGCTCTTTTTATCCAGTCAAATATATCTGTTGGTGCTTCTGGTGCACTTTTTGGATTACTGGGAGGCATGCTGTCCGAACTCATTACTAATTGGACTATATATGCTAATAAAGTAATTGCCAACTGTTATCTCTGACATTCATAGAAGTTTTTGTATTATGATTTAAGGACCAATCATCTTATAAAATCTTATTTGCATGTTTAGGTAGCAGCTCTTGTGACCCTTGTAGTCATAATTGCTATCAATCTAGCAGTGGGAATCCTCCCAAATGTTGACAACTTTGCTCATCTTGGAGGGTTCATTTCTGGTTTTCTTCTAGGGTTTGTGTTTCTGATTCGTCCCCAGTTTGGGTGGGTTAACCAAAGATATGCTCCTCCTGGATATTCTGCAACTGTGGCTAAACCTAAATTCATGATGTATCAGCGCATACTTTGGGTCGTTTCAGTGATCCTTGTGATTGTGTGGTGAGTTTCAAAAACATCACATCTAGCTCTTTTTACCATGATCCTTTTTTTTTTCTTCCCCTTTTTAGAAGACTATAAATCATAGGAAGAAAAGAAAAGAACACTAGAATAAAAAGGGCTGTCCAGATATCAATGTAAATTTGGTATATACAAATGACACCTGCGGAATACATGATAAAGAAATAGAACTTGTCCATAGTATCAAGAATGAGCCAGAGATGAATAGATGATAATGGAACAGTAAAAGATATAAAAGCTTATACAACATGAATAGTAGAACGGAAGATGATTCTGTTAATACATCATTCCGAGTTAAAAGCTGTGATTATTTTAACAGGTTAGTTGCGGCTCTGGTTATGGTTCTTCGTGGCGTTGATTTGAACGATCATTGTTCTTGGTGCCACTATATGAGTTGTGTTCCTACTTCGAGGTGGAGCTGCAACACACGGCCTGTATCCTGCATGGTAAGAAACAATCAACATTCTTTTCTCATTTTGTGGCATTTTAATGGGGTTGGTCCTCTCTTAGAAAGCTTAGACCTTAAAACCTGACTGCATTTTGGGGTTTACATTTTTGTAACCGACAAATGGTTACAGATAAAAGGAAATTCTTTGATTTACTATAATTTGCATATGCACCCAACTAAAAGCATGGAATTTCCTCAACGGTTTAGCTTTGCGTTGCTCTGGTCTGGTCTTCTGGGATGATGTAGATAATTTTTCACCAAGATAAATTAGGCAAAAAACAGAGTTGAAATGTCTTTCTTTCTTACATTAGCTCCATTGCAAGCATGTTTTGCCAGTGCATTTAAATCAATGTCTTACTTGCAGTCGGAGCAAACTGGCAACCAGCTCAGCTTAACTTGTTCAAACAACAATAAAACCAGGACTTACACGTTGATGAATGCAAGCTCGTCTCAGATCCAGGGACTCTGTAGTCAGCTTTGCCGTTGATGTTTACAAGTATATGGACCTTGCCGGTGTTACAATTAGTTTTGATGTATAGATTCACGACATGGAGTTTTCAAGAAGCTGCACTGTTTTTACCTTTTGCTGTAACATATATTTTTTTAGATCCATGCAGCAAAGAGCAGATCATTATCTTTTAGCAGTAATTTAATTTGTATTGAACCGTAGACTGAAATCCATTTATATATAGAAATTGTGGTTGTTTAGACGGGACTAGATACACGAATATTTTTTTTAGTTCAAGTCCTCATTTATTGAGAGAGATAATAACAAGAGCCAGCGATAGTATTAGTCAAATGAGCTGGTAAAGATATTTAGGGGAGTGGTGAGCATGAAGGGATGGTAGGTTTAATATAGTGTTTACTAATAAACGGAGTTATTAATGCTTACTAATAAACGGAGTTGGGCAATTTCTCTGTCTCTTTGTGTCTTTCGACTTAAATTTTAACACCTAGACTCTTATTTAATACTAATTAATTCTAAAATTAAATAAAAGGACATGTGTCAAGATTTAAGTGGGAGAACCAAAATTCAGATGTCAAACATAAGACCTATTTTATAATTTTATTGACATCTAGATATTAGGAAGAAATAAATGGCAAATTGAATATGAGAATTTTAATTAGTATTATTATTATAGGTCATCAACAGACATCAAGTGTATAAATTAAATGAGAAAAAATAAAGAGAAAAATGATGTAAATGTGTTGGTGTAAAATAAAATGCCTTATTTTAGAGGTCTCAAATTTTAAATTTGAAAATTTGAACATAAATAATGTGTTGTATCTAAATTATAAAATGAAAAAATATTAAAAAAATAATAATTGTACATCATAAAGTGAGAAAGCAATAAATATATTTTCTAATTTATTTTTTTGTTTATATTTGAAAGAGATGCAGTTTTAGAAAATAAATAAATTATATATATATTTTAATTGCTCAACAAAATCAAGAAATATCTAACTAGCTTAATTTTGATAAAAAGACTTTGTTAATCCTAAATATGTAAAATTAATAAACCGTAAAAAGTCTGGTCACCGTCTCTCCTCTCACAGGTCTATCAACAATACCACCTGCGCGAGGTTTTTCTCTCAACATGAACCCTTCAATACACCTCCATTAATATACTCATATATCAATTAAATTACTTAAAATGTCGGCCTCAATTCGAGCCGTAAACAGCTGCTCCGCCCTCCGCTGCGTGGCGTCGCCGCCGCTCGCCATTTTCCGGTATCATAAATTAAGGTCCTCTTTGCAGTATCATCACCGTCGGCCCTCAAAATATTTAGAAATTAGGTTTTCAATGTATCATCGCTCCTCCTTATGCCCAATCGGTGCTCGGAGCTATTCTGTTCAAAGTGTGTTCGAGTCTATCATGGAAGAGTTCGAAGCTCATCGCAAACTCGGAAGAGTTCGCTCCACTAAAAACAAGTACTTTCATTAATTGTAGTTTAGTTTATGCATTTTATAATTCTACATACGAATATGATTACCAAGTATATGGTGTTTTATATTATTGTTGCTGGTTTTCTGAAAATTATATATATAAACATGGGAAGGTGACTATAAATAGTGGAAACGATGAGCACAATCTTATTTGTTGGCTTTTTTAGCAAGAATTTTCTTGTGTTAAATTTTATTTTATTTACTCTTAATTGCAAAGAGCAATGGCTTGGTCTTTTTGCGATAAGATGAATCTGGAAAGATCTCTATTTGTTAGGAGCCAAAAGTAAGGAATTAAAGGAATGTCGAAAATGCATCAAACATTGTTACTTGAAATTTGGACAATAAATTGAGAGCTAGGCAGTGGAATTTTTGAGGTGGGAACTGTATATAGCTAAGCATTTCTGAGTAAGGAACCGTAACACGTTTAGTTAGGCTTGGAGGATAATTCTCTCTCAGAATCAGGGGGCTAAAACCATGGTACACCAACAAAATATCCATTAGTTAACATCATATTGAATATCATATTGAATTAGTTGGGTATGAAACAGAAGGTAAGAAGACAAGGACTCCTCAAAGCAAAAGCAAATTTGGGAAAAGAATCCAATGTCTTTGTGAAGGACAGTCCAATCCTTATGAAGATCCGAAATGGACAAATTCCAATTAGACATTATTTGATGCCTTGAAGTTCTAATTTTATAAGGTGTTGCTTTGGGTTGAAATAATTTGGGAAAGACCATAGTGCTATTTAAAGATAACTAAATAACCAGATATATTTTTCCTAACTCGTGGCAATCCAGGTTGAGAAAAGAAAAATCAGTGTCTTCAATCCCATATAAGCATTAAAGAACCCTAAGTCTGCAACTTTATATCACTTGGTGCAGAACTGAAATTGTGGTTCAAATCTGTTCAAATCAATGAAACACAGTTTTACTCTACTAGATTGCATATCTGAGTTGCTTTTTGTTTTTTTTGTTTTTTTAATCATGGTGGACCCAAAGATCTGTATATTAGAGTTACTCCATATTATTGGGGAGCGTTAAAAGTTTTTCTAACGACTTTGCAGATTGGGGTTAATGAGCAGTGAGGGGCTTATTGAAGATAAGCTAGAAAAGCGACCACTGCAGAAAGGGTTGCTGCTGGAGTTCAAGAAAGATTCTGAAAGGGTATTGCTAGCAGTTGCTCAGAAACGTGATGGCAGAAAGAACTGGATGGTCTTCGATCAGGTTCTTGTAGAAACAACTAATGCGGTTTGTTAATAGGTTGCTAGGTGTTGGAACTTATGGCTTCTAGCCTCTATAGCTTTCACGTCCTTTTCGGTTTGAGCTAGTTTCATTTTTCTTCTTTACCATTGATGCAGAATGGTGCCACAACTTCTATTAAACCACAACAGATAACTTATATTGTTCCTGGTGTTGAAAATTTTGACCACGCAGAAATATCAGACTTCATTCAGAAAGCTCAGAGTAATTTGGTTAGTTCTTCTTGCAGTAAAAATTTGAGTGATATTTACATGCTCTTCCCATCTATTCATAGAGAAACACAGTGTCTTTGTGAACACAGGATTCTACAGTGCTTGAGTTTGCTTGGGTTGAGCTTCTTGAGAATAACAAATCTGTAACTGCAGAAGAATTAGCTGAGGTATATGTGCTCAAGTTAAATGCTTATGTTTCATTGTTTCTCTAATGATACTAGCTTATAATACCAGATGATTTTTGGTAGTTCGGAGCCTCTTGAGAGCTATTGTGCTCATCTCTTGCTATCAAGAGATGAAATTTACTTCACATCTTTACACAGTAAAGGTCCTTGTTCTGTTTATGGACCTCGAACTACTGTTCAGGTATGTTTTCTCTTTATATAAACTTATGTAGCTTGTAAGTATATTTTATATAGGTTTGAAATTATTTGTTTTTACTTGGTTTGGGATGTGTAGCAGTTGTATCCTACATCCAGAGTTACATTGAGAAAGTGATATTTGATTTTGGAATTGTTTTGTTCTGATAATTGTGCAATTTATATATATATATATATATATATATATATATATATATATATATATATATATAGGGCTCACCTCTTATTTTAATACCTTACTCATCCCTTACATACCATGACGGACTAGATGATGGCACCAGTTCGTCCGGCTATATATCGAGAACCGTCGTCTTAATTTTTAACGACGGACAACATATAGCGACGGACCGAACCTATAGAGATGGAATCGAACCGGTCCGCTAGCTAAAGAGAGTATGCAGGTATGTAGGATCAAAGGTAAACCTTGATCCTTTCCGTATATATATATATATATATATATATATATATACACACACCACAGTAGTGTAGTACCATGCGCCTATGGCGTCGGTTTTTTGGGGCTATAGACCAGAATAGCTATAGCGACGGGTGAATCGTCGCTATAGCTAAAAAAACCGTCATATAGGCGCATCGTGATACTACACAAATTGTATATATATTTTCTCATATATGTATATTATATAATTATTTTTCAAGATTTCAATTGATTTCTAATATGATTCCATCCATTTGTAAAACTAGGTAGAAGAACTTCAGCGCAGGAAGCTTGCTAAGGAGGCTGCTGATAAGGAATTTGAGGAGTTTGTCCAGTTACTAAGATCTGCCAGGGAAATGCCTCCACATGCTAAACCCCCCAAATTTTCATGGAAGGTTGAAGAGAATGTTTGGCATAAAATTGAATCCCTTCAAGCTTATGCCATTGACGTTTGCAAAAATGATGAACAAAAGACAGCGGGCATGGTAATTTGTCTGGCTATACTTTGTTAGGATGTGATGGTAGTGTAATTGAGGTGGATCTGTTATTAACCAATCTGAGGAGGTTTCTATATGCAAGAGGAGATATTGGGCAATATTTTCTCAGTGCCAATATATATTTACCATCTCCATAGTATTCACATACTCGTATATCGTCTATTCTATGCCAAAATATCAACCTGTTTGGATTTTTTTATTAAAAAAAGTAGCAAAGAAAGAAAAAATTCCATATGATGTTTGTTTCTTTATTAGATCCTGAAGGCAATGGGGCTGACAAGAACAGCTTCTTCAGCAGTAAATCTTCTCATAGATATTGGGTATTTCCCAGTGCACGTCAGTCTCGATCTGTTAAAGTTCAACATTCGTACTGACTATCCAGTTGAGATTTTGTCTGCGGCTGAAAGTCTTCTCTTGGAATCATCTGACCCAGATGAGGCAGGCTTGCTTTCTACTCCTAATATATCTACTAATTCTGAAATTTTCTGTAATTGAACTATTATATTTTTCTTCTTCTTAAAGAGTAAGAGACCGATCGTGCAAAAATTCTTATGGAACTAGTCTTATAAAAATATTAAATAAAATTTTAGGTAATGAACATTTGAGAATGTGATGTTTTCTCATGGTCGCATTTTTTTAAAGCTTGTTTAAAACTTCTATTGTTCTTGAAATGCATTTGCTTATTGCTTCTGTAAGTTTGTTTCCTTAAAAATCTGGTGAGTTATGTGCATAAATCAAGTTTCATGTCATATAGAAGCTAGTTTTTCCAATTTATGTCTGCAGTCAGCACCATGTGCATGTTAGAATCAATCTAAGTTTGGTTAGTGGTAGCAGTATCTGAACTACTTTGATTGGCTGTCCACAAGTGAGGACATTCATTTTAATACTTTACTTATTGTGGGATTAATATTTGTAGATGACTCACTCACATGCACTTGTATATGGCTTGCATATTGTTTATTAGCTTCCCATGGATAAACTAGCTTTGCCATCTTTTTCTAAACTGGACGCTAGGAGATATGAATACTCAATGTCATGTAATGATTTATGTTATTGGGTACTTTTATTGATGCATGTCATTTTGATGCTGCTTGTGTGTAGATTGACAGAATAGATCTAACTTACTTGAAAGTTTATGCAATTGATGTCGATGAAGCTGATGAGGTAAACATATGTTAATGTCTTACTTTTAGCATTATGTGTTGTTTCAATTCCACCATATTGTTTTGCATTCAGTTTGGGGATCTATCACTAAGTTGCTGTTCACCAAATATTTTGCAGCTTGATGATGCGCTAAGTGCGACAAGGTTGCAGGATGGTCGGATTAAAGTTTGGATACATGTGGCAGACCCAAGTAGTTTAGTTCAACCACGGAGCATTATAGACAGGTACATTTGTGTTTCCATACAACATATAGTTATTATTTTTGGGAGGTTTAAGAATTCAACAATAGAGTTTCGTGAGCTGTAGGGAGGCATTTAAAAGAGGAACTTCAGTGTTTTTACCAACTGCTACTTATCCAATGTTTCCTGAGAAACTTGCTATGGAAGGCATGAGCTTGAAGCAAGGGAAGTTTTGCAATGCTGTTACAGTATCTGTTATATTGCATTCTGATGGAAGGTAAACTGTTCATGTATCCATAACTCCCTCCGAACCAATTTAGCTGTCCTTTTTTCGGTATGCATGGAACACATTTTAAGGTGTCTGGAGAGCCATTATAATATATTTTAAAATTCTTAATATATTTAGATGTTGTAGTTCAAATTATATTACAGCTGTATAGAAATATAATATATAAATCTATTTTCTATTAGCATGTCTTAAAACTCTTGCCACACTAAAAAGAGGAGAATTAATTTTGGACAAAAGGAGTATATTATATAAAACCTAATACTATAGTCTGTTACAACTTGGTGGGTTTCTGATCTATCTATGATGCTGCCACTTGCCCACCTGGCACGCTGTGATGAGAAAGTTATAGACTGTAAAGATAACTGGCCATGATGAGGAAAAATTGACAGGAATGAAGAGTATTAATCACCTGTTAATGTTATAATGTAGAATGTTCATTTCATATTTTAGTTCATGTAAATGCTCAGAATTATGAACAAGAATGCTTTTGGCAATATGCTTTGGACATTTACATGAGTTATTTAACATAGTTTATGTACATCCCATATTTTAGAAGGGAGTCTTACTGCTTAGATGGATTTTGCAGCATTGCGGAGTATAAAGTGGAAAATTCAGTTATTAGACCAACTTATATGCTGACATATGAGAGTGCTTCTGAACTTCTTCATTTAAATCTGGAAGAGGAGGCTGAACTGAGGATCCTATCTGAGGCTGCATCTCTTCGGTTGCAATGGCGGCGAGGACAGGTTGGCTCGCAACTTCATCAAATTTGGTTTTCACAGCTGTTTAAGTTTTGAGCTCTGCTGCATTGACTTGTTTTTCAAAATCCATGATGGTTTTGGTGTATAACATAAACACACCGTTGTATTGTTAAAACATTCTCACTTATATTGGACGCAAAAATCTAGAGCTGTACCTTCTTGTAGGGGCTAGTTCACTTCTCTGGACGCTTCTGCAAATACAGTAATATTTGTCTCTCTCCGTATCACAAATAGACTGCAATCTCTTTCTTCCAATATTTCACGGGATTTCTAACTTCATGCACAAAAGTTAATCCTTAACATTCTAAGTAATATTCTTCAGGAATAGTTTTTTCCTTGATGGTTCTTGTCACATGATTTTTTAAAATTCTTTATGCTACAGTGAAGTAAAATTTACTATTTATGTGTTGTTTAGGGTGCAATTGAGACAGCCTCATTAGAAACACGAATTAAGGTGGCTAATCCAGATGATCCGGATCCAATGATCAAGCTATATGTTGAAAACCAGGCAGACCCTGCAATGCGACTCGTGTCTGAGATGATGATACTCTGTGGAGAAGCTGTAGCTACTTTTGGGTCTTGCAATAATATTCCTTTACCCTACAGAGGACAGCCCCAATCAAATATTGATGCATCTGCATATGCCCATCTTCCTGAAGGACCTGTTAGGACCTCTGCTATAGTTAAAATAATGCGTGCTGCTGAAATGGATTTCAGGAAGCCTATACGCCACGGAATTATGGGACTTCCTGGTTATGTTCAGTTTACATCTCCTATTCGAAGATATATGGATCTTCTTGCTCATTATCAGGTGAGTTTTGAATTTTGATGTATTTGAATGATTTTTTCCCCTGGATTTTCTCCTAAAAGTTAAATAAATGTAACCTTTTTGAGTTGTATAAAGTGTTATTCAATGTGTTTATCTTGTCATTAACTTACACAAGTGCACTATAACTACACCTAAACAGTATCTATACCTAGCTGATGCATTTAGGCAGCTCCGCAAGAGTGTGTGTGTGTGTATTTCTAAGGGTCGTCTTGGTCAAGAGAAGTACAATACTGAACATGCGTCATGTTACTGTTTTATTTGCTCCTTCCCCTGAATATTTCCATCGTCGGGTCAATGTGTAATTTCATGTTGGTCCGTGTTAACCTCAATATGCTTGGCTTTTTACAAAAGTTTTAATAATTTCACTTTCCATTACACCGTATTCATTCACAATCATCTTAATATGAGTTACAACAGTTATCACCTCTGATTATATGACATGTTGTGCACATGATCTTAGTCTTCTATTCTACCAACTTAATGTTTGATGTCATATTAATTTGCATACATTTGTGTATAGGTGAAAGCATTTCTTAGAGGTGATTCGCCACCATTTTCAGCTGGTCAGCTGGAACAGATGGCATCAAATGTAAACATGCATGCTAGAGTAGCAAATAGACTGTTTAGCAGCAGTCTTCGGTATTGGATATTAGAATACTTGAGAAGACAACCCAAAGAAAAAAGGTTCCGTGCATTGATCCTTAAATTCATGAAAGATAGGATTGCAGCTTTGTTGCTAACGGAGGTAAGCATATAGTAGTTACTTTAGCAAGTACATTAATAAATGCTGATCTTTTTACTACGAAACTGCAGTATTTGACTGATTAATTTTATAGTCGCGTGGCATGGATGTTAAAGTTTAAATTACAACGAGGCTTTCTCTGTTTTTGGGCATCCTTAATTAGTTGTTTTTAACATGCTGATTTCTGCTATCTCTAGCATGCAAGTGATGAATTACTATCACTCTTTGTAGGTAGGATTTCAAGCTTCTGCATGGGTGTCTGTAGGGTCCCAGATTGGTGATGAAGTGGTGGTTCAGGTAGAAGAAGCTGATCCACGTGATGATGTTCTTTCCCTCAAGGAGATTGTGCAAGAATGAAGATATTCCATCGGCAGGAGCCTAAATCTCCACTTTAATGCAGCAAATATATCAACATCCATTTCCCCTAAAGGGCACTTTTCCCATTCCTTTCAACTGTTGGCAGGATTTGTTTCAAAGTCGGGTGTCTTCTATTAGTTTCCTTGCGATATTGAGAAGCGACCTATAATGCTTACTACATATGCCGGATCATACATTCTTGTAGGTGAATGATTGGAACTAGTTATCAAGCGGGGCCTTGATAGTTTACAGAAGTTCATATACTGACTGGTTTCAACGCAAAAAAGAAGAAGTAAAACTAGCGTACTACATAGAGGTTTTGCAGAAAGTGACTGGCAAAGGCGCAATTCCCTACATGCATTTTTGAAAACTGGTTTGGTGAGTGATATCAGGGATAATGCATCTTTGCTGTTTGTCAATGATGGTGTTATAACATGAGGCACAGGCTAGGTCTTTTCTGATGAGGGGGTGGGTAATCAAACAAGGTCTTGTACCAGGAGATGCAATTAGTCTGATGTTCTGCCTATTACCACCAATTGTAAATGAATGTTGCAATACAACTAAAATGTGGTGGTCATGTTGTTCAACCTTTAACTAGTTCGGTAATTATATGCAGGATTTGGAAGACCAGCTCAACTTGTCTCTCTCAATTTGTATTTCTACTTTTGCTTTTCTTGTTTGCTCCTTTCACTCACCCCTTCATAGGTATTACTTTGAATCAAAAGTCCGTGGTGTTTGTCGGCTACTCATTTACTGTAATTAAATCATGAATATTAGTAATAACTTTTTAGCAACTTACTCGAGACCTGACAATATAAGTAGTTAACTATTGGGTCAAACCATATTAACTGAAACCAAATAGGTCGATTAACCATTTTTATTTATTTCGGTTGGTTAAAATTTGAACTCATATTTTTAAAACAAATATAGTTAATTAACTGGTTAACTATTTTTCAACCCATATTCTATTCAATTGCACTCCTCTCTCTCTTAGTAACCGCACTAAACACGATTATTTTTTTTTTAGATAGGTGGTGTATACATAATCGCTTAATATTAATTTATTTTGGGAGAGTGATGGGATGGGGGTGGGGGTGGGGGTGGGCTGGGGTGGGTGGTGTATATTATTATTTTTGGGTTGGGTGGGGTGGGGTGGGGTGGGGTGGGGTGGGGTGGGGTGGGGTGGGGTGGGGGTGTGCGACGGGGGTGGGTGGGGTGTATGGGGTATACATAATCGCTTAATATCATTTTTAAGAGGGAGTGTTGGGTGGGTGGAGTACGTGGGTGGGTGGGGTTGGGTGGGGTGGGTAAGTAGCGGTGGGGGTGTGGGGTAGGGGTGAGTGGGGTGGGTGGGGTATACATAATCGCTTAATATCATTTTTTGGAGAAAGTGTTGGGTGGGTGGGTGAGTGGGTGGATGGGGCGGGTGGGGTGGAGGTGGGTGGGGGTGGGGATGGGGTGGGGTGGGGTAGGATAAGGGGTATATACATAATCACACAATATTATTATTTTTGGTTGGGTTCGAGGGGTGGGTGGGTGATTGGGTGGATGGGGTGGGGTGGGGTGGGGTGGAGTGGGGTGGTGAAACGATGGGGTGGGGTCTTGGGGTAAGGGGTATATACATAATTACATACTATTATTTTTTAGTGGTAGTGGGGTAAGGGGTTGGGTGGGGTAGAGTGGGGGTGGGGTAGGTAGATGTAGGTGGGGGGTGGGGTGGGGTGGGGTGGAGTGTGGGGTGCGGGGTGGAGGGTAAGGGATATATACATAATCACATAATATTATTATTTTTGGTTTGGTTTGGTTGGGTTGGGGTGGGGTGGGGTGGGGGTAAGGGTATATATACATAATCACATAATATTATTATTTTTAGTGGTAGTGGGGTTGGGGTGGGGGTAAGGGGTATATACATAATCACATAATATTAGTGTCAAATCAGGTCTTCATGAAATTCATAACCCATAACAATATTAAAATGGTTAATATGATTTTTAACCATAATCATATGGTTTCAACCCACATTATCCATATTAAAAATAGTTAATATGATTTTAGTTCTTAAATGAAATCATAATCATATTTTGAAAATCAAAACCAACTCATAATCATATTTTATCAAGCCTTCTCCTCAAATTGTTTGTTGAAAGGTTAAAACCTAGCCTTAGGTCTGTGATACTATATAGATCGCACCAAGATGAGGTCCCTGCTAGCCTAGTAAAAGTGAAATTTGGAGCAAGAGCAAAAGACAGAAAAAAAATAAAAGAATATAATAATATTGGCGATTATGAAAGATAAATAAGTTCATTATATACTCGCTTAGATATATACTTAGATCTATACTAACTAAAATTTGAATTTCATAAATATTAATTAATAATTACAATTAAATCTGTTCTTGCACAAGCTTTTAATAATATAGTTGTGAACATTTTTTGAACTTCAAACTTCAAACTACAATGATACTGATTAAATAGAATAAATTAAAGTAGGACTTTTCTTAATTCTTATCTATCTCATGTATGAACATAACTCGCAATCATAATTCAGCTGAAAAGTTTTGTAATGTATAACAGGACTCGTTAAAAAAAATAAAATAATTCCTGATTAAACATAGAATTATTGTTAAAAATTAATTCTATCATAAATTACTGTTAATGGACGTGTTTGGACACTGTTATTTTGGCAATTAGAATTTAATTTAATAGAAATCGTATCAAATCCAAAAAGGCCCAATCACACTACTTACTAATAGCATATGATTACCTGATGATGGAAACTAAAAAAAATTCCCGGTTATATGCCCTTTGTTTGTGTCAACAGTTTCACTGATATTCGAAAAATATTTACTATTGCATTAATTTTGTCAACTTCATTATTAGTTATTATTTTCAAATATTAAAATAAATTTACATTTCACAAAGTAAAAAGTGAGTCTTTTATTACGGGAGTGGTTAGCATGAATTTAATTTTGATCAATTGACCGCAAATGAGAGGTGTCTCTCTGCATGTCAGTACTATATTGACCATACACATGACCAACTTATTAAACTTGATGGTAATAATGGGAGGGAGAATCAAACATGTTTTTCTGTTGGTGAATCTAGCATCAAGGTAGCGTGTGGAATCAAATATAGTACAGTTGTAAGTCATTTCTGGAGGATTTGCAAAATCCCCATTCATCAATTTCTGGAGGAATTTGTCTGTTGGTACATACACTTTGAATGAATCCCTTCTGACTCTAAGGTTTCAGATCTCCTTAATTGCAGCGGCTACCACAAATTATAGTTAGTTGGAAAAGATTCATAGTTACTGCAGTAAATTGAGGGAAAGAAGCATAGACAGGATCCTGTATTTCTTGATCAAATTGGGACAAAGAGAGTAAATACTCGAGTGTTCCATGCAAGCAGCTCTGCTCTGCAAGTCTCCAATAGAAAATAAAAGTTGTTGTTGACCATGTTGGCTCATGACTTCACCTTCTTTGTCTTAAATCTTATACTGTTAGGCTTATTCAGTCAGTTCCTAGTTAGGATGCATGGTAGATGGTGACTACACAATAAATAGATCATAGGGATGATAATTCAATTGATGAGTAATAAGTGGTACACCGACTATATACAAAAAATTATGTGTACAGGATATAAAAAAAGATAATATTATGTGCACCAACTGCACATAAAAAATTGTGCACTAAGAGTAAGACTCATGTATTCTTTACTAATGAAAATGTGCAAAACATTCAATTGTAGGTCTAGCTCTCTATTTTATCTTTTTTTTTATACCGTGTGCATAACTTTTTGTGTATAGTTACATAGGTCATAATCATGATACATAATTTTTGTTAGAATTTGAGCTTAATTTGGAGTTGGTTTCATTAATCATTTAAAAAGAATCCACATAACAATGTGGTTTACTTCATGAGTAGATTAAAATTAAATATTTGAAAGTTCAAATCCATGAGATAATGAATGAAAAATTAACTCCCAAAGATCACTCTAGAAATGATAATAAATATTTGTGAGAAATTAAGTCCAAAATCGATTAGGAACTAAAGTTTGAATGAGTTTATATACAACAAAGTTGCTTTTAGGTTTGGGCCTCAAGGGGCACCCCACTTTTATAGAAGGGAGAAGAACTAGCCAAGATTTGGTTTGAACACACACGAGCGCCGCCGACCGATCGGCCGGGTCAGGATCGTGACTCTGAGTCATTGTATATATTTTTTGGACAAAATTTATTTAAATTTTGTTTAATTTTAGTTCTATTATCAAAACTGCATCGTTTTGAGAAGCACTATCTGTCCGAACGGACGTTCCAAAACTACGTCGTTTTTACCTGAACGAACGAGCCTTTTCTACCAAACCTAAAATTATGTCATTTTTGGGCTAAACGTGTCTTTTCAAGAGGTTGTGTCCCATCTGATGGGTCAATAAACCCCCCTATAAATAGCCTAGGGAGGTCAGCTTTTTTATTCATTCAATTCAGCATAACATCAAGCATTCTAGTCTTTATTATTCATAGTTCATTTTGAGAGAGAAGTTCAGAACATTTGTTTGGTTCGTTATGTATGTTATTTGTAATTCTGCTATAATATACGTTGTTATTATCCTGAAAAACAAGTGCTATTAACTCTGAACACTATAAGGAGGGCATAATTGTCTTAAGCATATAGTACAAAGTACATATCCTTGATATATTGATTTTGTGCTTTTTAATTTTGGTGTACAGCATATAAGTCTTTTATAAATATATATATATATATATATATATATATATATATATATATATATATATATATATAGAGAGAGAGAGAGAGAGAGAGAGAGAGAGCCCTTATATATTCATTTAATTTTTCTTAACAATTTTTATGTACAGTTGATGTACATAATATTATCCTTCAATTAATATGGTAGTCGATCTCCTTTTATTGCCTCCATTAAACAAAAAAAAGTTTTATTTACCAAAATTTGAGAATATTAACAATATATTGTTTGTTGCATGTATGCATACATTCCTAAAAATTACAATTTAATTTGTCAGTTTAGTATTGTAATATGATATTTTTAATTTGAGAATATTATATTATTTTATAATACAAACAATTAAAAAGTAAACATTTTTATAACATACATACACACACACACACACACACACACATATATATATATATATATATATAAAAGACTATTTCCGTAGAAAAGGAGTATTATTTAATCCACAAATTCATCTGATTTTTTTTGCTTTTAGGTGAAGTTGCATTAATTTCAAGGAGTGGCTGGGTCCATAAAAAAAAATAAAAATCTCAGAATCTGAACATATTTGGTGTTGTCATGCAAATTAAATAGGCTGAATTAATGCATGGGCCTAAAGCCATAATAAATCTCATTCCATGTCCCCTGTTTTCTTTCGCTACCTTCATTCCATATGCCTATTTATTCATATTTCCTGTCAACCCCATTCACCCTTGTTCCCCACCCCTCTATTTATTTCTCTCTCACACACAAACACACTTGATATGTGATTTCTATTAATGGTTGCAAACTAAAATCAACTTGACGTACTGCAATATTGCAAATGTTTGAACATAACATTATCCACTTTGATGGAAACTACAAATGCTTTCATGACAAACGCGACTTCACTTTTACTTTGTGTTTCTTTACCAACACTTATGTGAACGTTTTCACCCTTGGATATTTTAAACTAAACACTTTCGATTCTTGTAAATATTCTACCGTGTATATATATATATCAAATCTATTTGATCCAGATTATCAGCACAATTCATTTGTTAGGAGTAATTAAAAAATACTACATCGTCAATTCTTCTTGAACGAATCTGATGACCTACCTGTACAAATTACGCCCGACTGTTATTCCAACTCGATGATAAGTTTTTATGACCATTGAGGGACTTTAATTTTTACTGATTTCTTTTATTCCAAAAGATTTTTGTTTTATTTTGTGATCATTAGGGCTAGTACGTAGTTAGAAACTTAGAAATGCATTTAATAAAAAATTTAAAAGTTTTGCTTCATTTTCTAAATCCTCCTCTGGTTAATAATTCCCCAAACAAACAAGGACACGTCTAAAGAGGAGGCGGGTTTACCACCCTACCCACTACTGGGGCTATGAGGGGAGCCGGCGAACAGGAACCGACCGAAAAATTTGAATCACACTAGCAGAAAATTGAGTAAATTATTGAATTTTGAGGCGGAGTTTGAAATCGAATATCGGGTTGAAACAAACAGAAAAAACTGAATTTGAGACCGGAACTCGGCGTCGGTCTCAAATATTTAACCAATTTCACGTTGCCCTATTTGGAAAAGGTCAACTCCATGCATTTTATAACACATATAAATATATTGGGGTCACCAACGAAGTTAAAAATTTCCTGGTCACATGAGAATTCAGTTGTTAATCAAGTGGGTACGGAACATGTAGAATCTACGAGAATATATATGAGTACAGTCCTCCTTTGTTTAGATTTGTTCAAAAAAACTGATCGATAATTAAACCTCCTGATCATCGAGTTAATATATATATATCTCTGACTTAGTAAAATATTATAATATTATATTTATTTGGAAGATTTAATTCGTTATATAATAAGAAATTTAGTTTGAAGAATTTCCTATCTTCAATCATTCACCCACTAAAAAAATTCTCACCAATTTAAAAAAATCTCTCAACTTAAGAGAGCAAACTCCCACAAAATGGTAATGAAATGATCTCTCACAAAACAAAGAAATCAGTCATATCTTGTTTTTATTTTATTCATTTGCTAACAAATGGCTTTTTATTGCAAAAATCGATGGAGATCACTTTAACATTTTTGGCGTAATAATATCTCAACTTAGATGCTTTTGAATTTTGACACAAACTATTTTATAAACTGCTGATGTTGCATACTCTATATCAGCATATTATGTGGGACCGAAGACTACAATTTAATTGTTGATCAATATGTTGATGTGGAGTATGCCACATCAACAATTTATAAAATATTTATAAAATAATTTGTATCTCTAGCATTATTCTTTACGTATTTCAATTAACATAAATAAATATTTGGATGATTTACCGTTTGATTGATGCTCATTAATAATTATTGGATGTATAATTAATACATGTAATATGGTGAATTCGACCGGCCGGGTATTTGGTACAAGTGTGACACAAATGCATGCTATGATTTTTTCCTATTAGTGAAATAAAAAAAAAAAACAAAACCCCTTCAATAGAAATTAATTCTTAGGCTGCCTTTCTTCTTATACAAATTAACATCCATTCATTCGATTAAGAAAAATAAATAAAAATTTCTGAAAACAAGTTGGACAAAACTTTGGCCATAATAAATTCATTAATTAATAATCCATATATATATATATATATATATATATATATATATATATATATATATATATATATATATATATACTCCTTCATGTAGAATCATGTAAAACAAAGATAATAATTATACAATTTCATGGGGGTTTGGATCCCAATAAACGTGCTCATACACAAAATGTCAAAAGGCCTAATTAGTGGATTTATTTATTATAATTTACACACTAATACCCCTTGTTTGGTCAGGGATATGATGGTATTTAGGGAATAAATATTTTAATCGAGAATTTAAAAAGTTATTGAAATAAATATGCATATACATACATACATACACATATGGTATATGTTTGCTAAATGGTCCAATACCTCTTTTGGGAGGGAGAGGGTATTTTTGTGATTATGATAAGCTTCTTCATGGCCATTTTTGTTGAGTCGGTCGTTGGTTCTTGATGATATTCAAAAAATTGTATTTTATCTATTGAAACTTTTGACAAAACAAGGCCAAGCTAAGGTTATATCTATTTATGTCCCTACACTTGAAATGAAGGAGTAAAGTTTTCTTACACTATTACTACTTCGACCTCTAATAATATTAATTCTCTTCCCATTTATTTTAAATAAAATATTTATCCCACTTCATTGACAAAAAAAGAAAAGGATAATAGAAATAGACATTCCACATGGCTACACGTGGACATGAAGAGGGCGATGTTGGTGCCAGCTTCACATGTTACGTTTTCTCATGCCTAAAATTTGTATTATTATTAATTAGTTGAGTTGATATATGAATATGACTAATTAATAGTTGGAAGACTTGGCAGATTTGCTAGATCTGGTTGGTCGGTGAGTGGGGCCCTGCCCCACAGTTAGCTCATTCCTCCTACGTGTTACTCCACTAAAGTGCAACCCCCCTTAACTGTATCAGTATCAGTATCAGTATCACCACCCGCTGAAGAAGAAGAAGAATTCATGTGGGTGCAAACCACACTAACTTGTTTAGTATAAATTCTTTTTTGACCGAACGGTAAAGGCATTCTCGAACAAACTATGCAACTAAGTCTCTCTTCGAATAATTTTAAGGGCTGTTGCATTCAAGAGAAAAGGTTAACCTGCATGAGATTGAGATGGATTAGTAAGTTATTATATATATATATATATATATACACACACACCTAGTTCAGTTGGTACGAAAAGAATATACAGAGGTCAAATCATAATTTAAATTTTTGGAGGTCTATATATGTATTATAACTATAAATAAATATATGTGAAGAATAAGTTGGTAAAGGAGGCAATAAGTGAAGGCACATGGAGGTGGCCGGGTTGGTTGGTTTGTCATACGCAAATCAAACCAAAATAAATCAATCAACAATTCACATGCATGGCAATGGCAATGGCAATGGTGTTTGAGTTGATAACTCGATCCTTCTTTGATGGTCAGGGTTGAATTGAATCGTCGTCTGTATGTCTATTCGTTTCCCTCTTTTGGGCTTTTTGACTCTTAGCCATTGCACATGCCCTCCCAACGTACTGATGTGACGCAACGCAACGCAACGCCCCGCCCTAATACACAAAATTATTCTATTTCAATTTCTTCAACCCAAAAATAAAATGATATGAGAAAATTATTTTGTCGGAAGGACTTATTATTTTCACAAGTTAAGTAGGAATTTATAGAACTATCACTCTTGTAAAAATATTAATTCTTTAATTAAATAAATAATTATTTTGAGTTATTTTTATAATATAACAGCACTTTCTTTATAGAAAATTTCATTTTTCTTTCATATATATTTTTATTTTGGTACGAATATATGGAGTAAATATAATTAAAAAAAAAGTATCCTTTGACATGCTTCGAATCATGTTAACAACATATCATTTTACTCCTTCCATCCCATTAAAAAAATTAGCACGTAAGCTCTCATTCTACTCCTTTCATCCCTTTCATCCCATTAAATACAAAAGCTCCATCTCCGATGGATCCGATTACTATGAAATTAACTTCATGATAAATTGGTCAGTTGATTAATACAGTGCTAACATGTAAAGAGAGATCACTTCCTGACCTGCGTGTCAATACTGTATTAGTCAATTGACCAAAGTTAACTTCATATTAACTACTCCCATCTCGGATTGTTGACTTCATCCTTTTTTTTTGTCATTTACCTACAAATATGGATTTGGTTACCATGAAGTTAACTTTATGGTAAGTTGGTCAATTCATCAGAGTTAATTTCATGTTAACCACTCCCTACAAATACATGTTCTTGCTTATACATACTCCGTCTAACCGTCAATCTTAAGATTTTTTGCGCATATAAAGAAAGAAGATAAAAATGACAAAAGTACTCATATTTAATTTTTTATTTAATTGCATAATTTTCAACATATTCTTAATGATGCTCCATAAATATGTATAGAGAATAAAAATATGACAATTAATACTAAGGGATATTATAGGTAAATTATTAAAAAAAATAAATTATTTAAGATAAATAAATATTTAATTTGAAACTATCTAAAATAATAATAAACACCATCAAGCCTTAAACCGGATGGTAGCACCACAACAAAGGATGTGAGATCGAAGTTTGGCATTGACAAGGATGGGTGAGTGAATTTAATGATAGTCTAAATTAGCAAAATAATAATAATAATAAATTTTTTTATCTTGGAATGGAAGTCGCATGACCAACTTTGATCAATTGATAAATTATTATGAAGTGGTTAGCATGAAATTAATTTTAAATAATTGACCAATTTATCATGAAATTAACTTAATGGTAATGGGATCCCAAATAAATCATATATTATTCCACTAAACTGCATGCTTAGATGGTACGTACGGAACCAAAAAGACTAAGGGGGTGTTTGTGCTTAAAACTGAATGAAATTGAATGGTTGAATCGGTCTATCATTCAATGCGTTTGTTTTGAATAAAAATCGTCTGAATAATTGAATCGGTAAAAATTTTGGACTGAATGACCAAGTGTAATTTTTTTAACTGAATGGGCTGAATAACTACTGAATGAAGTATTTTATTTTTATTTTTATTTTTACAATATTAACTATTATATTAAGTAATATAAAATAAATTAACAATAATTTTGAATTTTTCAGAAGGCTAAAATAATAAAAATTTATTATTCTAATATTTCAGACATTAATTACTCCATCAAATAATTTTTTCCATTTAATATTCAAAATTCTAATTTATTCAACTCATTCAAATTACTTAAACATTTACATTGTTTGAGTTTTATCTATTACCTCCTAAGAAGTGCAAAGGTTTCTTCTTAATAATTTAAAGCATATAAACCAATTCACAATTGCCATGTGCCAAAGCTCATCCCTCCTTAATGAACACGTGCAAATCACATGCATGACTTCTTTATCTCCCTCCAAATTTTAGGTGATGACATGACATGAATAATAGTGGAGTAGGAGTAATATACAAGAGAAAATTACCTTAGCAATTTTAAATACGGTAATACCGTAGCTTGTGATTATACTGTACTAGTACTACCCTTCATTCCTCATTCCATCATAAGAACCCCCACTAGGCCACTACCTTCCTCCCGCTTTCCATTAGCCTCCAAGCTCATTTCTCTATCCACTTTCTTTTTCACTCTCTTTCTCTAACACTGTCTGTGAAAATGGGTCTCATGAGGCTCCTCTGCATTGCTACTCTACTTTCTCTCCTTATGGCGGTCACCGCTAAAATTCCCGGCGTTTACACCGGCGGTGCTTGGCAAAGCGCCCACGCCACCTTCTACGGCGGCAGCGACGCCTCTGGCACTATGGGTATTCTTCTTTTCCTTTTGAATCAAACCACATTTCACTTACTCTCCTTAACTAGATAAATTCTTGGTTTCTATATCTCAGATCTCTCTTTACTATACCCATACCCCAAGAAATTCCCGCCATTTTCACCATAAGCCTTCTGTCCCAATTTTCTCTGTCCCCTCCCTTTCCGTTTGACATTTAATTTTTTGTTTAACACCAATTAACTCCAAAATTAAGTAAAAAATCAGATATCAAAATTTAATTGAAAGACACAATGGGACAGACAGAGGATTTGTTCTCCCAAAAATGACAATGCTCTGTTTCACTAATAATTAAGATTCCAATTTTCTATTTTACTATGAGGTATTTTATATATAAATACATAGTCATACATTTTAATAATTAAAGCTTCTTTTTCCTTTTGTTTGAGTAATTAATCAGGTGGGGCTTGTGGTTATGGAAATCTGTACAGCCAAGGGTATGGAGTGAACACGGCGGCGCTAAGCACGGCTCTGTTCAACAACGGCCTGAGCTGCGGCGCTTGCTTCGAGATAAAATGCGACAACGACCCGCAGTGGTGCCACCCTGGCAACCCCTCCATCTTGGTTACCGCCACCAATTTCTGCCCGCCTAACTTTGCTCAACCCAGTGACAATGGTGGTTGGTGCAACCCGCCCAGAACCCATTTCGACCTCGCGATGCCCATGTTCCTCAAGATCGCCGAGTACCGTGCCGGAATCGTCCCGGTTACTTACCGCCGGTCAGCTCTCTTTGTCTCTTCTATTGTTGAACTTTTTAAAATTACGGATTACCACCATTATGCTTTGTTTGAATATGTTCTCTTTTTAGGACTACAATTAATTCCCCTCTACTTAGCGCATGTTTATTTTATAAGTTAATTTATAAATTATTTTAAATTATTTTTTATAAGTAAAAATATTTAATAGTATTAATTTACAATTAATTCATTTAATTTTTTTTAAACATCTCAAATGCAGTAGTAATGACATAGGAGTAAGTGAATTTATCTAAAATATAACATAGGATTATGAACTTATGCAAGTTTAGAGTATAAAAAAATGTATCTGAATCATTTGACTTTTGTTTACGTAATGAAAAACCTTGGACATCCAACTTTATTGATTTTTATTGCCTAAAAAGTTTTAACTGTGGTTAATTGTTTGTTGTAAAACTATTGGTTCCATTTTTACCTAAACTGAGTACAACCCATCACGCGGTTTCGTAATTCTCATCTGTTGGGTTCATTTTCTGTAAATTGATTTGATATGACAAAAAGTAACCTCATTTTTGACCAACCATATTCAATAGAGTTTCTCGTTTAAATTTTGATACTTGATCTTTTATTTAATTTTAAAATTAATTGGTGTTACGTAAGAAGTTAGATGTCAAAATTTAACCGAAAGACACAAAAGAAACATAAAAAATAAAGACAGAAGATCGACTGAGGGGCTCTTTTGGTGGGCCACAGTAGAATTTCTAGTCAACCTAGGGTTCTCAATCATCAGCTAAGATTTTCCCACCAAATTTTGTGTCTAAATTTACCCATCTATCTACTACTACTATATTGCAAGTAGAAATAATAATTAAATACATAATGAGTAATACACAAATATGTGAATAAAGAAGTTAAATTGCTGCAATCGACTTAAAAGTATAGAGATTACTTGGTTGATGGTGATGATATCGCATATAAAAATGATATTGTCAAGGCAAGTATATATATTTTAAATATATTTATTATTTTGACAATAATATTTTTTGTTCAGACCATGAAAATAAAACTATATATATATCTATGGAAAGTGAGACAATAAAAATATATATGAATTACTAGTATATATTCCTTATTTTGATTCTCCTATCCTATCCTATCCTATCCTATCCAGGGTAGCATGCAGAAAGAGTGGAGGGATGAGATTCACGATCAACGGCTTCCGTTACTTCAACTTGGTATTGGTGACCAACGTGGCAGGTGCAGGGGATATCCAGCGGGTATTCATCAAAGGAACCAACACCCAGTGGATGCCCATGAGCCGGAACTGGGGACAAAACTGGCAATCCAATTCTGTTCTTGTGGGCCAGTCTCTCTCTTTTAGAGTCACAGGGAGTGACCGTCGCACCTCAACCTCCTATAACATCGCTCCACCGAATTGGCAGTTCGGACAGACCTTCACGGGCAAAAATTTCAGGGTTTAATTGAAAAAAATAACAAACAAATCAAATCAGAACCCTTCATTTTCTAGCTTAAGTTTTATGGTCTCCTCCTCCTCCTCCAATTCCCGCCTTTGGAGGAAGGGGTGGTAATAGAATAGAATAGAATAGAATATGGGGGAGTCGGGAAAAGGAAAAGTAGTGATAGCAGTTGGAAAGAAAAGTTATGTGGTTTCTTTCATTTGGGTTTTCTGTTTTTTTACTTTTTACTTTTTTGTCTTTTGTTATTGAGTTGAGGGTGCTTTATATATATATATATATATATATATATATATATATATATATATATTAGTATTAGTATGTGATGTGTGTTATATTACTAGTAGTTGTTGTGGTGGTAAAAAAGTGAAAACCGGCAAAGGTCACAAAGTGTAATTAAGAGGCTGAAGCGGCTGCAAGAGAATAAGTCAATGTAGCCCGCAGCTTTAATTATTATGTCATCAAACTATATATATATATATATACATATATAATATTGTGTAATTCTAAATTTCAATTGCTATTTTACATGTTTGCTTGTGCTTATTGCTTTGTTAATAATTTTAGTATATTAATTTATATATTTATTAATTTCATAAGGAATTTAAATTGTGACAAATGTGGCGCCTAATAATAAGCAAATAAATAACCTAGGCTATGTTTGTTTGTAAGAATTATACTTGAGATAAGATTATTAATTTCAAATGTCTTTTTAAATTTATACTTGAAACTATTAGTTTAAAAATTATAAAATGACTTAATAGTCTTGTAATTAGAATTATAATTCTTGCAAACAAAACTATATTCCAATTTTTTTATTCCAACTTTTTTTTGTTTTAAAAAGGAAATATATATATATATATATATATATATATATATAGCTGTGGTTATGTTGGCTGGCTGTTGGAATACAATGGGTTGGGGGCGGTCCGGTGCAGTTTGTACCGGACTAACGTCCGGTGTAGTGTATTTTTTTGTTTTTATTTTTTTTTATCACAATTATAAAAATAATAAATAAAAAATAATAGAGCAAGTTTGAACAAAAAATTGTAACACTCTGTTTTTAAGTTTAGAACAGAAAAGAAAAGAATAGAAAACTTAAATTAGAAAAGAAAAGAATAGAAAACTTGAAGTTTTTCTTTGTGTTGTTTCTGAGTTTTTAATGGAAAAGAATAGAAAATTTAAAATTGAGGACATGAGTTGTAATTTAAAATTTATTATATTAAAAGTTAGGGATAATATGGGAATTATAAAAATATTACTTATTCCAATTTGTTTTCCGTCCAAATTAGGCTAATTTTGGACGGAAAACTTTGACAGGAAAAGTGGCCAAGTTTTCTATCCATTTTTTTTCTTTTTCGTTTATTAAAAAACTCAAAAACATAAGAATTGGAAAGAAAACTTAATTTTTCTGTTCATTTCTTTTCTTTTCTGTTCATTTTAAAACTCAGAAACAGAGCATAAAAGAAAGCATATTTTTTATTGCAAAAACACTGTAAACATACAATGTTTTTACAATAAAAAATATATTTTCTTTTACAGTTTTTTGTTCAAACTTGTTCTATTATTTTTTATTTATTATTCTTATAATTATGGTTTAAAAAAAAAGAAAAAGTGGTACCGGACGTTACCGGACGTTAATGCCACCGGACGCCCCCCCAATCTGAATAGAATACCAAGAATCCTCACTTCTCCTTGAATAGTCCAAAACATTTAATATTTTGGCAGTTGGAGGTTGGTGAGATTCTCCATTAAAATACTCCACTGCAAGATAAAACATTACTCACCACTGCAAGAGATGATCGAGTCGTCATGGGGTGTTGAGTTTGACGGCGAAGGAGGAGGTGGATGAAGGTGAGAGTTCTAAATTAAGTGGAAACTTGGTTTGATGAGAAATAGTTGACAAGAATTACAAGACTTGTTAGAAACATAAACAATCTTGAAAGAATGAAATAACCTCAATATTCAAAGAAACATGTCGAGGGGAGGGAACCCTGGCCATCTTAATTGATAAGGTTATGATTTAGGTTATTGATTGAAAGAATGGTGTTGGGCCATGATCCTTTTTTTTATTGGGCCAGATTTAATGGATTTCTCTCTGGGGTTATGATTATTCTTATCCTATTGGTCCGGATGCAGTGGGTCGAATTACTAGATGAGTATGGTTCCACTTGGGCTTTGACTGGTGTAGATTGGGGATAGAACTTTGATCGCCATCTCCGTTGCAGACGAATGATGATTGGACATGGCTTAGTCTAATTTGAAAGTTGTGGGCCGAAAAGTCGATTACATACAGACAAACCGGGACTTTGGGGATATAAAGCAAGGATGATACACGGTGAAAGGTAACTCATAAATTATTGCTCTCAAGTCACTAGATATTTATTCCTCCATCATTAACCTTGTGATCGCTCAGATTGACTCTCACGCCGAGCTATCCCCCAAGCGGTCCCCCCCATCAAGCTTTTGGTGTCGATCAGTGTTTATCGTCGGCAGATCGGGACGCCTTACGTGATTGGGACGTGGAGAAAGATCCCGACGTTAACATCAAGCGCTAAGAAGGGTCGTGTTCTAGTGTTCTTGAAGTTTTCAATCACAAATCAGAAGTGCTTCACGCCTAATCCATGGTGAAAGAAGAGTAGAGCGCTTACCTCTAAAGGATACCCAAGGCTATGACTTCGCCTCACACAACGAGTATCTGCTCGGCGATCGATTGGGTCCTTCAAAGAATGCTTCACGCCGACTCGCTTCCAAGCAGTTTCGAGGGTTCTCGCTCGAGAGCCCGTGATGATGCCGAAGAAGATTGATTTTTGTCGCCTTGAGAATACCTTCGACCATGGTCTGAAAAGGGTAGAAGGCATACCGCTAGAATCCTATACCGGTGGTCGATCGACGAATCGATCAAGTTAGAAAGAAGTCTACACTTTAAATACATGTCTCGAGGCCTTCCTGGATCAAGCAGAACCAACAACATCGGCAGATTACGGTCGAAAGTCTCACCACGAAGGATGAAAAGTTTCACCAAGTAGATCCGAAATCACACTCCCGAGAGTCCATTAAGGCACACCGCATCACTGGCACTTGTCTTCTGGAAATCCTCTAAAGTTGCGAGCTCAGATGGAAAGCGGTGAGAGAGTCGAGAAAGCCGCTGATAAAGATTTCAAAGATAAGCGAGCTCGTGGACATTGCATACAGATGGATATTCTATTTCGGACATCAAGATAAAGAAAGCTATTAAGGAGTCGATCACAATAACAATTCCACCGCCAGCATTATTATCGGTTTCGCCACTACAGATGCTTATAACTTTGATGGCGGATGGCGCCTTTCTTCCTGGATCGATCTTTCAAAAAAAGACCAAGTACAAGAGTGTCCATTTTGTTCTCATTGATGAGAATCTTTATCGAAGGACCTTTTTCGTCATCATTACTTAAACATTTGATACCATCCAAGGCGGGGTGTTCTTCTTCGAAGTTCACAAAGATATTCGTGACAATTATTTGGCCCGGTTGTTGACCTACAAAGCACTTTGGCAGCGATATTCTCTTGAAAGAACTGGGGATTCAGCACAGAAAGACTTCGGGTATTCTACTTTGGACCCATTTCCCACTATTGAGGAATTTCGGGCGCCGTCCGAAGCTGCAAATGTTACTTGGAGGGTTCATGTGGATATTTGTCAGCCAAATGGTTCGATCCCACATCAGCCACCAAAAGACTATATTTCTATTTTATCTCCTATACCTCTCATTGTCTGGGGTAGTCGATCGGGTCCATCGCCTGGGGATCAAAGTTAACAAACGCCACCATGGATCAAGTTTAAAACATTCATAAAGAACTTCCGTAGCTCATCCATATTCGACAGTGCACAACAAAAATGCCACCCTGAGTTAGGAGGTTCGGGAGGACTCACCGACCATTCGATGGTAGCCTCTTCTGTGTGGTCACTTTGGCATTGTCGAGGCCTTCTTCGGGGTAGGCAATTGTCGCCACTTAGACTTCACAGCCCTTTCGTGGTAGGCGAATGTCATCTTTTGGTTTTGATAGGAGGTTCGGGAGGACTCGCTGACCATTCGTTGGTAGCCTCTTCGGCAGGTGATCCTTTTGACTTCGTCAGGCCCTTCGTGGTAGGCAAGTGTCATTCTTAGACTTTGTCAGACCCCGAGTGGTAGACAAAGGTCCTTATATCTTGGTCCTTATATACTTGTTCTACCCCGAGTGGTGAGCAAGATCTTGATGGTACAAGGAAGATCAGCCGAATTCACTTCACATATGACCGATCTCACACTTCGGTAACGATAAGTATGCATTACTTTATTTTGTTCAAGTGTTGAGTTCGGATTATATTATCATTGTTCTTAACTGTTATATAGTTTGCTTAATTATTGATTAACGGTTTAAAATAAGAGGCACTTGTACAGTTTTCAAGTTGATTGATGATCCATTATTGACAAGAAATGTTCACATAGTAATAAGGCATGAAGTTGATATTTCATTAAATATTAACTGCTTACATAAAGTTAGAATTTTCACGTAAAGTTCTACAACTAGAGATAAGGAGAGGTCATCTTCGTGCTTCTTCCTCATTATCGCCACCATCTAAAGAGTCTGAAGAGATGGATCTACCTTGGCCGAGCTTTTTCTTGCCTTTTACTTGGCAGATTTCATATCCTTTCGCATACATATGGACGATCTTATTGTTCAAATTTCGGTGGATTTTCTCAGATTCTCGCTGGATATCCCTACGAAATTCTTCTTCGCTGGCGGACTCAAATTCTTGGGGCTGCTCTTTGAGCTCTTCTTCGAGCTTTTGACGATGTGCCAGATGCTTTGATCCTTTAGCTTGACAAATCGATATTTGTATCAGTGATGATCCGATGAGTGGCCTTGGTCGTTTTCAGCTCTTCTTTGATCTTGTCGATATCCTTCCGAAGGCATTCATTGTTAAAGAGAGCAATATCAAGATTGTTTCTTTCTTTTGCCAACACAGACTTCCGGATGACGTTATCTTTTCGGCATTCTCTTGGCATTCTCTTCTTGATCTTCTTCTATTTCTTTTTATATTCGAGACGGAGGTACCGGAGATGTTGTTTACTTGCAGATGACTAATATTAATCGATCAGTTCAGATTGATGGTCGAATCTCAACTTCCTTTAGTCTGGTATTTCACTCCTTCACCCATCAATTCCATGATGGAATTATTGCCGAACCGATGATCATCGGTGTCGCCACAGCTTCGGGCCTAGATTCATAAGAAAATGGTTTTTGTGGCGAAGGTCTGAGTCGTTCGGGAGGCGGTGAAATATTTGTTGTTGTATGTCCGGTTGGAAGCAGTTCTTTCAATCGACTTTCGATCTTAATTTATCTTCGCTATTTGATGTTCACCGATGGGCCTCGGTAAGTCAGTATCTTGGGCCTTTGTTGATCTCATTATAATTCCTTTTATTCGGATCGATTCCACTTATACTCTTTCATTAAACCTCCTGCTTAATAAAAGACCGGGGGAATGATGTTGCCATGATCCTTTTCCTTATCGGGCCGACTTAATGGGCTCCTCCCCAGGGTTATGATTATTCTCGCCTATTCGTCCTGGATGCAATAATTACTTAGATGAGTATGGTTCCACTTGGGCTTTGGCAATTTGTAGATTGGGGATAGAACTTTGATCGCTATATCTCTGCATTGCATTTAATGAGGATTGACAGTAGGCTTAGTTACCGAAAGTTGTGGGCCCGAAAAGTCAGTTGCATAAAGGACAAATCGGACTTTGGGGATATAAAGCAAGGATGACACACGATGAAAGGTAACTCATAAATTATTGCTCTCAGGTCACTAGATATTTATTCCTCAATTGTTAACCTCAGATCGCTCAGATCGACTCTCACGCCGGAGCTATCCCTCGACGGTCCTAGCCGTCAAGCTTTTGGCGTTGACTGTGTTTATTGTGCAGGATCAGGACGTCTTACGTGATTGAGACGTAGAGAAAGATCCTGACGTTAACAAATGGATATATATAAGGGTTATATATGTCCAATGAATTTTTATTCGGAGAACATCAGATTCAGTAGGTACCCTTTAGATAAAATAAAAAACCTAGTCCTGTCAGCCAGCCCATTTTGGAGATGGTGGTGCAATTTGCACGCACCGGGCAATTCACAAGTAAAATAATCACACAAAATATAAATTTATGTGATTCATCCAAAATGTTTGAATTAGTCTGTGATCCGCGTTTGATAATTTCACTTTTGAATTTTCTATGACGATCAAAAGTAAAACTACAGATTTAATTTGATGATATAACTTATAACTACTAAAATCATAAACAATCATTTGCTTGCATAGTATTGTATATATTTAAATATTGTAGAGAAAATAAGTAGTGCTACATATGATCAGGGGCGGATCTAAAGCCAGAACAGGGGGACACATGTCTCCACCGGATTTTCAAGAAGCTTCTTCATATATATATATATATATATATATATATATATATATATATATATATACTATAATTATTAATATATTCATAAATTTTAAAGTTTAGTGGAACAAGATAAGTAAAGTACTACAGTTATATTAGTACACTATTATTATATTACTGAAAAAAAGAATATCCTACTATCTTGTTAAAATAAAATACTAATATAAGAACTTAAGTATTTTATTGTCTTGCTCAATTTACTTCTCCTAAATACTAAGAAGGTAAAAAATATAGGAGTTACAGTTACTAAAAAATATGATATTTTTGAGCGTGATATTTTTGTAACTATTAAAAATAAGGCTATCATGCAACAATTTTAAACAACGAAACTTCGAAAAATGTTATTGTAAACAATATTTAAGAATTATTTAATTTTGTGATTTATTTTATTAAATTTTTATTCTTGAGAAAAAAATTCTAAATTTGATCCCACTGAATTTTCAGGCTGAAACCGCCGCTGCATATGATCTAGACTAGACAATCAGCATGCCTCTAAATATATATCTAGCATGCATTTTCATTACATTAAACAACATGAGAAAATAAAAAAAATTCCTTAAAACTAATTAAACTTTCGCAAATAAGGAAATAAACAAGGAAATGGTCAAACTAATTCTATTGCATGCAATAGCCGGTAGGAAACCTCAAGTTTCACAACTTTCTTCATTGACCTTCTCGCCGGCCCGGCCACCTCTGAAATCTTCTTTATTCTCATCATTCGACTGCAAAATCCAAACTATATCCGTGAGGAATTAATTAATTAATTGTGAAATCAAATTATTTATTTATTTATTTATAAACGTAGAGTATGATATATCCCTTTCAACATCTAGCTAGCTAGTTTAGGACATGAAAGCCCAATACGACCGTACGTACGTGTCTCTAAGAATAATATATATATATATACGGGGAGGATCTAAATGGAGAAAGAAAAGACCAAGGAAGAGAATGACATGAATAAAACACGTGGCGTAGGTTTCGAGGTTCGGTCGAAAAAACACGGGTTGACCCCGAAACCCGCGTGTTTTTGCCTTTCATCTCGTTTTTTATTCGCTTTTAGATCCTGTCTCGATATATATATATATATATATATATATATATATATATATATATTACAACCTTGGTGAAGGTCAAGGCCACAGAAATTTCGCCAGAGTAGCTCTTATCTGACCGAACAACTCTATATTTTTGAGGTTCAATATCAATCTTTCCTTGATCCATCCCATATAATACTACATCCTTTACATAAATCCTGCATTAATTTATAGAATATATATATATATATATATATATATATATATATATATATATATATATATAATCAATCTGATGAAATGAAAAGGCTAATATATATATACTCATAAGTTAGTTTGTGAAATTTACGTACGTTGTTTCGCCAACAGGTTTATCCGATGAGAACCGGTGTTTGTCCATGATACGGAGTATGAGCTTAGTATTGGTGTGATGATCTTTTTCACCTTCGTACTTCACATTGAACCTAAATTTCTCATCCCATACTTCTTTTTTCCCTTCTTCTGTACGTGTGTATATATACATATATTCCAAAATCTTTGTTAATTGGCAATTATGGAGATAATTATTTCGGTATTTTTAAATTAAAGTGATTTAATTTTTTTATTAGAGTTAGAAAATCAGTATAAAATAAATTGTACGTTAGGTTTACTGACCTTGAGCCACACAACTAATATGCTTTTGGCTTCCGTATTGAATCAAAACGTATGGCTTCCTTGCACTAAAACATGGATTGAAACAACTTAACCAACCTGAGTAAATTAATGATCGATCATAATTAAGACCCCTTTAATTATATATAGCGAACAATATTTTAAAGAGGTCAGGTTGAAAAAATATAAAGAAAAACTGAAATGAAATACGTACATATATATATATATATATATATATATATATATATATATAAAACTATCAAGTTAAACATTGCACGAATTAATATTATGGACTACAGTATATATTAACTTACAACACAAATCTTTTTCTTTGAGATCTTCAGCATCCACCAAAGACACCTCTAGTATTCCACTTGCCATTTCTCTCTCTCTCTCTCTCTCTATATATATATATATATATATATATTTGATATATCTATATATGATCAAACTTTTTCTATCTATGAAGTTTTTGTTTTTCTACAGTAGAAGAAAATCTCTTATTTTCTATATATATGATGTATAGAAGAAAGAACAGTATTTTGAGAGATTTCAATAATTTGTATCTAATTGGTTTAGTGAAGATTTAATGGAACCTCTCTCTATCCTTATATATATACATAAGCATAACTATCAATTCCTAGTAGAGGCTTGGAATAGTCTTCCAAATTCAACTGCTGACTTGTCGTCTATATATATATGAACAAGTGTATATTCTTTAATTTAATAATAAAAGAACCAGTCTTAACAGCGCGTTACATACATATATTAACTGCTTTTAACTTCTAGTAACTTGCATGGATATTTATGTCGTTGTATGCCTATATTCCCTCTCTTTAAAAAATAGGAATCGGATTTGATCACATGTTAGACTTTTTATGTAAACATATTAAGTTTTCCTACAACAATTGAGCAATATTAATTATATTCTTTTTAAATATTAAATTTTAGTATTAAAGCTTAATGCTGAAATATATCTTTAACAGAATTATGTCTTAATATATATATATATATATATATATATATATATATATATATATATATATATATGAAAATCTTAACTAACATATAAAAAGAGTTAAAAGTTAAATGGCAGTACTACTTATTATTTTTCATGGAATAAGCTATTCTTTTTTAGGAAAACATGAGCTCAACCATTCATGAAAATAAAAATCAACAATATTCCTGCATAAATAATTATATACTAATATATATAAAAATAAAGTTATTTTTTTACAATGTAATGTTAAGTCATTTTGTGGGGTTAGGTACGTACTACGAATTTCGCCATGTGCTTTTTCTAACATCTATTACTAATTTACTACAACTTGTCTTTATTCATAATTTCACGTTTTCTAACCACTAATTAATTTAATGGCTTCCTTCACAAAGGGTTGAAACTTCCTAATTAGTGTTTTGGTAATTTCTTTTGTTTCTTTGCTAATTAAAAAAGGGGTAGTTTGATTAGTACAATTATTTCATGCGTTTGGTAAGGAATAGAAATTTGACCCGATTGGAGAACATATTTAATAATTCTTTAATTCTGAAAACGTTTTACAAACTTAAAAGCATAATTAAAAAAATAAATTAACACATATATGGTGTCAAGTTAACTTTTACCCGTTTTGTTTTAAAATCAGAGTTTCATTTGAATCGTAACTTCTTTAAATAGCCTTAATTATAAGATTTTCAAATTCATATAATATACTTATAATTTTGAATAGTTTTCTTTATTTTTATTATTACTGATGAAGTAGCTTTAATCTATCTAAGTGCATTTACAATAGTTTTCCCAATAAACACTTTATTTCCAATTTTGAAAAATACATCAACAAATCATTATCCAACTCATCTCTTCAATCATATACATATTGACATTATTGTCACATGACTTTTTTACTACTTTATTTTCAAATTATAAAATTAATATTGACTTATTTTTTAAAAATTAATTTCAAACGTATTTAAATTTAGAATTGGTATAAATTTGTTTAATTTATGTCCATATAATTATAAATATTATAAAAGGACTATTAATTATAAAATTTATTATTTTCAAAATTTAAATGAATCATATTAATTTTAAATTTAAAAATATCAGAAATTTACTTTTTAAAAGTTAATATTGATCTTATGTACATTTGCAGCTACAATCCATTCAATACTCATCCCATAAATTACTTAAAATTTAAAATAAAATAAAAGTTATTTTACAATGGAATACATGTAAGAGCCCGAATTTTTTTTTTAATAAAATAGAATTTTCTCTATTTATTATTTTGAAATAATAAGGGTTGATTTGATTAATGTGGATAGTTATGGGTAAAATACGCAAATATTTCGAATAAGCAAGTGGTTATAAAATATTCATTATTGTCGAGGAATATTCGTTTGGTCGTGGAATATTCAATCTTCGTTTTAATATTAAATGCATTTACCAGTAGCGATCTTTTGGGCCCCATAACGGAAAAAGCGATTGGATGAAGAAAAACGACAAATATAAGTTGTTTATAAATAACTGGCGTAGTTATTCTGAATTATCTTGTTGGAATACCCGGTGGTTAAAACACACTATCTGGCGTTGTTGAACAAGAAGACACTTGCATTATTGCACCAATTATTGATTCTTACGTAAGAAGGCACTTACTCAATAATTGTTACAGTAATTACTGTTCAGTATTTTATTTTATTGATTCAATAATTGCTGCATTGATATTTTATATTACTATTGTTTCAATAAATTATCATTACACAATATTTTCCATTATCGAAGTAATAATTCATATTATCTGAATAATATTATTAGAAAACAGTATTGGCAATGTCTAGAAAGTTCTGTCTAAGGAGAGGTTTGGTCACCTAATTGCACGCCAAAGAAGGAGAAATCTTTATTGAAAGCCCCTCTTTCTTGGGAGCTACACAGTTGCGATGTTGTGATTCTGTAATATTATTTGTGAATAATTAATTATTGATTTATATGATGAGGAAAATATTAATTTTATGTGGATATAGATGGAGAAAATTTTTAATGTGATAATTGTTGAAAATTAATATTTTATCTTTTTCTGATAAAATAATTTATTTAAATATATTATTTTAATAATATATTAACGGTGATATTTTTATAATGAATGTGGGATATATGAGTATATGAGGAGGAAGAGTATTTTTGTGGCATTAAATGTTTAACACATATTTTGTGTGTTGGTGGACACAATTATTGACCGAAATTTGATTATAGCCTGTAAAATCGCCCGTTTGTGAATTTCGGTCAATTTATGTTTGGAATTTGGAAAAACTTTCTTCTTCGAAGTTGTAGAGAATTGAATTTTCTATAAAAAAGCGCGAGATTCAATTTTTTTTGATAAAAGGGCTATTTATTATGAATTATTGAAGTTCCGAAGCTCCGAAATAATTAATTTTTAGAAGTTTTAATTATTTTAAATAAGAAAAACGTTTTTATTACTTTTTGGGAGGTGGGCTACATGTGTGGCTGATCTTGGATTAAGAGACATTTGCGTAGGAAGTTTTAGAAAATAATAATAAATATTTTAATAAATTTTCTACTTTGGTGTTCTAAGCATTTTCCTATAAATAGGTGTCTTGGGTTAGAATTGAAAATCACACCGTAAACTGAAGTTTTCTCTCTCTATATTATCGAGTGTATTCTTGTGAGTATTTTGAGTATACTTTGAGTATTGCTATATACGGTGCAAGTTCAAGTCATAGCCTTTATATCCCAGTGTTTTTTTAAATCTTGTCTTTTCGAGGTAAGGGATGTTATTTTATTCGAAATGATATTATTTCTTCAATATCATTATGCCGAAATATTGGTTGGAACTTTTATCAAATTTAGAACTTTTTTATGTCGGGAGTTACTTATTCATGAGTTCTTATTCACGAGTTACTATTCATGAGTTACTATTTACGAAAGTCTTATTCACGAAGCGTGAAGATATTTTTTATGAAATTTCTATCTTTTAGTGTCTGAGTTACTATTCACGATATCGGCACTATTCACGATATCTGAACTATTCACGAATCGACATTATTCATAGAAAATTAAATTTTCTTTTACGTGTCCAAGATTATTCATTATGATTCCTATCTTTGATTGGATCTATGTTTTGATCATTCTTGAATTTTACTCCACTCGATTACTTATGAAGTATTTTGAACTTGGATTGTTTAAAATATACGAATCCTTAATATTTGTTCTTTTGTTTCATTGGATTCGCTTTCCTTTAAAATATTTTTCATCATCCTCGGTCCTAAATGATGATATTATTGAATATCTTTGGCTTTGTGAAGAGCAAAGATGAATGATTTCTTGATGAATATCTTTGGCCCAGTTGTAAGACCCCAAATAATTAATAAATGAAATTTATTTTCCTCTATTTATTATTTTGAAATAGTAAGGGTTGATGTGATTAATGTGGATAGTTATGGGTAAAATACGCAAATATTTCAAAATAAGCAAGTGGTTATAAAATATTCATTGTTGTTGGGGAATATTCGTTTGGTGTAAGTGGAATATTCAATGCTGTCAGGGGAATATTCGTATTTACGGCGGTAGCGACCATATGTGGGCCCATAACGAAAGCGATTGGATGAAGAAAATGACAAATATAAGTTGTTTAAAAATAATGGCGTAGTTATTCTGCAGTTATCTTGTTAAAATACTCGGTAGTTAAAACACAAGAAGACACCAGTATTGCACCAATTATTGATTCTTACGTGAAGGCCTTTACTCAATAATGATTACGATGATTACTTGCTCAAAGATTTTATTTTATTGATTCAATAATTGTTTGTGTTGATATTTTATATTCTTGTTGTTTCAATAATTGTCACTACACAAGTATTTTTCATTATCGAAGCAATAATTCATATTATCTGAATAATATTATTGGATAACATTATTGGCAATGTCTAGAAAGTTCATTTAAGGAGAGGTTTGGTCACCTAATTGCGGCGCCGATGGAGAAATTCTTATTAAAAGCCCTCTTTCACGGAATGGCGATTGTCATCAATATTGTGATTCTCATAATATTATTTGTGAATAATTAATTATTGATTCATATGATGAGAAAAAATATTGATTTTATGTGGATATAGATGGAGAAAATTTTTAATGTGACAATTGTTGAAAATTAAAATTTTATCTTTTTCTCGATAAAATAATTCATTTAAATATATATATTATTATATTTTAATAATATAATAATGGTGATATTTTTACAATGAATGTGGAATATATGAGTATACGAGGAGGAAGAGTATTTTTGTTGCAATAAATGTTTAAAACATGTTAAACATGTCGGTGGACCCCATTTATTGACTGAAATTTGATTATAGCTTCTAAAATCGTACGTTTGTGGAATTCGGTCAATTTCTGCTTGGAATTTGGAAAACCTTTCTTCTGCAAAGTTGTAGAGAATTGAATTTCCTATAAAAACTCGCGAGATTTGAATTTTTTGACAAAAGGGCTATATATTATGAATTATTGAAGTTCCGAAGCTCCGAAATAATTGATTTTTGGAAGTTTAAAATAATTTAAATATGAAAAACGTTTTTTGTGGGTCTAGCATGTGATTTGAATGTGTTGAATGCAGATTTTCAGATTCAAGAAGTGTGCGTGAGAGAATTTATAATATATATTATTATTATTATATTAAATTTTACTACTTTTTGGTGTTAAAGCAATTTTCATAAATAGGGTCTTAGGTTAGAATTGAAAATCACACCGAAATGAAGTTTTCTCTATATTATCGGCGTATTCTTGTGAGTATTTTGAGTATACTTTGAGTATTGCTATACGGTGAAAATTCAAGTTATAGCTTTATATCCAATAATCCAGCTAAATCTTGTCTTTCCAGAGGTAAGGGATATTTTTTTTCGTAATGATATTATTTCTTTAATATCATTATGCTGAAATATTGATCTGAAGTTTTTATCAAATTTGGAACTTTTGGTGTTGGAGTTACTATTCACGTATACGGTACTATTCACGAATACGGCACTATTCATCGGAAAATGAAAATTTTCCTTTTTGTCCAAAATATCTATTGTGGATACTAGCTTTGATTGTATCCATGTTTTGATCATTCTTGAATTTTACACCACTATGATTATTTTTGAGGTATTGTTGGACATGGATAAAACAAAGTACGAATCCTTAATCCTTAATCCTTGTCATTTTATTTCACTGGATTCGTTTGTTTTAAAATATTTTTCATCATCTTCAGTCTTAAATGATGATATTATTGAATATCTTTGGCCTGTAGTGCAAAGATGAATGATTTCTGATGAATATCTTTGGCCCGTAGTGCAAAGATGAACATGTGTTTAGATGAACATGACCAACTAATGAATATCCTTGGCCTGTAGTGCAAGGATGAATATATGATTCCAGATATATATTGATTGATGTTACAGGGATAAAAATATTGATGATGGACTGTTAAATTCATAGATATTAGTAGATTTCATCCTCTACGTAACTCTTCTATGAATTAATATTTTTTATTGCGAATATTGATTTAAAACTTGTTGTCTATTGTATTCTATTAAATTTTTCCCTGTTGAAGACTAACGATAATTTGTTGTATATTTTCTTAGTCATAATATTCTTTACTGGGCTAGTTGAGCTCACCCTTTTCCATTTTGTTCTATTTTTCTTCTCAGGAGGCGAGAATGTAGCGAGTACGAGTCGGGGTATGGAATGATGGTTATAGAGAGAGTTGTTTAGTAGTCCTCACCATTTTTATAAAATAATGTATCAATAAATGTGATGAGGATTTATTTGGGTATAGATATTGTCTAGAAGATAATATTTGTATTCAAACTCACAGTTTTACTATTGTAATAATAAAGTTGTAGTTATTTACATGCAGGTGTATTGACAACTTTCGAAATGGGTGATGCATACCTATTTTGGGGTGTCACACCAGTAGTCAAAAAGATGAGCAGTGTTGAGATGAACATGGCCATTGATTAATATCTTTGGCGTAGTGCAAAGATGAGCAGTGTTTAGATGAACATGACCAACTGATGAATATTTTTGGCTGTAGTACAAAGATGAATATTTGATTCGGATATATATTGATTGATGTTACGAGGATAAAATATCGACGATGAACTTTTAAATTCATATATAGAAGATAGTACTTTGTATTATCTACTTAACTCTTCTAATGAATTGTTGTTTCCGCTGCGAAGATTGATTTAAAACTGGTTGTCTATTGTATTCTATTAGATTTTTCCTTGTTGGAGACTAACGATAATTTGTTGTATATTATCTTAGTCATAATATTCTTCTTGGGCTAGTTGAGCTCACCTTTTTCCTTTTTTCCATTTTTCTTCTCGGGAGGCGAGAATGTAATGAATCTTAGTCGGGTATGGAATAAAGGTTCTAGAGAGAGTTGTTTAGTAGTCCTCACCATTTTTGTAAAATAATGTATCAATAATTATGATGGGAATTTATTTGCGTGTGGATATTGTCTAGATAACAATATTTGTATTTAAACTCACAGTTTATATGTTGTAATAATAAAGTTGTAGTTATTTATGTACCATGTATTTGGCGACTCAGAATGGGTTGGATGGAATGGACCTATTTTGGGGGCGTCACAATACAATTGATAAATTAAACTCTCTTTTATAAATTATAAGATCATTTTTAATTTTTATAAGTCAATTTGATGCATTCTCAAACTTAATAATTTTGCTAAGAATTGTAAAAATAATAAATTTTATAAGTAATAGTTTTTTTTTGCTAAATAAGTTACGATATTTATTGATTAAATTTATATTAATTTTAAAATTAAAAATATCACATACTTACTTCAAAAAAGATTAATAAATTAATAGCGATTTTATAATTAAAAACAATAGGTTATAGTATATTACATTTATCATAAAATCTGACGCATGAAACCAATACAAAGGTCAAATAGTTACAACGGTCAAAATATGCTTTGATTGTATGAACTTTCAAATTGCAAATTTCATTATTTAAGGAATCGATATAAGGAAATGGTTGAATACATAGTGAAAAAATTAAATTCCTATCTTGCAGAATGATTCGATGACAATAAAATATAGGAATAGAGATAAAAAAATTATTGTAAATGCTCTAAAAGCGTTGGATTAATTTGGACTCATTACGTAAACAAACTACTTATATATAAGCTACGTAGATATTGATTTGTCTATATTTATCTACGGAAGACCCAGATAGGACTTCCACCGAATGTGAAGTAGGATCATCTCCAACGCGTAGTCCAACTTAATGTGCCTAAGAATATTAAAATTAATTTCCACCTATTAAACACTTAATTAGAAATTATCTCTCTCATTAACATATATATACTGGATTAATTTTAAAAAACAAAATCTATATAATTGATTATATATATATCAACCAGGATGAGATAATTAAAACACGTACACCCTCCATCCCAAGATCAATAAAGTCTCATTTTCAAAAGTCGTATTTTAAACAAAAGTAGTCAATTTTTCATTTAACTTCTTGACATAATTTAAACTGCGATATTAATATTAATAAAATGATATTATAATGCATGCATGTGTCTTATAAACATTTTAATATTCAAAAAATTATTCTTATAGATGAAAAGTGTATTAAGAATTATGATCTTTGCGCCCCTCTAATACACGTTCACTTCAGTTTCCTTATTATATACTTATTGTTAATTAATAGTTTTAGATAAATTGTTATAATTGAAATCTAAGCTTACTGCATGATTCGTGTTAATTATTTTTGTTGAATCGTTAAAACAAAACTAAGAGTAATCTGAATTTTCATCATTTGATGAATGTGTGGATTTTTTTATTAAAATTTAAATGGTTTACTTTTTTTTAAAATTTAAAAATTATATATGTTGAGATGAAGAATTAAGACATAAATGTGTTACATATCATGTCATTCATTTTCTAAAACAAAATGTTTCATACATCTTAATTAGGTCAGATAGTTTATATAATATTACAGGACCGCACAATATATTAATTCAAGTGCCATTGAAATGAATCATTTTCATGAATAGAGAAATTAGTAATTTTCATGTGAGAATCATTAATACGTGACGTTATCTCACATAATATAAACAATCTTTAAATTAAATTTTAACAAAAAATAAAAATAAAAATATGAATACATAAGAAAAAAAAATCCTAAAACTAAAATTATAGACCTATATATGAGTAGCTGGCCGGACACGATCAACTTGCACAAGTTTCATCATCAAGTAATCTTTGCTGATTCCGGCCGCCTCTAAAATCTTCTTTCTTCCCATCATCATTCTCCTGCATAATTTCACAAAGAAATGCTGTAACCTTGAGCATTAATTCGTTAAGTTTAATCAATTAATAAGATTAATTAATTTAGCAGCTCACAAATTAAATGTGCTATAGGATATGATCCTTTCTGTTTGCATTAAAAATGTTTGGTATTTTATTAAGTGGAAGTTAATTAGGTTTTCAGAAATGAAGTTATTCATATATATAGTCAAAATCCTACATCAGGTAGTAAATAAAACTCTGTACTGTATATATATATATATATATATATATATATATATATATATATATATATATATAACCCACTCAATTTTTCTTTCAGTACTCTTTTTATTTCTTTTATTGAATAACAATCTTATTTTGAGCTGCTTATTAAATCAGCACTTTAAATCTTCTACTTTTTTTGGTAACAAAGAAAATAAGAAACTACTACAAGTTTATACGTACAAATAAGTAATGGATCGGAGCAGTTGAACCAAACGTTACCTTGGTGAAGGTAACGGCAACGGAAATCTGGCCGGAGTAATGCTTATCTGATCGGACAACTCGATACAACTGAGGTCCAAATTCAACCTTTCCCTTATCCATCCCTCTTAGAAGTACATCCTTTACATAAATACTGCATGCATGTATAAAATTAATATTATATTTGCCAAATTAAATTAATTAATTCTATACAACCCAAATTAAGAATGTTCATAATTTTATTTTTATATAGAATAATATATATGAAAATTTAATTTGCATGTAACCATTGTAATTATAATATTAAACTCAGTATTAAATTTATGAACTATCAACTATATATATATATATATATATATATATATATATATATATATATATATATATATATATATATATATATATATAGGGCCCTTCCATATGATGGGTTTCTTTGTGAGTCTTTATCTGCAACACCCTCTTTTTGTACCGTTGATAAAATGAATTGATGGTGAGATTAGCTTTTGTATTTGATAAAATAAGAAGCACAGAGTTGTTGTGCCTAATTATTCACACTGTCTTAAACTTCTATTTTAATAAGTGAATATTAACTTGTCGGATAGTTATAAAAAGTAAATATTTATTATTAAAATAATCGGTACGTCTGGACATCGATCTGGTTTGGTAAATTTTTTTTTAATTTTTTTATTTCTCCGTCCGTAGTGCAGTGCAATTTCTTAAATAATAAATAAGATTAAAATAATAAAGTAATCCCAAATTTATTTTATTTGACAGCTGCTCATACTACCGGCATTAAAATAATAAAATGTCCAAATGATGCAATTTATCTACTTTGGTACATTTTTTTTAATTTTATTTTATTTTTCCGTGGGGTATAGGCTCATCTGGTACGGCATTAAAATAATAAAATATCCGTTAGGTAAAAATTTCATCTGATTAGTACATTTTTTTTTTTTTTTCACGTAGGTATAGACTCATCTGGTGACATTAAAAATAATAAAATATTAAGTAGAATGCAATACGATACTAATTTATATTAAAAATTGAAAAAAAAAAAACGGTAGAATGTCTGACTTTGTCACTACCGGTATTAAAAATTGAAAAAATGATTTTATTCAAGCAATTCATTGCTTTAATGATTCGAACTTCATGACCTCAAACTCAAACACTCGTTATATGACCACCCAGAGCACCACGGGCCTAGCTGTTAATTTCAACCAAGGATATGTCTTTATATTAAAACTTCACCATCCCCCAAAATCTATATTCTTGCATTATTATTATATTACGATTTATTATTATTAATAAGTTTATATAATACATATGGGGGTTTGATATTTAGAAATAAGTTAATATCTATATTTATTAAGCAATGATTATTAGTAATGATTTTATATATTAAGCAATGATTTTATTATTAAGAAATGATTTTATTATTAATAAAACTAGTTCAATTAGTCTAATAAGTAATGATGATAATTTTTCAAGTCATTTCAGGAAATTAATTTACTTATCGAATTTATAAAAGTAATGAAGTATTATAATAATAATAATAATGTGATTATCAATATTAGAAGTCGAGAATATACCAATACTAGTATTGCATAACATTAAGAGGAATAGTACATATTACATGTTCATTTTCATAAAAAAAAAAAAAATATAGAATGATTAATACAATGGACGCCTTTATATCTCGGTAGGAAGTAATCTTGTGGATTTCTTGTAGAGCTCCGTGCAATACCTTGATAACGAAAATCTGTGACATCTTCCAAGACCACTTCTCTTGAAAATATTACCATTGGCCTTAACGAAGCAATCAACATACTTGCGGACAAAAATGCCACATGTCTGCGTGGTTGTGTTGTTTGATTGAATCTTTAAGATGCAGCGATGGGATTACATTTGGGCCACTCACATGTCGGATTACCATTTCGCATGAACAAAATGGTATCAAATGTACCTGCATGTACAAAGTAGTTTGGTTAATAATTTTTAATATTAAAGGACATTATAAAATTAAAATATTTTAAAACTAAACATCTGCGCAACTTTAACGAATTAAAGTACATTTCATGTAACTTAATATACTTAGTGTCATTGTAGTGCGGGTCATTATGGTAACCATCCAATCTTCAATGCGAATAGGAACAATACAAAATGGCGTTGATTGGTACTACACACCGGCATGAATATGTATTTGCATTCGTGTAAAGATGGACCAACATCTTGGTTAACATACGGATCGCAAAAACTCCATGCAGTATTCACGTTAGTGCATGACACATAGCCCTGCCCAAGATGCATGAAGAATGAATTCATGAAACCAAATTGGGACCACCTTTGTATTCCCCGCGACCTGTAGTATTCCTCTCTGTCTCGTAGCAACAACATATAAGCGTCGATGACATGCTCGAATATCCAACTCCCAGGCCCTAAGTATTGCCTTGGCATTGTGTTCTAATTCATATAATCTGGCGGATGTGATAAAGGATATAAATCCCCTTCTGGTGCCACCACGTTTCCAAACATATGTTTATTTACAAATGTCTCCTTCCAAGCTTTAAGTCTTTTGGATAAGGACCCTTTTGGTCCATAAGAGATGTGGTCTCCGCATCTTGTACACGATTGAGACCAAATGTACATTATTATTATATAGCAATAATAATTAAAACCATCACTATTAACATAACTATATATTCCTTTTGTGAACTAGATCCTTGGCGTCGAAAAAAGTCCATGAATGAAGACTTGGTTGGAATGTAACACTCCTCATAGGTTTGGAAGGTTGGAATGTAACACTCCTCGTGAGGCTTGGGTGGTGGGAATGGAGCTCTCCTCGATTACTTGTGGGGTGGGTATGTAGCTCTCTTTGTACAACATAATCGGTTTGTTTCCCAAGCCCTTCATTGAGTTGTGTGTATTGGGACGTGTTACAAAATTTGTGGGACCCCCACGAGGTATTTGTTTACCTCTTGCTTGAAGTCGTATAGGGGCGTATTGAAATCCCAATTATTTTTTGCGAGAACCAACTCGGGAGGCGGTGAGTAAATCTTGAAAATTTATCAAGTAACGACTTTGCACTCTCTCAACTTTCATCATATAAGATAAACACAAACAAATATTATTAACAATAAATATGAATAAATGTAATATTAAGTATTTACTCCAATACATGATTTATTAAAGAAGAATATAATTTTATACCATTTGAATAAGGTGTTGTTGGTTGTAAATGGCCCGAGGCTCATAACAACTATCGTGGTGGTCATTAGACTTTGCACATCGAGGTCGGTGAATTTTCCAACGTGTAATTTTCCTATACCGGACCATGTAATCATCTATTGGGACATAATCGGCAATTTCGGTTTGTTGTCCTTGAGATGATCCATGTATGCCTCCAGCATCGAAATATATTCCCCTCTCGAGGCCATGCGATCCTCGACATCAATAAATTTAAACTTTTCTCCTTCCTAAGGTCACCGTGGTTTTTGGTACGAGTGATGGTATGCCTTGCATGAACCCGAACATCTCATCACACGATCCGCATCCCGAAATTCCACAATATCAAAGTGGATCAAGGGACCCCACCGATCCCAACAATCACCTTCAAAATTAAATCCACTTGATATCATCATCCCACATTATGTAAGTAGCCAAACCACATCCCACATAGACTTAATATCTAACTCCCCTCGGTAAAATGACAAATGATGATGGGATTTCTCACGTCTACCAGGTAACTGTGGGCTCCAAAATAGGACCATCTTAAAGCCCTAGGTAACCATAAGGATGATTGTGGCCAAGGGTTTGGCTTTCCAATACTTACACGCTTCATAAGCCCAAATTTGTAACAATGTAACACAACCATTAATGTATTTAACTCCTTTCTAGTAGCGGTATATAAAGATCTGTACAAATATGCTAACATTGCAGCGCCCCAGAGTAAGTTACACAATCTTGACGTTGGCAATAAAAGACATATATCGTGGGTGCACACTATTTCTATTCTTATTAGGGAATAATATTGCCCCACACAACCACAATATGTATGCCTTTGTGTGTTAGCCTCTACAACATCTTTACTTGCATTCTCGGGACAATTATTAAAATGTTAGTGCAACCACACTAATGAAATTACCTTGCGTTTTTTGAACTAAAATATTAATCGACTAATTTATCTCCAAAACAATCCCTAAAATAATTCAAATTGGTGACAATGAGGGGACCCGTTAAGGGCTTTCCACCACCGGTAACCCAAAAATAAAGTGAACATCCTCTAACGTGATTGTTATTTCTCCACAGTTTTAAATAAAAAGTATTGGTCTCCTGGACGCCATCTCTCTCTAAGGCGGATATCGGACGAAGATCAGTTTGGTGTACAACACCTTGATAACTAAATACTCCAAATCCACATTTATCTAAAAGGATTTTTTGTTCTTTTGTCAAAGCCCACTGATTATATTTCTAATCAGTATATTGACTGGGGCTTAGTTTTCCCCTATTTCTCCCATGATATATGTCATCTGATACATGATCTTGTTGATCATGCAGAACACTTGGATCAATTGGCCCATATTCCCAACTATCCATCTTTTACCTAAAAAAATACATCAATTCCATATTAGTATTAAGATGCATGACAAAATCAAGTTGAAAGTAACATGCTGCAAAAATATTAGTATTAAGATACATATTAGTATCAAATGTATCAAAAATGTATCAAATGTATCAAATATATCAAAAATATATAAAATATATCAAAAATGTATCAAATGTATCAAAAATATATCAATTATCAAAAATGTATCAATTATCACAAATGTATCAAAAATATATCAAAAAATGTATCAAATGTATAAAATATATAAAAAAATGTATCAAATGTATAAAATCATTTCTTAATAATAAAATCATTGCTTAATATATAAAATCATTACTAATAATCATTGCTTAATAAATATAGATATTAACTTATTTCTAAATATCAAACCCCATATGTATTATATAGACTTATTAATAATATTTGTTTAAGTAATATAATAATAATGCAAGAATATAGATTTTGGGGGATGGTGAAGTTTTAATATAAAGACATATCCTTGCATTTGAAATTAATGACTAGGCAGTGGTGCTTTCGGGTGGTCATATGATGTGTGTTTGAGTTTGAGGTTCATGCATTTTAGAGCTGTTGCTTGAATAAAATAATTTTTTTTTTACGACTTTTGGTACATCTTTAATTTTTTTAACACCAGTAATAGGCTTATCTGACCGAGTAGATCTGCTCATCATCTAATTTGTATTAAAAATTGAAAAAAAAAAACGTAGTAAGAGCTTGTCCGGTTGGTATTTTTTTTTTTTTTTTACTGATTAGTAAGAGTTTGTCCTATTTGGTACAATTTTTTTTTTTTAACGGTAGTAAGAGCTTGTCGGTTGGTATTTTTTTTTTATGTAGGAAGAAGAGCTTGTATTTTTATAATTTTTATTTGCTATTTTTATAAAAATAAAGAATATAAAATATTTTATAACAAATAAAGAATATAAAATATTTGCTATTTGTTATTAAAATATTTTATAACAAATAAAATAAAGAATATAAAATATTTTTATAAAAATAGCAAATAAAAAATTATAAAATATATTTTTATAAAATAGGATATTATTTTTATTTGAATTATAATTCTTTATTTTTTATTAAATGAAAGAGTTAATATCTATATTTATTATTATCCCTCTAATATTTTTTCTTATTTTTGTAAAAATGTGTCCAATTAGTCTAATTAATATATTAAAAATAAATATCATTCTTTAATAAAATATAAAGTGATCATTATAAATCTTGCATTATTTTGTTGTTATTATCTGAAAATAATAACAACAATAAATAATAACATGCATGCATAATATGCGATGATAACGTGCATTAATGACAACAAAAAAACAAATACATGCATGGTATTATATCCCTTTAATTCAAAGAATAAATGCGTTGATAAAAAAAACACCAACGAAACTATTAAAAGCGAACAAATAACAATAAATAAAAACTTACTTGTTGAAGTTTTTTGCTCCTCTCTTCCAAAATACTCCTCTCTCTCTCTTATTTATTTTTATTTTATCTAGCTTGGCAAGTGAACTTTAGTTTAAACAACATATGTTCTCAATAGATGTTTAAATAAGGTGAGTAAGTCCGATACATGAATTATTTTAGGACCAAATTCAAACATTAATATTGTTATGGGTCATGACTTTTTATATTACCGAAGCTTGCGGTGTTCTTTCCCGCGATGTGGCGAAAAAAGTAGTCAAACATGGCGAAAAAAGTTTTTGTTGCTTTCTTTCGTACGGTATAGAACTTCAATAGGTTTACCCTTTGTTGTTTTGTTTCTTTTATTATATTATTAATAAAACTCTTTAAGTAGATAGAGGCTATCTTAAAACATATGAAAAAAAAAATTATATTATTAATAAAACCGTTTACTAGATGCAATTATAACGACTTCTGAAATGAAATTTTTTTTGCTGCAAAATAGACTCGAACCCGTGACCTCAAGCACCAATCCCTCGTCAAATGACCACCCGAGCACCACGGGCCTAGCTGTTTTAATTTACCTTGAATTTGTATATATCTTAAAACAGTTCATTTCCCCCCAAATTAAATTTCTCAATATTTTATTATTATTATTATTATATTATTATTACGAATTGAGTATAAAACCCGTTCCATATTTTCTGGCGCTTATGTACTTTTATTATTTTATTACCATTATTATTATTATTATTATTATTATTATAAAGTTGTATCAATTTGGTCTTTTTACCTTTAAATATTGTCGGAGAAAATTCTTATTTTCTCAAGTTATCTTCTTATCCTTCCATAGAATTTGTTCTACGATATTATTTTCTCTTTTCACCTCTCTACTCATAATTTGTTTCATCTTGTTGCCCACTTTCACTTTAGAAAAATCAAGTTGAAGTTACGATCGAGCAAAATTCATCACTATTATTCACAAGTAAATTTTTCAAAATGTCATATAATACATCCGAATTTGTCGTTGAAGTTGAAAATGTAATAAATACGATATTGTTCGTAAAATGCGTTGGTCAATTATTTTATGCGTTGGAAGAGGTTGAATATTTTTATAAATCATATGCTCTTCATAAAATGGATTTGAGATTAGAATTGCAACTAGTCATAAACATCTTGTCTGAATGATATCGGATCTAGGCGGTATGTATGTAAGAAAGCGGTACACCAATTGTTGGCAAGAGTTTACACGATGATGAAGATAGTAGTAATAAAATAACTAGACGAGAGAGACTTCGATAGATCTAACAATGTGCAAAGCTAGAATATATGTTGTCCACAATAAGAAAGAAGACAATTGGCGTATTTCTCTTTGTTGAATTAGACACAATCATCACTTAGTGACCCCCCCACCAAAGTAGATTTGATCGAGACTCACGAAATATTACTCTGTTGCAAGAAATTTAATTGACACTTTAAATAAGTCCCAGATTGGTCCTGAGTGAGATGATGAATGTTTTGAGCACAATGGGAGGTGGTTTGCAAAATGTTCCTTTCTCTACGCCAATGTTGAAAATGTGGTGCGAGATTTAAGGCGTGATTCTGCGAGATGAAAATGATGCACAAATCACATCGATCATTTGAACAAACTTGCATCCAGGAAGTGCCAAGAAATTTTTTTTTTCCGAGTGAAACCCGGTGAAAACAACCGCATAGCTTGTATTTTGTGGGTTGGCCTTGATCAAAGTTTATGTATCAACTTTTCGGAGACGTTGTGACATTTGATAAGACATCTGGGATAAATAAGTATGGCATGCCGCTTTGTTCCATTCTTGGGGTCAACCACCATTATCAATCTATATTGTTTGGATTTGCCTTTATTACGAGGCGAGACGAGAGGACACTTTTGGTTTGGGTTTCTGGGACATGGCTTGAAGCCATGGACCAAGAACACTTCTACACCATCATCACTAATCGAAGACGAGCCATGAGTAATGCTATTGCTACGGTACTTCCAACTAGTCATCATTTATTGTGTTCTTGGCATATTAGCAATAAATTTCCTGAAAAATTGCATCATGTTTATTATGAGCACCCATCGTTCAAAAATGATTTTAACAACTGTGTGTATAACTCATTGTCCATCGAGGAATTTGAAAAGCGTTGGCATATTCTGATAAGTTCCTATGAATTGTATACTAATGAATGGCTTGGAAGTTTGTATGATGTACGACAGAAATGGATTCCAGCATATACAAAGAGATATTTTGCTTGCATGAATGACTACCACCTGGAAGAAGCGAGAGCATGAATGCCTTTTTGATGAGTATGTTAATGCATCAACAGGTATGCTATGTTTTGTCTTTGCAGAGTCAAAAAGGTCAGTGAAAGACGGTTTATCGAGGAGAGGAAGGCCATTACATAACAAAACATCGTAAAAGGATTATGGTACTCGGGTTCATCTTTAGAAGTTCATCTTTGCACAAGTGTACACAAAAGAGATGTTTAGGCGTTTCCAACGTCAATTAAATCGATTCCATGAAATACAATGTTCATAAACTTAGTGAGATGTGTGTCACCGATACTAAGGTTTATCACGATTATATAATCTGAATCTGGCCCAGAAAGTGGTGGAAGATATAAAGAAGTTGTCAACAATCGACAACCGGGATCGGTAACATGTAAGCGCCAAATGTTTTCTCACTCACGGTGAATTATGCGAGCACATCTTGAGATATTTCACGACAAAGAGTATTTCACAAATACCGACCGATATGATCCTTCATCGGTGGACAAAGAAACGAACAAAAACAATGGTGAAGACTTACTCTTTAACTCCACATCTGGCGATTTGAACAAAATCAAGCGATGCGCTATAATCATTTGATGGGTGATTACGAGGAGTTAAAGCAAAGGCTTGCTTTCGGTCAGGAGTTACAAAAGCGTTTTAAACCCGAATGCACGAGGAAAAGAGTTGGTTGACCAAGATGATCCGGATGAGAATATTCTTGAATTGGCGGATGGCGACATTGATTGCAGTTGGAGATCCAAATCATGATATGGGATACGATAATGACGATGAAGATGCGGAGGTGGAAGAAGAAGAAGAGTTTTGCCGCCAAATATTTCTCAAACAAAGGGCCGCAAAAAACAATCTAGATTCAAGAAGTGCACTCGAGAAAATCATTCCTTCTAAGACTCATCGAAAATGTGCAATTTGTGGCTTTGAAACCGAAACACGATAAGCGAAATCACTATCGAGTGCTAGGGATTCTGAGCCAAAAAATAAAGCGTCGGTTGTATTAATCATTCTATGTTTTTTTATTTTATGAAAATGAACATGTAATATGTACTTATTCCTCTTAATGTTATGCGATCTTAGTATTGATATAATCATGTATTTCTAATATTGATAATCGCATAATTATAATTATAATAATACTTCCTTTGCTTTTATAAATTCGATAATCACATTATTATTATACTTCACTAGTTTTATTAATAATAAAATCATTGCTTAATATATAAAATCATTACTAATAATCATTGCTTAATAAATATAGATATTAACTTATTTCTAAATATCAAACCCCATATGTATTATATAGACTTATTAATAATATTTATTTAAGTAATATAATAATAATGCAAGAATATAGATTTTGGGGGATGGTGAAGTTTTAATATAAAGACATATCCTACCCTTTGAAACTTTATTTTCGAACAAATGTTCAATAAAATAGAATATAACTTTCATAAACTTATTGCGTTACATCTTCAAAATACTCCTCTACTATATTTATTTTATTTTATCTATAAAAGTGAACTTTATAGTTTGAACATATTTTGCCCGGTCACTGATTTTTTATAAAGATTGAGTACATCTTGGATACATGAACTTATTTTAGACAAATTCAAACATTAATGGCTCATAGCAATAAAGTCATTAGCCTTTTCCATGAAATGCGCACGATCTCAATTGCGCATCTTGTTCTTTTGCCAAAATCGTGCGATAAAGAAGAAAATGGCAAAAATTTTTTGCTTTTTAAGTAGTATATCAAACTTTCCCACTTAGATATTTGTTTTGTTTGATTTTATTATATTATTAATAAAACTCGACTATACTTATGCATTATTTGAGAATAACCAGCTGATTTACATGATTAAAAAAATTATATTATTAATAAAACGCCTTTACACCGCTTTGTGCAAAACTTGCATACGCATTTTGCATAAAAATTTTTTTATTTCTGACACCGAGCTCATAAGCTTACCAGACATCAGCAATTGAAATCGACAAATGACCACCCCGATAATTACGCTAATATCTTTATTTACCTTGATACACTTTGTATTATAACTTCAGCAGTTCATTTCCGAGTACCATAATTAAATTATCTCAATATTTGTATATGTATTATTATTATTATTATAAAGCTGTCTATATCTGAATTTGAGTTATGTGCCGTTCATATTTTTTAACAAATTTGCATGCAATACTTTTTATTATTTTATTACCATTATTATTATCTATTATTATAAAGTTGTATCGGGTTTTTCTTTTTACCTTTAAATATTGACCGTATCTTTGAAAATTACGCTATTATCTCAAGTTATTAAACTTATCCATTCACATAGAATACCTTGTTCTTATCGATATTATTTTCGTAATTTACCTAAACGTATAAATTTGTTTATTCTTTCATTGTTAAAAACATTTTGACAAAATCAAGTAATTGCTCGATCGAGCAAAATTTATCATTCCTTATTATTCAAAAGTTTTTCAAATATGTCATATAATAAATGAATTTGTCAAGTTAGAATAAATAAATCGATATTGTTAGCAATATCATTACTCGATACGCTGCATCAAGATGGTTGAATATTTTATAGATCACATTGCAACCGTAAAAATGGATTTAGAAAGTGTCCTCTGCAATCTGCATAAACATGAAATTTGAATGATATCGAGAATGAAATGATGTATAACCGGAAAGTGGACATAATTGTTGGCAACACAGTTTTACTAGATGAAGATATGTAGTAATCAAAATAACCCACAGAAAAGACTATCGATGAGACAACCTTGATGGTAATACAGCTAGAATATATGTATAATTGTCATCGATAAGAAAAGAAGACAATCATTATAATTCTTGTTGAATTAGAGCACAATCATTCCGAATGATTAATTTCAAACATCCATGTTATATTATTTTTATAAATAATAATTTTTCTTACAATAAATTATTAATCTTCAAATTTAACACAGTACTCTGTCTGGAAATTATAGCCCTACTTATTAATATTAAATTTCTTTTTATTTGGACTCGATATTAAATTTAAAAGGTAAAGTTTATTTCATAAAATTAATGTCCAAATAATTTAATAAAGATATTAAGTTTAAGAAAAATAACAGAAAAATCAAGACTCATCTTTCGAAAAAAATTATTAGATTTTGTTTTCAATTGTATTTTTAAAAAGATAAATAGCACGAATCAAATAAGACTCGTCTTATAAAGGAAGAAAGGAGTATTAGTTAAGGCATTATCAAGTGGCCACCAAATATATATATATATATATATATATATATATATATATATATATATATATATATTAAGTTAGCCTCTCTAAATGCCGAACCCAAAGAAAGCGGTCAAAGCGAATCAGGTTATAGTATAATGATTTTTTTTTTCCGTCGTTATAGCATAAAAATCTATTTTCTATGCTATAGTAACGGAAAAAAATCGTTCATTTACTCAGCCGTTGCTCCAATGAACTATATATATATATATATATATATATATATATATATATATATTTTTTAATTTAAATTTTAGATATTTCGTAAATTCATTTATAATCAACTAGCTCCTCTCTTGACTTGGACAAGTTTCTCCAACTTAAACAGCCATGTTTAGTACCAAACTCATACTGAATAATTCAACGAAAAAACATAGTACGTAAAAGGAAGTTTCATCTACCTAATTGTCAATTAAGCCATTAAATTATTTACTAGTAAGAAAACGTGAAGCTATTAACAAAATATGAGTAATATTTATACGAACATTAAGGATATCAATATGCATGTTGAACAAACTTTCTATGTATATCATCTCTGTCAGGACTCGAGACTAGTCCTCTTCTCATATATATATATAGAGCTTTCAATTCCTCATATCTATACAAAAACTTAATTGCTAGCTATATACACATACAAGTACACACACATGCACACACGCATACATATATATATATATAGAGAGAGAGAGAATACAATATTACATCAGCCATTCATTACACAAGCATAAATTAATTTTTTCAGAGAGATCTAGAGAGATGGCAAGTGGTATACTAGAGGTGTTGTTGGTGGATGCTGGAGACCTTAAAGAACATAATTTCTGGTGGTGTAAGTAGTCCTGTTTCTTAATTAATTAATTGCGGCATCTCACCTCTTAATTTTAATTTTCTTTTCTATTTTCTTTCATTTTATACTTGGGATATATATATATATATATACCCCAAGTATATATATGGGAACTGATCCGTGGACAACGTTAGCTATTGTTCCTATTTTTTAATATATATATAGGAGCCCTTCCATAGCAAGATTCTTTGTAGTCTTGTCTGAACACCCTCTTTTTGTACCGTTGATAAACTTATCGGAAGGTGAGATGAAACATAAATATCCTAATGCCAAGCACAACTTAGCAAATTTGCTTTTATTTTAATATGAGGACCACACCATATAGTCAACATGTTGTCGGTTTATTGAAATAAAATGAATTTTTAATATTAAATAATGCTTTAACCAAGACAACTTGTCTCTTGGTGTGCCTTTTTATAAAATACTCCAATTACAAGCTTTACTACCGTAAAAAAAAAAAAAAAAAAATCCAACCGGACAAGCTCTTACAATGTAAAAAAAAAAAAAAAAATCTAAACTAATAAGACAACCTCTTACGACACACAAGCTCTCAAGTTCTTTATTTGCTATTCCAAATAAAATATTTGTTATTTTTTATAACTCTTTCATTTAATAACAAATAAAGAATTATAATTCAAATAAAAATAATATCTTATTTTATAAAAATATATTTTATAATTTTTATTTGTTATAAAATATTTTAATAACAAATAGCAAATAAAAATAGCAAATATTTATATTCTTTATTTGTTATAAAATATTTTATATTCTTTATTTGTTATAAAATATTTTATAACAAATAACAAAATAAAAATAAAAATATTTTATATTCTTTATTTGTTATAAAATATTTTATATTCTTTATTTTTTATAAAAATAACAAATAAAAATTATAAAAATACTAGCTCTTACATTTGTAAAAAAAAAAAAAAAATACCAGCTGAAACTTTACTACATTAAAAAAAAAAAAAATGTACCCGGTAAGACAAGCTCTTACTACATAAAAAAAAAAAAAATACCAGCCAGGACAACTCTTTGCTATTAAAAAAAAAAAAATGTATTTTATTGCACATTTAAAAAAAATTATTTTATTCAAGCAACTTCTTTAATAAGCAGACTCGAACTCAAACCTCAAACTCCAAACACACGTCATATGACCACCCGAGAGCACCACGGGCCTAGTACATTAATTTCAAATGAGGATATGTCTTTATATTAAAACTTCACCATCCCCAAAATCTATATTCTTGCATTATTATTATATTCTGAAACAAATATTATTAATAAGTCTATATAATACATATGGGGTTTGATATTTAGAAATAAGTTAATATCTATATTTATTAAGCAATGATTATTAGTAATGATTTTATATATTAAGCAATGATTTTATTATTAAGAAATGATTTTATACATTTGATACATTTTTTATATATTTTATACATTTGATAAATTTTTTTAATATATTTTGATATATTTGTGATAATTGATATATTTTGATATATTTGATATATTTGATATATTTTGATATATTTGATATATTTAATATATTTTTGATATATTGATACATTTTTGATACATTTAATATATTTTGATACATTTTGATAATGTATCAAAAATATATTAAATATATCAAAATATATCAAATATATCAAAATGTATCAAAATATCAAATATATCAAAATATATCATTATCAAAATATATCAAAATATATCAAAATGTATCAAATGTATCAAAATATATCAATTATAAAAAATATATCAAATATATCAAAAATGTATCAAAATTGTATCAAAAATATATCAAAATATATCAAATATATCAAATATATCAAAAAATATATCAAAATATATCAATTATCAAAATGTATCAAAAATATATCAAATGTATAAAAAATATATCAAAATGTATCAAATGTATCAAAATATATCAAATGTATCAAATATATCAAAAATATATTAAATTTATCAAAATATATCAATTATCAAAAATATATCAAAAATGTATCAAATGTATCAAAATATATCAAAATTGTATCAAAAATATATCAAAATGTATCAAATGTATCAAATATATTAAAATATATCAAAAATGTATCAAATGTATCAAAAAATATATCAATTATCAAAATATATCAAAAATATATCAAATATATCAAAAAATATATCAAAATGTATTAAATGTATCAAATATATCAAAAATATATCAAATGTATCAAAATATATCAAATATATATCAAAATGTATCAAATGTATCAAAAATATATCAAATATATCAAAAATGTATCAAATATATCAAAAATATATCAAATGTATCAAAAATATATCAAAATATATCAAATATATCAAAATATATCAAATATATCAAAAATGTATCAAATGTATCAAAATTGTATAAAAAATGTATCAAATATATCAAATATATCAAAATGTATCAAATATATCAAAAATATATCAAATGTATCAAAATATATCAAATGTATCAAAAATATATCAAAAATATATCAAATGTATCAAAATTGTATCCAATGTATCAAAAATATATCAAATGTATCAAAAATATATCAAAAAATATATCAAATGTATCAAAAATATATCAATTATCAAAAATATATCAAATGTATCAAATATATCAAAATATATCAAATGTATCAAAATTGTATCAAATATATCAAAAATATATCAAATGTATCAAATATATCAAAAAATATATCAAATATATCAAAAATATATCAATTATCAAAAATGTATCAAAAATATATCAAAATGTATTAAATATATCAAATATATCAAAATATATCAAATGTATCAAAATGTATCAATTATCACAAATATATCAAAAATATATTAAAAATGTATCAAATGTATAAAATATATAAAAATATATCAAATGTATAAAATTATTTCTTAATAATAAAATCATTGCTTAATATATAAAATCATTACTAATAATCATTGCTTAATAAATATAGATATTAACTTATTTCTAAATATCAAACCCCCATATGTATTATATAGACTTATTAATAATATTTGTTTCATAATATAATAATAATGCAAGAATATAGATTTTGGGGGATGGTGAAGTTTTAATATAAAGACATATCCTTGGCTAAAATTAACAGCTAGGCCCGTGGTGCTCGGGTGGTCATATGACGTGTGTTTGGAGTTTGAGGTTGCGAGTTCGAGTCTGTTTAGCAGCAAGTTGCTTGAATAAAATAATATTTTTTAACGGTACCTTCATTAGTACATTTTTTTTAACAGCCGTAAGAGCTTGTCCCGGCTGGTACATTTTTTTTTTTTTTAAATTGTAAGTGCTTGTCATTACTGGTACATTTTTTTTTTAATAGCCGTAAAAACTTGTCCCGGTTGGTATTTTATTTTTTTTTACTGTTAGGAAGAGCTTGTATTTTTATAATTTTTATTTGCTATTTTTATAAAAATAAAGAATATAAAATATTTTATAACAAATAAAGAATATAAAATATTTGCTATTTTTTTTTTATTTGTTATAAAATATTTTATAACAAATAAAGAATATAAAATATTTGCTATTTTATTTGCTATTTGTTATTAAAATATTTTATAACAAATAAAGAATATAAAATATTTTTATAAAAATAGCAAATAAAAATTATAAAAATATATTTTTATAAAATAAGATATTATTTTTATTTGAATTATAATTCTTTATTTGTTATTAAATGAAAGAGTTATAAAAATAACAAATATTTTATTTAGAATAGCAAATAAAGAACTTGAGAGCTTGTGCAAGTAGTAAGAGGTTGTCTTAGGTTTGGATTTGTTTTTTTATTTTTTTTTATTTTTTACAAATTAGTAAGAGCTTGTCTCTCGGTTGGAATTTTTTTTTGTTTTTTTACGGCCGTAAGAGCTTGTAGTGGCTGGGAGTATTTTATAAAAAAGACACACACCAAGACAAGTCATGGCTTGGCCGGACATTATTTAATATTAAAAATTCATTTTATTTCAATAAACTGACAACATGTTGACTATGGTGTGGTCCTCATATTAAAATAAAAACCGGTACAAGTTGTGCTTGGCTTAGGATATTATGTTTCATCTCAAATTCTTAGATAAGTTTATCAATCTGGTGCAAAAAGAGGTGTTGCAAGACTTTCAAAAGAACCTATTCTTATGGAGAGCTCCCATATATATATATATATATATATATATATATATATATATATATATATATATATATATATATATATATATACACACGTTGTTTCGCCGACGAGATGATCCGTGGAAAATTTGGGCTTGCCCATGATACTTAATATGAGCTTAGTATTAACGCGATCTTCTTCAGTACCTTCTTCATACTCCACATTAAACATAAACTTCTCATTCCATACATCTTTTTTCCCTTCTCCTGCATATATATATATATATTCCAAATGCAATTACGTACTGAAAAAATACTTTTAATTAATGTGATTGTTTTTGAGGGACGGAACTAATTAAGTACTAATAGCTAGCTAGTACATGGGAAATATTATCTTGATTATGGGACAATTAAAACTCAAATAATTAAGACAATCTTTACAGGACAGGAGGATAGGATTCACATGAAATGTAACGTTTACTAACCTTGAGCCACGCAACTAATTTGCTTTTGGTTTCCATATTGAATCAAAACGTATGGATTAGTCTCATTCAAACATGGAAGCAAACAATTTAAGCAACCTACAGAGAAAAATGAGAAAAGAGAGTTGAGTACTTTCATGATCCCAGTCCCACTATATATATATATATATATATATATATAGAAAGCGATCCGTGAGACGGCGTTAGCTATTATTCTATTTCATAACGCTCATCAGGTAGTCAAAATTGGAGTTAGTGGTGAGATGGCTTGACCAAATTGCTAGAGGGGAGTAGCGGTAAACAAAAAGAAATTTGCCTTAATTATTGATTATCCTAATTATTCTCGTAAAATAAAATAAAATAATAAATAATTATAAGGATAATTATAAGGATAATCAAGTAATTATCTTTATACTTATCCTTATACTTATTAACAAAATAAGTATGTATAAGAATAATAGATTGATTATTGTTTTATGATTTTTATTATAAATAGAAAATAGTGATTGAGTTTATATATTTGAGTAGGAATATAATATAAATTCAATCACTATTTTCTATTATAATTAAAAATCATAAGATGATAATCGATAATAATTCAATCTTTATTTTCTATGTATAAGGATAATTCTCGATTATCATCTCATGATTTTTAATTATAAATAGAAAATAGTGATTGAATTTATATTATATTCCTACTCAAATATATAAACTCAATCACTATTTTCTATTTATAATTAAAAATCATAAAACAATAATCCGTCATTATTCTTATACATACTTATTTTGTTAATAAGTATAATTATTTATTATTTTATTTTATTTTACAAGAATAATTAGGATAATCAGTAATTAAGCCAAAAAAATTTTTTGTTGGCATTCTCCTCTATGCGGTTTGGCGCTCATCTCAAATGCTACTAACTCCAATTTTGGACTATTTGGATGAGCGTTAGTTGAAATAAACAATAATAAATTTAACGTGTCATTCACTGATCATTTCCTATATATATATCTTGGGGTATATATATATATATATATCCCAAGTATAAAATGAAAGAAAATAGAAAAGAGAAAATTAAAATTAAGAGGTGAGATGCCGCAATTAATTAATTAAGAAACAGGACTACTTACACCACCAGAAATTATGTTCTTTAAGGTCTCCAGCATCCACCAACAACACCTCTAGTATACCACTTGCCATCTCTCTAGATCTCTCTGAAAAAATTAATTTATGCTTGTGTAATGAATGGCTGATGTAATATTGTATTCTCTCTCTCTATATATATATATATATATGTATGCGTGTGTGCATGTGTGTGTACTTGTATGTGTATATAGCTAGCAATTAAGTTTTTGTATAGATATGAGGAATTGAAAGCTCTATATATATATATGAGAAGAGGACTAGTCTCGAGTCCTGACAGAGATGATATACATAGAAAGTTTGTTCAACATGCATATTGATATCCTTAATGTTCGTATAAATATTACTCATATTTTGTTAATAGCTTCACGTTTTCTTACTAGTAAATAATTTAATGGCTTAATTGACAATTAGGTAGATGAAACTTCCTTTTACGTACTATGTTTTTTCGTTGAATTATTCAGTATGAGTTTGGTACTAAACATGGCTGTTTAAGTTGGAGAAACTTGTCCAAGTCAAGAGAGGAGCTAGTTGATTATAAATGAATTTACGAAATATCTAAAAATTTAAATTTAAATATATATATATATATATATATATATATATATATATATATATATATATATTTATTGGAGCAACAATAAACCTGAGTTAATGACGATTTTTTTCCGTTACTATAGCATGAAAATAGATTTTTTATCTTTATAACGATGGAAAAATCGTCACTATAACCTGTTCGCTTTTTAGTTCATTTCCTTCCAGTTTATTGGAGAGAGGAGACAACTATATATATATATATATATATATATATATATATATATATATATATATATTTGTGGCCACTTGATAATGCCTTAACTAATACTCTTTCTTCCTTTATAAGACGAGTCTTATTTGATTCGTGCTATTTATCTTTTAAAAATACAATTGAAAACAAAATCTAATAATTTTTTTCGAAAGATGAGTCTTGATTTTTCTGTTATTTTCTTAAACTTAATATCTTTATTAAATTATTTGGACATTAATTTTATGAAATAAACTTTACCTTTTAAATTTAATATCGAGTCCAAATAAAAAGAAATTTAATATTAATAAGTAGGGCTATAATTTCCAGACAGAGTACTGTGTTAAATTTGAAGATTAATAATTTATTGTAAGAAAAATTATTATTTATAAAAAATAATATAACATGGATTGATTTTTGTGAATATTTAATTACCGATTTATATCAATTTAAAAGTGTAGATAAAGGTGTAAATGAACCGAGCCGACTATTGAGTTGCTCATAAAAATTATGAAGTATAAAATAAAGTTTGATTGAGGCTCGTTTAGCTACAGAGTCGAGTACGATCTCGAATTGAGCCCGAGCAGTTTGAACTTTTTGAACAAATATGATCCGAGTATCAATAAAAAATTATAATTTTTGAAGTTTTGAGTAATTTATCAAACTTTAAAATTTTTATATTTGAATAATTTATGTAAGACCCTAGCTTATTATAAATAAAATTAAATTTCCTCTATTTATTATTTTGAAATAGTAAGGGTTGATTTGATTAATGTGGTTAGTTATGGGTAAAATCATAAATATTTCAAATATGCAAGTGGTTATAAAATATTCATTTTATCGGAGAATATTAGTTTGGTCGTGGAATATTAAATGCGACGACTGTGACCTTATTGTGGGCCCCATAACGAAAAAGTTTGGATGAAGAAAACGACAAGTATAAGTTGTTTATAAATAACGGCGTAGTTGTTACTGCAGTATTATCTTGTTGGAATACCGGTGGGTTAAAACACTGTCAATACACGTTGTTGAACAAGAAGACTCGGTATTGCACCAATTATTGATTCTTACGTAGAAAGAAGGCACTACTCAATAATTGTTACGATGAATTACTGTTCAAGATTTTATTTTATTGATTCAATAATTGCTGCATTGATATTTTATATTACTATTGTTTCAATAAATTATCATTACACAATATTTTCCATTATCGAAGCAATAATTCATATTATCTGAATAATTGTTAAAATACTCGGTGGTTAAAACACAGTAGCACACGGTATTGCACCAATTATTGATTCTTACGTAGGAAGGCATTACTCAATAATTATTACGATGAATTCTTTCGCTCAATATTTTATTTTATTGATTCAATAATTGCTACATTGATATTTTATATTATTGTTGTTTCAATAATTGTTACTACACAGTATTTTCATTATCAGATCAATAATTCATATTATTTGAATAATATTATTAGATAACATTATTGGCAATATCTAAAAATTACGTACAAGGAGAGGTTTGATCTCCTAATTACAGCTATGCAATGAGGAGAAGTCCTTATTGGAAAGCCCCCTCTTTCCTAGGAACTGCCTGGTTGTCAGTATTGTGATTCTGTAATATTATTTGTGAATAATTAATTATTGATTTATATGATAAGAAAAATATTCATTTTATGTGGATATAGATGGAGAAATTTTTTAATGTAACAATTGTTGAAAATTGTTATTTTATCTTTTCTGATAAATAATTCATTTAAATATATTATTATATTTTAATAATATAATAATGGTGATATTTTTATAATGAATGTGGGATATATGAATATACTGAGGAAGAAGAGTATTTTTGTTGCAAAAGTTGTTTAAAACATGTTAAACATGTCTATGGGCCCATTTCTTGACTGAAATTTGATTATAGCCTGTAAAATCGCCCGTTTGTGGATTTCGGTCAATTTCTGTTTGGAATTTGAAAAAACTTTCTTCTGTAAAGTTGTAGAGAATAAAATTTCCTATGGAAAAGTCATAAGGTTTGAATTTTTTTGACAAAAAGGCTATTTATTATGAATTATTGAAGTTTCGAAGTTCCGAAATAATTGATTTTTGAAAGTTTTAATTATGTTTATTAAGAAAAACATTTTTTTTTGTTTTGTGGGCTACACTAACATGTGCAAGATAAGCTGAAATCAGATTTCAAAGATGGGCGTGAAAGTTTTGTAAAAATAATAATATTTTATTAAATTTTCTACTTTGGTGTTCTAAGCATTTTCCTATAAATAGGGTGCTTAGGTTAAAATTGAAAATCACAATTTAAACTCAAGTTTTCTCTCCTTTCTCTCTCTATATTATCGAGCGATTCTTGTGAGTATTTTAATACTTTGAGTGTTGCTTATACGATTAAAGTTTCCTTCAAAGACTATATCCAAAGATTCCAAATTAAATACGATCTTTTCAAGGTAAAGGATGTTATTTTCTTCTTAAATGATATTATTTTCTTCAATATCATTATACCAAAATATTGGTTTGAACTTTTAATCAAATTTGGAACTTTTTGTGTCGGGGTTACTATTCATGTATACGACACTATTCACGTATACGGTACTATTCATGAATACGACACTATTCATTGAAAAATTAAATTTTTTTCCTTTTCGTCCAAAATATCTATTATGAATACTATCTTTGATTGTATCCATATTTTGATCATTCTTGAATTTTACTCCACTATGATTATTTATGAGGTATTTTTGGACATGGATAAACCGAAATACGAATCTTTAATATTTACTCTTTTGTTTCACTGGATTCGTTTTCTTTAAAATATTTTTCATCATCCTCAGTCCTAAATGAAGATATTATTGAATATATTTGGCCTGTAGTGCAAAGATTAATGTGATTTTATGATGAATATCTTTGGCTGTAATGCAAAGATGTACAGGTGTTGAGATGAACATGACCAGCTGATGAATATCTTTGGCACAGAGTGCAAAGATGAATATTTAATTCCAGATGTATATTGATTGATGTTACAGGGATAAAATATTGATGATGGACTTTTAAATTCATAGATAATAGTAGATTTCATTCTCTACATAACTCATCTATGAATTATTATTTTCGCTGCGAATATTGATCTGAAACTTGTTGTCTATTGTATTTTATAAGATTTTTCCCTGTTGAAGACTAACGATAATTTTTTCTATATTATCTTAGTCATAATATTATTTACTGGCTAGTTGAGCTCACCCTTTTTCTTTTTGTTCTATTTTTCTTCTCAAGAGGCGAGAATGTAGCGAGTTCTAGTTGGGGTGTGGAATGATGGTTCTAGAAAGATGTTTTAGTAGTCCTCACTATTTTTGTAAAATAATATACCAATAATTGTAATGAGAACTTATTTGGGTGTGAATATTGTCTAGACGGCAATATTTGTATTTAAACTCACAGTTTTCATGTTGTATTAATAAAGTTGTAGTTGTTTCTGTACCATGTTATTGACGACTCAAAATGGGTGATATATACCTATTTTGGGGGCGTCACAATTTATATTTCGATTCGAGCTCGAATCGAACTTTTAATCGAGCAAATATGAATCGAGTTTTTATTCATTTTACAACCTTAAGTATAAATGAATTAATAAATACATGGGAATCTCAATCTAATAAGTTAACTTTTGGTAAGATTTATAGTTTTAGGTAGTGTTTGTTTACCACTTTTTACCTCTGAAAGCTCTCTTTTTTTTCGGTCAGACCCAATCTTGTTTAATAAAAATTCTATCACCTCTGTAAGCCTCTATTTCGGTAAGAGATAGAATCATGTTTGGATCGGAGAGAGGAACATCTAAAATCTTTATTACAGAAGTACCCTCACAAATTCAAAGAAATTATTTCCTCTCCGTCTTTCTTCTTAATCTCTCATCCGTTCTGATAATTGTCAGCCAGATCTTTTTCGTTCTGGTGTCGTCTCGTGTCTGTTCTTTAAGCTTCGGCTAGGTCGCCTCCGACTTTGGCCAGATCTCCTTTGTTCTGGCTAGATCGCCTCGCATCGCCTCTTCTCCATTATGTTTATGGAAGAAGTTGATTTGGTTATAGAAGAAATTGATTTGGTCATAAAAAATTTGATTTTGTTTTCTCTCTCTTCTGCTTACGGAAGAAGTTGATTTGGTTATAGAAGAAATTAATTTGGTCATCCTGATTTTGTATTTATGGATGGAATATATTTATAATTAATACAATCTATATATATATATATATATATATATATATATATATATATATATATATATGGAAATGATTCATAGAATACGTTAGTGGAGAATTGTTTTCAACTAACGCTATCATCTAGCCAAGTAGTCAAAATTAGACCGAATGGTTGAGATGAGGGCCCAAATACATCGTGGCGCCCCCCAAATTAGGTATACAACACCTATTTTGAGTCGCCAAATACATGGTACAAAAAGAAAATTACAACTTCATTATTACAATTGTCGTATAAAATACGACAACACATACTGTGAGTTTAAATACAATATTGTCTTCTAGACAATATCCATACCCAAATAAAGTCCTCATTATAATTATTGATGCACTATTCTACAAAATAGTGAGGACTACTAAAACAACTATCTTGAATCATCACTCCATACCCCGGCTAGTCCTTGCTAAATTCTCACCTCCTGAGAAGAAATATGGAACAAAAAAGAAAATGGTGAGCTCAACTAGCCCAGTAAAGAATATTATGACTAAGATAATATACAACAAATTATCCTTAGTCTTCAACAGGAAAAAATCTGATAGAATACAATAGACAACAAGTTTTAGATCAACAACTGCAGCGGAAACAACAATTCATTAGAAGAGTTAAGTAGAGAATGAAATCTATTATCATCTATGAATTTAAAAGTCCATCATTAATATTTTATCCCTGTAACATCAATCAATATACATCTTGCATCAAATATTCATCTTTGCACTTACGGCCAAAGATATTCATTTAATATCACCAGGTTGGTCATGTTCATCTCAACACTGCTCATCTTTAGACTGCGGCAAAGATATTCATCGATAATCATTCATCTTTGCACCACAAAATAAAGATATTCATCAAGTGTCACCATTAAGGATCTGCGGATGATGAAAAACATTTTAGAAGAACGAATCCAAGAAGATGTAAGGACAAATATTAGGGATTCGTATTTCGATTTATCCAAATTCAATAATACTCCATAATAACCAAGTGTGAAGTAGAATAAAGATCAAAACATGGATACAATGAAGGATAGTAACCATAAAAGACATCTGAAACGAAAAAGAGAAAATTTCATTTTTCGGTGAATAATGTCGTATTCGTGAATAGTGTCGTATTCGTGAATAGTGTCATATACGTGAATAGTAACCCCGACACAAAAGTTCCAAATTTGATTAAAAAGTTCAAACCAATATTTCGGCATAATGATATTGAAGAAAATAATATCATTTAAGAAGAAAATAACATCCCTTACCTCAAAGAAAGCAGATTTCCGGAATGAAACGCTTCGGATATGATCTTTGAATAAAACTTGTCTTTGAATAAGAACTCTCAAAGTATCTAAATACTCACAAAATACTTTCGATAATATAGAGAGAAAAGAGAAAAGCTTATGTTTAAGTGTGATTTTCAATTCTAACTTAGCCTCTATTTATAGGAAAATGTTAGCTTCAAGGCGAAGACTTGACTCTTTATCCGATGGCTTTACCTGCTACTATTGTCACCCACCATATTTGAAATAAAATTCAGCACATTTTTTCACCAACCACAAGTGGGGCCCACTCAATTCTAGAATTTTCCACCAAAATCAATTATAACCCTAATTTTCGAATCAGACACCTCTTAAAATTTATAACAAATCATTCGTTTATTTTTAACGGTTTAAAATTTGTGGACATATACTCAACTTATATATGTATAACATATCCAAAAATCACAACGATCCAACGGTTTGATTAAAAATTATAACTCACGCAATATATCGTAAAAATAATGATTTGATTTTAATACCTCCATTCCGACAAAAATACTGCTAAAACACCTCAACATTAAATCCTTCAATTATAACCACATAAAATAAATAAATCCATCATTTATATCCACATCAAATAAATATTTTTCTTATCATATAATCAATAATTAATTATTCACAAATAATATTACAGAATCACAATTATGACAACCAGTAGCTCCTGAGAAAGGGGGGCTTTTCAATAAGGATTTCTCCCTTCTTGGCGTGCAATTAGGTGACCAAACTTCTCCTTAGAAGAACTTTCTAGACATTGTCAATAATGTTATCTAATAATATTATTCAAATAATATGAATTATTGATCCGATAATGGGAAATACTTGTGCGATGACAATTCTTCAAAACAACAATAATATAAAATATCAACACAAAGAATTATTGAATCAATAAAATAAAATATTAAAAAGTAATTACGTAACAATTATTGAGTAAAGGCCTTCACGTAAGAATCAATAATTCAAAATATCGCGGCAATACTGGTAATACCACTACGCAACCAATGCCAGACATCGTATTTTAACCACCGAGTATTCCAATAGTGTTAACGGTAATAACTACGCCATATTTATATAAAAACTCAAACTTGTCGTTTTTTTCATCCGACAGCTTATTCTCATTATGAGGCCCACGAATGGTCATACGGCAGTCGTCATTTAATATTCTCCACCACAAGAATATTCTACGACCAAACGAATATTCCCGACAAAAAATGAATATTTTATAACCACTTGCTTATTTTGTAAAATTTGCACATTTCACGATAACCAAAGTATTATATCAAATTAACTCCTTTTTATTTCAAGATATAGAAAAATTTAATTTTTTTATTCATAATAAGATGGGTCATATAAATTTCTCTCTCTAGGCGGCAATTTTAAAATTTTTTTTTTGGCCATTACTCTCACGGCCAATTAAAACGATCAGTGTTTTACTAGCCATTGCAGAGAAAGAGCCACCAACAACAAAAAATTGGCTTAATTAGTGATTATCCTGATTATCCTCATAAAAATATTACTTATTAATCAGTAAAATAAAATAATAAAAAATTATAAGTATAATTAGTAATTATCCTTATACTTATTAATAAAATAAGTATGTATAAGGATAATTAATAATTATCGTCAATAAGTATAAGAATAATTAATAATTATCGTCTTATGATTTTTAATTATAAATAAAAAATCTTGATTGAATTTATATTATATTCTACTCAAATATATAATCTCAATCACTATTTAATTTTCTATTTATAATTAAAAATATAATCAGTAATTATTCTTATACATACTTATTTTGTTAATAAGTATAAGGATAAGTATAAAGATAATTACTGATTATCCTTATAATTATCCTTATAATTTTTTATTATTTTATTTTACTAAGAATAATCAATAATTAAGTCAAATTTTTTGTTGGTAGCTCTTTCTCTCTGGCGGTCACCAAAAACACTAGTCGTTTTGATCGATCAGCTAGAGGGAGTAGCTATACAACAAAAAAATTTGACGCCGCTAGAGAGATAGCCACTGGGCCCTCATCTCACCCATTTACTCTAATTTTGACGGTTGGATGGCGTTAGTTGAAACAATTCCTCTCCGATTAACGTATTCTATGGATCATTTCCCTATATATATAGTATATCATATTTGAAAGTAAATTCTATTTCATATATATAAATATAATTAAGATTCAAATCCCACCTAAAAGCAAATGCTGAAATGACCCCACGGCCCACACCCACACACTGATTTATATAAATTATATTGGATTAAATTTAGATAAAGCAGCATATATGAGTTGAATTTTGTAACGAGTTAGGTTGGGAAAATTTGATCAAAGTCAGTTTTCCAAAGAAATAATCAGCAAAAGACGATATATATTCATTCTCACGACTCAATTGTCACCATTATACATGACAGGACTATAAATACACTAGCCAAGTCAAAATAAGAACTATACACTTGTTTAACTGATACAGGTACAGTACTTGGATGAAGTTTCTGAGATCAAGAACCAAGTCCGGGACCAGAAAAAAAAACTCATTTTGCCGCATCAAAAAGAAAATAAAAAGTGAAGAAAATACAACAGTTTCTTATCTAATCTAAGCATAAAGAGCTGAAGGTCTTGGATAAGCAGTCATTCCCGGAGTTTTCACTTCACTGCTTCTGCAGGACTTTGGTTCACCAGTAGAACGGGCAAGTCGCTTCAACTGGACGTCCTTTCGATCATTTTTTGAGTCCTGAAGCTCCTCTAAAGCTGTCACCACCTCATCCATGCTCGGTCTCAACTTGGGTTCCACGCATAAGCATTGAAGTGCAAGGTTAGCTGCCTTCAGAGCCCGGCCTAGCGAGTACTGGCCTTCAAGACGGGCATCAAGAACACGGAAAATTCTGCGTTTGTTGTTCAGGCAAGGCTTTGCCCAATCCACCAGGCTGTGTTCTCCATTAGGACGGTTTTTATCTATTGCTTTTTTACCAGACAAAATTTCTAGAAGAACAACCCCGAAGCTGTATACATCGCTCTTGGCAGTTAAGTGGCCTTCCCATGAAAAATAATGGCAATATATAATGAGATCAAAGATGCATCACTCCAATATATAGATAAAAGTTATGTTACAAAAGGAAGACAGCAAAACCCTTAAAAAAGTAAAAAGTTTTGATGGCTTATCCAATCTAATCAGATGAACCAAAGAAACAGGCACTGGTGAAGCTATGGTAAAAATGTGGGGTCAATTGACCCCAATCAATTTTTGAAATCACTTAAAAAAAAAAATTATCCCACTTAATTTTTTACCTCCACTCAATTTTTGATCCCACTCAGATTTTTTTTTAATTAGAGATACCCAAGCGGCCAAGCCTCAGCCCTAGCCCTAAATTTCATACATCAATATTTGTTCAGCACTTCAGCCACAAAACAGAGAGAGAAGGGGCAAAAGGCAAAAGCCAAACCGTGAACCATCAACCACTACTAAACAGGCATACAAGGCATGAGGCTCAACTTTCTTTTTAATCAACACGGCTGACTTGTTTAAACAATGTTACGTAGAACAAGGACGTAGATAAGAAAAAACAAAAGAAGAATAGAAGAGATCATTTGTGCCATCCTGGTTATGGATCCTTACTTTCTTATATAATGAGAAGGCGGCGGTGTTAGCGCTCATGCTACAAGCACAAAGTTCATGCAAATACTACTCTTGGGACTTGAGAAAAGTCTAAATCTTTTAGAACAAGTAAACTAAGTGTGGAAATAGCTATACTAACCTAAAACAGCTTAAGCTACCGACCAAAAAAATCTAAAAAGGATAAATAAATAAATAAAATTTACCTAATAATACCTAGTTTCCTAAAATTAAATAATAAAAGAAAGGCCCGATCTTATTCTATTTAAATTATAGAAGACGCGAAATAAAATCCCATCAAAGTTCCTAAATTTTCTCGATGCTCTTTAGTCTTTATGGTTACACCTGCATAAGACTGAAAATGAAATTTTGATTGGTAGTCTATTTATCTTATTGAAAGCACTACTGGAAGAATACTAGATTATCAAGGAATTTGTAACGCTTGAGAATTGGATATGGGAGTAGTTTTTGAATTAATTACTTAACTTAAAAGAGAATGTGATCTAACAAAGCTAAGTTTCATCACGAAAGTTCTTAGACACATCAATGAAGCCCTTAGAAAGTTATATTGTTCTTAGTATATATCCCATGCTTCTATAGAATATCCCGTGTCTAACATGGGCGGATCTAGCCTTAGGGCAGGGGGGGGGTCAATTGACTTTTTATTTTTTTTATAGGATGTTTAGTGAAAATATAAAATTTTCGACTAAAGACCTACTAAATGTCTTAAATTTCTATTAACATCATCACTCCACTCTTTCTCATTATTTAGAAATTTATTGAACATGACATTTTTGCAACTATTGAAATAATGTTATATATCATTGCAATCAAAAAATGTTATTGAAAACAATATTTGAGCAATATTATTTAGTTTTGTAATTTATTTTAGAGGACACGGATGGTGAGGGACTTCACGTTCTTGCACGAGCTGTCTCTTATAGTAGCAATGTTTTGAAAAATTATAAAACATCATTTTGAAGCAATGTTTTTACAAAAATTATATCAAACATCCTTATTATATTGTTCTTGCACGACATAGTAAATGTTTTGAAAAATTATAAAACATCATTTTGAACATAAATGGGAGGGAGTGTATCAATTACATAAAACGATATCATTTTTGCACGATAGCTCACACAAATATATATATTGTTCCACACCTCCTTTTTGCCTTAAATTTTTTATATTTTATTTCCTTTGTGGCTATTTTTTTTAAAAAAATTGAACCCAGTAAACCAACGGTCTGGATCATCCCCTGGTGTCTAATAATGTTGAATCATGCATATGAGACACATCATGTTTTATCTCAGAATATTTAGGTTTAGAGAGACATCACTTGAAAAGGTATAATCTAACTTTAAAATGGTATTAAGTATTATTGTATGTTTAACAGCCCGCTCCTCAAAATAAATAAACAGAGCCCTAATAACTTCAAAATATTAATAGTGATGATCCATCAATGCCGAATTAAATATAATTCTCCAAATGAAAACATAATAATCAAAACTTAAAATCAAATAAACCTAGTTGGTCAAATGTAGCTCTTCACACTAGCCCTAAATCTCACAAATACATTAATTATACATGTAACTTAAAGAAATCACATGCTGTCTAAATCCATTAACTTAATAGAATTCCAGCTTTCATAAATTTAATACAACCATTTTTCACAGTACTGATGCCTTATTCAAAACGAAATTGTAAAAGTCATATGATGTGGTGATTTTTATGGCCAAGTAAAGTAACTCAATTTGAAAGTCAGCATCAATTATTTTCTCAAATACTTTACAGAGAAAGAGAGAGAATATAATTGATGAGAAAAAAAATAGGGTCATATGCTATGATTCCATTGGAAGGTATGGAAGAATGATAGTGATTAAAAGAGTAAAATATTACCTTAACTGCGAGAATTTTCCTTTTGGTTTTCTGTTCTTCTACCACCGCTTCCTCTCTTCCTCTATTTTCCCTCGGTTTGTATAATGAAGATGAGATTAAGTTTAGCTATTTATTAATTAAGAGGGTATTGTCTTAATGAACTTCTAATTGAGTTAAATTAATATTAAGGCCCAAATTTAATTATCTATCACTTATATTTAGTCCACAAAAATTTGACCCAAACATAAGAAAAACCCACATAAAGTTAACTCAATCTTATAAAAAGTTCAATTAAAAAGCTTTAAGAATGTTTATTTATTTACTTTTTTTTAGTTATATATTAGTTGTATATCTATATCCGTACTGAGCATTTGGCTCATGCTGCTTCTGGCAGGTTTGCAGGGTTGATTCAGAGATAGTGTAATAAAGAGAGCCTTTGACCATCTAGGTTTATTCGATTTTTGGTTTTGATTATTTTGACTTTATTTGGAGAATTGTATTTAGTACTTCATTGATAGATATCATTATTATAATATTTTGAAGCATTAGTGCTCTGTTTACTTATTTTGAAGTTTGTTGTGCTTTGCACGTGACCTCCCTTTCCTATTCGGGAAGGGGGTGTTACAGTATGTATACGAGTGACTAAAAAGCAACTTTCAGGTAATCAAAAGAGCAGAAACAGAGAAGGAATAAAAACCCAAAAAGTTATACATATTAAGGAATTTATCTAACGAACAACCAATGCAGATATACCTGTTAATAGATACTCTGGAGCAGCATATCCATATGTTCCCATGACCCTGGTAGAGACATGGCTCTTATCACCAGTTGGACCATCCCTTGCCAACCCAAAATCCGAAAGTTTTGCATTGAAGTTCTGTCAATTTAATCCGAAAAAGAGAACGGGAGACCAACCAGTTAGTAATAACCCCAAATCTCAGCCACTGGCAACCATAGAAAGAAAGAAAGTTGTGCTTCTGAAAGTATATACCGAGTCCAGCAGGATATTAGAAGTCTTGAAGTCCCGATATATAACCTGGGTTTCAGCACCGTGAAGAAAGGCCAGTCCCCTGGCAGCACCAAGAGCAACTTTCATTCGGATGCTCCAAGAAAGCGGCTGGAAGTATGACCCTCCTGTTTCACAAGGGACCTAATATGTCAATCACATGCTGACGAGGAACATCTAGTCTATAAAGAATACTTATTTTCAAGAAAAATAATCACAACATAAAACTATCAAATTGGCAGTCTATAAATGAATATGGGACAACTTACTCCTGAACAAATGATTCTCCATGCTCCCCTTTGGCATAAACTCATATACCAAAAGTCTATGATCATCCTCTAAGCAGTAACCAATCAATTTCACAAGATTAGGATGGCGCAGCAGGCCAAGATAGTTGATTTCCGCCTGTACATTCAAGGATGTAACAGAAATTAGCTACTCTGCTCAAATTTGCAACTTATGTATACAAAGAATTAGAATAAAACAGAGAAGAAGCTTTAGCCGTTTCTACTTGCCAGCCATTCCTTGTGCCCCTGCAAACCTTCTTGGTTCAGCCTTTTTACAGCTATGACTATCCCACTTCCAGGCTTTGAAGCTGCAAGTGACTGTTCATCAACCCATCCTTTGAAAACAGAACCAAAGCCGCCTTCTCCTAGTACGCTATCAGAACGGAAGTTTCTGGTCGAATTTCTGAGTTCGCTGAATGTGAAGCTTTTTAAATTGGAGGACTGCAAGATCTCACCCTCACTCCGAGGAGTTGCAGGTATAGATGTAGACGAACCTTTGCTAATCGAATTACTAGTATCATTCCCATCTCTACTAACATATTTAGAATCCTCGGCTACAGAAAATCGTACTTTAATCATGAACAATGAATACACCTAATAAAATGTAGGCACACAAGGCAAAACAATATATGTTCTCTACCTGGAAATCATCTATGTCCTAATTCTTATAAGTGCAGAGTTCACCAGAAGCGAACACACGCACAAATAAAAAATAAACAAAAAAAGAGAGGTTTTATGCACTAATTCTCCTTCAGAAATATAAGCTCCAATTGCATAAATATTATATTAGAGAATCAATTAGTTTATGCTAAATTTATGGAGAAAACAGAATATCTGAACCACTGAATTAAAGAATTTCCCAAGTGAACATGTGAACATATATACATATACACGCATAAATGTATGTATATATATCAAAGTAATTATTAGAAAACAAACATTATTGAGTACACCACGAGTATACAGAATGCACTTTTACCTCATATAATTAGAGTATTTGAGAAACACGAAATCAACCAAAAAGAAAAAAAGAAAAAAAATAAAAGAACATAAATTTGAATTCATATAATAATCTATTTGGTTCATTAGGAAATGTAATCCTACTAAATTAACAAAATTATTTCTCTCATGTCTTTTTAAAACTTAATTTCATGATAGAAACCAACATAAACAGCAAGTACTTTAACTTATTACGAATCACCTAACTCTAATGAGCTTCCAAAATTTGAACACAAGAACAAATCAGAATTAACAGAAAGAAACATCATTTACTATATTAACGAGTTCTTAACACCTTAAAAAAGTATGCATTTGTATATATAATTAATTCACACACATGGAATAAGAAGGGAAATTACCAGTATGAAATTGGCTCTCGGTCTTAATTTGAATGCTCCAGCAAACCCCCATCCAGGTAACCAAAACCCTTCAAAAAATGTGCCTCAATCAATCAGAAAAAAGAAAGCTTGCTGCTTCATATGTCTACTCAAAAGGAAATTTTATAAAAAAAATAAATTTTAAAAAAAAACCCCACTAATTTGCTTTATCAAGTACTCCAATACAAACACGTTTAAGGAAATAAAGAAAACCTCGGATCTAATGTGAAACCCCTGAAGATTTTCCTCTCTCTCTTGTTTCCTTTTCTCTCTCCCCAGAACTTGTTTGGTATGACGGAAAATCAGTCGGAAAAATTGGATAGAATTACAAATTAGAGCTCACAGCTGAAATTGTAGTGATTATTTGAAAAGGGTACGTTTGGATTATGAGAAAGTGATGAGAGAGAAAAGTGAAAGTAGAAGAAAAAGAAGAGACTTTTTCTTGTTGCTGAGGGTGGAGCTGCTGCTGGAGCATAATTCACGGTTGACTCGGCCTTCTTCTTTCTTTGTCTTTACTTGCTCCAACCATCACTCTTTTGGAGTATATAATTAATATTTAAAGAATTATTTAATATCGAGTAGTACTAAATTAAGTTTTATTGTAGAAATATTATTTTTTGTTATAGATTTATAAATTTTTTGTGTGATAATTTCATGAGGGATTACACCTAGCACACACTAACTTAGCAAGTTTATGGTGTTATTCACAATAAAAATAATAATATTTTTATAAAAATTATCGGATATTTTAGATGGATCAATCACGAATGTATCGACAAAAATGATAATTATATATAAAAATTATTATATAAATTTTATATCAATTTTCTAAATGATAATAATTCAGATCAGGTGATGTCTTATTAACACAAGGTTTTTTTTTTTTTTTAGATTTAAGATCGAGTAATAGCAATTTTACAAAAATTAGATGCCGAGTTAAAAAGTAAGAAAAAACAGATATTCAAATTCACCAAATTGTGGCTATTCTTACGTATGTGATGTATTCATTAATTTCGAGTTATGCACCGTGCAATTATTTACACACTAAACATCATTTATATTATATGTAGATTAAGTCCTACCATAACTCTTATACTCCATTTTTACCAAATGTTACATTTGTAAATGTACCTCTAAACTTCAAATATATAGTAGAGCCAGTACAAACAAATTGTAGGTGTTCACGAAATTATTAAAATTAACTTATTATTTATGTGCAAGACATAACATGAAATTATTAAAATAAAATATTTTAAAAAATTGTAATTCTCTAGTTATACTTGTCGCTAGTTAATTAGTTATGGTTGATTTCTTTATGAAAATTAATAAATCCAATGATATGTCCACAACAAAGTTATCGTTATAGATCCTATAACAACGATTTTCACCTTCGTTATACATCTATAGCGATATTTTTGTTGTGAAATCAGTTTCATTGTATGTCACAATTATGGAGAACCACTCTCTTAAATCTGGCATAATGACCCCTATCCAGGCCAATTCAACTTCTAAATCATCTTACATCTTAATGTTTTCAAACCTCAAACATATAATCAATAAAATGATGATGAGAAATTAGGAATTAGCAAGTACATCACCTTATGATCTCATCAAGCAAACACCAGTCTCAATAAATAAGAACGCTCTCAATAATTTTCACAAAGAGAGCCAAATTTTAAAAGGAAATTAAGGGCCAAAACGAGCAGCTGTGACATGAGATTGCAAGAGTTCTGGTACAAGTGAACCACTACCAAATTAGCTCTTCTCCTTGCGAGAAAACCAAAAGAAGAGATCGGTAAGGTGGCAGCACTAGCACTTTAGGTAGATTCATAAATCATAATCATCATGCCACACCTAATGACATAACAAAATATAACCCATATTCAAGCACCTACTAGCAAGCAGCAACGCACGGAGTAGATTCTACAATGCTTGATATATTGTTGGCTACTGGTTGATAACCAGCGGCATTTTCAAGACGCTCCCATGTCAGTCTTCGCCTCTCAGCTACTGCGCTTAACTGTGAATTTTCCTCCACAAACTTGTCTTGGCATACAAGCACAAGCTCTGCATCCATCTCGGAAAACATGTTCCTTACATTTTGTGTCAGGTTGAGCACTGCTCGGTACCAATGGTTCTGCATATTCCGCTCTAAAGCAGAGAAGACGAGAGGCATAATCACCTGTCGGTTTTGCATGATAAGATAAAGGATATGCTCGTTGTTCCAAAAGAAGTGGGCACGCTCAGCTACCTATAAAGATAATTATAGAGGGTTACTAAGCCCACTGCAATTATGACAGCAACCATAATCGTGGCATGATAATACCAATTCCATGCCTATAAACCGCAACACAAGATGAAATTGACAAATAAAAAGATTAAGGTTATCCATCTAAATCAGGCAGTATTTCCCTTCTTTTCCAAAATAGTGTCAGATATCTGACAAGGCATGACCTTTTTGGTTCGTAAACCACACAGAGTTCACACCTAGGAACACATCTATTTGGACAGGAACAAAATAGATGTACATGGCACTGCCATTGGACAATGATCCAACGTAGACAGAGATATCAACTGAACCAGACAACAAATAGTCAAGGTTCTCTTTGTTTGGAAGTCATTTAGAAAGCTCCGCCCTTTCAGAGCTGGTGCCTAGAGTAGGTTTGGAGCCTTTCAGAGGGCCTCAAGGCTTTAAGAGTGCAGTACTACGCTATCAGTCCTTATGGTCACCAACTACTACATATAAGGGAGTTTCCAAATATGACTAGCATAATTAACAGCAGTATAGTTCTATCATAGAAAAGTTAAAAACTAACAGCAGTATGAATTGAGAAATATTTGAAGCTTTTTCAGTCATGAGCATGTACAAGAAAATTAGCAGCAAGTAACGCGTGAATTCACCTGGAAATGGAAGCTGTTGAGGCAGTACCCTATACGCCGAAACAGCGGAACCATGATTCTTTCAAACTCATCCACTGTAATCATTTCCAGAAGCTCTTCTAACTCACTTAAGAACATTAATTCTTTCTGGCTATTTGTTACTGGCCAACATTTCAACAGTCCCTTTATCACGGTACCAGCCAACTTTGGCTCCTTTTCTATAAACTGTATAATACAATATGTTAGCTGGTGATGGTAGATACCCACAGATTTTGGTTTGTGTAAAGGAATCAGAGCCCTCATTAGAAACATCTTGTGCTCTCTCTTCAATGGTAAAGCAAACCCACTAATTACACTCCCAAAAATCTCCAACAGCTCAGCAATTCCATTATGCCGTTCAGTTTCAAAAACAAAGCAATAGATGATATTTCCCACGGCCATTCGGATAAAAGGCCTGTGTACCATGAACTTCCCATAAACCCGGTGTAGGATTGATTTTAAACAATCTCTTTCTCTTGGATCTTCAGAATCAAATAGGTCAAGTAATCTTAATATAAAACCATTATCTACATACTTCTTTGCCACCTTCGCATCCAGAGAATTGTAACTTAAAAATCGAAGGAGTATGTCATATACGAGTTGTAAATGTGACCAAGCTAGATCAAACAACGGTTCTTCATCATCAGCCTCACCACGAGTACCATGAGTATTATACTTGGGTGGAAAATCTCTGAACAGATTACTTGCACACATCTTACACATGGCAGCAATTGTTGATTCGTTAAATTTTGCAGAATCAGATGCAAGAAAGTCAATGAGCTCTATCAATATTTGGCGTTTAAGATCTTTTTCTGCTGAGTGCTTATCTGGATCACTAAAATCATATACTGAACAGCAGAAATTTAACTTACTAACAAACAAGTTTTGTTTATCTGAATTTGGAACATCTTTGAATAGTATATGAGGCTCAACCATCTCAACTCCAGCTGTGATGCTCGCTGGGAAAATTGATGAAGACATCCGCTTAACAGCATTCAGTCGACTTGAAATGACATTGCAACTGTTTGTAAATTGGAAGCCATTGCCTACGTCAGTCGTATTACTGCTGGAACTGCTCCCAGCATCAGAATCTAATGAATTAGATTTTGATGATTTCCGAGGGAGTTTTGCGAGGATTTGCTTAAGCATGGTAGAAATGATTCAATTTGCAGCTTGCTGTATACACAAGTCCATGTCACAATCAAATCAATTCATGTAAATTCCTATGGTCTTATTAATGGCTTCATTTTGAAGTTTTGGTAAAAAAAAATCACAGACAACAAGAAGCTAAAAGGAACAATGCCATGGGCCATGGCAACAAAAAGATAAAAAACTAGACGCTATAACATGCAAACGTCATCAACATATTTCCTAACACACCATAAAAATGCATAAGTTTGGCATGTACGAGCCCATAAAAATAAGCCTGTGGCTTGGGAAAAGATGAAGGAAACAACAGATTCCGTGAGTGACCTATTGGTGCATTTTTAGCAAATGTCAAGGATCTAAATTCCCACAAGCAAACGAGAGAGGTATTTGACTTTATCTCATCCCTTCTCTTTCTTTGTTATTGGTGATAAATTCCATGGTGGTAATTCTCATACCTATATTGATGCGGAAAATTCTAGGAAACATTAAGGAAGGTAGATGAGATTTTTGGCCCAGATAACAACAACCTCTATGCTGTGTTCGAGGGTTTAATTACTCGAAAAGCTTGAAATGTACCCAAGCTTTATCACCACTTCTTTCATGCCACAAGTATTCTTTTGTAGTTTTAACTGTAAATCATGTTACACTTCCAATGTTGCAACTATTATGTTGAGCTAGTCACTACATTTGTATCAAAAAATACATGAAAAATAATGGCAATTTGATGTGCTATAATTCTCAAGTTTTCTTCATCTGCAAGCCACACTTGTTATCCACTTCCCATGTGTTTTGCTGGTTCCGTACTTGCTTCCATTCCAGCTAAATTGTTAGTTCGATCATAACATATTCGGTACTTAATTAGTATTGTCTCTATTTGGGTTTCGTAAACATTCTCAATGTACTATTTTTAAAATGTTCGATTTTTAATATGCAATGAAATTGGATAAGATAAAATAAATTAAGATACGGTCATTCTTAATTTTTACTTATTTCATGTATACACTTGTGTTATAATTATAATTCAACGAAAAGCTTTCGCAATATATAACAAAATTATATATGTAAAATTTTGTAGAAATAATAACTCCCTATATTTTACCCCCTTTTGTCTAGCTAAATTTTACTCTTCTAATTCAAAAATTAGAAAATACTTCCCCCTAATTCCTTAAAATTTATTTCTATTTTTTGATAATAAAGTAACACATGCTATTCTTAACATGTCGGTACTCATATTCTATGTAAGAATAAACCACTTACTATAGTTTTAGCAAATATTAAAAATAAGTTGGAAAATTAATTATTTTTTTAAAAAAAAAATGTATCAAAATTAAATTTCGAAAGGGAGAGTGTGTTTTGTACTCTCTCTTTATTGTTGTGGGAGACTTGTACTCTCATTCATAGTGTGAAATACACTTTGAAGTCTGTTTAATTATGATTATAGTGTCAATATGTATTATTTCAAGCCAAACCCGAACCAATTTTCAGCCATACCAAGGTTAGAGGAGACAATAAACATGGTCGCACTCCAAATAATTACAGAGGAGAAAAAGATTGTTGCTACATTACATGCTAGTACCAACCAACCTTAGTTCAGCCAACATTAAAACATGGGCAGTGTAGCACAAAAGTTGAATACAACCCAAATAATTAAATATAATGGATTAATTTAAAAATATAACTTTTACTAATTACAGTGGCCAAGGTTGGAAATTTTACTAACTTTTACTAATTACAGTGGCCAAGGTTGCTAAATATTCAATTGTGTAATCAGTAAAACCTGCCAACTAAAGTGATTATTTCAACAAAGTACTTTTCCCGTTCAAGCTACCTTTATTTTAGCTCCGATTCCGTGAGTGACCTATTTTTTCCAATCAAATAGAGACCCAAAGATTGCAAAAAAATGTAGAAGAGAAATCAATTATAGTTTCTTCATTTGCCACCGACAAGGCCGGCAAAGAAAAAAAAACTAGATCAGTATCCAACAATTAAGGTTGTGCATACATACATATACATATATACACAAATGTATGTAAAATTTTAGATCTGGAATACAAATGAGAAGAAGATATGGAAAAACTATAAAACTAAGAAATCCCACATCATAATTAACCTAAACAAGCAGAGTAAATACAAAGCTACCATTTTGACAAAGTAAGCAAATACATACACAAATTAACAATGAAAATAAGTACTTATAACATCAAAAATAAATAAAGTTACATCAATTACGTAGGTAAGCATAATGAGTTCCAGATTTCATACCAAGAATCAAGAGAGAGAAAGATCTGGAGTGAAAGTAAAGTACCTTTGGTCTTTGAGGAGAGTGGGTTTGGAGAACACCCTTTAGGAAATTACAGATATGAAGATGTGAGATTGAAGGCAATCACTCATAATAGTTTTCCTTGGGATTGAAGATGTAATGATGAATTTGGAGGAGCCCATATTGGGTTATCAAGAATATAATTTTGCTTGTATTGCTCTTTCTTTGTGTTCAACCACTATTAGCAGATACTCCTATGATGTGTGAGGATCATTAGTGAGTCCTCGATTGGAGTGCAGCATATAATGTGGGAGTGGGACTTCCTTAAATATGCAGGTTGTTTTAAAAATTAATTACTAGGGTAACAAATATACTTCAAGCTAAAATGTTCCAACGTAAGGAAGTTGGGCCATCCCCATGCCAGTGTTGGTATGGGGAAAAACTTAGGTGGGCCAAAATGAACCTCATCAACCCAACTCATGCTTCAGACGGTCTGGTCTGCTAAATTATTCAAGGGTCCTTAACACTAATATACAACAATTAGAAAATAATTACAAAAATAAAACACACAAAATATAATTACAAAAATAAACAACACAACAATAAAGTTGGTAACATCACTTGCATACGCCAGCTACCAAATATGTCTATCTAACACTAACCGCCCTCCTAAATTCAAGCAACCAACAACATACGACTTTGATATCTCGATAAATCCAAATCTTTTGCCCGACGATTGCCTTTCAACTCACCTCACGAGATCGCGACAAACATCTAAGATCGGAGAAGACGAAATAGTATACAAAATCATCATCTACTTCAAGTTCAAGAACTAAAAAAAATCACATCAACATGCGACTTTGATATCGGAGAAAGCGAAATCTTACATCGACGATTGCCTTTCGACTCAACTCTGCTTGACAAACATCTAAGATCGGAGAAGATTTACTAGTATACAAAATCAACATCTACTTCAAGTTCAAGAATCTAAAAAACAATATCATCAGAAACTTCGATACAAATCTAAACTCTACGAGGTATGTGAGTTTAAAGTTCATATGCATATAGTTACCTTTCTATCGAATTTTTATATTAATGGTTACTCATCATAAACATTGGTTATCGCTTTATCTGTTTTGTTAGTTCTTTATCTATTGTTGTTTTAGTTCTTTGTATAACATTATATTGTTCAATCTTTGTCTTGGTTCTTTGTCGCTTAATATATCTTGGTTCTGATGTATGACAATATGTTGATTCTTGTCTAATCTTTCATCTTAGTTACTTTGTAACATTATAATGTCTAATGTTGTCTTGTTCTTCTCGTATGAAGCTATGTTGTTACTTGTCTAATAATGTTTTGGTTACTTTTGTAACATTATAATATCTAATAATAAGCTAGTTATTGTCTAATGCTTCATAGGTTACTATGTAACAATATATTGATTCTTGATTCATGATGATTTGATTCTTTGGGTAACTTTATTGTGGTTCTTTGCATATTCTTTGATTTGGTTCTTTGTTTAAAATTATAATGTTTATCGTATAATATTACTTTGAACAATCTTGAATTGGTTAATGAAAAATGATGAATTAGTTCTTGACTAATGTTGACTTTGATATATTGGTTGCTAACTAATTACGATTTGGTTACTATATAAAACTATAACGGATACTTTCGATAGTCTTTGACTTTGATTCTTGTGTAAGATTACAAATTTATATTCTTTTATAATTGAGGTTACTCATTGACTACATTATATTGATTCTTTATCGCAATATTAAGGTGTATTAGTATAAAAATTATATGTATATATTTACATATGGTTACTACAAATTCCTATGGTTATATATGGTTATAGAACAATTAAATGTATATAGTTACCTATGTATATGTATATGTATATGTATATGTTTACCGACTAATCTTTGAGTTGAGTTCTTCGCTTTAACATTATATTGGTTCTTGAATAATACTTGATTTGGATACTTATGTAAAAATATAATGGATACTCATTAATCTTTGAAATGGTAACTACATTAATCTAATTATACTTATACTTATATTTTTATATTAATGGTTACTTGTTAACTACATTGGTTATATTAATGTTTACTTGTTAACTACATTGGTTACAACAATTATTTTTAACCCGCCACAAACACTCTATATTTGGTTGTTTTCACTATAACAATTAAATGGATGATGTTTTTATCTTATGGTTACTTAACTAAACATGTGTTGATTCTTTTATCTACATTGGATTTTGTTCTTTGTATAATGTTGTTATGATTACTTATGCAATATTTGATTAATTTATATTGGTTTGTTTTATTATGATGGAAACTAATTGGCTACATTGGTTACCTTTTACAACTATCATAATTTAATTGCTAACAAATAAAATTAAACCGATTGTTTCCATTGTAAAATGAATGTACTAATGTGTTTCATTCTCGATTACTAACATTATATGATTTGGTTCTTTGGTTAACATTGATTTGGTTACTTTACAAGACTTATTACTTTTTGACAATGGAGATGATTCTGTTGTGCTTTATTTCAATTCAAGATGGGTGGATCGATAGTAACCAATACACCAACTTTGAAATTACTGGCATATTAGTTCCATCAACTTGTTCGTTCGTAGAAATGCAAAACATGATATGCATTGCATTACAGATGAACACAAACAAAACAACATTGTCGATTAAATTTCACATTAGACTCAACATTCCACCGTCCATATATCGGATGAAGCAACCTTGAGATTCTTTATTGAAGTCGAGAGAAAATCGATGAACAAGGAAAATTCCCATGATTATAGATATTGAAAAAAGAAGCGGCCGCCAACAATCTTGCATAACTTGACAAATATAGAAGAATCATTGTTCAAGATGTAACGCCAATCGATCAACACAAGGGAATTCAAACTTAGTTCCCACTAGCAACACAAGATTGCCAAATTGGAACGCATATCTTTGATCGACTTGCAATGGAAATTATGGAACAACAACGAGACAGAACAACATGACAAATCATACACGAAAGGACGATATGATGATGTAATAACAGATCCGAATGAGCGTGAAGTAAAATTACATCAAACTTACAAAAGACAAAAAATCCTATCACGATCGAATGAGGTTGCGCATTCAATCAAGAAAAGCAGAAACACAAAGTTCAACGAGCGAGTCATGAGACTTTGTCTTTAGTAATGCGTAGATGATGAAAATTGCAAATGGAAGATGAGAGCATCAAGTATTGAAAAACCCGATCTGCTCAAGGTGGGAATTCAATGACATTCACACGTGTTCAATCGGCGATTATTCTTTGGGAGACCACAGACAAGCAAATAGTGAGTTGGTAAGCGAATGCATAATGCATAAATTAACAAATTTGAAGAAAATATACACACCAACCGATATTGTCGAGGACATGATGATAGAATATAATGTGTCTATCTCTTACCAAAAAGCATGGAAATCGAAGGAGAAAGCGTTAGAAAAGGTAAGAGGAAATACACACGACTACTCATTGATCCCATCATGGTTACACATGCTGCAGAAAACAAATCCAGGTAACAATTTAAAACACATTATTATTTTTCATGATTAGTAGATTACTCAATTCAACTGATTTGGTTGCTATAATGTGCATTGGTTACCTACCTCATATTTATAATTTTAAATGAGTTCTACTGATTTTTTATATTAATGTTTACTCAGCAAATACATTGGTTCTTGTCTAATGAAAACTGTTTGTTAATTGCTAATGATATCTTTATTCAGTATATCAATATGTTGTTTCTTCAGTATAATGTTGTCTTGGTTCCTTTAAAACAATATGTTGATTCTTGTTTAATCTACTTGGTTACCGTCTACTGCAATTGTTGGTTCTTTGCAAAATGATATCTTAGTAATCAGATAAGATTATCTTTCATTTCTTGTATAATGTTGTCTTAGTTCTTTATCGGAAACATTATACTATCTAATCTTGTATTAGTTCTTTAAAGAAATATGTTGGTTCTTGTCTAATCTTATCTTGGTTTCTTTGTAACATTATACTTGTCTAAAGTTTTATTGGTTCTTGACTAATGTTGTATTAATTCTTGTGTAACAATATATTGATTCTTGATTGTGTAACAATATATTGGTTATTGATTGAATTCTTGTATAAAAATATATTCCTTCTCGCTTTTGGTTCTTTTGCTTAATGTTTGGATAATTGGTTCTTTGACTTAATGTTGTCTTGAATCTTGACATTAAGTACATTAGTTCTTTTCTACTTTTATCTTGTTCTTGTATAAAATTATATTGTCCAATCTTTGTCTTGGTTCTTGTATATGACAATAATTTGGTTACTATCTAATCTCAGTCTTGGTTACTTTGTAGCATTATACTACTTATAATTCTATTGATAATGTTGATTTTTCATAACAGGTTCCTTCACAGCTCTTGAGTTGGAATCAAATGCTAGTTTCAAATATTTATTCTTTGCCATTGGAGCATCCATTCAAGCATGGCATCATTGCTTTCCAATTATTGTAATCGATGGCACATTCATACAATCAACTTACGGGGGACACTATCGATAAGAAGCACAAAAATGCAAACCAAAACATTGTTCCGATTGCTTTTGCGATGGTTAACAAATAAAATGAATTATCATGGAGATGGTTTTTCATGAATTTAAGAATCGCTTGTGGAGTAAGGAAAGGCCAATGCATTGTTTGAGATAGATACGAAGCCATAATACAAGGATCGAATTATGTGTTTCGGATGTCATGCATCTTCCTGCATATACCATATCTTGAAAATATAAAAAATAGATTCAAAAGAGAGAAGAACTTAAATGAGTCTTTACAACGGGGCATGTAGAGCATACAACATTGAACAATTCAACAAACACATGGTTTGAACTTGATGCCATTGATCCTCGAATAAGGATATATTTGGAGGAAGAGGTCAAGTTGGAAAAGTGCACCAGCTCCATGGGATCGTGGCGAGATACTCAACAATGACTTCAAACACCGAATCTATTAACAACGCAATTAAGATGATTAGGGATCTTCCAGTTGCATCAATGATTGAATGCCTACGTTATGCGGTTCAAAGATGGTATTTCACAAACAAACAAAGCTGATTTCTATCAACATTCACAACACTTTCCACAACAAATTTGAAGAAAGATTGCAATCTAATATCATTAAATCAAGGAAACTTAAGGTAACAAATACAAATTATAATTTATTGCATTAATTTTTATATTGTATTTATTCTTCGACTAATGATGTCTTGATTCTTGCATAATATTACTAATTAATGTTCAATTATTTACTTACTACTACCGACTTAGTTCTTTGTGTTAAACTATAATGTTTCTTGACTAATCTTGACTTGTTTTGATTAATAATAACTTGGTTACTATGTAATATTATATTGGTTACTAACCAATACCTAATTGCTTATCGCAAAAACATTATAATGGTTAATTGACAACTTCTTTGAGTTTATTCTTGTGTATCATTGTCAAGTTACTTATTAATCTTGTTTTCTTACCGCAAAATATTACTAATTAGTGTTGAATTGTTTCTTTTGCCTAATGCTTATTTGTTCTTTGTGCTACACTATAATATTTACTAACTAATAATAACTTGTGTACTGGCTAATGGTAACTTGGTTACTATGAAATATTATATGTATTGGTTGTCAATTAATACTTAATTGATTAATGCATATCATTACAATGGTTACCGACTACTGCTAAGTTGGTTACTGTGTATCATTATATTGGTTACTAAGTGATACTTGTTTGGTTACTCTTAATAATTAAAATGTTACTGCTGAGTTGGTTATTGATAGTATCATTATATTGGTTACTAACTGATGTTTATTTGGTTACTCTGTATAATTATAATGTTACTGCTAAGTTGGTTACTGCTTAGTTACTTGTTTTGTAATTATAACATTGAGTTGTTTACTTTAATACGTATTCTTTTTTCAGATAATGAAAATAATTCTAGTTGTACTGTATTCTAACAACAGTTAATTTGTGATGTAGGTTGAGACATCAAACTTAGTGATTTTTACTGTTTACGATGTCGCCAAACAATATATTGTGGACATCGACAAAAGGATATGCACATGGAAAATTTCGATTACCATGAGATGCCATGTCCGCGTCTGCTCATTATTTGATATGAAAGCATAAATTTGAGTATTATTATGATTTTTGCTCAAAAATACTATAAAACAACTTTGGTCAACACATATTCAAACTTCAATTATGCCAAGGAGATGACAAAGAAAACTGGGATGTACCGGAAGAAGTAAGAAACATGGTTGTAAAACCACCAAACACAAGAAGACCAAATTGGAAGACCAAAAGTAGGAGAGTACAAACACGGATCTAAAATCAAAATTCAAAACAAATCAAAGAAAAGCAAGAGAAAAGGACACAACAGAAAACCTACAATAATCCACCGGTTTTAAGACCAAAAAAACCCTGATATAATGCATTTATATTAAGAGTGTAGATACATGTATATATAATTGTTTACTATCATTAACCATAAACCACATAGATGGTAGCATTTTTTATTTTGTACAATAACCAACATTTTATTGATTAAAGCATTTGATTTTTGCATTCATTATGAGTTGCCAATACAAATGGGAACCCACAAAAGTACCTCGTTCACTTGACAAATATTCCAAATATAAATTATAAATTATTTGGTTACTAACATAAAGTCAAATGGTTACTCTTATATAACAATTTGGATACTAACTCGCACATCTCAAAAATATATTTAACAACAGCTTATATGTCCCGAAACAATATTGTACATCTCTTGTTTACTTATCAAAACATTAAATTTGGTTACCTTTTTATATATATTTGGTTACCAATCAGACATTTCAAAATAATGTAAAGAAACACGACTTTAAAACGAATCAAATACCAACAACACACAAAATTAATTCCAAAACTGATATTATAATAACATATGAAATCCCATCTATATAAGATTCAGTAATCATCCTTAATGAACCATACAAAATTGTTGTGTATATTAAAAAATAAAAATACATAACATAATTCATACTGACAACACAACAATATCTGAACTAATCAAAATCTGGAACAAATCTTCCTGGAAATTCTCTGTCAGTCTCATATCCCTCCAATTGTTTGTTCCTTGCATGCATATATAGGTTTGTACATAACTTCTTTCGATATTGCGCAACCGGGGAATGGAATAGAATTTCATCAATCTTCTGATGAATGACATGCTCGTGAAAACAAATTGTGAACAACCCATGATCAACGTACAAATGCACAAAAGATAACCAAAATCAATACTAGAATCAACCTATATATAACACATATCAGTTTATACAGTAACCAAACATTTACAACATAGTAACCAAAACAGTTAGATGACAGTAACCAAAATAATTAAATATAATAATTCAAAAATTGTAAACAATGCAACCCTTACCCCTCCACTTGTTCAGGAACCGACTCTGCAAATTCTAACTCAATTATGTCATCTTCCTCCTTATTGCGATATGGTTCGCTGCTAAAGTCAATGTCACTCCTATCTCTCCAAAATCCAACCTTGCGCAATAAAGTGGAAAGAATAAATATATACGGTTCACAAACATCCATGATTTTTGTTTGCATGGATTTCCTTTTGAAATCGCAGAGAATTATAAAGCAGCTAGACGTCTCACGATGCACATCAAATGTTAACAAAACCAATGGTCCTGATGACATATGTATGGGGAACAAAACATAGTCAACATTTTTCCATGGTGTGTTGACATCTATAAACGATCCATGAATGTACTCAAAGAACATCACCTCCCGGATAATACACTCTTATCTGAATTTTTTCTTGTATACTTTCTTGAAAAGAGAGGTCATCTTGGCATGGAACCAACAATCCGTAGTCGTTGCCCTTATATGCACAGTATCATAATGTCTGGCCAATTTACGGAAGTAATATAATGCAACATTGATATGCTGAACAAAAATATATATATATATATATATATATATATATATATATTAATAGTGTTGAAAAATAACATTATGTAATCAATGTAACCAACACTGTTACGCTAGTTACTTAAACAACTAAATAATGTAACCATAATTATAAAAACATAATTTGAAGAAAAAAACCATAAAACTCAGATGATGCTAACCAACACATATATATATATATATGATAGTAACCAAACAATTATATAATAGTAACCAAACAGTTTGTAACATAGTAACCAAACAAGTATATGATAAGTAATAAAAGTTATATAGCGACAAGAAAAAAATAGTTATATAGCGATAACTAACCACTTTTATCATAGTAACCAAAACATGTTTATATATCAACATATCAATTTATATGATGGTAACAAAAACATATATATAACATATATGATAGTAAACCAAACAATTATATAATAGTAACCAAACAAATTGTAACATAGTAACCAAACAAAGAATATGATAAGTAATAAAAGTTATATAGCAAAGAACAAAACAGGTTATATATGACAAGAACCAACCACTTTTATCATAGTAACCAAAACATGTTTATATATCAACATATCGGTTTATATGATGGTAACAAAAACATATATATAACATATATGATAAGTAACCAAATAATTATATAATAGTAACCAAACAGTTTGTAACATAGTAACCAAACGAAAATATAATAGTAACAAAATAGTTATATAGCGATAAATAAAACAGGTTATATAGCAAAGAACCACCCACTTATATCATAGTAACTAAAACATGTTTATATATCAACATATCAACATATATGATGGTAACAAAATAATTATATAATATTAACCAAAAAGTTGTACTATATTAACAAAACAAGAATATGATATTAACAAAACAGTATATGACAATAATAAAAGCAGATTATATGACAAAGAACTAACCACTTATATCATAAAGAACCAAAACATGTTTAAATAGTAATATATCAATTTATATGTTGGTAACCAAAACATATATCATAAGTAACTGAATAACTATATAATAGTAACCAAATAGTTGTATACTAGTAACCAAACATAATATAATAATAACAAAACAGATATATACAAAGAACCAACCACTTATATCATAAAGAACTAAAAACATGTTTAAATAATAACATATCAATTTATATGTTGGTAACCAAAACATATATAAAACATATATCATAAGAACCAGATCAATTATATAATAGTAACCAAATAGTTGTATACCAAAGAACCAAACATAATATAATAGTAACAAAAAACAGATATAACAATAACAACAACTTATATCATAAAGAAACAAAACATGTTTAAATAGTAACATATCAATTTATATGTTGGTTACCAAAACATATATAAAACATATATCATAGTAACCCCAATTATATAATAGTAACTAAATAGTTGTATACCAAGAACAAACATAATATAATAGTAACAAAACAGGATATATAACAAGAACCAACAACTTATATCATAAAGAAAACAAAACATGTTTAAATAAACATACCAATTTATATGTTGGTTACCAAAACATCTATAAAACATATATCATAAGAACGGAACAATTATATAATAGTAACCAAATAGTTGTATACTAGTAACCAAACAAAGAATATAATAGTAACAAAACAGTCATATGACAGTAACAAAACAGATATATGACATTAACCAACACTGTTAAAGCTATTTACTTAAACAAATAAATAATGTAACCATAAATATACAAACATAAATTTTAAAAAAATAACTCACATCGTCGTCTAACCATTGACCAGGAGTCTTTAATTTATAAAACCATATTTTAGATGAAATTGGAATAGACCCAAATTCAAATGCGCAGTTCGATAATGTCATTCTTCCCGTGAAATTTGTCCGTCCTTCAATATAAAAACATATTAGTATACACGTTGACATTAACAATCACCATGTTAATATACACACTACCCAAAAGCAAATTTATTTGTTTATAAAAAAACTATAGCATTGTTAATGAAGAAAAAACAAACCTTTTCCCATTGTTAAGTCCTATTTTAAACCACCGCTTCAAATAATGCCCTTCAAATATGGATGGCATCTCCATGCAAACCTTGGGAAATCAGTAAATAACAAGAACTCTTTGACTAGGACCCGTGCATTAGATGATAACCCACCGATCCAAATGTTCACAGTATATGGAGACCGTAGAACAAAGACTTTTTAAATGTTCACGCATTGTGTCCGCCACTTACTCTATCGACGCTCTTCTCCAGCTTCATCACACCGGACTATATCCTGGTAGTCAAAACCATCTCATCCAATACAGATTTGCTTTCCTTTCAAACTTTTTCCCCTTTACAAATGACAAAAAATGTAACGAAAATAATTATATTTTCACATAAAAATCGATGTTGTATTGTTCTTTGTCTAATGCGATAATGGTTACAATAAAAATTATACTTGTTACTAACTAATTATGTATTGGTAATATTATACTTTTTCTAATGCTATATTAGTTCTTTTCTAATGCATTATTAGTTACTATGAAACATTATACTTATTACTAACTAATCTTTGTTTTTGGTTACTATGAAAATTGTAATGGTTACTATATATTTATGAGTTGGATCTTGAGTAAAATTAAAACATAAAACAAAACCTTAAGCATGTAATGGTATAACAAGAACTAAAAATCTAAAGCATGTAAAAAAAAAAGGTTGGCATGTAGTTATAACACTAACCTCAAAGAAGAACATAAACAACAATTTCTTTCCCCAAGTACATCGGCTTAAAATGTCAAAAGTTGGCATGTCAACATCATTCTTAACAATCTGCTCAAAATACAAACAATCAATTGATCATTAAAAAATGAAAAAAAAGACATCTAACACAAAACAAAACAAACAAAAAGTCTAACCTTAACAATTTCTTGAACAACATTACTTATTATTTCATGATGTTCTTCAACCATACCATCAAGTTCAACTTCATTACCATACTCGATTCATTATCATCCTTCTTCTTAACAAAATCGACACATCACCAACATCCTCAACAACATCTTCAACAAAATGACGGGCTTGAACCATAACATCCTCAACAACCTCCTCAACAATATCCTCAACAACATGACGGTTTCATCCATAACATCATCCTTAACATCATCAACAACATGATGGTCTTCAAGCATAACATCATCACCTTCATTTCCAAATTTCATTTACAAATTCATCATTCTTCTCATCATCTTTCAAACCATCATCACCAACCTCATCGACTTTCAAACCATCATCACCAACCTCACCAAAGATGCTCATCAACAACATCATTAGCTTCATCGTAATCATCGACCATCATCAAGATCATCAAGATCACCACCCTCATCGTAATCGGACTCTTCATCGTAATCATCATCAACTTCTTTGACCCCACCATCTTTTATCCCCCGTAACTCATCTCTTATAATTAATCTAAAGTCTCTCGTGATAGTGAACATGTAAAATCTTCATATCACCATCGCAGTTTACAACGCCTTTCTTAATTTCAAAAAAATTTTCTCCAACTACCGTAACTGGTTTATCAATTGCATCTTTAATGACCGATATATCACTTCCAATGTTGTCATCCTTCGACTTCTTTTCAACATTCTTGTGAGCATCCTCCCAATCAAAAAACTGAAACACCTTGAATCAAGACGTTCATTCTCATCGTCCGTGGGAATCAAACTTTTACCCTCAACTGAAAAACAATAAGTACACTTTAGTATAACATCTGACAAACATTATACAATTACAATAACAAAAAGATAAAATAAATAAACAAAAACATATATACTGTTAATCAAATATATATAAATCATTAACCAACTAAATACATAAAGGTAACCAAACCGTATATTCTAGTAACCAACTACAATGTTAAGAGTAAACTTCACATGAATAATCAAGAACAAATAATTAATTAAAAAGGTAACAAATTGCATTCTTAATAGTAAACTGCATACCTGTCCAGAACAGAATACTAGCTCATTCAACTTGTCATTTGAAGGGGACTTCACTAGCTCCTTCCATCTACATAAACGGACATCCGACAAGAGATGCTCGTCGTTGCATATACCGCGAGTTTTGAAAGTTGAAATTGTTTCAAACATAAACACTTGAAATACATATGGAAGACCATTCAACTTATACAATTTAATATAATGGTCCTTGTAGAAATTATATGTTGAACCACCACTCCTTCCTTTCTTTATATGCCCCTTCAATGCATTTGACAAAGAATACTTTGTCATTTCAAACGCAACTTTCCCCAAGGAAAACTACTAACATCACCATAACATATAAAATTTACCATTGCAACATCAACAAAATTTTCGTAAAGCTGTTGAAAGAATAAAATTAAACACCAAAAAAATCGGTGACATCCTAATAGCCTTTCATCATCATCATCAAAACGCCTTTCCGAATACCCTACCTATACTATTACGAGTAACAACTTCGCCCCAAAATATTTTTCAATAATCGATTTTGCATGCACTTATATGCACTTATATCATCATTGCCTTGCCATCTCAACCCGTAAATCGACAAAACTCAAATTTCAAACCTAACCCTTTTCTCCCCAAACAAAACCACATCTCACCATCATCCCTTTGGTGAACCTCCTTACAAGAGCATGGTGAATAATCATGAATACATTTGATGCTCACCAAACTCCAAAAATTTCCAAAACATGTTGCCTAAACTTCTCCAAATTGACTTTCATTCAATTTCTTGGCAATAATCATGGGGACTTCCATGTCACACCAATATATTACTTTTCCAAAGAATCTTCTCATTGCATTCCTCATAAGAAAGATCCCATAATCAGTAAATACACAAAACCAAAATTGAACAGTTATTAATAACCAAATATAACAAAATTTATACAAAAAATTTGGTTATACACTAAATCCAATAACCAAATACATACTAACAAGTAACCAAATAATTCAATGATGGTAACCAAACCATTTTTAATGGTAACCAATACATAAACAACCTATACACTAAACTCAATTTATTAAAACATGTATACTAGGCAAAAAATTTAGGATTAACTAAGCATAAACAATACAAAATAAGTAACTAAACTGTAAAAATACAAAGAACTAAAAAATCATATAACAAAGAACCAAACTATAAAATCACAAAGAACAAAAAAAAAAACTAATAAGTAACCAAAACATTAAAAGTTTACAATAACCAAATACATACAAATAAGTAACCAAATAATTATTATTTTACAAGAACCAAATACATACTAATAAAAATTCACAAAGAAACTAACTACATACTAATAAGTAACTAACCCATAAAAGTAACACAATAATATAATATAATATCACAAAGAACTAAATACATACTAATAAGTAACCAAATCATTAAAAATTTACAATTACCCAAATACATACTAATAAGTAACCAAATAATTATATAATGGTAACCATATGAAAATTAAAAATAACACACCTTTAAATTTCTCTGTGTTGAATTATATAATCGGATAAAGACTTGACCTTTGGCCTTAACTACGAAACGCTGCTCGTAATCTAATCGCACTTCGTAATGCTTGATATCACTCATGTATCACCAAATTTATTTTCATTCTTACTCGATTTCAGACATACATCCTTTTCCTTCCCTTCATATCCACAAAGAAACTTCTTCACTTCCTCGATGTAATCACGCCCAATATTCTCTTCCTCTTACCATCCTTCTTCTTTGTATCAACCATTCTATACAAAACATAAAAATAACACAAACCCACACAACAATCAATACTACATTCATTGATAAACAACATTAATATATATAATACGTTAAATTATTTCAAAATAACTAACCTAAAAATATACACGACCGAATCGATCATCAAAGAATAATAAACCAACCGCAACACTTTGTAATCACGAAAATGTAGAACAGTACAATGGTGGTGACGCACAAAACGAAAACCAAAACGAAATGGCTATGAACTTCGATAACAAACAATGGAATAATCTTTGAAGCGATGGTGGCGAAAGCGATGGTGGCGAGAGCGATGGAGATTGTTGAAACACTAAGGAGAGAGAAAAGATGGTTTTAGCGTATAAAGGGTAATATACAAAAACGAAGAGTACATGTTTGCGGTTATCAAGCATTTTAAAAAACATGTCCCATTAGTACCATTAATTCCTTAAATTAAAGACTCATAATTATAGTAATATTGTAAATAAAATTAAAAAAGTGTAATATTTTTGTAATTATTTTATGGGTGTTTTGTTTTTGTAATTATTTTTTAAAAAGTACTAATATATGTAATTAATCCATTATTTATTCAATGGTCTCACAAAATAAATTTCATTTACAAAATTTGTAAAATTTAACGAAAAATAAAAATTTATATTTATTTTAAATATAATGAGTATTTAGAATAGATGTAACGTTCTAAAAATAAAATTGTGGTAATAAATTTAAGGACATTATATTAATTAATACCTAATATATTGAAAAATAGTTTTGAGATTTATCTTGGAGAAACCTCTGTGGCCCATTTAAACTTTAGGATACCTCCACGTAGGGTCCTAAGTCCAGAAATCGCTATATTGACTACTCGCTCTTTTCTATAAGTTTCTTTTAAATTTGTAACGTCCACAAGATACAATACGTATAATTATTTTTATTTTGAATTTGGCAGGATAAGTCATTCACATAGTTTATTTTAATAATTTTAAGCTCTAAATATACATAGAAATTAGACATAAAAATTAGACATAAATATATTTAAATTTTATTTATTTATATTTTAATCCCCCAATAATAAATAAAAATATAAATCTAGAGAGCTCGTAATTTAAGAGCATGTAACATGTCTGTCCTTTATTTTATTTTTCTTTAACTCTGGAATTGGAGTCTAATCATACAAAGTCTCGTGCTTGATCCACCCGTCTCCATGTGAATCTAATTATTTGTGGAAAACATATTAATAAAGAAAATTATCACCCCCACCCCACCGCCAAAAATAAGTTATATTTTGAATATTTTTTTTCTTGTTATCTTGGAAATGTGGAAATTTTTGGGCATGAAATGGGTGGAATTACATTAACAAGGGCTGAATTCTATTTCTCAACTTCCTTTTTCTGTTTTTCAAGTGGTTATAGTTTTTCTTACATATTATAAATTCACATTACTATTTACAAATTAACTAGGATCAAAGTCCAACAACAAAGACAAGCAGAAGAGGTATTAAATGACATTGTTTTGGAACATCTAAAACAGAAAAGAACATTAAAAAAACATGGGCATCAATGTGTGTTATAATAAGTACATCAATCCTGACACTTTCACCACCCAGGCTTAATGTTGACCACATATTCCACTGCCAAAAAACCGTATTTCATTACAAATAATAAATAATCGAGGCATCCCGAGAGAGAGAGAGAGTATAGTAATGGCTAATTACAATGGGCTTAAAATTTTCCCCTATTTCTCCCAAACAAAAACAAACCATAGAATAAAATGAATATATATAGAGAAAACATGTAGGACTTGAAGACGAATAAGAATGATTTTACATCGGCACTGTGATGCAACAAAACTATTCAAGTATGTTGCACTATGGGCTTTCTGCTGGAAGATGACCCAAGCTTCCAATTCCGTAGGCTCGCTTGGGCCTCCACTCAGTTCTTCCCTTCACAATCTCAGCCCCATCCTCAAGTCGAAGCAAATGCTGGCACTCAACTTTGCCAAAGCTAGCCAAATCACCAATTCCTTTCCCCGATACAGAGGTAAGGGAGTCCAGCACACTATCCCTCATGCACTCCCTTCTGTACTCCAAAGTCATGCTAGCAAGCTCGCGACTCTCCAGAACTGAGAGCGGTGCACTCTGCAGCAATCAACATATATTTTCGATTAGATGGCTAGATCAAGGGGTATTCAGAATAAAACATCCTTTTCCAAGTCGCATGGATGTTGAAGAAACGATTACAGCTAGAGATATGTTGACTATAGAGAGAGACACATGATTAAAAAAGTACATATTTGCCAACAAGTATCAATGATCAGGGATCCTTCAGATATTGGTTAATGACATTTGAGACTGAGAAAACAATCTACAACTTGAAAGCAGAAGCAAAGAGAGCTTGCCTTTGTACATTAAAAAAATACATATCTTTAAAAAAGTGAAGCAAAAATTATATCCTTTAAATAATTTCCCTTGGTCTTACAGATGCCGCCAAAATGAGTTATATGCATATGCACATATGTGTGCGTCTACATATTAAATAGGAGCAGGCCACATCTCAAATATCTCAGAAGAGCAGATGGCTCATTTAATCATTTCCAGCTCTTTACTGGTTAAGAAAGATGCCGTTTTAGGAAAGCCAGACTGGACTTGATTATCATTGGTTTGACTACTTTGTAATGTTTTTCTTTTATTATATGTTTTAATTATCAAACTTAACGTGAAAAGTAACAGTTGCAATTAATGAAATGAAAAAAGACAAAATGACACAAATGTATAAGAAATTAAAAATAGAAAAGATTTACCTCAAGTATCCAGCCAACATATTTCACGTTGTTAACATGCTGGTTGATATCCAAATCACTCCATCTTGGCTAAAAAACATCACAAAGGAAGCAGAGCATGAGCAGCAAGGCAATTGTAATACATAAATAGGTAAATAACCTTTCATAAATGAGCAGCAGTGGCTTACAGTTAGACCAGAACGGATATAATCTGCATCACCGTCCGTAAGCTTTGGTAATCGTCTGCTATCTTCATCAACAACAACAGGTGTATCAACAAAATAATTTGCTATTTCAGCTCGGACTTCATCTGGAAGTTTAGATAACTTCCTTGTCTGTTTGTTCATCATTACCCAACAACTGCCCACAACAAATCAAAAGATCCAGTCGTAGTCAGTTAATCCATAAATAAGAAACTCATTCATATCGATCAGCTAAAAAAATTGAACAAAACAAAAGTTGATACTTTTCCCATCCTCGAGTAAACTTCTCTCATAATAGAGTAGATTCTTCAATCATTAAAAAGTTGAATATTTCTTCTAGAGAAATTATATGCATATAATATAATGTTCTGTTAACTTGCAATATATAAAGATGAGACAAATAAAGTGGTCTTGCCGATGAAGCAACCATGGCTACACAGCATTGAGAGAGGCATAGAGACTCTATTACAATAGCAAAAGGAAGCAATAAACCATAGGAAAGAATCATTTATAAAGTCATGACTTGTGAGAATATGGACTGGATGAAAGGGCTTAAACAGCACAAGTTCCAACCTGGAAGCTCTAGTCAATATTTCGCCAGTACTGTAGTCACGAAAAAGCCAATCACGCCGCATACCATTCTTCCCAGATGCAGCTACCCAAGTATCTACTTGAACAATATCACCCCTGTAATATATTGAAATAACGCAAAGAAAACAGACAAACAATCAGCTCCAAATGATAAATAATAATTGTCCAATTCCATAATATGACATTTTATAGAACAAGTTTTTTCCTTATCAGCAGCTATATAATGCAATGCATACGATTAAAAATAAACTAGTCGACATTAGATTCAGCATCCACAAACAAAGCTAAACTCCATGGATGTGACAATCTTTGTGCAGCAACAGATAGTTGCATTTGAAAACTATTCCTAGATAACAGAACTATCAAAATAGCTTTGCGTTCACTGATTAGACTTTGGTTGAGCTTCTTACTGTTCCCCATTGCAGTATTCATTCCATTTAATTTAACAAACATTGTTCATGTGTGCAGATACGGGGGTGCAACATGGGGAAACTAGAGTTCAACAAATCTTGGAAAATGGGGATTCAGGTGCAATGGGAATAGAACACACACACATACACATAAAATTACACAATAAAAAAATAGTTTTCTATTTTATTTTAATATTAGTGAAACTATATGGGTGGAATTTGAAATGTACCAAACTTTAGGACTACCAACGGATTTATAAAGTACGTTTAAGGTACTTATTACTCCCTCCATCCCAGGATAAAAGTCCTAATTGACTTTTTGTGCATATTAAGAAAGAGGACAAAATGACAAAATTGTCCATATTTAAATTCTCATTTAATTGCATAGTTTTCTGTACATTACTAGTGATGCTCCATAAATATGCATAGAGAATAGAAATATAACATTTAATAATAAGGGTATTATAGGCAAATTATTATAAAAAATAGATCATTTAAGGTAAGTATACATTTAACTTGGGACTACCTGAAATAGTAATAAAGAATAATTTGGAAATAATAAATAATAACATAACATAAACATTGCTTCAGTTGCTTCGTTTGCACCATCAATAGCATCAATGGAGGCCAAAGAGAGTCAGAAAAAGCTGAGATCCATTTGGCCCTAATCGAGGTTGGTAAAGCCCTGACTACTCGCCGGCATACCTTTCTCCCTCTCCATCTCTCGCCAAGTTGCCGTGTAGATTGATGTTATCTGTCTCCAATCTCTCTCCTGCAATTACAGACAATTTGTGTCTATGGACTTGAAGGCTGAAGCTTTCTCTTCTTTCATTGACACAGTCCATCTAAGATCTAATATTCTGTATACTAATTTGGTAACCTATGCAATTATTTTACCCATTTTGCCAAATCGGTTGACCTGCGATTTGAGAATACAGAAATTGCCGCATCACTGCGCAATCCAGCACACCCTGGTGTGTGCGTTGCCTATCTGCTGCATCCCTACTTCCTAGGTATCAAACAACAATTTTTCCATAAAGACTATTAAAGTAATATTGCAGTAAAATGTGATTATTTTGTATATAATTGATCATTGCACGCGGATTGATTTCAATATGTTGTTTTCATATTTTATTGTGAAAAAACCATCTTTCAATTGCAATCTTCCCAGTACCTGTTCAACGAAGCATTAATACTAAAAGGGGGGGAAGGACATACTTTACTGTTTTTTTAAACGTACCTTTTAATACAAATCATGTCTTTCTGGATATAATCATGATGTTTATAAAGGTTGCCTCGAACCAAAACCCCTCCCCAAAAACACCGTTTACTTATTAGTTGTTACGACAGAAGAATTTAAAGTTTTCTTATATTTGTCATCCGACTCCAGATTTTGAGCCTCTGTGATGCAGGATAAATCCGTGAAGGAAAACGTTAAAAGGAATGGCTACATAAAAATGCAAAACTTTCAATAAGCTAATATAATATAAAGCCCCTTCCACGCTGTCATGTCACAATGATGGAAGTATGCAACCTACTGTAAAGGACCACGGCCTAATTCTCCATTTGGTTTTCAACTCTTCAAATGGTCTCAAGTATCTCAAGACTACTTAAAATTTTAGATGGCAGTATTGGCTGTTTTCCAAAAGCCTGGAAGGTGTTGGTAACAAAATTATTCTCATATATTAGAATTATAAGGCACTGCGATGAATGTTCCACTAAAATAGATGTTATGCAAATTATAAAAGGCAAGATATGTTCACACAAAACGTACCATGCTAGTAGAAGGTATATTCGTGGAAATGAGGTTTGGCTTACCAAGTAGGATATCGATCAACCATGACCTGCATCTTGGTGACCACCCATATCAGGTTCCTTTTACACATCTCTGGTGTAGAACCAAAGCCATCCCCCAGGAGTCCAGCATTCTTTACATGGTTAAGGGCCGTTTCCTGCAGAAAGAATTCTAAGTTGTAAATGAAATAAACACCATTATACATTCTAATCAGCAGATGGGGAAAAAAAATTGAAACATGCCACGCATTTTGCTATAGACATATAGGGTTAAATTAAATCAGCTAGGCGAATAGCACAAAAGTTACTCATGTCCAAATCATAAGATGATGGAGAAGGCTCAAATGTACCTGCAAATGATTCATTAGTGTCTCTACAGACGCAGTCCGATCAGCCCCTATTTCATAGGATCTAATAGAGAAGTTTTGACGGAAAACCATTCCATCCTGAACAATTCTCCCCAAACCAAAAGGGTCAGTGAGCATATCAGGCCTCTTTGGCTTCCAATCAAGCATCATCCATTGCTTCTCTGCAGCTAAGAAAATGGTCGTGATAGCTGCAAGGAGCATGCTCCAATCAGGTAACTGATTAATAAAAGTTCTTGCTGGAGGCGAAGAAGAAATTTCATCATCAGTCTTGAAGTTTTCCATCACACCAATTCTTGTACCGTTTACCTTCGGTGGGGCTTGTGCATTGGCCTTAACCTTCAAACCCCCAGAAGAAACAGATTTCGACCTAATTCCTCGTGCATCCACACTTGCAGGAAGGCCTCCAAGCTGTCCAGTGGTCTTTGCACCTGTGTCTGGTGTCGGAGAAGCAACTGAAAAGAATGCAGAAGTAGCGGACGTAGCAACCATGGCTAAGGTAAATAGTCAATTGCTCGAAAAAAGTGTTGGGTCCTAAGCCTGTGGCCTGGATAAGATTAATTTTAAGAGACTACTGAAAGATTGACATGGCTGTCTCTTCTGCAAGAAACAATTATCAGCTCATATAATTCCACACTCAAAGAAAAGCAATCAAGCAGCTCTAAATTGAAGAAATGTAGCACTAAAATACAAGCTTATGTTTCACTCTTTTGCCCTAAGCAATATTAAAATATGATTTTCTACAATTTTGAGCTAAAAATGGTTGATTGACAGCCAACCAATGGTAAGAAAATTTCCAAGACAGAAACTTTATCCAACAAGACACTTCTCAGCCCTTCATTAGATAATTAAAGAGCGAAAATTCATTTCATAAATGGTAATTACTACTTTGCCTCGGATTTCTAATATACAAATGGATAGTTAGCAAACTTTAAAACCAAAATGAAAAATTAAATAGAAATAAATAGATAGAGGGGGAGGGAGAGATTTAATACACTAATGAAACAAAAATTAATATAAGCATGAAATTTAACAAACTATAACTGGTAAATCTGAATACGAAGAAAACAGATAGAATCAACAAAAAGGCTTTACACGTGCATAGCAAAAGCAGAATAGATCTAAGAAGAAAGCACGGGACCTAAACCACTTTTTACATCACATTTTTCATCCACATTCTACCGCAAAGTACAATAAATTCGTCGTAAAAACACAGATCAGACTACAAATGAAAAATCAGAAGAAAAAAAGTAGGGAAATGCAAGCACATACCTTGATTCAGCTCAAAAAATTCCAGACAGAGAAAAAAGTACACACACATACAAAATCGTAAATGCGTTGTATAGAAAAAGTGAGCCGCTGGATTTCCCGTTGCGATTGAGCTGTTATTTTTTCTGTTTGCGTTTATAGTGATTTCTATAACTTCCGGAAGGATTGGAAATGTTTAGAGAGAGGAGTGAATATATAAAGCAGGGGAAGGGGGGCGGGGGCATCAGGGATTTTGGCTTTCCAGCGACTCTCTCTATACTATCCACCTGGCTTCCTCCCGCCGAGCCTATTAATTTCCACTCTCCTCCTTTTATTTACCTATTTGCCCTCCTTAATACTCCGTTAATATGCTTTTTTATTATCTGCCTTTTTGGAATCTAATTCTACATTATTAATTGGCATGAAACTTATTCTACTTTTTTACAATTAAATGTGTATTTAGATGTATATTTTGAGTGTGTACATAAATATATTTTTAATTAAAAAAAATACATTAGACATTATTGAATGTTTATTCGACACATTTATATTAGACATTTTCAAATTACTTCTTATTGTGTTTTTTAGGCCGTAATAGTATTTGTAAAGAAAAGTGATACCAAATTGAGACAGATACCAAAATCAATAATTAAATAATTTTTTTCGGTGTTTTTTTAGGCTTTAATAGTATGAAAATTAATATTTTCACATGATTTTTTGATATTTTTACATTAAAAATATCACTATAGATTCTATAACGATAATTTTTATCATCGCTATACATCTATAGTGATATTTTTCATATAAAAATATCAAAAAATCGTCTACAAATTTGCTAATAGTATTTGAAAATAAAAGTCAATAGAAAAGAGAGACCGCCAATTTGAGGAGACACATACCAAATAATATGTAAAGTCAAAAGTAGGTTTCTTACGCGCACTTAGATTGTCCCACAACTCTCTGTGCATATATATTAATCGGTTCGTTTAGTAGTCCTCACTATTGTTGTAAAATAATATATCAATAATTATGATGAGAATTTATTTATATATAGATATTGTCTAGATGGCAATATCTGTATTTAAACTCACAGTTTTACTATTGTAATAATAAAATTGTAGTTATTTCTGTACCGTGTATTGACCACTCAGAATGGGTGATGTAGACCTATTTTGGGGGTGTCACGGTTGGTATCGAGCTTAGGGATATGATCTCCTAGCGGAGATCGGGGAATAGAACTAGGGTTGGAGAGACGAGTAAATCCTTCGCCTAGTGTGTCCTACCTAAGCTTATTTGTTAGTTGGTCAAGATATATATTGATATTATGTGATATATTGATTTTCTTAATTAACCCTTGTTTTATGGCGATGATTTGAGAATGTCGATTGAGAATATTAACATGGAAATGAGGCCAGTAGAGCCTTTTGTCTCACCAACGAGGAGAAACGTCTGACAGTCGGTAATGTTCTCTCCTGTGAACAACACCACGGAGGCGAGATGATGAGCGAGGGGATGTTTAGAAGCTTTTTGCGATTCATGCAAAATCGGATGGGAGACTCGTGTTCAAAACATAGGAGAAATGATAAAGAATTTCACGGGTTGTCACAATGAGCGATTCGAAAGAGTTGGGACCACCAGAATTTAAGGAAAAGCGGATCCGATCATGGCGGAAACATGGGTCAAGCAAATTACCAAGATATTCGATGTCTTGGGATGCACGGAGAACATAAGGTTCCATTTGCCACTTTTATGTTAAAGTGGCGAAGCGAATTCTTTGGTGGGAGTCTGCAGTGCGTACCATCCATCCGCATTCGGCGTGTCTTGGGAGACGTTTGAAACTATTTAATGACAAATACTTTCACGAAAGTATTATTATCGTATGAAGGAAGTGGAGTTTATTAGGCTGGAGCGAAACAACATGGCGGTGTCTCGATGCGAAAGCGAAGTTTGCGAGTTATCCGTGTTTGCACCTCATTTGGTGGAGAATGAGGAGCGTATGACGCGGATGTTTCGAGGTTTGAAACCCGACATACGTCGATATCTCATCTCTCATAAATTTTCTCTTTATTCAGATGTTGTTAATAGGGCTCAATTGTTAGAAGCGAGATAACTTGATGCTGATCGGCCGAGGTACCACAATTAGGATCATCTGGGAGATAGCGAGCTTAACAAAACAACAATAACCATGGAGAAAGAAAAAGACGGACAAAATGGTAACCACTCGGTGGTAATCATGGCCATGAAAATAGAAGAAGCGAGTCGGGAGGAGATTTTAAAAGAGGAGATTTAACAACGACCGTATGAAAGACGACGGTCTGCGTGAGAATTGGTTCTAAGGGAGGAGAATCGACCACCGGTCATATCTTCTAATCACGCGAAAAGAGGGACATATCACCAAACCGCCCAACGATTTCGGTATCTTATAATTGTGGAAAGGAAGGACATATCGCTCGAGATTACCTGATAGCGAAACCTAGTTCAATGAGGAGACGGTGACTCAAAAGATCGTCCCAGAAAAATCAAAAGTCAATCGGTTCTGGAAGAAGCGTTTGTTGTGACTGGTCAAAATCGAGGAACCCAAACGAGGTGATCACGGGTAAGCTATTTATAAATTCTTGTGAACTTTATACTTTACTGAATCTACCGTCTTTACCCATTCATTTATCTCTCTACTTGTGCTCAACGATTAAACTTGACTCGGGAGAAATTAGACTTTGACTATCTCATGGAAACTCCGTTAGGAGAAACTTTCATCACATCCACTGTTTATAAATCTTGTTTGATTCAAGTTGGCACCATCACCTTACCATTGACCTTATCTATTTAAAGATACTTGCTTTTGATGTGATTTTAGGGATTGATTGGTTAACTACTCATCATGCCAAAATTGATTATTTTAAATAAGGTTGTTAGCTTTCATATTCCTAAACAACTTTGTTATGCAATTCAAGCAACTAAACCATTAAAATCGATCACTATCATATCTAATCATAAAGCTATTCGTTTATTGAAAAGCGGATGTCAAGCTTTCTTAGCCCATGTTATGGATTTGAATAAAGACACGTCAAAATTGAATAATATTCTGTTGTTATTAACTTTCCGGACGTATTTCTGAAGAACTTCCTGGTACCCCCGAACATGAAGTTGAATTCTTTATTGACCTTGAACTTGATACAAGCCCATTTCTAAAACCCCATATCGAATGGCTCTATTGAACTTGAGGAGTTAAAGGTCCAACTACGAGAATTGTTGGACATCGGTTTCATTCGTCCTAGTACATCTCCTTGGGGTGCTCTGTGCTTTATTAAGTAAAGAAGAAAAGACGGGAGTATGCGACTTTATATTGACTATCGGGAATTGAACCATGTCACCATCAAGAATAGGTATCCTCTACCTCGTATTGATGACTTGTTTGACCGATTCTGAGGAGCACAATTCTTTTCAAAAATCGATCTTCGTTCTGGATATCATCAGCTGAAGATTAGAACTGAGGATATTCCAAAGACTGCCTTCAGAACTCGGTACGGGCATTACGAATTCTTAGTCATGTCTTTCGGATTGACTAATGCTCCTGCGGCTTTCATGGATATGATGAATCGAGTATTCAAAGAATATTTGGATAAATTCGTTGTTGTCTTTATTGATGACATCCTCATATATTCCAAAAGCCGTGAAGATCATGAGCACCATTTGAAGTTTTGTACTCCAAAGGCTTCGTGAAAACAAGCTTTATGCCAAGTTAATGAAATCTGAGTTACGGCTTGAGGAAGTAGCATTTCTTGGGCATGTGGTGTCAAAACATGGAGTATCTGTTAACTTGAGAACGAAGATTGAAGCAATACAAAGTTGAGAGCAACAAGTCGGTGGTGAAGTCGTAGCTTTACGGGCTTAGCCGGTTATTATCGGAGATTCGTAGAAGGGTTTTCTAGAATCGCTACTCCATTAACCAGATTAACTCGGAAGGATACAAAATTCATTTGAAGGCGAAGAATCGAGAAGAGTTTCCAAGAGCTTAAGATGAGACTTATTTGACTTTGTTACAACAATACCATCCTGTGCGGATGGATTTGTTATCTCTGACGATGCTTGAAGCAAAGGGTTAGGATGTGTTCTCATGCAACGTGGGAAAGTCATAGCCTTTATGCCTCGCGACAACTTAAAGAATATGAGAGGAATTATCCTACTCATGATCTAGAGTTAGCGTGATCGTTTCGCTAAAAAGATATGGAGGCACTTATCTATTTGGGGAGAAAGTGGAGATATATTGAGGACCATAAAAGCCTTAAAATATTTCTTCACTCAAAAAGAACTCAACATCTGCGGCGACGTTGGCTCGAGCTATTGAAAAGACTACGACCACACTATTCAATACCATCTGGAAAAGTGAGCGTGGTAGTGACGCGCGTTAAGAAGATCATATGCAGAACGAGCGAGTGCGATGATGTCAAGTATCGCGTAGAGACAACTTTAATATAAAAGTTAAGGTTGCTTTCGAGCCACCGAATCTTGGAATGATGCGTATAAAGAAGAAAGTACAAGAAGGTCTTTCCTAAGGCGAGAATTGATGAAGAAGGAATACTTGAGTCCACTCCGGACTTTGTGTTCTAACGATTACGATTTGAAGTACAAGATCATGATGGAGGCACACAATACACCATTTGCAATTCATCTTGGAAGTACCAAAATGTATCGTGATCTTGACGTATACATTTTGGTGGAACAATATGAAGAGAGAGATTGCAAAGTTTATCTCAACATGTTTAACTTGTCAACGTGTAAAGGCGAATCATCAAGTGCCTAAGGGACCATTGCAACCACTTGAGATTCCGAAATGGAAGTGGAACACATTACCATGGATTTAGTTACTGGTCTTCCCACGGTTTCTCAAGGCATAAATGCTATTTGGGTTATTGTTGATAGATTAACCAAGTCGCACATTTCTTGCCGACATCTGGAGACTTATTCTCTTGAACGTCTTGCTAGTATGTATGTAAATGAGATTGTGAGGTTGCATGGCATGCCAAGTATCCATAGTTTGAGATCGTGACCCAAGATTCACTTCAAGATTTTGGTTTAGCTTGCAAAAAGCTATGGGTGCAGTTTTATTCGATTCGGCATACCATCCTCAAACAGACGGACAATCGAGAGGACTATTCAAACTCTTAAAGATTTATTAAGACTTTGTGTCCTGAGACTTCAAGGGCGATTGGGATAAGTATTTACCATTGGTGGAATTCTCCTACAACAACAGCTTATCGAGCAAGTATAGGTGTGGCTCTATATGAAGCATTATATGGACGAAAGTGTCGCTCTCCATATATGTTGGGATGAGGTGGGTGAAGCAACATTGTTGGGACCCGAGTTAAAATGCGTATGACTCACCGAAAGATCCAAATGATTCGACAACGTATACAAAACGGCACAGGATGAAACAAAAGAGTTATGCGGATCTTCATCGAAAGGGCGTGAAATTTAGTATAGGGGATCATGTATTGTTGCGTGTTGCCCCATGGAAGGGAGTTACAAGATTCGGGAAGAGAGGAAAGCTCGATCCACGATTTATTGGTCTATTTCAAATTCTTGACCGAGTAGGTAATGTAGCCTATAGACTCGCGTTACCTCCAGTATGTCTCGTGTTCATAATGTGTTTCACATATCCGTATTTCAGTAAATATGTGAAAGACCAAACCACGTTATTGAGTTAGAAACCGGACGAGATAATAGAAGAGACTTAACGTATGAGAGAGGTACTGTCAAGATCTTGGATAGGAAGGAGCATGTCCTACGCACGAAGGTCATACCACAATTAAAGTTTTGTGGAGGAACCATGCTATAGAGGAAATGACCTGGAAATTATAAACAGAAATGAAAGCGAGGTATCCTCACCTTTTCGAAACACCAGGTACGTATGTCAATTTTGAGGACGAAATTTCATAAGGAAGGGAGGTTGTAAGACCCCAAATAATTAATAAATGAAATTTAATTTCCTCTATTTATTATTTTGAAATAGTAAGGGTTGATGTGATTAATGTGGATAGTTATGGGTAAAATACGCAAATATTTCAAAATAAGCAGTGGTTATAAAATATTCATTGTTGTTTGAGAATATTAGTTTGGTGGTGGAATATTAAATGCTGTCGGAGAATATTAAATGCGACGAGTAGCGACCATGTGTGGGCCCCATAACGAGCGATTGGAGGAAGAAAACGACAAATATAAGTTGTTTAAAAATTACTACACGTAGTTATTCTGGTTTTACTGCTGTTGGTTGGAATACCCGGTGGTTAAAACATGTCTGGCGTTGTGCTTGAAGATACTTTGCAGTATTGCACCAATTATTGACTCTTACGTGAAGAAGCACTTTACTCAATAATGGTTACGATAATTCTTGTTCGATATTTATTTTATTGGTTCAATAATTGTTGCGTTGATATTTTATATTCTTTGTTGTTTGATAATTGTCATTCACAAGTATTTTTCATTATCGAAGCAATAATTCATATTATCTGAATAATATTATTAGATAACATTATTGGCAATGTCTAGAAAGTTACATCTAATGAGAGGTTTGGTCACCTAATTGCTTGCAGATGAGAGAAATTCTTATTGAAAGCCCCCTTTCTCACGAAGGAGCGCACGATTGTCGATATTGTGATTACATAATATTATTTGTGAATAATTAATTATTGATTCATATGATGAGGAAAATATTGATTTTATATGGATATAGATGGAGAAAATTTTTAATGTGACAATTGTTAAAAATTAAAATTTTATCTTTTACGATAAAATAATTCATTTAAAAATATTATTATATTTTTAATAATATAATAATGGTGATATTTTTACAATGAATGTGTGATATCTGACGAGTATCTGAGGAGAAAGAGTATTTTTGTTGCAATAAATGTTTAAAACATGTTAAACATGTCTGTGGACCCATTTATTGATTTGAAATTTGATTTTAACTTTGAAAAATCGCTTTCGTTTATAGATTTCGGTCATTTCTGTTGGGAATTTGGAAAAACTTTCTTCTGCAAAGTTGTAGAGAATTGAATTTCCTATAAAAACTCGCGAGATTCTATTTTTCTAACAAAATAGCTATTTAGTATGAATTATTGAAGTTCCGAAGAACCGAAATAATTGATTTTTAAAAGTTTAAAATATTTAAAATAGGAAAAACGTTTTTTGTGTTGATTAGCCTCATGAAACACATGCTAGTGGCTGAATCGGATGATTCAAAGTTAATGCGTGAGAAATTGTAATATATATAATATTATTATATTAAATTTTACGCTTTGGTGTTCTAGCATTTTCCTATAAATAGGGTCTTGGGTTAGAATTGAAAATTACACCAAAATTGAAGTTTTCTCTCTCTATATTATCGAGCGTATTCTTGTGAGTATTTTGAGTATACTTTGAGTATTGCTATACTGGTGCAAGTTCAGTTATAACTTTATATCCGATTATTCCAAATGGTAAAATCTTGTCTTTCGAGGTAAGGGATATTATTTTTTTAAGTAATGATATTATTTCTTCAATATCATTATCTTTGAAATATTGATCTGAAGTTTTAATCAAATTTGGAACTTTTAGTGAGCGGGGTTACTTATTCACGTTATCTCGACCTTTATTCACGAATACGGCCTTTATTCATCGAAAAATAAAAAATCTCTTTTTCGTCTAAAATATCTATTATGGATACTAGCTTTGATTGTATCCATGTTTTGATCATTCTTGAATTTTATACCACTATTGTAAGACCCCAACTTATTATAAATAAAATTGAATTTTCCTTTATTCATTATTCTAAATTAATAAGGGTTAATTTGATATAATGCTTTGGTTATGGGTGAAATGTGCAATTTTTGTAAAATAAGCAAGTGGTTATAAAATATTCATTATTATCGGGGAATATTAAGCTTGGTCGTGGAATATTCTTTTTTATCCGAATATCCGTCTGACAGTATGATCATTTATGGGCCCCATAACGAGAATAAGCTGTCGGATGAGGAAAACAGCAGTATGTGTTTTATAAATAACGACGTAATTATTCACAATTAACACTTTGTTGGGTTACACAGTGGTGAAAATACGATAATATCATGGTTGGTTTGGCGATGGCCTTGCGGTATTACATAAAGATTGTTGAATTATTGATCCTTACGTGAAGGCCTTTACTCAATAATTATTCTGATGAATTCTTGCTCAATATTATATTGATTCAATAATTCTTTGCGTTGATATTTTGTATCCTTTGTTGTTTGATAATTGTCATTACACGTATTTTCCATTATCAAATCAATAATTCATATTATTTGAATAATATTATCGAGATAACATTATTGGCAATGTCTAGAAAGTTACGTCTAAGGAGAGGTTTGGTCACCTAATTGCTTGTGTAGGTAAGGAGAAATCCTTATTGAAAGCCCTCTTTCTCTGGAGCGGCACGGTTGTCGATCTTGTGATTCTCGCATATTATTTTAAATAATTAATTATTGATTATTATGATAAAGAAAATATTTATTTTATGTGGATATAGATGGAAAAAATTTTAATGTGACAATTGTTGAAAATTAATATTTTATCTTTTTCTTGATAAAATAATTCATTTAAATATATTATTTTAATAATATATTAACGGTGATATTTTTACAATGAATGTGGGATATATGAGTATATGAGGAGGAAGAGTATTTTTGTGACATTAAATGTTTAACACATGTTTTGTGTCGGTGGACACAATTCTTGACCGAAAATTGATTATAGACTGTAAAATCGTCCGTTTATGGGTTTTGGTCAATTTTTGTTTGGAATTTAGAAAAACTTCCTTCTGCAAAGTTGTAGACAATTAAAATTTCTATGAAAATCGTGAGTTTTGAATTTTCTGATAACCGAGCTATTTTCTACGAATTATTGAAGTTTCTGAGAATAAAATGATTTTTATTAATTTATGGGTGGGACCCACTTTTTTGGTTGGTGGAATTAGCATGTGGTCAACTGGAAATTTTTCCAAGATGGTGGTTTGGTCTTGGTCTTAATGAGCATACGTAGAGAATGGGTAAATAAAAAATAATATTTTATTATTTTAGTCTCCTTTGGCGTTCTAGCATTTTCCTATAAATAGAGGGTTAAGTTAGAATTGAAAATCATACCAGAAACTAAGTTTTCTCTCTTTCTCTCTCTATATTGTCGAACGTATTCTTGTGAGTATATTTTGAGTATTGCTTATCGGTGCGAGTTTACATCGACCTTATCTGAAAATTCAATCAAATCTACGGTTATTTTGAGGTAAGGGATGTTGTTTCTTCTTAAATGATATTATCTTCTTCAATATCATTATCTTAGAAATATTGTTCTGAACTTTTTATCAATTTGGAACTTTTTCATGTAGGAGTTCTTATTCATGAGTTCTTATTCACGGAGTTACTATTCATGAGTCTTATTCACAAGTTCTTATTCACGAGTCTTATTCATTAAAGTCGTGATGATGTTTTTGTGAAATTTCTATCTTTTGGTGTCTTGAGATACTATTCACGTGTATGGTAGCTTTATTCACGTATCGACCTTATTCACGAATCTGACCTTATTCATCGAAAAATGAAATTTCTTCTTTTTGTCCAAAATATCTATTTTGGCTACTATCTTTGATTGTATCCATGTTTTGATCGTTATTTTTGAGTTCTGCTTTAAAATCAGTTGTTATGAAGTATTATTGATCTTGGACAAACTGTTGTTTACGAATTCCTAATATTTGTCCTTCTATCTCATTTGGATTCGTTCTTAAAAATATTTTTCATCATCCTCGGTCCTTAATGGTGATACTTGATGAATATCTTTGGCTGTAGTGCAAAGATGAGCGATTAATCGATGAATATCTTTGGCTTGTAGTGCAAAGATGAGCAGGTGTTGAGATGAACATGACCCATTGGTGATTTAAATGAATATCTTTGGCACCTGTAGTGCAAAGATGAATATTGATTGTTATTCTGAGGATAAAATATTGATGATGGACTTTTAAACCTTAGAAGGCAATGAGAATTCTTTCTCTACGTGACTCTTCAATGGATTCTTTGCTTCATTTGCATTTGTTGATCTAAAACTTGTTGTCTATTGTATTACTATTAGATTTTTCCTGTTGAAGACTAACGATAATTTGTTGTATATTATCTTAGTCGTAATATTCTTCTTTGGGCTAGTTGAGCTCACCCTTTTCCTTGTTGTTCCATTTTAACTTCTCGGGAGGTGAGAAACGTGGCGAGGATCGAGTCGGGTATGGAATGAAGGTTACTGAGAGAGTTGTTTAGTAGTCCTCACCATTTTGTAAAATAATGTATCAATAATTATGATGGGGATTTATTTGCGTGTGGATATTATCTGAGGCGACAATATCTCGTATTTAAACTCACGGTATGTATTGTAAGTATTTCACACGACATTTGTATTATTGAAGTTGTAGTTATTTACGTACCATGTATTTGGCGACTCGAGAATGGGTTGGGTGGAATGGACCTATTTTGGGGGCGTCCAACTATGATTATTTTTGAGGTATTTTTGGGCGTGGATAAAACAAAGTACGAATCCTTAATCCTTAATCTTTGTCATTTTGTTTCACTTTGGATTCGTTTTAACTTTAAAAATATTTTCATCATCCTCGGTCTTAAATGATGATATTATTGAATATCTTTGATGCGTAGTGCAAAGATGAATGATTTATGATGAATATCTTTGGCGTATAGTGCAAGATGAATGATTTCGATGAATATCTTTGGCCCGTAGTCTGAAGATGAGCAGTGTTTAGATGAACATGACCAATCGGTGAATGTCCTTGGCTTTTGTAGTGCGAGAATGAATATTTGATCCCGGATATATATATTGATTGATGTTACGGGATAAAAAATAGGCGATGAACTTTAAAATTCATACATAGAAGATAGTAGTTTGCATTCTCTACTTAACTCTTCTAATGAATTATTATTTCATTGCGAATATTGATTTAAAACTTGTTGTCTATTGTATTCTATTATATTTTTCCTGTTGAAGACTAACGATAATTTTGTTGTATATTATCTTAGTCATAATATTCTTCTTGAAATTAGTCGAAACTTACCCATTTCCTTTTTTTGTTCATTTTTCTTCTTAGGGAGGCGAGAATATATAAAAGTGCAGTCGGGGTATGGAATGAAGGTTCTAGGAAGAGTTGTTTAGTAGTCCTCACCATTGTTGTAAAATAATGTATCAATAATTATGATGAGGATTTATTTGTATGTGGATATTATACAGATGGCAATATCTCGTATTTAAACTCACGATTTACTATTGTAATAATAAAGTTGTAGTTGTTTTACATCACAGTGTATTGACAACCTCGGAATGGGTGATGTAGGCACTTATTTTGGGGGTGTCACAACAAATATACCCCATCTCGAATCGTGTGTCCAATTAACAAAAAATGATTAATATGAAATTATTTTTTTATATTAGTATTTTATTAATTAATTGATTAATTTATTAAAAAAATAACTTCATACTAGCCGGATCCAATTAGCATATCTACAATCACCCATGTATCATTGTAGTAGATATCAATTCAGCTCCCAAAAGTAGAAAAAGAATAAAAGATGTTACTCTAAATCGGGAGAAAACATAATTCCATGCAAAAAAGGATAAATATATAATCTTACAAAGAGACAAAATACAAACCAAATAATTAATTATGAGGTAGGGTAGGGTAGGGTAGGGTAGGACTTATCTCTATACAATTCCATCCATCTAGGATTTGAAGAAATCTTCATCATGCATATATATTGACATTGACCCCAAAAATAGGATGAGGAGTGTTGAGTGATAAAAACCAATGATTGAACCAACCAGCCAGCCAGCCAACAAATTGCAAAAGTTTTGGGTTTTAATAAATTTATTTAATTTTTTGCCCTTGCAAAAGTTTTGTTCAAGCTCATGTTTTTTTAATTGTATAAAATAGCCTCGTTTATAAAATTGAAAATTATATCTTTATTTCCGAATTTGGGGAGTGTTTACTAGTATTTGTTAATTCTTTCTAAAATGAAAAAAAAATATTAACAAATGAGACCTCTTTTTTGTTATAGCATAATTTAAGTGGAATAAAATTAAGGTGTTTTTTTTTGTGGCAAAAATACACCCCAACTCCTACAAAGAATACTATGATTAATTTTCATTTTTGTCCATAATAGCTAGATTTACTCTAACAAAAATTTAATCAATGTGATCTCTTTTTATTTATTTTTTTAATTAGAAGTGAGCATTCGGTTATTAACCGAATCGAATAAACATTTCAGATATAATTAAAAATTGAAATTTAACTGTTTTAAGTATCCGAATTATTAATCAAAATATACGATAATCGAATAACTGAATAAGTTACTCGGTTAATAATTAAATTTAATGATTTACAACTTATGCATAAATTAACAGCAGGAAGATGAAAAATACTATGCAATAAAACTCTGGTTGAAACATGACCACAAGGTAACGAACAACTGAGAAATTTTATTTACTAGCTAGATATAAATATTATGTGAAATTTTAACAAATAGAGACCACTCGAGCAACAAAGTTGAAGCCAGAAACTCAGAAAGTATTGCACTGATTCCTTGATTACACAACGTTGAAAGGGTAGTTAAGGTCTCAATCTTCACAAATGGTTGCGTGAACAATTATGTTACCCAACTAACTACATCAACAAATACTTGGTGCAAGCTATTAAGAATAGGACTAATTAAAAAATAAATAAAATTGAATAATCGAATTGAATCGAATTTTTTCAGTTATTCGATTATTTTTTAAAATTTGGTTATATTCAATTTTAGGGTTCGGGTTTGATTTTGAATTTTTTATTGTTCAATTAACTGAAATAAAAAAACAATTCAAGTATTAAACATCTCAGATAAGGAAACAAATCTATTTCCATTCTCATAAACTTTGCCCCTTCCTTTTCTACCCACCGCTTTCTCTCTCCACCAATCACAAGCACATTGTTGTCCTCCACCTGAACCTTAATATCCCCCAATTTCAGCCCCAACATATCCATGATGAAGGAGTATGAGTTAGCGGGTGTCGCCACCATGGTCTTGACCTCGAGGACGTAGGAGCGGCTGGGGTGACTGGCAACGTCCTTGATGTCATCGGCGGTGACGGAGTCGTCCAGGATCTCAGCCTTCAACTCTTAGATCTGCTCTCGATCTAGATACTCCCTCAGCCCTTAACCTCCATATTTGTTCTATATATATATATATATATATATATATATACACACACGGTCCGGATCTTAAGTTCACCTCTTATCTAACATACCTTGCTCACCCCCTTTAACGACGGACCGGGCGACGATTCTATCCGTCATTATATATATAGAATCATCGTCATAACTTTTAGCGACGAACAACATATAGCGATGGACCAAATCGCCGTCCCATTCAAATCATTAAAGGAAAAGTGAGCAAGGTATGTTAGATAAGGGGTGAACTTAAGATCCGGATCAGATATATATATATATATATATATATATATATATATATATATAGAGAGAGAGAGAGAGAGAGAGAGAGAGAGAAATGACGGATCTAAAGCATATCTCTTAAATAGCAGTATACCTTTATTAAAACTACATCGTTTTAATAAATTTGTAAATATTCTGTAAATATGTAACCACTTGCGTACTTTACAAAATTTGTATATATTACCCACAGCTATAACATTATATCAAATTCACACCATAATATTTAAAAATATATTTCGAGAAAAAATAATCTTTATTCATAAAAGTTGGGGTCTTACAAACAATATGCGCTGTAATAATTTACAGGCTACTCTACCATATTACAACATATTGTTACTAAGAGTAGATCAATCATATTACAACATATTGTTAACAAAGATCATAGTAATATTACAATCATAAGAAACATTAAAAGATACTCTACCAACATTGTGCGATTTCGGTTTTATGTGTGCGGTTTTGACTAGTAACCAAACCGGAATTGTAAATTTGGTTTTTCAACCCATCTAAAACCTTCATATACGCCGGAACCGTTGATTGGTGCTGTTTTAATTGATGTGATTTGTGCCTAAATACTATCATGCATGTTACAAGTATTACATTTTTAATTAATATTAAAAAACAGTAAATAAATTTATTAAAAATCGTCATTTTAGAAATGAGAGGAGTAGTAGTGGGTAACTAACTGGCCAATTTATGTATCAATCAATCTCTTTCAGTATCCAATTCCTAATAATCAGAGAAAGGAAAACAAACAAGTAATGAAATTGAATTAATTTGGTTAGCTAGCTAGCTAGCTATCTGTTTATTTAAAGATTTGTAGTGCTGGGTAGATCATGGGTTGTTGAGCTACTAGATATATATATATATATATATATATATATATATATATATATATATATATATATATATATATGCATTCATATCTCTTCTCTCTCATTCACGTTATCGAGCCAGCCGACGTTACACTCTTCCACTAGGGAAGAGACTGTGCCGGTGAACCTGGCTGGTGGTGGTGTTAATTTCTTGTTTGAAGCTCTACATAAAAGCTTTTAATTTTTATTGAAATAGTTACCTTAATTCTTCCATTTAATTCAAGCTCATAATGATAATAATGGCCAATAGCTAGCAACAAAAAATACGGGCTCATAGACAAATTAAATTTCCATTAAAAATTTATAGGGAGATCGAGTAGTTACTTGACTAGGAATTTAAGTTCAAGAGCCAATATGTGATAAGTTTATTAATTATTTTTGTTTTAACAATATCATACGCTACAATTAAAAGGTGTAGGATAGATTATGAAAATTTATTTGACCAATAAGGAAATTCGAAAAAAATAAAAATTAAATGTTGTGGAATGAAAATTTATATGGACGGTCAGACTTAACAATTCGAACTAAGATCCTCTCTATTTCAAATAAATAGAGATTCTCCATTTCATAGTTACTCCAATTCTCCTTCTCTCCTAATTTGTTTGTAAATTTCAAAAACTATAAGATGACACAGATTAATTATATGGCTAGCAATATTCAAAATCATTTTTGTTGATCATCAATTTTCAAAATTATAATGACATGCATGATTCTTGGTGGATAGCAATTCTTGGCAACGTTGATAGTTCTTCACCATATCTGTGACATAATAAAATGCTCGAATTAAGATCTACTTGACGATGACACCCTCAAAATCATAATATGTACTTGATATACGACATAGATCCGGATGATTGATAAAAAAAACAAGGACAAATCCAAAAAATTATCAGTAGTTCATCTCGATCAACTACTTAGCAAGTTATTAATTAGTAGTAGCTAATTACATGTAATTTCTATGATATATTGATTTAAAAGAGCTGAAAGTTGCAAGAATATTGCATTAACCAAAATCTTAATTATACGAGAAATTAGATATATATAACTAATTAATATTAAAATGAGATGACATCCACCAGCTCGGTTTCCAATTAATACAACCTAATTTTTAAAAAGACGTAACTACAAAAACATATGAACCTCTTATTGAAGGCTAGCTAGCTACTTGATGAGTTGTTTAGTTAGCTGAGCTCCAAATATTATAGTATATCTCAAGTGCAAATTCATCCACTGGTACAATTATGAGATCATGTACCACACTTAATTATATTTTTTTTATATAAAAAAATATTGTTTAAAGGTGTCGACGATCATTTAACTTGTTACTGTAGTAGTAGTTTTTTTTCCCATGTTTTAAAGAAGCTCAATTTGACTCTATTTAATTCATAAACATGGGGAAAGCCGTGAACCCCATGTCTGCATGCCTGTGAATAATTATTTCTGCCTCTAAAGGAGCTTTGAAGAGAGCGATATAGATCCATAGCTATTAAATTGCAGCCTTAATTTGGTCGGTCGAGCTCCCTGGCAAATTACTCCGTACATGCGTATGGATTTGGTCAAGCTCCTACGTACGCAAATTATATGCATATGCATAATGCATTAATAATATCAATATTAAGGACGGAAATATTTGAATTCATCTGAGCTCTAATATCATGTAGGTAACTAATTCATTTAGTTAAAAAAAAAGTTATAAATTAAGTTCCAACAGTGTATATCAAGCTAGCCAACAGATCAAGTAAACATATATGTTCAAATTATATATGCATGTTTAGGGTTTGGACCACTAGATTTTTAACGGAAAATGATATACATATTGATAAATATTTGATGAAATTGGATTGTGACTAACATGTAAGTATATGCGATAAGATATGATAAATTAAAGTGAGATATTTCTTGATTCTTATGTATCTTATACACATACGTCACAATCATATATAATTCCACTGAAAACTTTCACAATACATAGCATAACTCATTTCTAATTACATAATAATTGTTAACGTCAAATTTTGTTCGCATGATGAAATCACCAAAATAACAACCCAAAAAAGCGCTAACAGTTACTGGAAATGGAAACTCAATTGAGAAAAAATGACAGTCGACACACAAAGAGAGAAAGAAATCCACCCTAAAAATAATATGGAGCTGAGTACAAATTGATTATTTGTGTCATATCCCCAAATCCTTGTTTATTGATGTATTTATAGATGTCATGTCCACCCGAATCTAATTAGGAGTAAGAGTCCTTTTTAGAATCGCCTTATAACTGCTGGCTGATCGATTTCTTCCCAAATTAGATTTTCTTATTCCACCAAATAAAAAAACATAATCTAAAATTTTAGTAAGGACTCTCCCGCTATTTGAGCAAACTGTCAAAATAAATATATATGAACCAACATCAGATCTAGACCATTAAATAAATTAAATTAAATCTTAATTAGACCCAAATAATTACATCTTAACCCTAACTATTGTTGAACTCATTTAAAATATATTGATCCATCGATAGATATATATCATCACTCATATACTCGGTGCTATTATTGTTTTAGACTTTGCTTGATGTAAAATTATATTTTATTATTTGAAGTATTTGAATATGATGTGAAGCTGTTTGTGAAAGAAGTTGACAAAAAGTAGACAGATGATGCAAAGTAATGCCAAAATAAAATAAAATAAAATAAAGTGTGTAAGTTGTTTTGGTGAGAAGATGTTACTTCATAATCATTTAAATTAAACTTGGATGATAAAGGCATTCTATATTTCTATCTATTTAAATGAGAGGTCACTAATCTGTCTGCAGATCCATCTTAATTTTATATGGAACATGTTATTATCGTTACCAAAAATAAAAAACAAAAGAAACAAAACAAAATAGTACGGATTATCCTAAAGGCGTGGTTAAATTCTGAAATAATCATTTCGTTTAAAAATTAGAGATATAATTTTTTAGGTCAAACGATGATATATTAAATTTTAAAATTAATATAACTCATAAAAGTTTAGCATGAAATAATTTTTATGATTAATAATTTTTGTTGTATACAATTATAATAATTATATCAATTAAAATTAAATAAATTCATATCAATTTAATATTTATTTAATTAATTTTAAAAATCTCGTATCTCCAAATTTAAAACGGAGAGAGTAATCGATTGCAACAACACATTAATTAGGCCTTTAGTGGGCCAATTAATTGGCAAGAGTTTGGCTGGTTTTCACAGTCGACAATAATTGGAAGATAAAACGACTAGGCCTGCCGGTATCGACCCAACTACTGAAACATGGTCCATATACCTATGATCCAGAATGTGGCCCGCTATCTATTCCAAATTTAAAGTCCCCACTTGACTTTCAAAGGTAAATCTACAATATTTTTAATTTAAATTAATAAAAGTTTATTTACTTTTTTTAGTTTATAAAATCATGACTATTATAAAAGGTAAACCACACTACTAGTAATAAATTTTACCGGATTCGTACAATACAAAGTCATTGCACGTGCCTAACAGGTGCTCATATATAACGACCTAAAAGTTTCTCCTCAACCAAACAGACTTTTCAATTACCGTATTTGTCCTCGGCAATAAATCGTTATTCGTCCTCTCATCTCTCGTTGTCATCTTCCATCTATCATCTTTCATTTTTCATCTTTGTGTATTTGAATATTAATAAAATGTGCATAATTATATTCACAATTCAGATACAGACACACGAGTTGGTATAGCAGTGGTTCGACGAAAGCTGAGCTTCTTTTTCCCCCAAAAGAACATTGAATTATACAATTTTTTTTTGTCATCGCAGCCCGTGATTTCATGGTAAAATTTTCTAATATCTTTATATACCTCAATCATTTTTTCGTAATTCAAAGAATTTGATTATTTACGTTGTTGTTCAATTTTATTACAGTTTGATTACATCGTTCATTCTACATAGCTCAGGTATAGACGATCAATTGATTTAATTTTTATGGCTGTGAATTACTTGTTCAATTTAAAGACGTTATTTTGAAATTAGGGTTTGTTTTGAAATTTTACGTTTGATTAGCCTCTGGTAGGTTGCTGAGAGAAATTGAAGATATTGAAGTTAAGTTTGATTTTTATTTCTTTTTGACTTATATACGGAGCTGAATTTGGCTGCCTTGCCGTGTTGGTTAGTGTTATAATTCAGCTGAATTAAGGGATTGCTTCTTGAGTTATGTTATTCTTTGTTTTGTATATGCTGTCCTTTTCTTCTTGTTTAAGGAAATATGCTCGTAAACTTGTGTTTGTTGAATTATCCACTTTGCCTTCTCATTGTTTAAAATGTGACATATTTTCGTTTTAAATAAATTTTGTACCACTTTATAGGAGTTAATTTGTAGAGGTGTTTATTTATTGAGTTTAATTTATGGCAGGGTAATTGGGTTTTGAAGTGTTTGGTAATTTTGGATTTTCTTTGAATGAACAAAAATGTGCAGGAACCCTGGTTTATCAGTTTATGTAGTTCTCTTCGTAAAGTGAAACTGAATATTAAGTATTGCTCTCTGATGCTTTAAACTAATATATTCCTTGTTATTCTATATGTGAAACAAGTAGAAAACAAAAATGTAAGGTAGCATTTATAATTTTAGATATGTTTCCTGAATAGAAATATTTGTTTTTTATGAACTGATCATGTCGATTTTCTTTTTCCAAAGTAGAATTATTTAATTCTAATACATTGCTTTTTGCAAACAGGAGGACTCAGGACTGTGGAATTCTTGGAACATAGTCTTGCATTAGTTGTCACCCAATACAATATATTTGTTTATAGAATCAGAATTTTATTGAGGAAGCATTGCCAGTAGAGGCCAACACAAAGAAGAAATATCGGGAACCATAATTATGTGATTCTCTCTTGATAAATTTAGGTGTACTAAAAATGGGTATTTCATCTTCAGAATCAGTTAAAGAAAACCCAACTGACAGGTACCCTTTGCTAATGGAGCAGCCAGAAAATCATGAAAGTAGCAACCATGTTATTGACATCGAGAGAGGTGGTGACGCATCCACGTCCTCTTCAGTTTCATTTGATAATATTACTCATGGCTTCAATCATAATGAAGAAAGACCGTCAATTAGCCCTCGGGCCCCTATAACCCATTCCTCTTTCTCTTCATCCAGCGTATCAATCCCTCGGAGTCCGTCAATGGCAAGGAGAGGTGAAGGATTAGGCCGTCGTCATTGGAGCCCATTTAACACTATCCTATGGATTTCAATTGAGCTAGTTTTTACAGTAGGACAAATCATTGCAGCCATTGTTGTTTTGTCTGTGTCGAGACATGAAAAGGCACGGACTCCTTTGTTTGCTTGGGTTGTGGGTTATTCAGCTGGGTGTGTCGCAAGCCTTCCGCTCCTTTACTGGCGTTATCTTCATCGCAATCAAGCTTCTGAGCAAGGGTCAACTCTGTCGCAACAAGGTTCTTCTCAGAGTAACTCTCCAGAAGAACCTAATTCTTACATAACAATCTCATTGACTCAGTCCTCTGAAGAGGAAGAAGGTCAGAATAATTTTACACGGATTCAGAATGGTCCAACTATGAGAGTTCCAAATGCTAGGTAATTTTTTCTTTTTTGTTGTCATGATCTGTTGGAATTTAATTTCTGTAGTATATAATGCACTTGCTAGACATTTTGAATTCCTAGTAACATGTCAATATTGTCTTGTTTCTTGGAATAACTTTTGCTGTGTTGTTTAGATCACTGTAGTTAAACAATTAGACACTCACAACGACTCCTCTCTATTTTAGAAAAATAGTTCAGTGAAGCAATTATATTATGCTTGTTGCTCATAATATGCAGTTCCTTTTGGTCTTAAATTTAGAAGTTGGCTGATGATAGGCATACATCTTCTTTTGGTACTTAGAAGTCCTTGTGTTTCCGTGTTTTTAAGAAGCATCTTGAATGTTTGGGGTAGCACAAGGAAGAATTGAAGTGATTATTAAAATTCTAATATCCTTTGTTTTGTATTGATTAATAGTAGGTCCTAATGTTTCTCTTTTTTCTTTCAAGTAAATAAATCGCAGGTCCAAATGTTTCTATAAAAGATTTTGAGGCTATACTGCAAATTTCAATCCTTTATGCTCAATTTCTGGAGTACTCTGATACTCTCAACAATGCTTTTTATTTCAAAATTGTTGGGGTTTAGTACCAATGTAAAGTAGCAAGACTCGAACATTGGTAGTTAGCCAACAAACACAACACCTCTATTTCTTAAGTAGTTTCTGTAAATATGTGAAGTATTGAAGTTGCTATGAACATAATTCATCCCCATTCTCTCTGTTCTTTTTTGATATGTAATGTAGGGACACATTATATTTTTTTGGTACATGATCCCTGTTCCATGTCTGAAAACTCAGTGCTGAATGGTGAGAAATTAGCAAATGATCATTATATTCCTATGCTGCATATCCCCTAAGGTCAGTTCCAAGTCGTTGGATTGGAAAAAGAAGCTTGAGACTCTACTGGATTAAGAAGATTATTAACTTGAGTCAGAAATCCATTGTAGTGTCTTAAAACTGCACATCCCAAGGACTGCAAATTAATCCAAACAAAACTGGAAAGGACATGGAGGGGAAAAGTTTGACAATTAAGAAGGATACGAAAGTCTCTGAAAATAATTGCTAAAGCTCCCAAGGACGTCCCATCTGTGCATGTGATCCAACTGTATTAGATTTATAACAACCATGTGTCAGCCGTAAGCATATTTACATGAATCATTGTCCATGTTTCTACATCCCAAGTCTATTAGAAGTTTCGTGCAAGGTCTGATCTGTCTTTGAGGTTGGATATGGTTTCAATCTTTTTAATCGGTGGTAATGTGTTTTAGAAATTATCAGATCCATTTAATCTCTATGGCTTAGTTACCTGAACTCACCAAGGATATGGGAAAGAAAAATTTGAAAACCATGCAAGTGATGCCCACCCATTTACTGGGTTTGACATTGATACATGCACCTGACATGCATGTAACACCCTTTTACACAACAAAACTGAAGAATATATAACAAGGCTCTAAACCACAAAAGAATACTATCATAATGATTAAATGTCATAAGACAAACTATAATAAATGTCACACTGGCACAAACCACAATCTGAAATAATTATTACAACTCTAAATAAATCAATGTATCATAACCTAACAAAATATTTGGATAAAAAGGTGCTCTCATCACACTTGCCATTGATTCCCCTGATTACCTGCCGGAAGAAAAACACAGCATGAGCCAAATGCTAAGTACGGATATAGAGTACAAAATAAAGAACTGAGATAACTAACTCAATTAAATGAACTGAAATGAACCGAAACGGACAAAACTAACACAACGAAATAATAGGCTCAATCAAATGACTGAGTGTTATTTCATATCGAGCTCAAAACAAAACAGAAATATACCTTGCCACACAGGCAAATCAAATAATGTCACACAGACAAATCAAATAATGCCACACAGACAAGTCACACACATTGGACCGCGAATCCAATGCATGTAAAATCGGAAGGTGTGTTTGGCACAAACATCATCAATCCCCAGAACAGAACAAAACAGAAAACTAGGGTCGACCCATACGCCTCCCACAACAAAACACCAAATGGCCAACTCCCACCGGAGCACAAAACGGAGACGCCGTGGACTGATCACACCGCCACGGAAGGTGTCATGCCTCGGTACCAAGAGGACATGCCTGTGGTACCCCACAGGTGGTTATAACTCAGGTATACCCTACGGTATATTCTAACAACAATACCATGTCACAACACATGCGACACAATATCAACACAAATGGGTTCTAACGTGTACATGTTAGATCGAACGAATCATCAACACAAGTCTCCAAAAATATACTAACATGTACATCACTACAAAAATCGAAATAAATATTAAACATGATAAACAAGTTCAAAGAGTACAAACATGAGTTCTAAATATCAATGCCCAAAACGAAACTATCACATGGATTTGAGAAGGAACAGACATGCGAAACAATAACTAACTTCTAAACGAAAACAAAATGAACAAATCAAAATTAAAAGGATTATCGCTGAAGGAGTACGGAATCCGTACTTGGATTAAGCAATGTAATACACGAAATTATATTCCAAGCGTAACTCTTTAAATTCCCTTCGTTCGAATTAATTAAACAAATTAACAAAATAAATTAATAAACTATGCGCTAAATTACTAATTACTAAATAATTTTAATTTTAATTTTTCTTTGTTCCTTCCAAAACAAGAGTCAAATATTAAATTAAGTATCTTTTATATATATATATATATATATATATATATATATATATATATATATGCTTTTACTCCTTTAGTCAGATGCACCAAGGAAGCAACACAATTCGGCAAATATTGTTATCATATTACCATCATAGAGTTAAAACCGCCTCACCCAATTTGCTACTGTATTCAAAATTCTAACAATTTGATTCTGCTAACATGATCATACTCAACAATTTAACATCTTTATACCTTACTTGCTTGTAATACTTTATTATTACACATGTCCCATCCACACATGATTTCCATTAACTCATAACAGTACTTTCACATGTAATCCAAATCATATAACATATATATACATGCCTGCATAATGATCTCAATTAATGACGGCTATAACCACGAAAACTACAGTTAATACTTACCAGAAAATACCTAGCAATATAATATAGATTGTTCTCCTCGTGGCTCCCGATCAGTTCTCTCTCAGTCGCTGGCCTTTTTTTTTTCCAGATTCGTATAAGAAAGTAAGATTAGGTTTTACTTCTTATTTATTAATTAATATATTTTATTAACACTCCAAATTTTAATAGGATTTTAAAATTACACAATTATAAATTAGACCCACTTAGTTTAAAGCCCAATTTTACCAATTTAATTTATCCATCACTTATTAATATTTATTAGTCCAAATAAATTAATAACTAGTTTGACCCAAATAAATGACAAAGTCCAAACAATATATTTTTAAAAAAATAATTTTTATTATTCAATATTTATTTATTTATTTTACCGGGTATTACATATTTGGGCCCTGTGTAAAAAATTTCATTTTTTACATTAGCTTGTAGTATGGGCTTATATATATGATGATGTGGCTAGGTAAACATACTGTTCCATTCTCACAGGCTTATTGTACTAGTGGACCAATTCAAGATGGCTTTGGATTGCTTCTTTGCAGTGTGGTTTGTAGTTGGAAACGTATGGATCTTTGGAGGGAATTCTTCTGCTGCTGATGCTCCCAATTTGTACAGGTAATACCAGTTAATTACCATATAAATATTTCTCTTTTCTTACTTGCTATTAGGAATTATCAACGCGTTCCCTGCTTCTTTGCAGACTATGTATAGTGTTTCTTACATTTAGCTGTATCGGGTATGCTATGCCCTTCATTTTATGCGGAATGATATGTTGCTGCTTGCCCTGTATTATTTCGATCCTTGGAGTCCGTGAGGATGTGAATCAAATGAGAGGAGCCAGTGAAGAGTCAATTAATGCTCTGCCAAAACACAAATTTCAATTGAAGAGAAATGCTTCTAGCAGCAGTAGAGACAGTAATTCAGGAGTTGATGAAGGTGGACTTGTAGCAGCAGGGACAGAAAAAGAACGTGCCATATCAGGGGAAGATGCTGTAAGTTCTACCATCATTGTTATATACTTTTTTTTACATTTTGATTACTAAAGGGAAATCTTGTGAGATGACACTGCCTCTTATGAATAATTTAATCAAAGACCTTAAAGTGTTAAAAGTTAAAACATTCAACTTCATTAGATTTTCTTTCAGAGTTGATCCTATCCTGCTTTGGTTGCAAGTTTTACGAAGAATATTTGTTTACAACTGATGCAGGTTTGTTGCATTTGCTTGGCAAGATACGTGGACAAGGATGAGTTGAGGGAGCTGCCGTGCTCTCATTTCTTCCATACAGAATGTGTGGATAAGTGGCTGAAGATCAATGCATCATGTCCTCTCTGCAAGTTTGAGATTGTTGATACCAATGAGAATTCGTCTTCAGCTGCAGACTCCAATCAGCAGGATTGCTGAAGGATTTAACTTAAAAAGGGTATATACCAAAGCAATCTGGTGCAGCCGTCTTCCTCTTGATTTCTTATTGAGCAAACACTGTTTAACCATTATGAAAAAAAATGTCAAAATGTGTTTATTTTATTGGTTAATTTACATCTGAGTGGATCAGCAGAAGGATTTATAAGGAAAAATATAAAAGTTGATCAATAGTTGAGCTTCTCCACAAACTGCAGATACATGGTACACTGGCTGATCCACTAGAGTTATCTGTTTTCTTCGAGTAACCTTTTTTCTAAATTAAATAGTATTTGAAAAAGTGCAAGACAATACAAATTTGCAAGATCTTATTGTTTTTATTAAAGAGGGAACTACAATCTTGCAGAAATAGAAACAGAAACTACCTACCTAACTAAAGTTCCCTTTCTCTTGGCACTCTAGCCATTCAGGAGCAGAAGAAGTGATTAATTATAACTCAAGTGAATCAAATCAATGCAGTTGAAGCCAAACCCATAATCACCAAAAGCCTACCACCCAACTTTGCTCCGCTATTGCTGCTTGTAGTCGTCTTTGTTTCTGAACTCGAGCCTGAGCCTGATCCTGATCCAGCAGAAGATGTTGATGGTGTTGAGGATGATGAAGAGGTAGACACAGGCGGTGAATTTGTTGCCGTTGAACTTCCATCTGCTTCTTTAAAGATTTTTGCATCCGGTGAATCCGCAGGGAGATTTAATATAGCTGCAAATATTTAAATACCAGAACAACAATCATTATATAACTTAATGAACCACACAGTTTTCATATTTGATCCTTTTGCACAATGAATTAGAAGTAAAATAGTACCTCCAACTATAAATGAAAGTCTCATCGCGACTTCATGTTATAACCAACAGTTGGTCAGTTAAATTAACTAACTATAAATTAGCGAGTAGGGTAATATTCTTACAGGGGCAATCAGAGACTTTGGCATCAATATTGCAAGCAGATGGCATTTGAAGGGCCAAAGTGGTGTTGATAGGGAGGCCCACGGAAGTGTCTAAGCTCTCTATAATAAGAACACACAAGCACTTTGATTTTGCAATTCTCACTTTTTTAGTGTCCTCACAGCATTCCGGGGTCGGCTTCTTGGTCGGCCCACTAACGTACGGAATGCATGCCGCCAAATTCGCCAGTTGGTCTGCGCAATCCTTCTCGTCCTGCTCCATTGTTGCAACCGTCACCCTCGCTGCAGTCTCCATTAAAATGCAAAAAATAGCAAACTTACTAAACTCCATTTTTCTTTTAGGACAATATAAATGGACTAGTATTCTTTCTAAATGGAGCAGGTCTCTTAAAAGTATTTTGTTTATGTTGTATGTCACTACAGGAGTAGTTAAGTTGGGTTCTGAAGGGGAGAATTGTATGGGCTAATGGCTGGTTCATTTATAACAGGATGCTTTGAGAAATGGGATTCCATTTTCCAAAGGGAAATTGGAACTAATTTCTCTTTTGAGGTTTGGATTCCGAAGGCTATCTATCACATAAATATCCTCCTACTCCTATTATTTGTCAGATGTCTCTCACTTTGATGTAATACTCTGCTATAGGCGTCAACTCTTATCAAGTTCCTCGTCACAATTTTAGTAGACACTAAGCAACTTACCAATGATTCCCCTGATCAAATGATATGGTATTTGGAGAACTTTTATCCAAATTACCCGAGAATTTTTTAAAGAATTGTGTTGTACAATAAGTTGTACCATATAATGAATAATCCATCCTTCAACGAATTTCTAAATAATTTGGACAAGAAATTCCCGGGTACAACATATTTTTTCCTAATTCGCCTACCTCATGACTCCAGCCAAATAAAATAGTAATACAAAAGAAGCCTAGTCTTTTAGATTATCCAAAAAAAGTCCCATTTATCACAGGAAAACCATGCATCTTGCAACTTTATATTGACTTTAGTTGCTGATGTATTTAATAATCTTACTCAATCTCATGTATTTCTCATATATTGATATACGTTCGTAATCGTAATACTCATGTATTAATATACATAGTAATCGAAATTCGACAACAAACTATACCAATAATTAACACCACTTCATTGGAATCAAGGGCTGCTGTGGAGAAAGAACCAAAGCCAGAAACACTAGGCAATATTTTTTCGATCTCAACCAATTAAATAATGCAAACTCAGTATAACTAGGAGTGTTATCCAATGGAGTTGAGAGCATCACAGTTAACACTGATTCTTACAGATCACTCAAAGTAGGACCTTGCCAAGCTAAACAAAAGTTAAAAGTAAACGCATGCCAAGCTAAATACACCGAAATCACCTCAACTATTTATAAAAAAAATTGCGCAATATACAAATGATGTACAAAAGGTTAAGAGGTAGAGGCTCCTATCAATGTTAATGTTATATATTTTTCTCTTTCTAGCATCTTATCCGAAACCTCTCTCACCCCCCTCCCGTGAGAGAGAGGAAATAAAACTGTACAGTTTGCTATACAAACAAGTCTAAGTACCTGGCTCCCGTAACAATATGATCTGATCATGATGGTAGAATTTATGCAATGTTTCTTTTGTAACGAAAGCCTATCCACTAAACAAATTATATCAGAGGAGGAGGTTTACTGCAGTCATTTGGAGAATCTGGTATGATTCTTTTTCCATCCTTGCTGTTATGTAAGATGATCCTGCTTTCCATTTGATTCAGAAGCAATAGAAGTAGGAGGTTTCACTTGACTAGATTGTGGCGGAGGAGCTGGTAGGGCATATGTAAGCCTAGACGAGAAATTCTCAATTAGACCAGCAACTCCAACAGCGCCAATTGAGCGTTTGAAGGAAGGAAAAGATCATGCTTCTGGTCCTTATAAGCGGCCCAAACCTGCAAAAACAGAAGTTTCCATATAATACCTCATTAATCATAAAAAGCTCCGGAGACAATATAAAATTAGACCAATTAGCTCAGTTTAGAATTGTTTCTATACGCTATACTGATTGTCAACTATCAGAAGTTGGTTTAGTCATTCAACAGAGGGTAAAAACAGGTCTAACCTTGACCACACTCCCCCCTTCAAATAAGGAGGAAAAAATACCTCAAACAAAATATCAACTCACCACCTTCCAGATGACGAGAAAGAATCAATCAGATAGAAGTCATTTAGATATCCAAGGTTCAATTTCAGGTCTTTCTATGTGGATTGCCATTAAAGATGTATCTGTACCTCTGTCAGTATGTGGAAGGCAATATGGTGCAGTAAGACCCTACTTGAGGTGGCCTTCTCTGTTTGGAATAGCAGCAGGGCACAGGGATTTTTTTAAAAGGGTAAGATTTTTACCAACAGGTGATCTAAGAGTCAAGGAAGAGACGGGTGCATTCCAAGAAGCTAGAGGAATAAGACAAGGTATCTACATTATTCAGGATTTAGTGGATTTTGCCACTGTGAGTGGGACTGCAGAATGGTCGTAAAAAGCCAAGTAAATTTAGAAGATGGGTGGTACTCCCCCCATCGGGAAAAAGAGTCCCTTGTAAGAAAATGGTAAGTCATTCTTTTAGAATGGAGGTAGTAAATTTCTATTTATATATGGTGCATAGGGAAGCTGGAAGGCTTTTTCTTGAGAAATTCCCTTTTTGAATGTTGAAAGTGAAATTTATGTACAGATCCTCACAACCGTTCTTCTTTTGTTTATTTATTTAGGTAAGTATTTAGTTTCTTGATTTTCTATAGTAAATCTTATATAAATCTAATGTACATCATGGGCTATATCACATTTTTTTGATTGATATGGATGTATCATATTTTTTATGATCCAAATGAACTATGTTGTGACAGTTACAATTTGTCTGTTGGAAAGAAGAGTTACTGGAGCGGCTTGAAGCAATATTTACAATTTTTTATGCCTTTTTTATTTATTTTCATTTTCTTGTTTATGTGTTTCCATCTGATGATGATTGTGATCATAGTAGGCATGGGATATAACCACATGTAGAAAACACCTAAAAATGTTCATAATAACTATCTCCGCCAAGTTATAGTGCTTAATTTAGCCCCATTTAACCTTCTAACTAATTTGGAACTGAGAGGAAAATTTGGAGTTGACAGTTCAAGAAATTTATATGGTTATGCTCATCAAAAATAGGTAATAATAACAAGTAATAACATAGCCATGCATTAGGAATCAGGAACTTACATCTGAGGCATTCAGTATGTCACGCACTTTAGTACAGTGAACCCCTTCCGTTGCAAATGCATGCAAAACCTAGATCCAAAACAAAAAATGTACAGATTATGATCCACACACTATTAATTGATTTGGAATTTATGCTATACATTTCCATGTAACCGCTCTCCAATCCGAGAGGTTAATAATACACCTAAGTGTGATGATATTGAGCAACTTGAGATGGATCTCCAACAAAATCAATGACTAGATTTGAAAGCTTTATAAGAATGAATTCCATATTAACTTTTTATCATTGAATTAGAGGCACCATCATTCATGGAAACCATAAGGATTCTAACAGTACACAGATCATATCAAAACACGTATATTCTTACTCTTTATTAGCCTCCTAATAGGCAATTTTAATGATTCTCAAATCCACTTTATTTGCTAAATGAAGTTTTGAATTGTTTATAAATCAAGTCTCTCAATGACCTAAGGAAATCAATTCAAGGGCGAAACAGATCTTTGCAATTGGCAGAGCAGATACCTGTAATCTAAATCAAAGATAATTTACTCAACACTTGACTCTAATGTGGGAAGATATGTTGGGCTCTACAGGCAAGTGTAAGATAGTTAAAAGGTGAAGAACAATGCAGCTTCTATGCAACAGAAGGACAGACAAAAATAATCACGGGACAAATAAATTCACCCATTATATATACAGAATCTCAGGTGCTCATTGAAATGTTGTTCAGGGTGAAATTTAAACAAGAAAATCATTCCAGCATATAGCCAAAACAAAACAAATTCAACCAGCTTCCCAGTGAGTTGAGATCATAGTCATGAATCATGCAGCTATACTTTACATGCTTCAAGGAGCATGAAACATGAGTTAGCCTTGGTTAATTCTTTAAAACAATCCTTGGGAATCATATATCAAAGTGAAATGTTGTTCCTACTTGGACCCGCCATACTTCCTTTGACTACTCCTGTGATATAGTGGAAATAACAAGACTAACTTGCTGGGGAAAATAATTATTTCAGAGCAGGAATGGGAATGCAACTCAAACCCTAAGTTGAATTATAAAAAGAAGGGGAAAATCATTTATTAGATGGACTGTGAAAAAAAGTCAATTCAGCAGATGCAGCTAAAATCAGAAGATGAAACTCAAATCAATAACATGAGTTGCATCACTAAAGCATGCTGAGAATTAAAATGCAAGGAAAACAAATAGTCAGATTGTGTAATATACAGCCCTACTAAATTGATAAAGTAAATGATATAAAATTATATGTACACTAACCTCGACTGCGAGCACTCGGCCGATGGATGCTTCAGACTCGTTCCATTTCATCTGTGAGCAAAGGCCACTCCTTCCACCAGCCCTCCAGTCAAGAAGACCAAGAAGTACTTCAACAAGACCAACCCTAAATTTATCATATATTTAAGTATTAGAAAGGATAGCTACAAATTGCATCATACTTGGGCACTAATTGATCACTAGAGAAGCATTGGCCACCCTCTTCTTGTGTTCAATTCTGTTAATTTACCAGTGTTAACATCAATCTGACTATCAAAGAATGTTTTATTTATGCAAGAGTTTATTATGCATTTCCCCATTACATGCATGCAATGAGCACACAAAAAGTTAAAGATACAACAAAACCACATCTAATACTCACTTGAGCCCCTGAGCAACAAGTGCATCCCTTGCTCGATTTCCAGCAACAACAACACGTTTTAGTGTTTCCAGAGCAAGTATGCTTCCACCTTGCCAACCAATAGCTTTCATCAAAAGTGGAACAACCTAATGCAATGTCAGTAGGAATGAGTCGGTGAAAAAATATCCAAAACAAACTATAGCACTACACAACCAATAATATTTTACTAAAGACATTTTTTGCGAGCACTCCTCCCTAATACAGACACCAAAAATATATTTTTTAAAAGAAGAAATGAAAAACCAATCACCACCGCGAACCAAAAGACAATATCCAAAATTAAAAGGATGTGTTGATCAGCATGACTGAAAACTCATGATCGTTTAAATTCAGATATACAAACCAGTATCAGGATGGTATCACAACTTTGAAATACAATCTAAAATGTATAATCTGGGAATCTTCCACCAAAACCAATCCCAATCATAACTTCCGATTCCTCGACGTGAAATTTGTTAGACAAGTGACATTTGGTTTAGATGTGATGATGTAGAATGGCAGAGAACAGTACAAAGTGATATCGATAAAACTAAGACAAACTTGTCAAACAAGAAATCACAGACACAAGTTAAATCCATATTTTAAAGCACACTCGAGACAACTTCCAATAAGAAGAACCTAAAAACAAACCAACTTGGTCAAATTCATGAATAGAGATGACTGAAGTTAGTATACACATACCTGGGGTGTTCCTACACTAGTTGCCGCCATAGCTTCAGCACAAGTCGTACTAGCAGCAAGTTGATGAAGGACACGCAAACAACTGAGACGCACACGTTCTTGTGGAGTTTGCGAGCATGGCTGTGCTGAACTGTCTTCCTTTTCATAGGTTCCATCAGCACCGTCGCCGTTTTTAATCTCCTCTGTAGCCATTGTTTCTCGCCTTCCCTCATAGGCCACTGCAGACACAAGTTTGGGCACATAACCCAGATATCCGACATGATCAGCAAGTGCAGGGTGTACTCGCAACAAAGACACTAATGCCGCAGACAGAAGCAGAGGGAGCTCAGAGTCAACAGCTTGGATGTCATAATGTGTGGCAGCAATGGATGAGAGATACTGATCTAATAAACCTTCCAAAAATCTTTTTGGATTTCTGAGAGGAAATTTTGGATCCTTCAAGAATAGCCGAACATAGATTCCTCCAACCTAGTAATAATGAAGATTAGGATTCACAGAGTATGAAAACATTCTTGAATAAAATTAACAAAGCTTGTGCCAAGATACCTGCGGCTCATCTCTCATTTCCTGTTGGCAAGATGCCTGCTCAGGAACATCCCAATCAACAACGCGACCTTTCATCTGTTCACGATACAGGTCTGATGCCATAGTTGCAACTTGTGCAGACAAAGATGTAGCCATTGCTGGTGTCCATACGAGTTCTGGAGTCTCCGTTTTTTGTTCAAGGGCACTCACCACAGCTTCACCAGGACCATCCCTAATTACAGATACTAGCCCATCTGGCAAAAACCTTGCAAGTGTTATAGCCACTCTAGGCCCATGCATTGGCTGCCCAACAAGCTTCCCCAACAATGAGGCAGCCGCTGCTCTTTGCTGCAGGGGAATCTCTTCTGCAAACAATGATTATATTTCAATAACAGATAGATATTTCTTTTGATTTTTATTGCGACTTGAGAGAGACAAAATAAAATTTTTACCTTGCAAAGGCAAGAGAAGTTCAAGAATGTACACCACTCCACCATGCTTGGCAGCTGCCCATGCAAGTTCTGGAGTGCTTGCCAAGGCATAGAGAACATGGAGAACCCCTCACGACAATTTGGGGGCAGAGTGAAGTATTTGTAATAATAGAAGAAGACTAGACCCATCTGCAACCATAGCCTCCAAGCAAGGAGCATGTGTAGTCAAACACGACAGCACCCTTAGACAAAGTTGAGGAATGTTGCTTTCTGAGGCTATAGGAATAGAAAAGCACTCAAAAAGGGGTAATAATTTATCTCTAGCAGCTAATACGGATGCCAAATTCGGGTTGCTTGTCAGCAAGTTCTGCATTTATAGACAGTTGTCAGAATTATCCAAATCAACCGTAAGCCATATGAACAAGTAGCTGCATACCTGAAGAGATGTCAGACCAAATTGAAGGTTTTTAACCAGGCTGCAATCCTCCATTCCAATCATTTTTACGTCAGAGGATACTACAGAATCCTCAGCGTTGTGCTGTTCCTTAGATAATTCTTTGCCTGCATCATTTTGATGCTCAAGTGTCTTAAGCAATGATTCACTGACCTGACCATCAGTAGCTACATCATGTTGACTGTGCACTAAACATGATATAAACTCAACAAGAGCGACACAGAAAGCTTCAGGTTCACTGATATCAAAGTCCGGTTGATCATTATAGACCCTCAAGTACACATTGCCAACATAGAGTTCTTTCGATAGAGCCTCATATTGAAAGGCATGTGAATCTGCCAGGTCATATGAACCATTGGGACCTAGGCTCGCACGCTGCTCGTCCACAAACTTTAATAGTTCTGCTCGGGTTGACGAGTTCCAAATAATCTGCAACCAGCAGTAATAAATATAATGAGAAATATAACAAGCTACAATCAGAACGACCATCTATTCATCTTGCCTAACTAAGCAGTCATACTGATATACTACACATGCAATCAAAACCATAGCCAGAATTCTGGAAAATCAAGTTTATTACGCATAATAGCAACTCAGCATAAAAAGCCTCATATAGAGTTAAAAATAAAAATACCACCAGGTCCACTACTAACACTTTAGTTAGGCTGTAAGAATTAATGTCCAACTATAAGGTAGAATTAAAGCAATAATTCCATTGAGGTTCCGCTAAATAGCAAAAATAACAGAATATTGTAAACGTGATCCAACTCTGATATTAATTTCAGAATTCGACCTTGTATGGAAAGTTGGAAACTTTGCCACTGCATATGTTAAGAACCAGTAGTGAAATGAGAAGAGAAATAAAAGCTGCAAGACCTTTAGACAAATCATGCCCAATTAGACAGCAAAATAACTACTTATATTTGGTAGCTGCTCAGAGTTTTTGCACCAATTTCTTGGTAGACAAGCTCTATTTGGTAACTATCCATACATGAACCTCTACTCGAGCTCCAAACTTTGTTGCAATTATTGACTTAAAGGGCTTCATAGAAAAAGCTAAATCTTGCATTATTATACATGATAAAGCCACCCAACAGGACTTTTAAATGATTTTTTTCATTCAACTGAGGAACAAAGTCAGAAAATTCTCATAGATTTAGTCTTTGAGCCTAAATATAGTAAAATAAAATTTTCAACAGCTGCATAAGCACACTAGTAAAGTTCCTACCATGAGGAAAAGAACCTGTCTTGCACAAAAATGTGATATAACTTGCATAACAGACCTCCAATGTTCGTAAGATAAAACAGGAGACACAACATTTACCTCTGGTGACTCCAAATTTGAGTTCATTTTCGACAATAGGTCTTTTGGCCATTGATCTTTCAGCATGCTGGCAAGTTTAGGAGTTAGCAAAGCCCTGAGAGTATCAGCAGCAGCCGGATTGTAGGGTGTTGGATTGTCATCAGCAGCCATGCCACTAAGCCTTGCAAAAGCCTGAGATGCTCTAATGGCATGCATATTTTTGGCAGCTTGCACACTAACTCCAACACCATGTGCCTCTGCCATATCAGATTCCTCAGCTGTTGAATCATACTGAAGCAACAACGGCAATAGGTACCTATTACAATAGTATAATAGTAATAATTAACACCACAAAACCCACAAATACAAATAATGCATAATTAGAGTAGCATATGGCTTTAGATCAGCTAAATACATATTATATGTGATGCATATAATAAGCTATTGCATACCTATTATATGTGATGAAGTAAGAGAAAAGATTCAATTCATCGTTCTAAAAAATCAAGTGTCATAAACCATAAACAAGAATTTTACTACTGAGCTGCTGCCATGCAAGCTAGTAGTGGAAGATGACATCCTGATAACCTAAAATACAATACTATTCATGTTGATCCCAAAATCTCCACCGTATGTGAAACACTTAGATCTTGAAACTAAATGACCTCTTAAGGAGTCTCAGTTTGCGAAGATGCTCTAGCCACTGCAAATATAGTTGACTTGGTGTTACCGTGAAAGGATGACAGATCTTCAAAAAAAGGACTCGGCCCAAATACTTGAAAATGAGTGTAAGTGTTTATATTAATAAGAGGAATGTTATCATAGAGCATAGACTGTTAACCATCGTAATAAGAAAAAGAACCCCAAGGGGTAGGTCAACTAGTAAAGGCCTACAAGGAAAAACCTTGAGGTCGCTACTTCAAGTCTTCTTGGGATCAGGCAACAGGTTATAACGCGTAAATCCCCTAGAACCAGCATAGAAAGGCCTGCCTTTGAATAAACTGTGGGGAGGCAAAGCCACATCAGAACCAAAAAATGTAATAAGCAAGAGGGCTTTAATAAAAACAACCGTGCTTGTGTTTGTTATTTTGTGAGAGGTGAATAAGAGTAACAGAAGATAGAAAATAAGAAATTGGGTCATAGTAATGCGTTGCATTTTTCATTTTTAACCACTAATCTCCAGAATGTCCTTAACAAAGGAGAGATATTAGATCTAACTGGTGTATTCGACAGCTCCCTATTCAGTGTTATGCATGGTTCCTTGGTAACTTCTAGTTTGAACAGGGAAACCACAGAAAGAATGAATCTACTAATGAACATTACTGATTCGGGCAAGAGGAAGAAACTTATAATATCGTAAGAAGAGGGGAAGAAATTATAAATCTCTGCCACATTTGTAGACAAAATGTGGGTAAGAAGAAAAGCTCTTCCAACAAACTTGCTTTATGATAAACATTTTCAGAATCAAATAATCTGAATCTCCCGAGTCTGCATTTGTGTGATCATAAAGGTGTGACACTCATAAGCAATATCTTAATACAGTAACAAGACAATATTCCTTGGGAATACACATCAGCAGCGTGTCTCATCCAGATATCACACCGGTGAAGGGAAGTACAAAAAGGACAGAAAATAAGAGTGAAGTACAGGAAAGCAATGAAAACTAATTGCTACAAGAAGAGAAGGAAAAACAGCTAGAGAAATATATAGAAAGAATATTACAGAATGCAAAGAAGGATAAATACAGATAGGTTGTTCATGCAGAAAGAAGACAGAGCAAAGCAAAGATCCGTGAGCAAGATAAAGAAAAAGCAAAGAGGTTAGCCGAATGCCTAATCAAAATAAGACATTAATAAGATTCTTGTCACTAACCATAAGACACCAGCCTTCAATAAGGCATCTTGTAATTCGGAGGACACAGAAAGATGAGCAATAGTCTGAAGAGCAGCGTCAACAGCAGCTGGTACAAGCTCAAGTTCAGTGCAATGGACGATGTCATCAACCAGTCCAGAAAACTCAAGCATCTCAACTCTGGCACTCTCAAACTGACTCAGACCAGAAAAGTTCGCATCACATTAGTAACAATGATGGTGGATGGTTCACTAGCAGCAGTAGTTGGTTGAACCACACACATGCAACGGGAAAGAAGAGTTCCAAGAAGTTGTATTCCACCATCCCTCACAAGCTCTTCCCCATTCAGTGAAGAAGATGCACACCTAAAATTAAGTAAATCATGGATCTAATTTATCTGTGGAAATTGGAAAAGTAAAGAACTTGAGCAGACAAAAGAGTTGATGCATCCAAATGCACTTACGTCAGCCAAATGAGCTCTGAGGCCGCCACGAGTAAAGGTGCCCGCTCAGAGGAAAGAAAATTGGCATCCTCTCGGTCCACTGTGACTGCATTCAACAGCATCGGATACCCAGCATATTTGAATGGCTCCAATACATCCCCATATCGTCTATATAAGATGCACTGTCCCTTCAATAAAAGCAACAACCTCCACAGCTGGGGTCCTTGCAGCCCTTGCATGGTAGCCTGAAAAAGTATATTAGGAAGAGTATTCACAAATTTAGAAAAGCGAGATGACATTCAATACTGATATATGTAAAGATGTTGATCTGATAGGTCTGTGTACTACAAAGGAAATTGATGTAAAAATCACCTAACCACATAACAATCATTACAGTGATAACTTCATACCTGTTTAACACCCGAAGCTGTACTGTCAAGGAGATAAATATAATTATCATCTTCATCTTTCTTTGGTTGCAAAACACTAAACAACTATATTCTATTAATTATAATGTCCCCAATATCTCCAAATCATTTTTTAAATGAGACAATAAATTTTATGGAGAGAGAGAGAAGTTACTAAGCGGAGATCCAGGAGTTCTCCACAAGACTAAAGCAAGAAAAAAGAGTTTAAAAGTTAATTTTAAAGGCTCAAGTGCCAATTGGTTCTTGAATTTCATCGGTTTTGCTGATTAGTCCTTCCACAATGTGGTAGCATACTGTAGTCTGTATTCAATAGATTGAATTTAGTTCGTAGACCTAATTTAGCTCGCACAAGTTAAGTGATCATGTGCCTCACACAGAGGTAAAATGGCCATAACATGATACTATTTTTCAATTTATTTTTTGACGGGAAAAAAACACATGTTACTTATTTTCTCTCAAATCCTTCTTCTCTTACTACGAATTTTCTCTCTCCTCTATCCATGAACTGGAAACACCAACATCGGCAACTCCACATACCTCTTAATCATTATCGTCGTCATCTTTCACCTCCAATACCAGCCAAACAGCTATGTTTTCCCAAACCATTTGCAGTCACCAAGCTCCCCTTTCTATTTTCAAAGAGAAGTGAAAGAGTTGCCAACCAGAGAAGAGGGAGTTTTAGAAAGAGGAACTGAAGTTTAGAAGGAAAGATCATAAAGAAAGATATTGGATTGTCGTTGGAATCATCAGGGAGGGAAGCATCGGAGGATGCCACCGCCGTTGCTATTGTTGCTTGCAGTTACCATCGTCAAGGGAGGTCAGGAAAATGTGTTTACTCATTTTCATTTGACTATTTACACTTCAATTGTTTGTGCATTTGAAGTTTATGCATACTAGAAACAGATTTAGGATGATGGATGAGAAATGAGAATGATACATATGGGGTGCGTGATGTATGCAAGGCAAGGCAATGTCGCAAATGATTTTAAAGGCACGTTAAATTGAAATGCCGGTTTTACCCCCACTTAACAACTGAAGGCTAATGGGAACTAACAGGAATGGAACCCAAGGACTACCTTCAATCCACAAATTGAGTAGAGAGTGTAAATGCTGCTAAACTATGTGGAGGGACTAAATGCAGAAATAAAGTTTATGGGCCAATTTGGCAGTAAGCCATTTAAAAATGATTTCTGGAAATCAGAAATAGAAGAGCCCCTAAATGTTCACATGGCTAAGTCCCAAAGAGGAGCAACTGGACAAATGGAAGGAATAATGACTCCAAGTTTATCTCCAAATTATTCCCATCATAAAATTTCAAATCCTTCAGAAGTAGGTGACAATGGGGTGCTAACCTTCAAGGTAAATATGGAGGTACTTTATGCATATGAATAAATAAAAAAAGAGAAGATCCAAATATGATTTATATGACATCAGGGAAAAAAACTTCTTTTCAAAGCATAGCAGGCCTATATTCCACTAAATCTGCACCACTAAGTTTCCCGGGAGTTGGCTTGTATTGTTGAAGACAGTAATTAAAATACATTTTTTAATTCATTACAAAGATAAAAACATAATTTAAAATAAAACATACTACTGTGTGTAAGAAGGTACCTGGAGATAGAATCAAATTGTTTTAAAAAGATTATATTAGTTTTGCAAAAAAATCTAATAAAAAGTACTGATATACCAGATGCACTCCAACACAAACTCAAAATCAGACATCATAAATCAATTAATGCACCACAGGAAGTCAACACCCGAGACGGTTAGTTTTTATTCTTTGTGGTTTTAATGATGACAATATCCTTTTGAAAGTAAGTTATTTAATGGACTGAATTGATTTTGTTTGGGCTAATTTAATAATGGTTTATTGAAAATGATATAGTCAGTTTGGTTCATGTTGGCCCAATTTGGATATAAGTCAAATTGATATATCCGGTAGGATTGCATGAAATATTTCTAGTCCAAGAGTTTTAAAATTCATAACATTATTATTGTTGGAAATTCTCTCTTTAATATATTTTGTCAAATCAGTTTTTGAATTGAAATATATTAAGGAATCTGCTTAGCTGTGAAATCCGTTCCAATTTGAATTGGAGTCTATTAAGGTAACTGGTCTAGATATTATAGTTATTTAGAGTATGGACTCTAACAACCTTATAATGGAATATCCTTTTTATTCCTTTAATTTAGCTTATAATCAGATCTTTGACTTGCTGTTTTGGAAAAATATTATAGCCGTTAGCATTAGCAAAGGTGCTGAAATCTCTATCTATTTCAATCAAAGACGCGGTCTTTCATGCTAACTATTTCTTATAGCCATTGGTCTTTATTCTATATATACTTATCATGCTTGGCTATAGAAGGCAGAACTCTTGAAAATGCAATCCATATTATTTAGTACATCAGAGAGCTTTCCAAGTCTTGTTCCAACTATTGATTGTATTATTCTTAAATTACTTTGCGTTGGAAAGTTATTGTACTATCAATCATAGCTTTAATCCGAATACAAAAGCCTTTGGCTTGGGTATTCTAGTAGTAGTCAGTCTGTTCAAAGGAAGCTTCGTCTCAGTGGTGAGAAAAGTTGAAGAGGTGCAAAAGTTGCAGAGGTGTAAGAGGACATTGGTGTCCAAGTCAGAGTTGGACCGAGTATTAAAGTTTAATAAAAAGAGTCGCCAATATCAATTGGTATTTGACGTGGATTAGACCAGTAGATTAGAGGATAGGGGTTGAACCACGTGAAAATCTTGGCGTGATTTTTATTTTGTCATCTCTCTTATTCTGCATTTTACTCTTACTAATCTAGACATATAAGCATACAGGGTATTCTGTCTAATTGTCACTGACGAAGATCATAAACTAAAGTAGACACCAAAACAGACAGGCATACCTGTCCGATGTAAACCTCAAAAAGTTTTCATTGTTCACTTTTAACTTAGACACCTATTCAACCCCCCCTCTAGGTGTGCTTATACACATAATTACAGAGACATTGTCCATCAACTTCCACATTTTCAAGTTTAAAAAATCAAGGATTTGCATTTTTCCAAAATAAGTTTTATCAAGAGGCCAATGAATACCTGAAGGCGCTCATAAGCTTTCTGCACAGCAAGAAATTTTTCCCTCCCTTCAGGATTTTTGTCAGGGTGATATTTCATTGCAAGTTTCCTATACTGCCTTTTGAGCTTTTCTTCATCAATGTTCTCGATCTGCTTCGATATGCTAGGAATCTCCTCAGCCATCTCTGGAGAGAATCTTATATTGGCATCATCTCTGGATACATCTTCCAAGGAGATCTCTAATATTTTGCAAGCTTCCTCTTCAGAAAGGTCCATAGGTCTCCTAGTCAACTCTTCACGCCACATTATGAGCAGTGACTGTAAAAACTCGACATGTTCAACAATAGGCCAATTGGGAAACCGAATCTCATCACATAAGTTCCGGAGGTAGTATCGGTGACACCACATTTCATCTCTCAACTCAGGATATGTTACCGGTGGCATATGAGCATAATCATATAAATAATGACAATGCTGGGATAATTTCTGAGGATAATCACCAAGATGCTGCAAAACCTGAGAATGAAAGTGCCTTGATTTACTTGTAATAATACAGCACTGATGAATTAATATTATAAGCAAATAAGCAACTGCATGAAGCCTATTGTAATGCGTAAATTACCTGACGAATAAGATTCTCTGCTCGCATTTTATGTGTCCAAATAATCTCAGGAGTGTCAGAATCAGAAACCATAGCTGCTGCAAATGCAGCTGGACCACTACGCTCCAATACATACAGCAAAGATTCTGGTAGAAGCCCACCCAATACACTGCGTTTTGCCAAAGGTAACGAAGAGGAAACTGCAGCTTCTTCACCACCATGAAAAGCTTGATGAACATGTGTCACTGCGAAGAGTTGGGCTATCGAAACCAGATTAGACCCAGGGTATGCAAGAGCAAAATAAAAGGCGCCTGTACTATATAGTCTGATCATTGCCTTGGGATTTCTAGTAACGACAGCCTTAAGCAAAGCAGCTGCAACCTCAACAACAGTTGGTTCCCCAGAAAGCATAGCCTACATAGATATGATTTTATTTCTTTTCGATAAGTGCATAGATATAGCCATCCAAGATAAATATCTATAATAAGAGCAAGATCTAAGGCCTATATGTTTTTAAAAAATTGATGCACGTTTCATGTGTTACTACGCCTTTGATCGGCATCTATAACAAGAACTATAATAACAAGACACGCCAGCTCAATGTAGTGTTAAAATAAGATTGCAACACGTATAGACAATCTTATCATTTAGGAAATTCAGGTACTTTAAAAGGCAAATGATAACTGAATCAACGTAAAAGCAGAAGGGAGAGCAAAGTGGCAGAGCAAAAGTGTTAACAGAATGAGAATTATTAAAAAAATAATAGTAGCGGGGAATATAGAAAAAGATAAAGAAGACGCAGAAGAGAGAATAATATGTTATATAAATTTAAACTAAATAAACTAATCAGAATGTCTAACTTATTAATTAGCCATACACGGTTGGCTAATTCAATAAGAGTATATGGTAACTTTGCTCTAAACTACATTGTTGCAATGCGTGCCCCGTGGAATGACTGGTAAATGGTGGTGGCAATCCAAACACGAAGTTGGTTGCTCTAAAATGTTACTGAGTTACTCCCTCTGTCCCACATTGTTTGCAGTTGCAACACTTTTTTTTAGTGTGGTACTATAAAGCAGCTAAAGTAAGTTTGAATTTTTTTATTTTTAAAACTGAATAGTTGTATTATAGAGCAAAATATAACATTTGAATATAATTTAAAATAATTACGTCTTAAAATCCATGTAATACACTAAAATAAGTGTTCCAAGCAATATGGGACGGAGGGAGTATTATTTAGTAGAGATTAATACGGTGTTCAGTTTTAAATATTATGGGCATATTGATTATGTCAAGTTTCTATGTCCAGGGTCTAGGCTGCTAAATGATTGGTTATGCTTATGTAGGTCCTTCTATTGTATGGTATTTCTCTAGTCATAGCTAGTACCAAAAAAATGTATGTAGGATTTTGACAGCTAAAGAATTTATAAAACTATAACACCTACGTATTAAGTGCTACTGAGAATCTAAAGACCATGTAAGGCCTTTAAGTTGTAACCAGAGTGACTGATCTACTTATCTTTTAATTTTTTGTGGGGTAGGGTCACTTTTCTTGCACCCCTAAACATCAAATCCAGTTATAGATATAGATCATACGGCTATAATGCAACCAATAAATTCCAAATATCACCTGTGCAATATGTGGAATGCAACGTGAACTTGACAAGATTCTTTTGACTCTTGGTGTTGGAGTAACTATCTCTCCAGCATCATCTATATCTGAATGTGCAGATACCATGCAGTGTAATATGGACAATGCCGCTTCCCCTACCTGAATGCCAAAACAATCTCTTAAAACATCATTCCAGTATGCCAAGTCATAAAAAGTAACATGCATTTAAACACAACCAGAAAGTAAAAGAACTAATTCAACTTTGAAGAGAAATGGTAAACCAAAATATAAGAACCAAAGCACCAATATATTTACTTTCAGAATAATTATACTTTCATAAAACTGTAAATCTGCATCAACTGCAGCACAATCTCAGCTTATCCTAGAGAAGTAAACAAGGATGGAAAACTGCAATCAAGTATCTGAATAATCATAACCAACAAGATATCATGGCACCTGGATCGGTGTGAGAACAGGAACGCGAACAGCCAAAGCCCAACGAAGTTCACGAATGTCTCGTAATCTCTTCCACTCTGGCATTCCAGAAGCCCAACACCTAGTCGTCCAATCTATAGCTTTTTTTGACCAGAACCTTCTAATAGCATCCTTTTCCACGGGTCCAACTTGTGCTCCATCCATGTCCACAAACATCCATTCCTTCAGAGGTTCCATGAAAGCAGAAGCAGCTATCAGATTAGATTGCAAGGGGATGGCAGTTCTTTCTGAAGCTTCATGAACCACTGTCAATAAATCAACTGCTAGGACACAGCCTCCAACCCGAACACAAGCCTCCACATTTGACAAAACCTTCATAAGAACCTGCAGAAGGGAACCACTGTCAGTAAAACATACATGTGCCATGTAATGTTACTAAATTGGCAAAAACACATCTTAAGTGATGTAAAAGTATTACTAGAAAAATAGAGGAATTTGTATTTTTGCCAACTAAATCACAAATTACACCCTATAACGGATTTTCACCCCAAACTTCATTTTCGATTATAAGTACCCTACACTTTGAGCGCCAAAACAGTTTGCACCCTCTGTACTAAAGTTTAGGTGCAAATTGTTTTGATTCAGAAAGAAAGTGGAGGTGCAAATTGTTTAATAGCTCGAAATTTAGGGTGTCTTTAATCAAAAATAAAATTCGGAGATAAATAAAATTTAGTGCTAAAGGGTACAATTTGTGATGTTAGTTTATTTTTGCATAAATAATTTGGACACGCTCTAAAGTGGCATATTCCGATGCTCAAAGAAACATAAACAAGATTAACTCTACTATTATGCTTGCTCTACATTTTCCCAAATAGTCTCACGAAACCCATCATACTTATAAAGCCTAAAATACTGTTAAGCTGGACAAAAGGCTCACATTTTCAAGCATTAATCTCTCACGATATCCAACCTGAACAACTTTTAAATCAAATTACGTGAAAATGAGGCAAGAGAGGAGAGGAAACCGTTAAAAATGCGCTGCAATCCACAATACCCAATTCAAGATACACTCTCCAGGAGAGAAATTTACCAGGACTTGGACACTGAAGTTGCGATGTGACAAGTGCAAGAACAACAATAGCATGGTAGCCTATGAAGTCCTGGCTATACTATCTTATAGTATTTGAAATATGTATAAAAAACAAATATAGTATAAGGGCAGGTAAAGTAGTAAAGAGAAAAAGAAGTAATAATATAATAGATTCAGCCATATCCTGCAGTTTACAATAGGTAAGAAATTACTAGATGTGAAAAAACATCTAGATTCTGAACCAACTAACATAGTTAAATACAAAAACATATGGATTGGTTGGCCACATTTCCATTTCAAATTTGGAGACGTGAGGAGGATGTTCATTGGCATAGACACAAATATCACATTTGTTTTTTACTTGAGCCTTATGGCAATTTAGCCACCATTTTTCTTCACTGGGGATGTTTAGAAGCAAAAAAAAAAATGAATAAAAACACAAGATTAAAATAAAATCTTATTAACAATAATATTAAAAATGTTTTATAAACATAAAATCATCAAGTAAACTTAATTTAAGGCTGAATTACCAATAGTAAAAATCCCAAGGGGGACGTTTGAAGGGCAAAGCACAACAAAGGGGATCTACAACGGAGGAAAATGACTTCGAAGGTGGGATTGGTGAAGAGGAAAAACGTGAATCTGATTTCCTACAACGGCAACGAGGTGCTAGAGAAAGAGGAGGTAGGAATAGGGAAAATGACAACGTGAGTAGCATTAAGATGAAAATCCCAGCTTTCCAGGGAATGAGCGATCCAGGGGCATACCTAGAATGGAATAAGAAGATAGAATGGATATTTGACTGTCAGAATTATTCAGATCTCAAGAAAGTCAGATTAGCGTTACCGAATTTCAGATTATGCAGTTACCTGGTGGGATCAGTTGATTACTAGCCGGAGGAGATGTGGGGAACATCCAATTGAAACTTGGGCGGAAATGAAAACAGTGTGAAAAAGCGATTCGTACCAAGTCACTACCATCAGGATTTATTTCGGAGTTTGCAAAATCTGAAACAGAGAAGTAGGAGTGTGGATGAATACTTTAAGGAGATGGAGATGTTGATGGCTAGAGGGATGAGGTTAGTGAGGCAACAATGGCGCGATTTTCAGCAGGGCTAAATTGGGATATAGCAGACTTAGTAGAACGACAGCATTATGTGGAATTTGGGGATATAGTACACATGGCTATAAAGATTGAGAAACAAGGAGGCCAACGTTCTAATCCTACCACGGGGTCGTCATGGAAATGTAATGCTGCAAAACGGGAGGAGAAGCCAGCTGTGAATAAGCCGAAAGTAGAGTTTAAACTGAATTTGACTAATCGTGGAAAACAAGGTAAAACTGAACCTTCTTCTTTTAGTCACAATCGAGATATTGTTTGCTTTAAATGTCAAGACAGGATACATACTTCTAGTCAATATCCAAATCAAAGAGCTATGTTGTTGCTTGACAATGGAGAGGTGGAAACCGAGGAGGAAGATAGTGACACCGATTCTATGCCACCATTAGAGGAGGTTGATGATAGGGAGGTTCTATGCATGGCGAGATGTTGATTACGAGGAGAGCGCTTAGTGCGCAAGTGAAGAAGGAAAGTTTGGAGCAACGTGAGAATTTGTTTCACACTAGGTGTCTTGTGCAAGGGAAAATTTGTTGCATGGTAATTGATGGTGGGAGATTGATGGTGGGAGTTGTACCAATGTGCCAAGTACAACCATAGTGGAGAAACTAGGATTGTCAACAACCAAACATCCTCAACCGTATAGATTGTTATGGCTCAATGACAGTGGACGTGAAGTGACAAAGCAGGTGTTGGTACCGTTTACCATTGCAAAATATGTGGATGAGGTTTTGTGTGATGCGGTTCCGATGCAAGCTGGCCATTTACTACTTGGGAGACCGTGGCCATTTGATAGATGTGTGAAGCACGATGATTTTACTAATGAATACTCTTTTGTACACAATAAAAGAAAAGTCACATTGTGTCCTTTGTCACCACAACAGGTGCAAGAGAATCAAATCTATTTGCAAAAAGATCATGTTAAAAAAAGAGTGAAGAAAAGAAAAATCAAGAGAAAAAAAAGAAAAAGAGAGAAAGAAAAGAAAAGAGAGAAAAATAAATATATTTGCAAAAAGAAGTGATATGAGGCGAGCTTTGGTTTCTAAACAACATATGATTTTACTTCGGTATAAAGAGATGCTTTTGAATACTAACACTAATGATTTGTTGCCTAGTGTTGTTTCTTCTCTTCTACAAGATTTCAAAGACGTATTTCCCGAGGAGCTTTCCCAAGGACTACCGCCTATTCGGGGAATTGAACATCAAATTGATTTTGTTTCTGGCGCGACCATTCCAAACCGTCCGGCTTATCGAAGTAATCCGGAGGAGACGAAGGAGTTACAAAGACAAGTTGACGAGATAATGGGAAAAGGGTTCGTAAGAGAAAATACGAGTCTGTGTGCAGTTCCGATGATCTTAGTGCCAAAAAAAGATGGAAGATGGAGGATGTGCATTGATTGTCGAGCAGTAGATAATATTACGGTAAAATATCGACACCCCATTCCTTGTTTAGATGACATGTTAGATTAATTGCATGGGTCTTACATATTTTCAAAAATTGATTTAAAAAGTGATTATCATCAAATTAGAATGCAAGAGGGTGATGAATGGAAAACTGCATTTAAAACGAAATATGGGTTGTATGAGTGGTTAGTGTTACCTTTTGGTTTAACTAATGCACCTAGTACATTCATGCGATTAATGAATCATACAAACCTAACTGTGCTTTAATCCTAATAATGGGTTATATGCAATTTGATTATATGCTCGTGAATCTTACAAACCTAAATGTGCTTTCATCCTAATTAATTATTAAAGGTTTAAGAGAAAACAATCTATTTCCTCAATTAACAATTATTTTCTTAACTATACATTATTCAATTATGTTTTAGAAATTCGTGTTAAATATATATATAAAAAAGTACAACCCATGTGGCTCTGACCTTAGCTTGTAAACTTTCAAAGCCTCATGGCAATTGAGGAATGCTAGTCCTGAGATGAGACTTAAAAAAAGTAATTTAAAATGTGTTCCAATTTCCAAATCAGTTAGACAATAAAATAAATGAGCTATTGAGTAGCTAGGTAACTCATGCATCAATTTAGAGAAAGGGAAGAGGGGGGAGCAAAGAAACTTAATGGTATGGTACCTTAAGAAGAAGAAGAAGACGGTTCCTCAAAGCTCTATCATCAGTCCTATCCAATAGTACTGTAACATGTGCAGTACCTTCGAAAGGACCTATTGTTTTATAATGCTGCTCATATACAATTGCCATTGCCCTTGCACAAAGCTCCCTAACAGAAGAGCCTCCACCTCCGCCAAAACCATCTAATCTTCCCATATCACACCAATCATCAGAAGCACCCATTTCATCAGGAACAGCACCATCAACAGTAAGCCCTGTGTCTGCATCACATAAAAACCGATGATACAGTGCTCTGAAAAAAGCAACTGGATCACGCAGTGGAAAATCCTGTGCCCTTCCAGTGCTGCCAATCTCAAGCAGCAAACGGAGATAATATTGACCTACACAAACTTCTTTAGATAAGCTAGAATAGCTAACAGAAAACTCGGTGTAGTTCCAAGATATTTGGGCTGCACTATCTTCTCCAGTCGTAATTTCTACAGATGCATCTCCAGGAACAATATCTTCTGTTCTTTCCTTCTCAACATCTAATTTATGAACTTCTGCCTGCAAAGCCTCTCTTAACTCCTGCCTGGTACGTTCATTCCAAATTAAGTCTGCGCGATTGTGGTCAAGGCTAAAAGCTCGCCAAAATTCAGGCCAGTTCAACAGTAACCTTCCAGACCCAACCGGAGTGTTCTCAACAACTACCTGAGCAGGAGCAGGGAGATCTGTGGAATAGAAACCAGCCACATTGGCATCTAAGTCAACTGAATTTGGAGCATTTGATTCAGCTGACTGATATGTATTACTATATGCTGCATTAGGAGATGAAACTGATGATGAAAGATCAGTTTGTCGAACCCCCGAGGACAATTCACTAGGCAAGTTCTCACCTGTGTAAACTGCAGAAGTCTGTATTGGTGATGACTGTTGTCCAGAACTTTGATCAACTGCAGATGTTTGATAATTATCAGACCCTCTGAAAGCACCAGGACTTGTCTGCCGCGCTGGATCACCAGCTTCAAAATTATTAATAGAAGGCAAGGATTGTCCCTGAGATGCCAAACTCTTTCCTGTATGGTTCCTTCTCTGCTCGAGTAAACGTCTCCGTCTCCTACTCATAGAGGATCCTTCCTTATTCAACACATCTTCAGCTGGAACTTCTTCAGGACGTGTGTGCAAATAAGCAACTAGGCCAGGAGGCAGAACTCTGGAAAGTAAATCAAGAGCCGGTTGATAAGAATCTGCCCAGAGCGCCACAAGCTGTCGGCTAACTTCACGTCGTTCACCAGCACGAAGGAAAAATGCATGCAATAAATGCCTCAACAGAGCACCATCACGCAAAGCAGCATCACGCATCGATTCTGCTGCAATTGCATCTTCTTCAGCAATCGTGCGCATTATCACAGCCACCGTTTCTCTGACACTTTCAGCAGGATGTCCGAACAATGCAAACAAGCGTCGCTTCAATCCAGCTACTTGGCGTAACAATTCCACAAAAACTGTATATTGGGTAGTTTCACCATGTGGTTCACATATCATTGCCTCAAGAACCTCCACCACAGACATCGACAATAATGGTGAAACAGACATAGGTTTCAATCTATTGACGACGATAGTAAGATAACTCTGATGAGCAAACAACACAGACTTGGTATGCATAAATGTTGCATGGCGCTCTCCTTTTGTATCCGTTAGCATATTTGTATCACCAGGACCACCACCAATAAGTACTGCAATAAGCTCTGCAGCTTCAGCAGCTACAGCCTCTGAACCATTTCTAAGCAAACCCATTATTCTTCCGACAGCTGCAGGGAAAGACATAACATGTGAAGCAGCAGCTCTTGATGCCAATAATCTGCGTAAACATGCGATGAAGCCCGTCACTGTTGCAGCTGCTTTAGGAGAAGGGGCTGGCAAGGGAGGGGACTCTGGTGGAAGGTTGGGAGCAGCTGGGAGCAGTGTAATCAAGGCCATCAAAGTCACTTCAGGTACTTCGATGTTAGGAGGCACCCCATTATATGAAATACATGCATTAAACTCTCTGATTCTTCTCCATAGTTTAGCTCTTGATCCAGGGATGGAGCCTCCCTCAGCCACAGCATCTTTGGCAACAGCTGCCAAATGTTTTAAATGCATGTTAGCAGTTTCCATGTCAGTGTTAATGCGTTGTTGTACAACTGGAGACTGATTAATTTGCAAATGAACTCTGCCACAAGGAGGATCAATTCGATGACCAGGCATCGTTAACCTTGGTAGTACAGGTACTGCACACTGCCCCTGCAAGAAGTTAACACAAATGTAAAATACAAATGAGGCATTAGTAGGTCATTTGTTGAAACTAAAAAAACTAAAAGATGTCTGAACTGAGAAACTTAATGAAGACACATATATTCAATGCCCATATATAGACAAATAGCTCAATTTGAACCTTATAAACCGAAAACCTAAATAATACCCAAGAAAAAGCACATCCACCTACTTCTGTTTGTAAGACATCCCGAACTGCTGCAAGTAAGCTATCACGAGACGTGCTAGCATACACCTGAAACGGAAACCACAGAAGTGTTACATCAGAGAGAAATATGAAACATTCAACCCAAAACAAAGTAAACTCAAAAAATGAGCGCAGAATACTGACATGAACTGGACATCCATCATTGAATTCAATGGCAAACATTTGGGGCTCCTCGGCAAATCGAACAAGTGAGCTTACAGCAGATAAAGGGCGGACAATGACAGCCTACAAACAGTCAATAATTTTTTTTAACAATCCATCAAGTTAATAAAACATGTATTGGAGCAACAACATACTGTCATGTAAAAGGTCCACTATTTAATGGAGGACACTAACTACATCCCCTCACAATCTCTTCAATTCGTCTCCTGACAAATGCCATTACAACTTATGATAATTTGTAGGTTTCTTCTCCCTAAGAGTTCCTCTCCTACTACTTTACTAAAACAACCTTTCTCGAAATTATCAAAATGTGGAAGATTGAGCTTATAGGACTTGTATGATGAGTATGACAAGATTTTCCATTGATTTATCTAATAAAGTGGTTATTTGTTAATATTTCAGATTTTGAAAAGTTCAATTCTATCACTCAAAACCGCCATTGCTAAATAATGCATAACGGAAACAGCGTAACATGCTTTCAAGAAAAGTAAGCTCCAATTTGGTAGCATCTCCCTAAGCATATAAAATGATATTGTCAGCTTACTTCATAGTTCTCTGGGCGCCTTTCAACAAGTGAAACCTTTGTAAGAATAAGTTGACGAGATACAGCATCACCTTGTTCCCCAAGTCCTCCTTTTGGCCCAACTACCAAACTCAATCCTGGAGAATTTAATGTGCCATGAGCAGCAGACCGCAACCTTGTCACAGACCAACCCCCATAAGGAGTTTCCTCTGCCCCAACAGCCTCCTTGGCTGCATTTTGCATGTATTCATAGAAAAAATTGAAAATACAGTTGACCATACATAAACAATACAACGGAGTGCCTATTATTAGTAGAACGCATTGAGAGGAAATAGCATATGCCTAATATCAAAAGAAGAGTAAGAGCTACCTCTTTGCTTTATGTACTCCGCAACCGTAAGTGATTGAGAACTATCCACAGATAATGATACCCCGACAATGGACTTTGCGGTTTTAGTCTGGATAACAGTTTTCACTCATATCAACTTCATGCAAAATAGCGTGTGAAGAATAAAGTTTGAATGGACTAAGACAACAACAATGAAGCAAGAAGAATTTACTATTTGTGACAGCGCATGGCACACATAAAGCTTTGAGACAATGCAAGATGCAAATTATTCTAATAAAATAAAATGTCCATAATACCAAGTTTGATATAATAGCAGCATTTGATGTCCCTGAAGCAGCTTGGAAAGCCTTTGATTTTCTTCCATATAAAGGACAAAGAACAAAACCTCCACGGTCCATATTTTTCTTCCCATAACCATCAGAGAGAAGAAGAATGGCAGGGGAACTCATGTCTCTAAAGTCCAAGCACCAACGAAGGTCACCAGATTTCAAGTCCAGAAGTTCAACACCAACATAGGTAACTTTCATTTTCTGTACAAGCAAAATGAAAAAGGTTATTAAGCAAAATGATTGAGAAGCTTAGACGAGAAACGTCAATTATCACTTACCAGGCCCAAGAGTTAGTAATTCATTGAAATGGATTCAGTAACGAAGATAATTGCCAACTCCTAACTTCATAAGATTGAACTAGTTCTGTTGAAATCCTTGCATAATTTGCTCTTCGAGCAAGTGGCTCTTCATATAGGCAATACTTGCCTAATGATTAGATATATGGGATTATCCATGCTGAAGTTTCAATTCAGAATTACTAAAAGTTTGAATTCTCATGAACTGTAATGACTATTCCATTAACCCTATATCCATATTAGAATGACTTATGTCCTCACAGTGGAAGGATGTGCATAGTATTTACCTAATTTTAACAAGTATCACGCCATCAGATCGGGTTCCATAATGAATAAAACTTCCAATAAAAGAAATTTGAAGTCACAAACATCTATGATTTTCACCTTCATAATTTCCTTTTTCAATATTTTCCCATTGTTGATCAAAATTTTAGATGAATGTCGAAGCAAATAACCTAGATCATTTTTAGTATCCCACATAACCTCAAAAGGCTAATGTTCTCCCTTTCATGTCACCTCTATTAGTTACTTCCATTCATCGGTCAGTACCTTTCGTGATGAAGTAAATAGGTATGGCAATAGTAATTTAGTTTGAAATATTATAGATAAAACCAATACATTCTCCAATGTAGAACTACCTCCTAGTATCAGAAATAAAACTGCGAAAAGGAAGTATAATAACTTACAAAAGGAAGCCACTCTCCATTCCTCCTCCGAAGATGAAGCACTGGAAATTCAGCGACAGCCCCAATTCTACTCCACCTTATTCTGTGCAACTCCGTCATTATACTAGCTCGGTACTTGGAAGAGAACTTCATCCCTTTAAACTTTCCACGCCCATCAGTCCGAACACTAATATTGAACTCAAATGAATTCTCATCTCTCCCAATAATGGGTGTTGCCCCTTCAAAATCACTTCCTACATCATAAGAATTTGTGACCGCTAATGTGGATGGATCCAAAGTAATAAGCTTGGAACTGGAAATACATAGAATTCTCTTGTACCGACCGCGCCAGGAGTGCTTTACCACCAAGTATCGGGCATAGTATTCGAGCTCTTCGAGAAGGGATGGATTAGACGGAGCAGAAGTTGAGGAAGGAGGATTCTCAGATGATAAAGGTGGTTCGGTCGAGGTTTGGCGGCTAACGAAGTCCATTTGAGGAAGGTATTGGAGAGAGTGGGGTTTATGTGGACTTGGGTTAAGAAAGCGCCATAATCCGGACCCAGCCGGCCCTGCCGACGGTCTCTGACGAGATTGATTCGCACCCAGCGCTTCCGATTGTTTCCGATGAGTTACAAATTCAAACCCTCCCAATCAAATAAACTCAAACTTTCATCCATACATATCCAATTGATCACAAATTCTGCTGATAAACTCGAAAAACAAAAAAAAAACGGAACTTTAACAATGAGCTGTCAACATCAGTGTTGAAGCAGTTTCTGAGACTTCAATCAAACCCTTCTGTTTAAAACCCTATTTTTGATCGGCGATTGCTCAATTCAGATGAGAAATTGTACTGAAAAAGTGGAAAAAAAGTCGAAGAAAAAACAGAATCTTCCAAATGAGCTATGGAATTCAGCGTTGAACTAATCAGGTGGAATCGGGTTATATGGTATACGGCGAGCTTAATAATGATAGACCGGCGTTCAAACGAAGATCGAGAGTTAAATAACACACGAATGTCTGTTGATCGATTGATATATATATATATATATATATAGTACTATATAGAGAGAGAAACTAACAACCGGAGCCAGCGATGGCAAATGGCAATGGGTTTTACACCTATTTCTTCATTACCAACTTTTTACAAAAATTACACTTCGACACCAAAGCATTGCCCGTGTGCATCACCCATTGTTTTTTGGAGCTTAATTTAATAGACATTTGTACAACTTCTCCCCATCCCATAAAAAGAATTTTATTTTATTTTTTTGTTGTCAATTTAATAAATAAAAAAACTAAAGTTGGTGAAAATATATAAACTTTTGAATAATATAATTATTTATTTATTTTATTTTGTAAATTAAAATAAGTTCATATCACAATTCTTACAAATTAATCAAAATCAAATAAAATTTAATTAAAGAAATTTCAAAAACGTATTAAATAATTATAAAACAATATCTTGTTGAGATGGCAAAACTCCATTTTTTTTTATCATTGTCGACAACTATTTTTGTCTAAAAAAAACTAATTTATTGAACGTCTATCTTTCACTTATAAAATTGTATGCATTTTTCTCAAAAATACCATTATTTTTAGTTTGTTACTATAATAATGTCCATACCATTCATCTACCTATTTTGAGTGTATACAAGAGAGGCACACGCCAAGCACACTGCATTACCATAAAACCAAGTTTTGACTTTTGAGTTGGAAAATGTAAGCCGCAGCTCGTAAACTTATGGTTTTATGATCTCCATTCTCCACACCTGAGTGGCTTTTAAAATGAGAAAACTCTCGGCTCCAAAAATGCACCAAGAAATTGCGTGGCCGGATGGCCCCAAGCCCATCATCACATATGCAATGGCAAATTCTTAACCCAAAACTGAGCCAACCAAATTTAGATTGAGTCACTCGTGCTATTAGCAGTGGCGCATATCTCTGACTTCATGGGATTTGGCACGATAAGATCCCTAAGATTGGACAAGGCCAAAAAATACTTCTAGCTTCCCATTACTGCTCTTCTGAGCTTCCCCAGAAAAGGATAATATGGAACTAAATCTCTAGCAATAGGTTCAAAAAGAGGACTGTTTGATGATAAAAGTATACTGTTGGGTTGAAAACTCATGCCCCAATCAAGTCAGTTTGGTTTGAGAGATAGAAACTTACAATAGGGACGACAAGGACTGGATTTGTAGGGAGGACTGCGAAGGTATGGTATATATGGTTATTGTAATATTGAGGTGAGGAACATCGAGCTCTTGAATCTACGGGGAACCATTGTAGAGAGTTATGAGAAAAATCATGCCAAGTAAGATTATTTGTAGGTTACTAGTCTTGAATTTTTGCTAAAAAGGCTAGCATGGAAAGATGTTGGGCTACTTTTTTATGGAGGCCTTTAATTGCTAGGTTGGTGTGTTAACAGTTGTTTGACATGATCTTCACTTGTTGCTCTATAAAGCCGACTGCTAGAGACGGACATTTTTATTTCATTTTTGCTAAATGTACAGACACCATTGCGTTATAGTAGAGATTTTTGGAGCTTAACCAAAAAAGAAGAGGAGAAACTTCAGCAAGTATCCATATTTCCATTGTACAAAGCACCAAGGTCAAAAGTAAGGAACTTTAATTGCAGGAATGGGCTGTGGGGTGAGAAAGAGAGAATGGGCCAGAAATAAGACTGGGAGTAGTGATTATTTGAGATGGGAATATTTGATGGAATAAAAATAACATACTAGTCGTTCAAAAGAAATAAGTTTCAGCATAATTCACTTCAAAGTGACACAGACAACTTACTAGCAATTCACTCTTCCACTCATCAGATTGACAGAAACATCTGACTATATGGTGATACTTGTTTGCTCATGCCATTGGCCAAATCAGAGGGATTATGCATGGAACTGCATACAACTAAACTAACAGCCTCATAATAACAAGTCCACTCCATTAACCTGACAGCTATGTTTTACGCACTCTTCACTTTTGCCCTAAAATATCAGTGTTCGACACTGGACATTTGGACAAAGAGTATGGGTACTAGAAACTTCATTTTAGTCCAAGAAATTGTCAAAATTGAGGAATACCTGTGTCGGACTCTTCAAAACACCATGTCTAACCAGAACACTATCCGAGTCCATGAAACATAGCCTGACAATAGGTGCAAGATGCAGAACTTAAAAATGTGCAAAAATGGCAAATATACCGAGGATGTATACTGCAATCCATAAATTTTTATCATTCTAAAATCCACATTACACCATAGAAAATGCAAGAAACTGTGAGATAGATTCGTTTCCAAAATAACCAGCAATAATTGGAGCCAAAAATGTAAGATTTAGTAACATCCATTTAGTTTTTAATAAGATGAGAAAAAACTGTCCAGCAAGACAAAAGAAAGACAACATAGCAGACATCTAGTCAAATCCTAAACTGTAGTCCCATAATATATTTTTCTCAAATAAAATAAAAAGGTGCTATGTCGAAGGTCCTCTCAATGAAATCAGACTAGGATGTTTATTGTTGCATTTGACAGATGAACGAGGATACATGCTCACATCCAGCTCATAAAATGACCTTACCGCACAGGCTGCTGGTTGTAGTGGTTCTTCTCCTTTTTCTTTGCTGCAGCTAACCTTGCACTCCTCGCAGCAGCCTCGCTAGCAGCAGCCCTTGCAGCAGCATCCATCTCTTTGCTTGATTTCTTCTTCTTCATAGATGCAACTTTCTTTATCTTCTCTTTAACATCAACACCAGATAGCTCTTCTGCTTTCTCAGTCCCAGCAGTTTCATCTTTAGTATTTCCAGACTCTGCACCGTTGGGTTGATCCTGTTGTTCTTTAGGTTCTTTAGCCTCTTTTGAAGCTTTATCCTTCTTCTTCTTCTTTTTGGCACTTTTGCTCTCACCAGGTGCATTGTTCTCTTTCTTCTCCAAATCTCCATTAGGGTTCTCTACCTTCTTCTCTTGTGCAACCACTGGAAGTAGGAAAACAAAGATTCATCATGTTAGAAAAGTAAAGAAGCAAACTAGCTGAAACACAGATGATGAAAGGGCAATTTACAAATGGAATTCAAATCATAGGTCAAATATATTTCACTTTATCATTTTAGAAATGCAATTTGCAAAACTTTTCCCATCATATTTACCCATTTTTGCAGCGTGCTCCATGATGTTCCAATTTTTGCAATGTCCTCCATCTTTTCAATTTTTGCATTCTGTCACCTCTCCCCGTTAACTTGGAGAAAATAAGCTCATATGACAGAACTTACCCAATTTAAAGGTATTCGTTCAGACACAATAAAGCCACATGCTTCCCTCAAATTTGAAGGGTAAACTGGGTACATTTGAGGACAAAAATACCTAAATTGGATCAAATTTTAGTAGGCTGATTTCCCAACATTAATAGGAATGTGTCAGAATTGCAAATTTTGGAACATCAGGGAGCACTTTGCAAATGTGGGTAAATTTGAGTAGACGTGTAGATTTCCTCTTGAAAAGGCCCCAAACAACTATCCTGTATACAATAATACAAAGCAACAAACTGATTGTCCAGGAAGAACCAAATTCTAAGCACACAGTATCCTTGTAAAAATGAGAGAAAATTGTACTCTAAGCCTTGCAATAAAAGGGGAAAATAATGCAAAGCAAGACTGAACATTACCAAAAAAAATGAAGATTAGACCTAATACAGCAGATTAACAGAGGAAATAAATTGGAAGTAATAAGAATATCAACTAATAATGTTTTTCTTTTTTGGATAAAAATTATCTTATTACCAAATAGAGTTGGTATCCCTGAATGTTACTTCTGAATAAACAGTGTTTTTTTAAGATACATAAAATCAACTAATTAAGTTATTACCAAATGAAATTTGAATCCTTCGATGTTACTACTGAACAAACAGTTTGGTAATGTTATTACCAATGCTTTTTTAGGCATTGACGAAAGCAACCGTTTTGGCTAAGAATATTATGATTTACTGACACTGCAGAATAATCAAATATACCAAACTCAAATTCCTTATAGGGGGTAGGGGAGGAGGGGGGAGGGGAGGGGAGAGGGAGAGGGAGAGAGGGAAGAAAAATAGAAAGAACAAAGAAAGAAAAGGGGCAAAACCCATTGGTCGTCATTATGCTGTGAAGTTCACTTGTGATAAATTACTTGTTTTATTTTTTTATTATGGTGGAATCCTTAGCCATTACCCTTAGGTGGTGCACCGGATAAACCATTGTTGCACGCTATACCCCACCACTCACACACACCGAAATATTCTATAGTAAACTATGTCGGGTGTCCCCAATGAGAACTTGTAACCGTATTTGGATCATTGGATGTCCCATAGGCCAGAACTATAGGTTTAACATATACTATGTGTTAACCTGTATGAACATAACAAATTTAAATTTTCAACATTACCTATTGAGAAAGGGTCCATAAAGAAAGTATTTAGATATTTAACAAAAAATTCTAAACCAATTTTAAATTTTATTAAGGTGCTAGAAATATCATTATTATCTACAATTAATTTGGGAGGAAGTAGGTGTATAAACATATATAATGTAAAAAATCACCAACTTACCACGGGAGTCGTCTTGGCCACTGGCATCAGACTTTGGATACCCCAATTCAGCAAGAACAGCCTCAAGTTCAGCAAGCTCCTTTTTCTTCAGTTCTTTCTTTGAAAGTTGCCTGTCAGTGTCTTTAGGTGCTTCAACAGGCTTCTCAACAATTGGCTCTTTTTCCGCTGGCATTTCAGGCTCATGGTCGTGCTCTTCTTCATTATCATCATCAGCTTCATCGACCCCCTCTTCTTCACTTTCACTTTCCTGAAATCAGAAATTACAAATTCAGCTTAAGAATCTAGACTGAATAGGTGGATATCAAACTTGTCCAACAAAATAGAATCTGTAGCCAAATAGAAAGTCTAGCAGGCTACTCTCCCACAAAAGAAGGTAGTTTAAGGAACCAATTTTGGTCATATCTACTCGATATGCATGTTATAATCACATAGAACAAAAATAGTTATATAAATAAGTACAATGAGAAATTAGTAATACCAAAACGGTCAACCCATGCCATGCTACAAACTTCTTCCCAATTTCCTTGAGCTTAAGCAATTACATGTTTATCTATTCTACATCTATTTTTTCATATTTGCATGGATTATAATCCCAAACACACAACTTCTGATTTCAAACCGTGCACCACTGTAAATTTATAAAATACAGATGTAATTTAATATAAAAGGACAATTAATTTAATAACACAAAATAATCTATGAAAACGGGAAAAAGAAAGTTGTGGACTATCTCATATGAGAGAACCAAGACTTGTCAGCATTGTCAATATTGAGTAAAGATGGAAAATCCAAATCATCCAGTCATCTCAGGAAAATCTGTATTACTACAGTCTTCCAAAAAGCACCAAGCGAACCTAGGCAAAGGAAGGAGGGCCTAGAGCATTGGCACTTTCCTAGGTGTGTAATTGTGTTACTTTTTATCTGTCTTTTGTATTAGTAAATTATAGGGGTGAGATTGCAAATACACAAAGCTGCAGGACCACAAATAGAATTGTTAAGTAACATTTAGGTACTTATTTGTAATTTAGACCTAATATTAGTAAGTAATAACACCAATTTGTTCATTTCTCTTCCTTCAATTGCATCGGTCAAACCAGTAAATTCCAAATAAATTTCTCTTCCTTCAATCGCATTCAAATAGCAGATCTACTCATTTCCTTCGATGGCAATCACAATCGCAATTGCAATCGCCATTGTTGAACTTGACGGTTCTCGCACTCTCTCGTTCTCGCTGATCGGCTCTCTCATTCCCATCGATCACCATCCTTGATTGTTTCCCTTGTTGCGATAATCTTTCTCGATATCACCGTCGCAGATTGTATCAGCTTGAAGGCCCAAGCTCTATCTTGCTTCATTGCCTACAATTTGGTAAGTAATTTAGCCTAAATGATTTTACTTTATTATTTTACCAATTTTGCCCTAATCAAGGCGGTGGACCAGCGATACTGCCTAGACACCTGTAATGATATATCATATTTAGTCTTATACCCATATTAATGCAGGCTAATTATTTGTTATATTAAATTTCATGATATATATCTGTGTGGAACTATTAACATCTTTCAAAACAACTGAAAGATGAGGTTAGGAAAATACGAAGGGTAATTGAACTGATCCTTGAGGTACCCTATTTTAGATAAGATCCACCAAAACATTCAAATGTAAGCACATAATTATCCAGCAGACCGAGTTGGCTTCAGTGGTTAAAACAAAGCATGGGCCTGCAACTACCAAACTGTTATTTAATTATTTTAATATAAAAATATATATACTATAGTAGATAATATCAGCTCTTATGTTTTGTACTGATGAGTGTAGAAAGGGGAAGCTTGAGTAATTTAGCGGAAATATACAACATGCCCCCAGATGACAGAATCACGGTTTCAACCTAAATAAAGGAAGGTTTTATGCCTAAGAAACTTTCCAATAGAGACCCACAATCCAAGTCGTCAAAAACCTCTTTGCAACGAGGGCCTCCCTCCCAGAACTTTCAACCAACCAATCACTACCTTTACTTATATATGCATAATACAAATATGTACACATGATTTTCAACCAACCAACCACACCTTTACTTGTGAACAACAACCGCTTCGTCACAGTACTTACTTATGGGCTAACGGATTATACTTTGGCCAAGTATCCTACAAAGAGATTCTCGAGAGCCAAAAGTTCTAAAAGAATGTGACATTGTAAGATGTCTCGCTATATATAGACAAAACATATGTATGCAAATGATTTACAACCAAAGAATCACAATACATGCATATGCATATATAAAAACACAATATTAGTTTGTTAAAGATTCAAGAGGTTAAAATCAAGCCCAATATCAAGAAATCCAATACATATATTTGATGAGACAGAAATAAAATTAAAGGATTTAAAATTAGTTGAAGAAGAAATTTTATTCTACCTTTCTTCTTCTTAGTTCCGCAAGTATAAAGGAGATTCAAGAGAAGAAGTTTAATTGCAATAGGAGAAGAAGTGGCGTAACAGAGAGAAAAAAAATTGTAAAAGTTTTAGGGTTGGGGTTTTAATTATTTATTAGGTAGAATTTTAAAGTGGTACCTAAAATGTTGGGTTGAGGGCCAATCCTAAAAAGTATGAAATTGGTGAAACAGATTTTTTTGTTAGGGTTAAATACAATTTTATTTATATTTAAGATTTATTATTGTTAAATTTTAGAGGTGGTCACTCCTAAAAAGTACGGTTGAACGACTATTCCTAAAAAGTAAGGTTGAACGACTATTCCTAAAAAGTAAGGTTGAACGACGATATTGTCTTATTTATTATATATATAGACATATAGATGTTGTGACATTCACAATTGATGAGCCTGGTAAGCAGTGTTCTAAAAATCTACTGCCTTGATTTGGCTAGGCACCTAAGCCCCCACTTAGGTAGGATCAGACATCTACTTTGAATCTCTACAATACTTAAATGAATTTGTTAAGCCTTAAAAATTTGTATTTTTAGTAATGTTTCATGTAAAATTTAAAAAACTACTTGTCCTATATGTTTTATAGTATAACAAGTAAATACAATAGTAAAATAAATAAATGAGTTCCCCTAAGAAAATGCCTAGTCCGCCTAAGAAAATGCCTAGGCACCGCCTAAACGGCCTAGGCGCCTCCTCCGCCTAATGATTTTTAGGTCAGAACAAATTGAATGCACATGAACTTCATTTAATTGCTCTATTGCAATTAGGAAATGTTATCAGCCTACCTAACATATATGATCACCGTAAATATTGCATCTCCATCAAACAAAACAAGTTAACTTAAAATCTAATTAGATTTTTTTATTTTGAAGAAGAAATATGATATATCATCAATTCCACGTACACGTGTAATAAGAAATTTTAATTGTCATAATTAACACGTTTAATCCAAATGTCACAAATTCTCAAAAGTAATTAGATAATTAAGACTATAAGTCCAGCAAAGCCTTGGTTTAGTGGTAATATATGCATTCCAAGTTTCCAACTAAGTGAATCATATAGGATATCCTTAACATACACCCCCTCTTTTCTTCTCAAGTGACAAAACAATCATCAATCCTATTAAAACTTGATTCAGAATGAGCTTTACATATTTGATCTAATTCTGAGGTACTGACTAATCATATCTTTACTATCAGCAGAAGTACATTACAAAACCCCAAAAGAAAGGGGTATAGTGTCCGTTGGGCGGAGCGGAGTGATGATGTGGGCTAAAAGCACTTTTAATTTAAAAATATTATGTTTGTGAGACCTTGGTGATATATTAAAAGTGCATTAGCCAGTAGTAGTAGGCATTTTGGATGTAAATACACTTCTTGTAGACGCTAAAGCTTTTTGGTTTTGAAATAGCATTCATATTTAAACTCAAACTTATCCAAAATATCTCAGAAAAGTACTTTTAAGAATTATTTTACAAACCACTATTTAACTATTTCGTGAAATAACTTTTTCACCGCTCTACTAGAAATAGTGCTTCGTCACACTGCTCCGACAAATGGGCAAACAGAGTGAGTACATGCCTCATAAATTCTTCAATAATCCTCAAACCAATATTATCACTAACATGGCCTCCCTCTCATTGTAGAATATTATTAGTTGGTAAGTCAATTGAAGAATTGGTCAAACTGAATTCTTTTCATCATCAAATCAGGATCCTATGCAGTGTATTAATTGAATAACTGAATGCCATGTATTAATTGAATACAAGTAGAAACAAATACAAATCAATCCATGAAATGTTGATGGCGAAAAGTATAACGAAAAGGAAAAGAATATTGAACGTAGCATAAATTGAATATTTAAATATACGCTACAAGACACGTGAACACTACAAATGGATACAGCAGAAACACTAAAAGGACACATGAACACATGAAGTATAACGACAAACATTGATTGTAACAATTTTAGCCCAAAGATCAATCCAAAACAGTTATTGAAGTGTATTATCCCCTCAATGCGACAAAAAATAGTATTTAAACTCAACTCATTATAAATACATATAAATTCAGTAAACAACCAAATCCATAAAGTAAGCATGAGATTTAATGGAAAAAGAAACAAAGGAATTATCAAGAAAGCGCCAGACAAAGAGATTCTCCCCAGTCATCGTGGTTTCTATCCTTTACATAATATCATGCCTAAACACACCGGAAACAACAAAAATGTGTTCTTTCGCTACGTTTCTCATTAAAATCTTCTTCCTATTAAATCCATTCTTTAAAAAAAACAAATTGACAAAACATGCAATACATTACAATGATAACATTGACAGATTCAAATATCACAAAAAACATGATTATATGATAAAAAGTGCTAACTTGTACAATCAAGATGTAAGCATTTGAAATATCACATAACATCTTACACATAAATTGAAACAATAACTTGTGAATTTAAACCTCTAAAGGGGTGGAGCTCTCTTTGGCCTTCTCAGGATGATCACCAGCAGCACCCCAAACAGCTTGAAGAGGAGCATTGGTGGCATAGTAGTCATCATCATCCTCATCATCAACATCAGCCCAGGATTTGGCTGTGAGAGGAGCTGGGGCCCAGAAAACCTGGGGCTCAGCCTCATCTTTGTCTTGCTTCTTTTTGGAAGAGCTTTTGCTGGTCTTGGAAGAGCCTTGCTCTTTCTCAGACTTCTTCTTCTTCCTCAGGGTTCCAAGAGCTGCAAACACATTAGTACTGTTTATCACCAATGAGTCATCCTTCCGATTTCCACCTCCAACCATTTTTCTTTCTTTTTCAACTCAATGATCTCACACCCACTTCTGCTTTAACCAAACAAAAACAAAAGTTAACCTCAGCTTTCAGAAACAGACAAGCACACACTTAATTATATATCATATAAATATATACAGAGATAAAGAGTTCAATACAAACTTCTTTTTAGGGATTTTTATGAAGATCGAGAAGATCGACGATAGTGATCATAAATTAGGATTGATAAGTTAAATTTAGGTAACTGAAACTAAGCTTTGATAGAAAATTTCTCTGTTTTTTTAGATGGATAAGACTGAGCCAGAAACTGATAAAATTCTTATTTTTCCTGATAAAAACGACCAAACGATTATCGAGAAAATGCGGAGACAGAAATCGATTGTAAACAAATTCTGATCGGAATTTCTGGGTGAAAATGAGGTCGACGGATCGAGGAAAGAGATTGAACAGGTAGAATTAAGATATGAATTGGCTTCAGGAAGATATATACACACACGTATCTGTATGTATATACCGGACAGAGAAGTGGTGAAGGTACTCGGTTATGGTTCTCTTCTTAGGGTTTGATTGAGCTGGCGAGAACCGGTTGTGTTTTTTTTGGGAGATAGAAATGGATACAGGAGGGCAGGGGTATATATATATATATATATATATATATATATATATATATATATATATATATATATTTAATGATTTCCAATGAATAATAAATGGATCAAAGAAAAAAATCGCGGATCGAGTTAAACTCATGTGTTTTTTACGAGTTTAACCCGAATTCGCATATATTTTTTTATCTTGGTCGGTCCGCTTTTAAAAGCGGTTCAGTATATATATATATATATATATATATATATATATATATATATCTGATGAGATCGAAAAGCGTTATCGTTTAAATAGATTACGCCAAAATAATATTCTTTTACAAAATGCGGCGTAGTTTTTCCAAAACAGCGCTGCTATTGTATTTAAAAATATTATTTATCGAGAACTACGTCGTTGATAAAAATATTATTCGATCTTACCGTATATATATATATATATATATATATATATATATATATATATATATATATATATATATTGTGACTTGTGAGAGATATTAAAAAGAGAGACATAAAGATATTGAAAGATAAAGACAGATGCCTCAACCAGAAAAGTACTACTTATGAACTATGAACATTGAACATCTATAATAGGGCTTATAAACATAAAAGCCCATGGTAATATGCCTGTGATGTAGGCTATTCCCTTGGCCCAAATGGCCCATATTATTAATCTTCTTATGTGCTATACTTTTTCCTAAATATTAAGATTTATTTAAAAGGAAAAATATATATAAAGCAAATAGATATTACAAAAAAAATTTATGACGACGGTTTTTTTAAATATATATGATAGCTTTCACACTGACGTCATATAGCAATTTGGCTATGGCGACGGTTTATCGTCATATATAACCCAAAAAAAATCTGTCATATACTCTTTACATGTAATACACACATTTATATATATATATATATTAATTATTTAAAAAACATATTAAGACGTACATCATATTAAATTACAATGATTTAAAAAAAAATTGCAAATGTTTTTGTCCCTAGATCTTAGTGATGACGAATTGCCTAGCCCTGATATAAATATTTTAGTATGTGTAATTTCCTATTTCAACAATATTACTATCGCATAAAAAAAAATTATATAATACTCACATATACATAAATTTAACAATATAAAAGTACACATAACAAATAAATAGAAAGCAATTACAAACATAGAAGTAGACAAATTATGACGTGATTTTACTCCCAAAAAAAACAAAAGAAGAAGAAAGTGTGACGTGATTACGTCACACTTTATCCTGCCCATCCACTTTATTCTTCTGTTAGACGACCCCACTAAGTATTATTGATCATGTGACATAACTCAAAATCATTTTACCATTAATTTGAAAATATAATTAGTTATGTTTATTCGTAAAAAAAATATGTTTATAATTGAATTATTTATTTTAATTTAATATTATTTCAAATTATTTTATTTTTTGATGAGTGATCCTTTAAATAGTTTTATAATTATTTTTTGTCATTTGTAAGACTATTTATGAATGATTATATAATCACATAATGAATGTGAGATTAATAGTTTCCAAAATTTTAAGTTATCAAATGACTTCACTAGACAAATAGTCCCACATTAAATGATTAAAGAACTAAGGTGATGTTTGCTAAAACTGAGTATCTGAATTGATAGTATATCTTAATAAATTGTATTATCATAGTAAAAGTGTAAACGAGTCATTCGAGTGTTCACTTTGATTCGACTCAAAACATTAAGTTTATACTCGAATTTGACTAGAATTTAAATTGTATTTGAAAAATTCTACTCATATTCGATTCGACTCGAATATTTATTACTCGAATTCGATTGACTCTGATCAAATTATATTCAAATTCTTCAACGATATAGTATATGTGTGTGTGTTTGCGAGTGTGTGAAAAACTGCCATGCTGAAATTTAATGGACCAATCATCATTTTCTCAAAAATTTTACAAAGCAAATATGTTGAACAAATATTGTAATAACATCTGACATCAGGATGAGGCAATCTGCATGTCAACAGTTGTTCCAACATGTTGAATAACAAAACCATAGATCTTCCGTTTGAGGAGCTCAATCTTTTGCACCACCAGGTCATCACGTTTCGACACTACACGGTCTAACCAATCGTTAACTCGCTTTAGCTGCGATAAGATTGCTGCTATGGGACCACAACTGAGACCCCCATCAGTGCTACTACTCTTCCCAAACACCTGAAACCCGGCATCAATCGAGTTCTCAACAAACCGTAGAAACCACATTTGCATATCTTTCTGCAATTTTGTCCCAAGTTCCACAGTCTCTTTCATCCCACGACCCCTCGTCCATGTCTCAGCGGGTGATGAAGAAGCTGTTGTGTAGCTCTTGGTAGGCACATTGAGAGATTGACGTTTTGAAGAACTTTTCTGCAATGTTGATGGAGGCTCAATCTTCTGGTTGGTTAGGAGGGAGACGACCTCAAGATCAGTGGCCAGTGCAGCTTCTACCCAAAGAGAGATTTTTGAATTCTCTGTCAAGATATTCTCAGTAGGTGAGCTAGACTTGTGGATAGTAGCTACAGATTCAGCAACAGCTATTGACTTCACAACATCATCGTATATGGACATGAATCCCTCAATTGTGGGTAAAGGATTCCCAGCCTTTGATGTTGAACAGAGATGCGAGAACATGCTGCAAATAGAGAAAAGAATGAATTTCATATCATCCAATAAAATGAACACCAGAGAATATATATATATATATATATATATATATATATATATAATTTAGAAACACAACATGATACATAGAGAATTCTAATAGGAAAGCTAATGAGCACAATCAGCTAATCTAGTTTGCATTCTAATAACTTCTGTAGTCTAGGGTCCAAACAAAATATCACTTCTTGGGTATATGTCCAACAGTGTCGCCCAAATTACACAAGGAGAGGACTTCTTCTACAATATAAAGAGATAGCGGGCCAGGGGTGGGTGGGGATATTGTTACCTTAAACTCCTCACGATAGAGTCCGTAGCAATGGCCTCTTGCAAAGCTTCAGCAGCAGCCCTTGAAGCAAAAACCCTCCTTTGCATAGCTTCCTGCAAATGAGAAGCATTTCAACTCTGAATTAGAAAATAAACTAGATCCAACTTATTACATTTTCCATGAATTTCAATGTGTCGCTGGTTAGCTTCCCTGGTGAGATGTTGAAAACTAATTTCAATAGGTGTGATACGAGGGGCAGAGTATTTTATTCATAAATACCTTCCCAAGCTTTGCAAGTTCCGAAGAGACCGCATCCAGTGGAACACTACCATCAGTCCATTTCTTTTCATGAATAGTGATTACAGGAGCTCCAGCGCTTGGTTTCTCAGGCACCAAAGAAATATCCCCTAAGTTAGGGTTTGCATTTTCATGTGTAGCAGAATCATCTTCATTGTGTTGTGGCCCACTTACATCACTTAAACGTCTGGAAATAGCAGCCTGGAAAATAAAATTTTGATGTCAAAAGAATGCACATCATTGAAAATTAAAGGTGTGAAGAAGAAATATCAGAATAGCACAAATACACTACGTTTAATTACTCCCATATTTCACTTTCAATACATTTCATTTAGAAGTTTGCTACCACCCCAAAAAAAAACCCCAATAAATGATACAGCGTGAAATATGACCATCGTTTATCGCCCTCTGGTTGGTATGTGGCCAACCTGTTGGATAGGAACGTATATACATACACAGTGGGTTCACAGGGAAGATGTACTATATTACCAGGAACATGATCATGTAGATAATTTAAATCTCATGCTTTTTGTGCAGAAAGAGAGAAGGAAATTATGAATGGAAACATGTTGGATGGGGTAGGCAGTAGGCTTTGTCAGATAACTATAAAAAATTTAAAATACTAGCAACCACATTCGTAAGGTGGAAGCATAAAAGAAAGTCGAACCAGTTAACGGGAAACAGCTCAATCTAATTCACTCAATAACTGATACTCATTGTGAGTTCCTAGTGCTGATGTTAAAAAAATTAAAAGTTAAATGAATAACAAAACTTGACTTGCCAACTATCTAAAGAAAATTTAGGGAATTTTAGCTAGAAGCATCTTAATGACTAACTTATAACCTGTTCAATGCACAGCAGCTACCTAACCAAAGCCTAAAAAGCTATAGGTATAAAAGTTCGATTAAACTTTTATTTTTGGACAAAAAGTGCAATTCTATTAGGTGATAAACTGGGGTTGGTCAATCCACTCTAATTTTTGATGGGTCGGTGCCTAAAGCTGACTTTTTTGGGAGTCAAAATCTACCAATTGCAAAAACACTATGCTACAAATATATATCGTAATTTTAAATAAATAAAAGGGCATGCCAAATATAGTGAATCTTCAGAGGCGCCAACAAAATGGAAGGAAATTCTACCTGAGTTCGCAAAATGGCTTGAAAATCCGGCTTATTTCTTAAACTCCCTTTATCTTTCTGCTCCAGGGAACCTGCCCCTGCTCCCGGAGATTCATCCCAATTCTTCCTACTAGTTTTTGAAGACCCAACAAGCGCCTCTGATGCCTTTGAAATCCCAGCAACAATAGTTGCCATTTTCTTCTTACTACCCGAATCCCCTGCCCCGACAACTGGCGAAACCTTTAATCCACTGGACAACCTCCTCCCTGGAGAGAGTGACATTCTCCGTGTGGAAGGAGATGCCTGCTTCCGCCCGTTTGGGGACGGCTGCCTATATCTAGATGGCACTATAATGGCAGGCTCCCTCGCCGTCTTCCTATTATCATCCTTAGCTGCAACCAAACTTGGAACCACACACTTTGATGGTACCGGCGATGACGACCTCTTCACTTTCCCGGCTGGAGAAGGGTCCCGTGGTTCAACCACCGGCCCAAGACTCTTTTTTCTAGCCCCAGGCGATGAAAACCTCTGAGGTGGAGGCTTATTTAAAACCTTGTTAGAATCCTCTAAATTCACATTATCTTTCGGGGAAACAATTTGTCTTGTTCTACCCCTTTCCACATTCCCATCATTTTTCACCTCCTTAACATCATTTTGCTTTACAGCTTCGGCCTTTTTGGTAGACAATGAAGCTGCAATCGGATCAATAGACAGATCTGAATCAGATACAGGCTGAATAACGAATTCCCGCGTGGTGGGGGAAATTCGGGCTCTGAGTTGTTCAGGACTTCCAACAAACGGGTGGCGGCCAGCTATGGGGCGGATCCCGGAGGCTCGCGGGACGGGTGAATCGAACTCAAACCGGTCAACGTATACAAATTGACCGATTTGTAAGCGGTTGGTGAGGATGAGATCAGTGTCCCGGTCGGAGAGAGAGACATAGGTGGAATTAAGGGAGTCAGAGAGAGAAACGAAGAAACCATGGTTGGGCCAGAGATCGGTGGAACCAGCTAGTGCCGGTACTATGCCTATGACTTGAAGAAGCGGGGAGCGGTGGTCGCCGGTGACCCGGGTGGTGTAGTTCATTGTTTGGAGGAGTTTGAGGAGGATTCCAGGGGTTGGTGAAGCCATTTGAGCTCAATTTTTTCAGAGAGAGAAACCAGAGATAGAAATTGTGGATGCAATTGAGATCTGTGAGGGAACTAGGGTTTAGCTGGGACAGAGAACTCTGCCATCATGTTGAGGATGGTGTAGAATTTGAGAGATTGGGAGGATTTGAAATGGGAGCAGTGAAGAAATGAGGCCGTTACAAGTACAATTACTAGTACTAATTTGAAATGGGCGGGCAGATGAGAGATCTGCTTCAAGTTTGAATCCAGGTGGGTCCACAAGTGAGAAATAATGGCCACCACAGGACTGGCTAGGCTACCGTTATGGCGTTATATTACTACCGGGCTGAAAACGGTTTGTTTTAATTTATTTGAGAGAAACTAAAAAAATGGAAATGGTTAATAATACTAATTACTTACTAAAGTTATTATTAAAAATTAATTTAAAATATTTTTAAACACAAAATTGTTATAAATTCACTTCAATGATAAATTTTTAAATTTTCTAAAATTTAATACACTATGTGTTCTATATATGTGACATATAAATAAGTTCTTTATTGTTTTTGGTAATTACATAAGTTCTTCCTCATATCCTCATATGAATAGTAAATAAAGTTCACTTTCATGTAAGAAAATAATTTATGAAATTAACAATTTTACTTTTAAAAATATCAATTTTCAAAAATATAAGAGAAGTTCTTACTTTAACTAGAGTATATACTTAAATATTTTTAGAATAAAATAAACTTTATATAACATTTTGCATTTTGAATGTTTTGTACTTTAGACATTTTTTATATGTAATTATTTTTTTGATATTTCACTTATCTTCTACGAAATAGTCTCTCTCAAAAGAATTATTTTTTTATAATTTTAAATAAGTCACATTAATTTAAAATTTCAAATTGTTTTAATTTGTCACTTAATAGTAATCTTATATTTTAAAATGAATATAATATTTGATACTTTTGCCCTCGTCTTTTATAAAAATATTAATATTTTTTTATAGCTATTCACGTAGATGTGTGCAGAGGTATGTATCAAGATTTTTAGATTCCAACCGGTTATCGAATCGAAAAAAATACTGAATAAATAAATTATTGATCCAATTTATTGATACAATGATATCATTAATATATAAAAAAAATATTTTATAGTAATTAATAAAATTTTAAAATTTTTATTTTTTATGAATTAAAACATAATAAAATTAAGTTATAATATTACTAAAAATAATTAATTTTAATATTAATTTTTTGGTTTCAAAAAAAAATAAAATATCTGAATCAATTAACCAATTTTATCGGATCAATAAAACCGAGTTAAACCTAACCAGAGTACTAACATGATATGTACAATTAATAATTTTACTTTAAAATATCATTCCTTACAAGAACAATGGTTTGATTGTGGTATAGTTGAAAGTAATTAAAATAAAAATTAAAGATAAGTTGGATATCCAAAGCAAGAAGCTCATAAACATGTTAACCAAAACAAGTTAAATACCACTATTTTCATTTTTATTTCAACACCAGAAAATTGATTTATATGACAACAAATTTTATTACGATATAGGCTGTCACATCAGTAATTATTATAAACATAAATATGTATGTCATATCTCACATGTAGCAAGACCCCAAAAGTAATTCTTCCTCAATTACAATTTACAAAAGACGAGATCAAATTATGTAATTTTCACAAGAATCTGGCTCTTATATTCTATTTCAAAATTATTGACAACTATTACTTTGAGCTAATATAAATAAATATCCTCAATTTTATTTACCTATAATTTAAGCAAATATATATTTCCAACTGAAAATAAACAGGAGCAAATTGCTCTATTTGAAACGTTTTGTAAACAAGTTGGAAATAATTTAAAAAATAGCTTTATATGTAATTAATAATTTCTTAAAATATTTCTAAATTTTTACAAAACAATTAATCAGTTGGCAAGGGGATAACCGGCAAAGAGAGAAGAGCAAGGAACATAAGGTTCCCCTAGATTTGTCAAGGGGATCAACCCAATTACCTAATAATATACATTCATAATGACTATTTTTCTGCAGGATTCAGTCATCATTTTACAATGATAATGATATATCAAAGATGGAAAAAGGAAAACAATCGCCCGTTTCAAATCAAGAATCATTGATGATTCATATTCTTCAGTCTCATGTAGAAAATATATATATATATATATATATATATATATATATATATATATATATATATATATATATATAGCTAGAATGTCTCCCAAAATCGATCTAAAAATTAAACCCACAAAGAAAAAGACAAAAACAAGGACAAATAAGTTATGAAGATGCTGCAGAAAATATAATTTAGCAAGATAGGCTGAATAAAACCGTGGAAGAGATAACAAGAAGACTGATGATGGTGCTACTGCTTGTCTAATTTGGTAGAAATTAAGACACCACTAATTCCAAATGGGATTGACAGGACATCAAAGCATCTCCCCTTGACTGCATTAGGGTATAAATATATAATGGGGCTTTAAAAGTTTTGAGAAGAGGAATAAGGCTTCATGGAAAAGAAAGTGATATTGTCTTCAGTTTATTATTTAAAAAAACTATTAAGGTACTTACTATTAGGCAACAAAGAATAGGAAAATCATGAGAAATACAACCAATACAAAGAATATCTTGATCATCAGCCACCTGTTAGACGATATACTGTTGAGGTACCTGACCAATTGCCCCTGTGCCCCTTCTACATTTGCCAGAGTATCATCCATGTTCTCATCAATCCTGCCAGTTACAATGTGCAGCCAGTTACAATTAACTTGTTTTTACAGTGTATTTGTCCAAACACTAATGGTGATGTAAAAGAACTATTTTTATTTGCTATTAAAGGAAAACATAAAATCTCCAGAATAACATGGTTTTACCTTTGGGAAAGATAAATTTCCACAATGTCTCACTCACATGAATGCATGTCCCATTTACTACTATTATGTGAGGAGAGAGAGCATTGCGGAAATATCTATTCTATTGTGGACATATCAATTCCGTTACCTTTATTCGAAAAATCAACCTCGTAACAATCTCTCAAGTCTTAGCTCACTACAATTACCACCTAAAGCTGCTGTCTATGACTTCCAAGCGAATAAATTAACAGTTCAATTCATGGTATTCTATGATTAGCACCAAATATGTGAACTGCTTGTGAGCTGAACCTATCTGCTAAAGATTGTCTAACATATCTTCTGTCAAATAATGTATGACCGCAACTATGCAAATTATAACCATTTGCATGCCCAATCACATAAAATGCTATGGAGTTTACAATACAGAAAACAACCTTAAAAACTAGCATTAGCAAACCAACCTAATTGCAAGCTCTCCTTGCTGAGAAACCATGGTTGCCAATTGAGTGAAGATGTTGCTCAACTCATGAATAGTTGACTCAACATTATGAAGAGCTTCAGCTCTGCTGTTCATGTAAGTGTCTTGTAAAGGAACCAACTGTTGTTGCTGCTGATCTTGTTGTTGCTGTAGCAATGGCTGAGACTCACCATCTGCCTGCTTCCTGTGAAGGGAAAATGAGCAAAATCTTAATTAAAATTGTTTAAAAGGCTAGAGATGATTAATCACTTACAAAGATCTTTTTGATGATAGTGCATAGTTGTCACGGCATCGCGATGACTAGGCGTCGTGGCGCTAGAGAAGGAAAATGCAACGCCTTGGACGCCAAGCTCTCACACCTTTGGTAACTAGTCCCAGTCAAGTGTTTAAGTCATTTTGCACCCTAATCAAAACCCATGGACTTGCTATGTGGTGTAATTTATTACTTATTAGACTTATAATGTGTGATGATTGTTGACTTGGTTGCTTATTTATTTTCTACGTAGTGTTTGTCGACTTATTTTACTAGTTTTCAACGTCAATTATTTTATTTTTGAATTTGTGAAGTATTATTTTAATTGTTGTATTCCATAGTGTTAGTTATGATGTTTTGAGTTTTAGTGTATATAAAATTTTATTTTTTAATATACTTTTTAAGTAAAATAAAATGTATAAATTTCACATTGGTAACGACTTGTTGCCATATGAACGCCATGGCGGGCGCTTTATCGCTTAGTCGTCCTGGCGGTTAACTACCATCGCGTGGCGCTGTGACAACTATGTGAGAATGTTTAAAAAGCAAATGTCCATTGCATGTTGTCTAGAAAGATGTGGCTGGATATAGAAACATCCTGAGAAATACAGGTGGCCATGCGAAGAGGCAACTCTACATCAAATGGCTCCAAATACACCATAAACAGCAAGCATCAATGATCAAATAAAACAAAAACTAAAGCAGAAGTAGACAGAGATGCATGAATAGCCTATTAGCCAACAGATATTTTCATTCAAGTACTAAAAAACCACCCCCACCTGCTTTTTCTCAAGGTAAATGTGGAATATTACATGACAAATTAACAGGACACCAACATATTTCACAAATGTTGTTATGTTTTACATTTTAGGTAATCTGATCTATAATATCTTTGATGATGTTTCAGCTTCAAGAAGAATCAGGAAACAAATCCATGAGTTTATCATAAATGAATAAGAGAATACGAGCTTCAAAGTAATGTTGAAGAAAAAATGTAGGAAAGAATTCCTGGAGAGGGAAACAACTATTCATCCCCTCAAGGAGTATATAAATGCATATGTACAAAGAACTAGCTAGTGACAAATTTTGTTATTGAACCACCATCAAATATTAGGTACAAGAAGATGTTATCTTTACCTTGGAAATAACTGGGAGGAAGATGCAGAGCCATTGGCCCAGGGAGGAGGAGAATTTGATGCACCAGCAGCTGATCTGGCAGCTAAGGGACGCTGACGAACAAAAGGATTAGTAGCCTCTTTCGAATTACTTGAGGAAAATAACTGTCTTCTGTTCTCATGAACCTTCAAGTTCTGCAGGTCAAAAGATTCAAAAGTGAGCAATAATTGACATATATAAAATATAAATAAGTAATACTTCAAAGTTCTAAGACACTATCATACAAACCACAGCTCTGCCAGCTACAAAGTGCAGTAAAAATCAACAAACCTCTGTCCGCATAGTGAGGACTTCTTTGAACTCTTTTGTGGCACTCATCAATCGATTCTTCAGGTTATCAACAACTGTGGTTGAATGGGTTGTCGTGTCACTTGATATATTTCCACTTTCATTTTGGGAGTTGCATAGAAGCTGCAAATCCACTACAGCTGAGTTGAGTGCAGTAATATCCTGCTTGATGACAGCTGTTAACTCTTGGATCTCCATTGTTGGGTCATCGAAAACTGACGTCCTCTTTGCCACTGAAATGACAAGACATAAGTTATATATCTATTTTTCAAACGTTAAGTGTATACATATTGCATAAGCAACATAGATACAAAAAGTAATTGTTTGAGATGATAAAAACAAACCAAACAACAGTATTCTTGTTTTCTTGTTTTATTACATAATATATATATATATATATATATATATATATATATATATATATATTCAAACCTACAAATATATATTAATAAATCCCAAACCCTCCAATCAGTTTTGCAGAAACAAAGAATGGAAGAGCAAGAGACCTGGCTAAGATTGCCACTCTGACCACTGCACATACATAAGCTAGCTTTTGGAAGCTGATAGTGCATAATATCAAAGATGCACAGTATTGTCTAGGACAACTTGAATTATCTCATGAATTTTAAGTATATGTTTCTAATCTATATTTTCTCCAGAGATGAATGTCATGCCTCCAAATTTCAACATCCAACAGTCAATCCATAAAAAGAACAAAACTAGTTATGCTAACAAATTCAGTATCCCCAATGAGGTTATACGTGCAAGTAAGCACTCATCCACAAATGCATGCACACACGCACACACACACACACACGATCGAGAACACGGGCATATGCACGCACGCACGCTCACACACAAGTCGATATCAAGCTACCTTGGACTTAAACCCATTTACGCTACTTTTTTGGTGAATGATCAAGCTAACTATGAAGTTCATATATGAGGGTGTTTATATTTCTGGTAGGCCGACTGAATATTAAGCTCATATCATTATGCTACCACTTAGGAGTACACGACTTCACACCATTAAAAGATGTGTCACCCTCCCCTTCGATATATACAACATAAGAAAAAGGATTCTTAAAAGTATGTGATCTTTCCTACCATTCCACCTGTTAACACTCCGACAACCCTTGCTTCATTTTTCAAAATTAAAGAGAAACAAACAAGAGGAGACTCAACATGTTAGCTAGAATTCACAGAAAACAGACCAGCTCTTTTTCAAGAATGATGATTTCATTTTTATTTTTGGCCATCCATAGAGGAAGAACTCACTTAGTGCTGTGAAATTGCAACTTAACACATTCCAGGTCAATAATTTAAAACTTTCACAATCTTCAGAAAGATGCATTGGCACAATCTTTTGTTTCAATTTATGCGATTCTTTGGTTCATAAGAGTATTATTTTACAGGGGAAAAGGAGTTTCATTTTAAGGATCCAACAGATCAACACATCTATCAATTTTTCAGGTAAAGCTCGAAGAACAAATAAGTTTCCTAGAGTTACCGGAGAACTCTTGTCGTCCTCATCTGCTTACCGGGTACTATTGTTACGAATCATAATTTCTGCTGTATGCTTATAGATTTCATTGGAACCAAATCTAACACTACATATAACAGTAACAATTCACTAATTATTATGTAAAATAAATACAATAATGCCAGCTACAGTCATAATTTACCAACAAAATAAAAAATGATAAATTAACAGCTAAAAAATGAAATTACAACTTCACACACTCACATACCCAGAAATATAGATAACCTATAATTTCAAAGAATAATTGCATATGAAACAATTGCTACAATTATCATAATTCACCGTCAAAATTTATCTGTATGAACTTCAAAAAAGCGAAATTACGAATTTTGTAACTCAAATACTCACATTTAGCGAGCTTTGACAGCTTTTGCGAGGTCTGGTGAATCCCAAACCCAATTTTAGAAGCCCTCTTGTTGAACTCCGACTGAATCGACACCACCGCTCGCGGCGTATCAGAATTGGTACTACTCGAGGAAGGCACGGCATTCGATGAGAACGATTTCTTCAGCCTCTCAGCTACATTCTGAAACTCCTGAGTCCGATCTCGATACGACGATTGCGCTGATTTCACAGGCATTTTTTTTTATGTACAACAATTACACAAATCCCTCTCCTCAATCCACCTCACAATAACTTCGTAATACAGATTATATATATCGACAAATTAGCTAAATTGGATTGAATTGAGGAAAAATGCTTAAAACCCCTACGAAACGAGACCGATCTGATTAATATGGTGAAACCCTAGATCTGGTATGAATCGCCATTTGCGCGTAAAGTTTGAAGAGACATCGTAGATCTATATAGACAAATGTATTTATCTTTATATTATGGTTTATGAGTAGATGTAGAATATAAAGACGATTTGTAATTTGTAATTTGTAATTTGTAATTTGTAATTGTACGGAGATGTATGTATGTATGTTACAGAAAGTTAATCCGACGAGGATTAGAGTAGAGGTAAATGGCGCTGATTTTTTTTTTACCGGTGGTGGACTTAATTTTTTAACCTTTAAATTCACCACTATCCCCTCTATATTTCTGGAATAGATATTTTGATAAAAAATAAATTTAACTTCATAACTTAAATTAATTAATTATTATTATATTATTAATCTCTCAACCTGATTTCTGTTGATTGTCGACATTATATTATTAGTTTTAATTTATGGTCAAAAATATTTACAAAGTATATTCAAAAGATTTATCCACCAAAATACACTTTGATTTGACTACAAAGTTAAATTTAATTGGATTGTGCATAGACTTACTTATTAATTGTCGAAGACTTGCTCTGTATAATATAATAGTGCATTATGCACAATACTACGTATAATGTGTAACTATCAACTTAAAACATAAGACGTAACATTTTGCATTTGTATACCCGTTTTTAAATACATTCTTGCTAAAAAAAATAATAATTTACTAGGTTAATACTTTACTATATTTATTAATACAATAAAATGTTGAAATATTGAGCTCTATAAGATACTAGTAAAAATAAGAATAAATTAAAGGGAATTCCAGAACTTGGAACTTACTCCCAGCAGTAATGGTAATGGTAATGGTAATGGTAATGGTAATAATAATGCATGTTTAAAAACATTCCTCCATTAGTCCCTTAAACATTTGGATGCCCATAACTCAAAGTAGTGCAAATCCCAAAGACTACAACCCAATTTTTTCTCCAAATGTGCATATACAGAATGAATGCCTTTGTTTCCCTGCCAACCCGATAAATCTAAATCGTATTTAGGCTTCCCATCAAGCTCAAATATACCCCAATGCCGCTCAAACAAACCTGGAGCAATGCTCTTAGCATTCTCATCGATGAGACTAGAAAGATAAACATCTATTAGTCCTTTTCGAGCAGGGGTTCCTTTCCCACTCAAAGCATGCCGAATCATCCCTTGATTGAATCTTTTCGCACTTTCTCTGTTAGCATGCTTATCTCCATCGGTTGGCCATCCAATTTCTCCAACTATGATCTTCATATTGGGATATCCAGCTTTCTTTAAAGACCAAACAAGAGTATCGAAACTTGCATCAAACACATTAGTGTAATTAATATAGCCATCATCTATGACCGGCAGGTTGCTTCCGCCAAAAAAGGCATAGTCTAGGGGGAAATCGTTGTTGCCATAAAGGCTGAGAAATGGGTATATATTAACAGTGAAAGGGGCATCATTAGAATGAAGATATTTGACGATATCGATCATGAGCTCACGGATTTTTGGCTGAAAGTCACCAGCGGAAGGGACTGGATTCGAGTCCGGGGAGTAATAAATGGCAGCATTGAAGGGAACTGTTGCTTTGATCTGTGATCCAACGCCAGCCTGGTTGAGGGCTTCCTGAACATTCTTGAGGGCTTGTAATGTGTATGGTAGGTAGGTTCCATCGTAAGCATTGTAGGCTTGAAAGAAGGGTTCATTGCCAACAGCAACATACCTGAAAAAAAGTTGTATCAAGATAATTAACTCGAGAATTGAAAACTACCCTGGTTAAAGAATTAAGCTAGCAAACATTTTGAAAATAGCTAAGATATATAAATATTCACACAAGGCATATATGTATGATCACCATTAACATGAAATATGAGTAAAAGAACTTAGAAGCCGCAGATTCCACATAATGCTATTGCTGGCAGGGTTAATTATTTCAAAGACCTAATCCAAAAACTTGGCAGATTCAAGAAACACATTTATTTATTTATTGTACTCAGGATAGAACTTGCTAAACATTTTAATTTTTTTGAACTGAAACCTAGCTAGAAGCCTAGAACAAGGAAAGGATGAACAAATGTCCAAACAACTTCAACTATAAAAGAAAATAGAAAACAAGGACATCGAAAAATAAAAAGAAAAAGAACCACAAGGTCATGGGATTGAAAATTACAATCGTAGAAGCAAATTCAACAAGGAAATGCGTTTACAAAAGTGGAAACACTCCTCCCAATCAAATGGAGTAATTAAGTACAAAATTTCTGTCTGGAGGTGATTTCTCAAAGGGTTACATATATGAATCAATAAAAACAAGATTTCTTTATAGATATATAATGTTTGAAGAACAAAAAAAGGAGGGAATTTGATACTCAACTTGATTTTGACTCCACCATTGTAAAAATAACTAGTGACATTAGATTCCACCCAAGAAACTGCAATTCCTGGGTCTTCACTCATCTTCATTAACATGAAATTGGGTATTCCCAAAATCACTTGAATATCAGTTCCAGTTAAAGCTTCCAAAATCTTTGGATTGGCCTCAAAAAGCTTCACCTTATCGAACCCATTCTCTCTCATCATTTGAACCACCTGCTCCGGCGGCAGCTGGTGGCTTGCGACCGTACCCCAGTTCACTCCCACACTCGACCCATTTGAAGTCATTCCCATTGAGACAATCACAAGCATTCTTATCAAGATATAATAATTACAGAGTATTCTTGCCCCTGCCATTTTCTTTTTCTTTTGTGGGTCTTTTTCTGAATCTTTTTTTATTCAAGAAAAATAATGGGCATATGCAAAGGATCGGTCGGTTATTTAGGAAATAAAGAGAAAGAGAAGAGCTTTCTTCTTTTTTGTTGTGGGTTATTGATAGGTTTATTCAACCATAAAAGAGAGCTGAAATGAATCTGGAAAACTTGTGTTCATCATAATGAATCCGTCAAATCAGTATTTATACAAAGAATATAGGTAGCTGTCACTCCTTATTACAAGGACGTTAGTTACAATTAATTACAAAGACAAGTTTATTTTTAAGCAAAGTGTGTTGATGAAGTAGGAACAACTGCAGCTGTGTGAGCTTTGACCTTGACTTGATCTGCTGTGCCAACTTGATCTGTTGTAATATACTATGTATTACTCCCCCCACAAGTTGAAGGCATACATGGATTATGTAAGCTCAACTTGGAAGCTACATGCCAATGACTATTATGACCTAATGCCTTGGCCAATAAATCTGCAACTTGTTCTTTGGAAGAGACTTTAAGAGGTTGAATAATACCAGCTTGAACCTTCTCCCTAACCAGCTGAAGTACATTATATATTTCTTTCCCAAGTCCTCCAAACTAAACATCTAGCAAAATGGTGCATACAAAATCTCTATAACTTCTAGCAAAATGGTGCATACAAATTCTCTAATTAGAACAGTAAAGGCTCCTGGCATCCTAAAACTAGTCTAAGCAAAAATAAGCAAAATCATCAAACATCCCTGAAGAACAGCCAACAAAATAAAGAATATCTTTCTATGCAGCAGAACTACCGAACGACCTTGAGCAAACATAACCGGAAATCGACATTTGTCATCCGATGGATCCTCATCTGTTAACATAGCCAAGCCTGCAAAATCGCAGTCCCTACCTTTCTGGTTTCTCAACTGGTAATACATGTTGAAAGCATACGAAGCATTTCCTTTAACACTTAGATGATTACAAGAAGACCCATAACTCAAAGCAGTGCAATCCGAAAGACTACAAGCATAATCGATGGCACTTCCCAAGTCTTCCAATTTTTTCTCCAAATGTGGGTTTAAAACACACCATCTTCTGTGCATATACCGAACGCCTTCAACTGCAACTAAGCCGTTGTTTCCCTGCCAACCGGATAAATCTAAATCGTATTTAGGCTTCCCATCGAACTCAAATATACCCCAATGCCTCTCAAAGAAACCTGGAGCAATGCTCTTAGCATTCTCATCGATGAGGCTAAAAAGATAAACGTCTATTATTCCTTTTCGAGCAGGGGTTCCTTTCCCACTCAAAGCATGCTGAATCATTCCTTGATTGAATCTTTTTGCGCTTTCTCTATTAGCATGCTTATCTCCATCGGTTGGCCATCCAATTTCTCCCACTATGATCTTCATATCGGGATATCCAGCTTTCTTTAAAGACCAAACAAGAGTATCGAAATTTGCATCAAACACATTAGTGTAAGTGTAGTCACCATCTATGATAGGCAGGTTGATTGATCCATCGAAAAAGGCATAGTCTAGGGGGAAATAATTGTTTCCATAAAGGCTGAGAAATGGGTATATATTGACAGTGAAAGGGGCATCATTAGAATGGAGATATAGGACAATATCGATCATGAGCTCGCGGATTTCTGGCCGAAAGTCACCAGCAGAAGGGACTGGATTAGAGTCCGGGGAGTAGTAAATGTCAGCATTGAAGGTAACTGTTGCTTTGATCTGTGATCCCACCCCAGCCTGGTTGAGGGCTTCCTGAACATTCTTGAGGGCTTGAAATGTGTATGGTAGGTAGGTGCCATTGTAGGTTAGCAGGAAGGGTTCATTGCCAACAGCAACATACCTGAAAAAAGTTTTATCAAGATAATTAACACGAGAATTGAAAACAACCCTTTAAAGAATATGGTAACAGAATTAATCTTAGCTAACATTTTGAAAATAGCTATGATATCAAATATTCATAAGGCATATATTATGATCACCATTTACATGATTTATGAGTAAAAGAACTTAAAAGCTGCAGATTCCACGTTGGCTGATTACTTCAAAGATCCTAATCCAAAAACTTGGCAGATACAAGAAATCTTATATTTTGTAATAGGACAAGTATCAATCACTTAACTTCCAAAACATTTTGAGTTTCTTTAATTGAAGCCCAGCTAGAACAAGAAATGAGGAACAAATGTCCAAGAGACTTCGAAAATTGAAACAAGGACATTGAAAAAAAGAAGATAAAAGAATCACAAGAACATGAAATTGAAAATAACAATCGTTGTAGCCAATTCACCAAGGAAATGGTTTTACAGAAGTGGGAATACTCCTACCAAGCAAATGGAGTAATTAAGTAGAAAAATTCTATCTGGAGGTGAATTCTGAAGAGTTTTACATATATGAATCAATAAAAACAAGAATTACGTGCATATCTCCAAAATATACAATCAGCAATCCACAAACACAAACACACACATACATAATACACACACTCACACACTCACACACACACACACATACATATTTATATATTATGTTTAAAGAACAAAAAGGGACTTTGATACTCAACTTGATTTTGACTCCACCATTGCAGAAATAACTTGTAACATTGGCTTCCACCCAAGACACTGCAATTCCAGGTTCTTCGCTCATCTCCATTAACATGTAATTGGGTATTCCCAAAATCACTTGAATATCAGTTCCAGTTAAAGCTTCCAAAATCTTTGGGTCGGCCTCAAAAAGCTTCACCTTATCGAACCCATTCTCTCTCATCATTTGAACCACCTGCTCCGGTGGCAGCTGGTGGCTTGCCGCCGTACCCCAATTCACTCCCACACCTGACCCTTTTGAAAGCATTCCCATTGAGACAATCACAAGCATTATTATCAAGAGATAATAATTACAGAGGATTCTTGCCTCTGCCATTTTCTTTTTCTTTGACGAATCTTTTTGTGGGTCTTTTTTCTGAATCTTTCTTGATTCAAGAAAAAAAAAGGGCAGATGAGAAGGTTTGATCGTTTATTTAGGAAATAAAGAGAAAGAAAAAAGTTTCTTTTTTTTCCCTTGTTTGTTGTGGGTTATTTATATATAGACGGGAGAATTAGTGCTCCTTTGTTTCTTTCTGTCGAAATCGTTTTAAAGGTTGGATTTTGAGAAATTTCAAGAAAAGGGAAAACTTTTTACTAGAAGAGAAATGATAATTCCTTTTATTAATTCAGTTGTATTCACTGTGCTTAAGATATTTTAGTCACCCAGTTTGAGTTTTCTTCAACTGAGAAACCTTAATTTGAATGATATTATTTTTTTTAAAAAAATTTTGATGTGCAACTCCATATCTTCAATACTTTCATTTATCCCATTGTGATTGAAGATGAGGCTCTAAAATGAGATAGATTAATGTAATTTGACTCACAATTAGCCTGATTGGATCCGAGGCATTATTAGAGTGAGATAAATGAGCCAAATTGAATTACATTTTAAGCTAGTTTTTATTTTTATAACATGGCTAACATTTGTTTTAGTATAGCTCTTAAACATCATAAAATTATAAAAATTAGTATCCAAACAATATGAGCTCCGCTCACGAAGTTACTAGAGATAGACTTATGATCGAATGCATTCGAGGTTCATTTGAGATATGACTTCTTAGATAACTGAGGTATTTTTCATAATAAAGAGGGGCTTGGAGTTTCATGTATTTAAGCATTCTCCTGCATGTTTATTTTCTCCAGTACTATTATTCTGGATTTAACTGTGCTAGGATCTAGTTTTATGTTCTGTTGTAATAAGAAAATTCCTAGGCCTTTGATTAGGTTGGCTAATCTTTTGACAACCAAAGTTAAGAAACTTTGTTGAACTTTTATAAATCTCGATATTAAATTTCATTATTATCAAGAAAAGAAGCTTCATTTCAAATACCATGTCATATTTACAGAAAATCTGCAGATTCTGCACAAAACAGTTATAACTATTGATAATCTCCAAGAATAAGTCCTTTGGCATTCCAAAAGGTAATCACCAGCTATACAGTAAGAAGAAACACTATAAATCCCATAAGAAAAGCCTTCTGAGAAATCAGTCTCAACCCTTCTGGTTTTTGAACTGGTAATACATGTTCAGAAATATTCACTTTTAACACTTGGATGATTACAAGAAGACCCATAATAATCCAAAGCAGTGAAATCTAAAAACACTACAATCATAACTAATGCTACTTCTCAAATTTTCTCGTTTCTTCATTTTTAGATTCAAACACATCATCCTTTGAACATATTTGCCTTCAAGTGCAACTAGACCTTTGTTTCGATTGATAAATCCAACTAGTCTTTTGGCTTCCCATCAAACTCAAATATACCCCAATGCCTCTCAAAGTTGCCAGGAGCAATGCTCTTGGTATCTTCATCACTGAGGCTAAAAACATAAACATCTAGTAGTCCTTTCCGAGCTGGGGTTCCATTTCCACTCAAAACATGCTGAATCAATCCTTGGTTGAATCTTTTTGCGCTTTCCACATTAGCGTGCTTATATCCATTGGTTGGCCATCCAACTTCCCCCACTATGATTTTCATATCAGGATATCCGGCTTTCCTTAAAGACCAAACAAGAGTATCAAAGTTTTCATCAAATACGTTGGTGTAAAAATAGTCACCATCTCCATAGGCTTGTTTGATCCATCAAAAAAGACATAGTCTAATGGTATGTAATCGACTAATCGTTGCCATAGAAGCCGAGATATGTTAAAATATTGATCATGAAAGGGGAATCATTTGAAAAGAGATACTGGGCTATTTGGATAATGAGATCACGGGTTTCAGGCCGAAATTCCCCAGCAGAAGGGACTGGATTTGAGTCTGAGTAGTAGTAAATGTCAGCACTGAAAGGAACTGTTTCTTTGATCTGATATCCAAATCCTGCATGATTGAGTGCTTCCTGAACATTGATGAGGGCGGGTAATGTGTATTGTAGTCTGTAGATAGGTGGAACCGTATGATTGCAGGAAGGGCTCATTACCAACAGCAACATACCTGCAAAAAGTTGTATCAATGTAACTAATCATGGCGAGAACCAAAAACAACCCTTTCAAGGCACTAAAACAAATAATTAATCTAGGACACGCTTGGGGAACAGCTGCATTTTCGCGACGAATATATTCATAATATCTAATATGTTTCATAAATTCAAAAGAAGTAAAGATGACCACCATTAACATAGAATGTCTGTAAATGCACTTAGAAGCTGCAGATTGATAATGTTGACAGGGTTAATGATTTAAAAGGCCTAATCCAAAAACTAGGCAGATTCATGAAAATCTCATTTTTGTAGGGTTAAATGCTTTTTATTACCTCACTATACTTTAGGTCAACTTACAAATGCCTAACCATATATTTTTTTTCTTACAGTCAACTAACTAAACTTTAATTTACTAACAAAAATTTCAAATTCCGTCTTGACTGTTAAATTTTTAGCGGAACTTTGACGTGGCACTTACGTGACTTAATTTTTTCAATAAAAATTGATGACATGGCTCACTAACTAGGCCTAAACATGCTTATGTGTAATTTAAAAAAATTATTTCAAATATATTTTTCATAATTATTAATCATTTGAGGGTAAATATGTCAAATCACATTTATCTAACATTAAAATTAACTCAATAAAGTTATTTCCTTGGGTTCTATAATCACCCCTTCTTCAACTTAGGCACCATCTCCGTCCAATAACAAGCTGCACCGTTTCCATTATAGACAGCAATGGAAGCAAAACATCAAAAATTTCAGTCTGCTATAAACACACACACGCACACTAAGATGATTCTTGGTTTCCTCTAAATAGAAGATACTATTGATTAATCTTATTCAAATTGTTTGTTTGGTTGAATTTGATTTAATTCGGACTAGGGATTTGACCCGGATTTGTTTGCTTTTCACAGTGATGACGGTTTTATCGACAGTAATGATGGAGTTCTATTGTGTATAAGGAATTAAGTTACTACCATTAATACCTTGATGATGATGTTACGTTGGGTGTTCACTTGTTTGATGGATATTTTGCTTTTTATCCATGGATGTTTTTGTTGTTTGTTTGATGATGATGGCTTTTGGTGGGAGTAATGGTGGTGTTGCTATGGTAGATATTGGTGGAGGCAGATTAATTTAATTGAAAATATTTTGAATAATTTCTCTAATCTTCAAATCAACAAACTAATCGTTCATTTGGGTTTGTGTTTGCATTTGATTACTGGTTTTGATGCATTTGATTGTTCTTTGCTTGATGAAATGAGAGAGAAAAGTGTTATAAGGTTATCATATGGTTTGATCATTTTACCCTTGGACATTTAATAAATATAAAAAATTCATTTGAAATAATATTTAAGCCTTACCTAAAAAATCATTTTCTATTAATAACAAAATAAGTAAAAAAAAATACCATGTTTTTTTTCTTAACATTTTTGATTTTATTTTATTTAAAAAAAATTCTTTCATATTCCCCTTAATTTTCTTTCATTCCCACTCAAGAGTAGCGACATCATACATGACTACATGAGAGTTCTATATCAACTTTCTCTCTTATGTGGAATCAGATGTGGCAAACAGTTTAAAGTTAACCTTATTTAACAAATTTTCTCACGTTTTGTAAGTAAATTAAAGTTTAGTTAGTTGACTTATGTGGAATCAGATGTGGCAAACAGTTTAAAGTTAACCTTATTTAACAGATTTTCTCACGTTTTGTAAGTAAATTAAAGTTTAGTTAGTTGACTTAAGAAAATAAAGTATAGTTATGCATTTGTAAGTTGACCTAAGTACATTGCAGTGAGCTAACAAATATTTAACCCCATTTTTGTAACATGGATATAATTCTATCACAGAAATTGCTGTACTCCTACTTCTGAAGTTTCTTTAAATGAAGCATAGCTAGAACTAGAAAGTGAGGAACATATGCCCAAGCAAACTCAACTATGGTTAACATCTTCAACTCTGGGTACAAGGGAGTAGTACACTTATGAAAAAAGAATAATGAATCACAAGAACAGAAAATTAAAATTATAATCATAGTAGCAATTTCAATGTAAAGAAAGTTAATTTATCAATAGTGGGAATAAGATTCACAAGGAAATGGAATACTTAAGAAGAAAACTTAACTTTCTAGAGGGATGAATTCAGAAGAAATCATCAATTCGTGAATCAAGAATGACAAAACTGTTTGTCATTAATGAAATCCATGAATGAACAACAAATAAATCCCAAAAATGGCTCAATTAAAATCATAGGAAAAAAAGAGAAATGAAAAATGTAATTGAAGATTGAAGCTAAAAGGGAAATTGGGTACTCAACTTGATATGGACTCCAATGTAGAAATAACTAGTGACATTGGCTTCCACCCAAGAATATGCAACACCCAGGGTCTTCACCCATCGCCATTAACATGAAATTGGGTATTCCCAACATCACTTCAATCGTTGTTCCTGCTAAAGCTTCCAAAATCTTTGGGTCGGCCTCAAACAGCTTCACCTTCTTGAACCCTTTCTCTCTCATCATCTGAACGACCATTTCTGGTGGCAACTGGCCATTGTACCCCAGTTCACTCCCACGTTTGACCCTTTTGAAACCATTCCCATTGAGCCAATTACAATCATTAGTGTTATCAAGACATTACTACACACAGTAATCTTGCCTCTGCCATTTTCTTTTCTTTGATTAATCTTTGATGGGTCTTTCTTCAAATCTTTCTTGACTCAAGAAAAATGGTGGACAGGTGAAAAGGTTTGAACGGTATTAAGGAAATAAATAAACGGGGAGATCTTGCTTCTTCTTGTTGTGGGTTAAGCTATGTGTAATTTTATAGTGTTGATTTTGCGATATTTCAAGGAGAAAGTGAAAATCTTGAAAGAAAGTTGGGCCGGAGAGAAAGTAGAAAAGGAATGGAAAGTTCCTTGATTAATTCAGTTTTCTATGAAACCAAACCATGCCATTTTTCTAAAAACTGCCCCTTTTAAGTTTTAACTTCTTTTTTAATAATTTTGAATGATACTAACAAAAAATAAATTTGAATGAATAATTTGACTCAGTAACCCTGATGGGTTTGATTGGACTAATTGATAATGAGTCAAATTTTAGCACTGTTTTTAAGAATTCGGATTTGAGGTTAGATAGACTAGATAGATAAAAGAGCTAAAAACTAAAGTTTCATTTCAAATCTATGTTATACTGCAATTTAGTGAACCATATTCACATATGATCTACACGGAACAATGACTCTGAATAGTCTCTAAAAAGAAGGCTTCTTGGCATCCTAATGCTACGTTTGGATTGGTGGAATAGGAGGGAGAATGGAATAAATTATTTCGTTGAAATGATAAAAATGTTGTTTGATTTATTTATTTTATCGGAATGATGTATTCCTCCTGAAATGATAGTTAACTTAAAATTTTAATTTTCATTCCTTGAGGGGTGGCCAGGAATAAATCATTTCATCCATTATTTTTAAATAATTGACAAATATACCCCTAAAGATATAAAAGTGCTTTTTACAATTCATTCGATTCGATCGATCTTGGAACGACGAGAGAGAAGGAGCCGAGGAGTGGAGATCCAAATCTTCAATTGATTGATCCAGCAGCTCTGAAGGCTCTCTAAAACCCTCACCATCATATCGTCTCACAAGTCAGTTTATTCCTTCTTTTTTTGTTATTTTTTTTTCTTCATTCCGATTATTTTCCCCGACTTCTCCTTAATTCTTAGATGGATTTGAAAGTTTCAAATCACGTTGTCGGATCTATTACAGTTCTTGTGTTATAAATTTTTGGGATAATTTTGCTCTTCCTTATCCATACTGAAAGTATATATCAAATTATATATTACAGTTCTAGTGTTAGAAATTTTGGGATTGCTTTGAGCATAATTTGTCCAGATATTAGTCCAATTGAATTGTTCAATAGGTGTTTGATGAAATGTCTCATTGAATACAACACTAGCTATTTTTATTTGCATAAAAGAAAGAGAGTACTGACATTAGATAGCTATATAATTAGCCATTTTGTGGGCATCTAATAATTTGACTCATCATTTGTTGTTTTGCTGCTCTGCTTTGTGTTGTGTTCTGCTCTACTCTGTTCTCCTCTCCTATTTATTTATTTAGATATTAATTAAAATTAAACATAATAGAGTTTGCCTAGTTTTTCACGAATACAAATGTGTAAAGAGTTAACTTTGCTCAGCAGTTGTAACATGAAAATATCTATCAAAAAAATAACTCCCAGTTATGCTACTTATTTTAACATCCAAGTTTGTATAACAACATTTACACTCGTATAGAAGCTTCTCCAGTTTCATGGGAATGGATAAATGTTGATTGCTCTTGACAGTTTATAGTGGTTGCATTGATTCTACTTTCTTAGCTTGTCTACATGAATCTGAATTTTTTTAAAAACTGAGCTTCAGCTTCAATATAAGGTTTAATTTTATCCTAGGATTTTTTAGAGTGATCGTTTATTTTTAGTATTGTATTTGTCATACTTTTAGTAAATTTGTAGCCTTTTAGACCCATTAAAATAGTTTTAGTAACTGGATTAGTTTCATGTCATTTAAAAGACTCGAGACAGTTCATGTCTTCCTTAACAAAGCCTATTTATAGTTCATGTCTGCCTTAACAAAGCCTATTTGCCTTAACATGTCAGTTTGTTTGATCCATAGTCTTTGTTTATCTTAATACTCTTTGTAGTTTTTGGTTAGAATAGCAATAGGAAGCATGCTTGTGCAAGGTTTATAGGTAAAAAAATTAAGTACATTGATTCCTTATTCTGAATACACACAGATCTTTGTTTTGAAGCCTAGCGAATGAACTGTTTCATTATTGCTTTCATTATAGTATGTTTCTTGAATTTGTTTTGAAATTGTTTTACAATATGTTTATTGTTTGAGTTTGCTCTTACTTTTTCAATTGAATTGCAGTCATGGCTCGTCGTAGATTAGACAAACGGAAGAGAATGAAGAGATTAATTGCCTTTTTTATTTTTGGTCCGAAATAGTTGCCATGGTTACCTTATTCATGCAATTTTTTATATCTATGGCACGACATAGACATATGAGAGCACTTAATCGACCAAAGTACACCCTTTCTTGCTCGAAGCGGTCTAAAATTTATCACGGAGCTAGTGTATGTGATGACATTACATGCCACAATTACCTTAGAATGGATAGGGCAAGTTTTACCAAATTATGTGATATTTTACATACCACAAGCAAACTTAGTAGTACAAAGTACCTTCAAATAGATGAACAAGTTGCCATATTCGTGTATGTGCTAGTGTGACACCCCCAAAATAGGTATACATCACCTATCCTGAGTCGCCAAATACATGGTACAGAATACAAATACAATCTTTAATATACAACAAAAGAGCTGTGAGTTTTAATACAACTATTGTCTTCTAGACAATATCCAATCTCGAGAATAAGTCCTCATTACATTTATTGTCACACTATTTAATGAATAGTGAGGACTACTAATCTTATCCTCCGGACCGCCACTCCGCTCCCGACTAATCCCCGCTACGCTCTCATTTCACAAGAGAATAATGAAAGCAAAAGGTGAGCTCAACTAGCCCAAGTAAGAAATATTATGACTAAGATAATGCGAGAATAAATTATCATTAGTCTTCAACAATGTTAAACTGATAAAATACAATAGACATCAAGTTTAACTGCAGCGGAACAAGCAATCCATTAAAAGAGTCAAGTAGAGAATAAAATCTACTAGGACTGAGCATTCGGTTAATAACCGAACCGAACCAGTAATTCGGTTATAACCGGTATCCGAAAAAGCACTGTTTTAACTATCCGAACAAGTAACCGGATTTTGCACTAACCGAATAACCGAATTAAAAAGAAATATCAGCAACACAGTTTAATTCCTACAATCCATAAACAACAAACACAGTTCCTACAATCCATTAACAGTTCCATAAACAACACAGTTACTAGTTAAACAGTTCCATAAACAACGCATTTACTAGTTAACAGTCCCATAAACAACACAGTTAATAGATAACAATTCCATAACAACACAGTTACTAGTTATTAGTTAACAGTTCCATAACAACATAATCCACTTGCTAGTTGCTAGTTGCTGCTGTTGCTACCACTTGCTAGTTGTTGTTGTTGCCTGATAAACAAAAAACCATACTTTATTTAAACCATACTGCCAACAATTAAGCTTGCTGCTGTTGGCTGTTGCTACCACTTTGCTGCTGTTGCTACCACTTGCTAGTTGTTGTTGTTGCCTTCCAATTGGACCAATTCCATGCTTGCTTTGAGCCAACAAGAAAATTAGCATGTTGCCTGATAAACAAAAAACCATACTGGCCATCCAATTCCATGCTTGCTTTGAGCCAACAAGAAAATTAGCATGTTGCCACTTGCCTGATAAACAAAAAAGGAATTAATTTGATCATTGCAATTTGTTCACTTTAAACTAAGTATGTTGTTTGATAAACTAAGCAAGTTGTTTGTTCACTGCAAGTTAAACAAGAAAACTAAGCATGTTGTTTGATAAACTAAGCAAGTTGTTTGTTCACTGCAAGAGTGCAAGTTGTTGTACATGTTGCCTGATAAACTAAGCAATTTGTTCACTGCAAAAAAAAAGTCACTGCAAAAAAGTAACTGCAAAAAAGCAAAAGGAAATAATTTTATCACTGCAATTTGAAAATAATTAAACAAAAAATAATAAACAAAAAAGTCAGTGCAATTTGTTCACTGCAACTATATTTCCTTTGTTCACTGCAACTATACATATTAGCAAAAGTCACTGCAAGTTCTGCAACTATACTGCAAGGCTTATTGGAGAAACATATCTTATGCAAATTATCAACTGCAACTATATATATCTTATGCAAATTATCTTATGCAACTATACATATTATCTTATGCAAATTATCTCAAATTATCTTATGCAAATTATCAACTGCAAGTCTGCAACTATACATATCTTATGCAAATTAGCAACTGCAACTATACATATCAAGGCTTATTGGAGAAACATATCTTATGCAAATTATCAACTGCAACTTTACATACCTCATTAATTAAGTTGAGTCGTGGTCCTCGTGGAAACATTGGCATCATTAGTAGCAAGGCTCAGCTTGGTAATTGCTAAAAAATGAAAAAAAATAATAGAATTCGTTATTTTTATAAATTGTATTATTGTACAAACTATAAAAATCTCCCCATTGCAGATTCAAACATTCAACATACTTACATACATAAGAACAACCTATAATTATATATTTATATATGTTGAAAGCTCACCTATGTAATCAACCAAATGAATCAAACAAAAATTAAAGTTCATTCCTAATAAAACTCCTCTCACCGAAACACAAGCTTTAGCAAACAAACATCTAAATAAACCAATAAATATAATACTTGTGTTGACATATATATTGAATAGGAACACTAGGTAGGGAATTGTTACTTATAAAACTCTCTTACCTACCTAAATTAATTTTTAGATGATAAATTAATTTAATTTTTTTTTAGTAAAACTGGAAAGGGAATTGTTACTTATTTTCATAATGAAATTAATATTTCCATAAAGAAGGCCTTCCTCACATACATACATACATGTGAACAAATATGGTATATGGAGCTAACTGTAATCCTTCATTCATTTACAGTGTCAACACAAGCTTTATACAGCAGTCAGTGATGAAATTAAAGTTCATTCCTAATAAAACTCCTCTCACCGAAACACAAGCTTTAGCAAACAAACATCTAAATAAACCAATAAATATACACATAAGGTATATATTTATACAGCAGTCAGTGATGAAACATTGAAACCTACCTACCTAGTGACTAGTGTTCCTATTCAATTTACAATACTATATATATATATATATATATATATATATATAAATTCATTACAGGACAGCTGAGCTCACCAGCAGCAGCTGCAGCACTCATCAAAACTCAGAAGAAAAACAGTAAGATATTCCCAAAACTCAAAACTCAAAAGTATAATTTCTAATTTCTTTTTCCTAATTTCTTTTCAAAACCTCAAAAAGATAGAAATTACACATGCACAGACACAATTACACAAAAATAAATACATACACAAAAATGTACTCAATACTCATCATTCATGCACTAAACTGAGTTAAGGTAAATAACAAAATTACCTGAATCAAATGGAAAGCTGCCGCCGCCGGCCGGCGCCGAGATCTGAGACTGAGAGTTCGTCGGTTCGAGATCTGAGACTCTGACTCTGAGAAGACGACTAGACTTTAGACTTGAGATAAGAGAGATCACTAGATCAGATCTAATCTGAGAGAGATCTGAGACTAGCGACGCCGACTCACGTAAGATCTGAGACTGAGAGTGAGAGTGGAGTCCTCTACTCCTCTTCGATAAGATCTGATACTGAGTCACTGAGACTCTGAGAGAGAGAGAGATCAGAGACGAGAGTAGCGTTAGCCGTTAATAGTTAAGGACATAAGGTTTGAGACTTGAGTTGTGAGTTGTGATTGTGAGACGTGCACAGATTGACAGATTTTTTAATTTAGTAAAGGGATATTCGGTTATTCGGTTTAACCGAATAGCCCAAAAATGATATCCGTACAAACTAACCAAAAACCGTATAAAAAATCGGTTATAACCGAAATAGTGAAAATAACCGAATTATCAGAAAATTTTGGTTAAATTATTTCGGTTCGGTTCTGTAATTCGGTTATACCCGTTTTTTGCTCAGTCCTAAAATCTACTATCTTTTATGATTTAAAAAGTTTTTCATCACTTTTATTGTTGGGACTCAAATTTTAATAAATAATTCACATCATCGAATCACCCTCGCTTTACTACCAAGGATATTCTTTTTTAGTATCACGACCACAATTATCCATGCACCTACGTGCCAAAGACATTCGTGTATTCATCGATAATGGTCATGATCATGCCAACAACTCGTCCCATCAATGCACTACTTGGGCCAATAAGGACTTTTATCACATCATTTATAACATTACTGGTCATGATTATACCGAATAATCCCCTGGTCATAATCATACCAAGTCCATCTATGCACTACAGAATATGTACGACTTTCAAAAAATATAAACATGAGGATGATGACAATGATATAAGAATTCAATAAGTTCACGAATTAATTTATCCGAGAACTAATAACGTCCAAATTATCAACATGATACTTCTTTGTAGAGTAAAATTCAAGAATGCTCGTAAGAATATTTCCATGAAAAGATCTTCGGATGAAGCCTTGAAATATCAAGGATATTCTACTAATTTCATGGAGTATAAGTCAAAACTTTAACCAACCCGAGTATAATAATGAATGGAATAACAAAAGAAATCACCAAGCATGCGGTAGATCGCATGCAGGAGTTATTCCAACAGAATAATAAAAAAGACGGAACCAGTCCCATGTAAAAAAAATCTGATGGGATATTCCAACAAAATAATAAAGATGGAACCAGTCCCACAGAAAGCACGCATAAAGATGTTCCAATGTAATAATAAAGATTTAAAACCGTGTCCCACGAAAAAAGCATGACGAGATGTTCCAACAGAATAATAAAGAATGGAATAATAGAAGAATTTCACCATGTATGCGGTATTTAGACATAACCAAAGTTATTCCAACATAATAATAAAAATGGAATAATGAAGTTCTCTTCATGAAGACGAAAGAAAGAAATAATACCCTTACCTTTGAAAGAACCTGGATATAGGAGTAGTGAGGTGGCGAGAACTGATTCTTCTACAGATTTTCTCTCTACAATTTCTCTCTATAATAACCGCTCTATAGCTTTAGTGAATTGGTGAGAAATGAAGGAAGAATGAGCTTCTATTTATAGAAAAATATAGTTTCAATAATTGACGTTTTGGGGCTCGAAAAATTATAAAGACAATACCTCCAACTTTTTCTTTATTTTTAATTTAGTCATGCAAGTATTATCAAACTTGCACCACCTCCCTAATAGTAAATAATGTGATTCAATAGTAAATCATGTGAATCAATAGTTCTGAACATGTGAAAATCACGAATTACAATATAGTTCCTTCATCTATACCTCCATTTTAACTTAGTCAATGCAAGTATTATCAATCTTGCACCAACTCCCCCAATAGTAACAAGAATGTGAAATAATTGTATACACATGTGAACAAATAGTTATAATCATATGAAATAATAGCAATCAATTGCTCATTTATCCCGTTAAATAATTCGATCATTAATTCGATATAACATCTAGACATCAATTATTATCGAAATAAATGTCGATTTTCGCTAACACAAATAATTCCAACACAATGAAATATTTTTATCAAAATATAAATTTTAAAATTTTGAAGTTTGACTTTTCTCAAAAAAGTCAACTGTTGACTTTTTGACCAAATAGTAAAATCCGTAAAATTTTGTGTTTATAGTCTATTTTACTAATTTCATCGTTCCGACTCAAATATCACGTCCAAGGTCTCCAAATTCAACTCCGAGCACAACTTCAATTTTAATAACATTCATCATTAATATTATAACTCACAATATTTATCAACCATATCGCTCCCAAGAAAGAGAGAGGGCTTTCCAATAAGGATTTCTCCTATCGGCGCGCGCTGATTAGGTGACCAAACCTCTCCTTGATGTAACTTCTGTAGACATTGTAAATATTGTAATTTAATAATATGAATAACTTTGTCCTCTCAATTATTGATTTAATAAAATAACATATTATGCGGATGATCTTTGTGACAATAATCGAATCAATAATATAAGAGATATGATGCAAACAATTATCAGTAGCAATAATTGAGTATAACTGGTGACTTCTCACGTAAGCATCAATAATCAATACCGCAGCTACTATGCAACCACGCCAGACATCGCTTTTACTTTATTACCGTAGCTTTTCAACAGTAAAACTTCCGTCGTTATTTTCATAAATATATTTTTGTCGCTTTCTCAATCCGACAATAATTTTGTTAATGGGGTCCACCAATGATTGCCCAGTTATTTAATATTCCTCGCTAAAACGAATATTCTCCACCAATCGAATATAATATAATAACTTGCATACTTTGCAGAATTTATAAATACTACCCACAACTATAACATTATAACAAATTCATTCCATAATATTCAAAAATGATAATTATAGAAAAATCATCTTTATTCATAAAAGTTGAGGTCTTACAGCTAGCCCATCATGTGAAAAATTGTGTCATAGTATTACAATTTCGTCGATCCGGTGAGACAATTAGTAGGCATTTCAACAACGTACTCAATGCCGTGATAAGATTGGAAGGTCAACTTTTTAAGAAACCGGAACCTATACGTGAAAACTCTCTTGACGATAAGTGGAAATGGTTCAATGTATTTCTTTAACTTAGATATTTGTTATCCTACCGTAACAAGCTTTTTTAAATTACATATTTATCATTATGTTTTTGAAAAGATAAGTATTTCTTCTTAGGGTTGTCTAGGGGCTTTGGATGGAACATACATAAAGGTTCATGTCCCTGAAGAAGATAAACCTAGGTATCGAAATCGAAAAAATGAGATTAACGTGTTAGGTGTTTGCTCCCCGGAGATGCAATTTATCTATGTCTTACCTGGTTGGGAAGGGTCCGTGGCAGATGGTAAGGTACTTTATTCTGCAATGCATCGTAATCATGGTTTGAAAGTAAATCGAGGTAAGAAATACGAAATATCTTAATATAATTTAGTATGTATAGACTTACACTAACAAAAACAAACAAACACAACCCCATTTAACATCCTTTTTTATTTGGTTAAGGTGACTACTACCTTGTAGATGCTGGATATACCAATGGAGAGGGCTTTCTTGCACCTTTTAGAGGTCAAAGATATCATTTAAATGATTGGTTAGATGGACATCGACCTACGACTGCCAAAGAATTGTTTAACATGAAGCACAAGAGTAATATTTCATTCTCTACTCATCTATTCCATTCCCTACTCTATTCCATTCTTTCAATCCAAACGTAGCATAAGAGTAATATTCTAGCTAAGATACAAGAAGGAGAAAGACTATACATCCCTCGAGAATAGCCAACAAAATATACCATATCTTTCTGTGTAGCAGAATTACTGAAGAACCATAAGCAATCATGACCGGAAACAGACACTTATCATCCGATGGATCCTCATGTGTCAATGTGGCGAAACCTGAGAAATCGCAGTCCCATCCATTCTGGTTTTTAAACTGATAGTACATGTTAAAAGCATAAGAAGCATTAGCTTTAAGACTTAGATGATTGCAAGAAGACCCATAACCCAAAGCAGTGCAATCTGAAAGACTACAAGCATAATCAACATTACTAGTCAAGTCATCCAAATCCTTCACTTTTGGGTTCAAAACACACCATCTTTTGGGCATATATCGAACGCCTTCAACTGCAACTAGGCCTTTATTTTCTTCCAAACCCAATAAATCCAACTCGTATTTAGGCTTCCCATCAAATTCAAATATACCCCAATGCCTCTCAAAGTAACCCGGAGCAATGCTCTTAGTATCCTCATCGATGAGGCTAAAAAGATAGACGCTTATTATTCCTTTTCGAGCTGGGGTTCCATTTCCACTCAAAGCATGCTGAATTAGTCCCTGATTGAATCTTTTTGCGCTTTCTGCATTAGCATGCTTATCTCCATCAGTTGGCCATCCAACTTCTCCAACAATGATCTTCATATCAGGATATCCAGCTTTCTTTAAAGACCAAACAAGGGTGTCAAAATTTGCATCAAACACATTGGTGTAAACATAGTCACCATCTTTAACAGGCTTGTTTGATCCATCAAAAAAGGCATAGTCTACGGGGAAATAATTGTTACCATAAAGGCTGAGAAATGGGTAAATATTGACAGTAAAAGGAGCATCATTTGAGTAGAGATATTGGATTATTTCGATAGCGAGATCACTGATTTCTGGCCTAAAGTCACCAGCAGAAGGGACTGGATTCGATTCTGGGGAGTAGTAGATGTCAGCATTGAAGGGAACTGTTGCTTTAATCTGTGATCCAAAACCGGCATGGTTGAGGGCTTCCTGCACATTCTTGAGGGCCGGTAATGTGTATGGTAGGTATGTGGCATTGTAGGTTTGAAGGAAGGGTTCATTGCCAACAGCAACATACCTGAGAAAAAAGTTGTATCAAGATAATTAACTCGAGAACTAAAAACAACCCTTGTATGAAGTTGTATCCAGATAATTAACATGACAATCAAAAACAACCCTTCTATGGAAACTTTAGTCTGTGGTTGAAATTTCAATGAGATAAACAGTTTTATCATATCTATAATGTATACCTAAATGGGGCAAGTATGATCACCACCATTACTATATGAAATGCTAGTAAAAGAACTTATAAGTTGTAGATAACAAATTTGTAGCAGGGTTAATGACTACAGTAAGACTACAATTCAAAAACTTGGTAAATCCTAAAGAATCTTGTTTCTGAAATCAGATATGTTTTTAACACAGTTATTTAACAAAATCATATCATAGCTCAAGAAAGTTTAACCAAGGTTTTCTCCAATACCATTTGTAAAAGATGGAGACTAGTAAACGAACATAAAATGGGAAATAAAATAGAATCACATGAATCAAGATTTGAAAATAACTACCATTGCAGTAATTTCAATGATTACAATGATTATTTTACAATATTAGGAATCTTATTCACAAATTTTTTGCTTTATGGGGGTAAATAATAGAGAACATATAAGAATTTAGAAACAAAATTTTCATTAAAAACATAAATGAAATTTGGTACTCAACTTGATATTCACTCCACCAGTGTAGAAATAATTTGTGACATTTTCCTCAACCCAAGAAACTGCAAGACCAGAGTCCTGACTCATCTCCATTAACATGTAATTTGGGATTGCCAACATCACTTCTATATCTGTTCCAGTTAAAGCCTCCAAAATATTTGGGTCGGCCTCAAAAAGCTTCACCTTCACAAAACCATTAGCTTTCATCATTTCCACCACCTTCTCCGGTGGAAGCTGGTGGCTGGCCATTGTACCCCAGTTCACTCCAACACTCGACCCATTTGAAACAATTCCCATCAAGGCAATTACAATCACTATTATCAACAAAAAGTTAAAGGGTAATCTTGGTTCTACCATTTTATTTTCTTTTTTAAATGTATGATCTTTGATATTTGGATCTTTCTATGAAGATTTCTTGATTCAAGAAAAAATATTAGACATTTGAAAATATATGGGCAAAGGAAAAAAAAAAGAGGGGAATTTTCTTCTTGTTTATAGTGGGTTATATATATATACACACATGAGGCTTGGGTGCTTGTTTTTCTGAATTTTTTTTATTGGTTGGCTTTTGAGAAAGTTTAAAAAGAAAGTGAAAAATCTACAAGGAAGTTGGGCCAAATAAAAAGTAGAAAAGAAATGAAAGATTCCTTGCTTAATTCAGTTATTCTGTTATGCAACTAAACCATGCACTTTTGCCCCTGAAAACGGTCAGTGTTGACTGTAAAATTTCACCTACTTAGACTGTTTTATTTGAGAAGCCATAATTTGAAACTTTCCATATTCTCTAAATTTAGGCAGGCTACTCTAAACTCTAGTTTTAATTTAATTAAGTTATGTGGTAAATTAGTTAAATTTGAGCCAAGTCAATAAGTTATTAAACATCATAAATTAATTAAATAAACTCAACTCATATACACTACTTGGGGATAGGGATAGGGATAGGAATAGGAATAATTATAAAGTGATTATCCATATTTAATGGGAAACAAAAAGGTAATTAAACTAACAAATTAATATTTTTATAATACACTAATTGATCTGTAATTCTTTTTCTTAGATAAATAAAAGTTGCATGACAATGGTATGAACTGAAATGGACCCCAGAGAAATTGGAGACCATGTCACGACTGAGTGAGGATATGAAAAAGAGTCCTTTCACAAATCCTGACCTTTCCAGCCTGAATCTACGTGTTTCTCTCTCATGCATACTTCATTTTGTTCAGTTTTGTCTCTTTTCTTTTGTGAAAGTTGAGCTTTTTCAACCCTTTTGTCCAAAAATAATTTCTACTTTTTGTCGCACAAAAGAAGGATGGACCAAGTCCAAACATGTCGAGTTGAAAGAACCAAACTTATAGAATGAGTTGAGTGAGTCGAGCAGAACAAATCAATTATTTTATTCAAATATAAATATCAACTTATTCAAATACCACCGGTTGCTCAAATACAATTAACATGTATAATGAATCTAGACGATCCGATCGGATTTATAACGTTATTCAAATACCATGTTGCTCAGATCAACTTGTAATGAAGCATATTATCTCACCAATCTATCCACTTATTTTTATGCTGATTTGAGCTAAGCAAGCCAGTAGTTTACAACTTCACATATCTTAATATATATATATATATATATATATATATATATATATATATATATCTGGGTTCAAATAGAAAGAAATTCATCGCTATAAATCATCATATATATTGTCATCAAAAGTAAAGACGACGGTTCTACATATCGTCGCCCGGTCCGTCGCTAAAAGAAGGTGAGTAAGGTTGTGTTTGATAAATTTGGGAATTAAGATCTGAATGATTATGATGTCTTAATAAATTAGATCATCTGAATGATTATGAGGTCTGAATCTAAAAAATTGTTTGATAACTAAAAAGTAAGTTGTCACTTAATGACATTATTTTATCATTTTAAAGGGTAAAATTTTATTTAATAATTTTAAATATTCAATTTAATAAAAATAAGTGCATAATATTGTTGAATATATTTATATAAAAAAAGTATCAAAAAATTTCATTAAGAGGCACCTCTTAATTATTAAGATTTCATTTTCTGTCTTACTGATTAAGAGGTATTCAGAGGTAACAAAAAAATAAACAAAAAGCATCACACCTCTTAGCGAATAAGAGACAGTCCATTAAGAGACAATCAGATGTAAACAAACAACACCTAAGATAAGCTAGATAAAAACCATGTGTGTGTATATATATATATATATATTGAAGCGAGATCAACAAGATACTTTATCTTTATTTCCCGCGCTTTCATCCTCCTTTAGCGACGGACCTAACGACAGGCCAAATATACAACCATCGTCTATACTTTTAGCGATATATATATATATATATAAATATATATATATATATATATATAACCGTCACGGGTCCGTCGTTAAAAGTCAGGCAACATATCTAATAAGCTTTAATATAGTTTGCTTTATTAGAATATTCACTTTCAAAGTCTGAACATATCATGATCTAATAGCTTTAATATAGTTTGCTTTATTAGAAATTCACAATCACTCTGAACTGATCATGATATACAACAACAGAGAAGGCTTGTTCAATAATCATCTACTATGGCTAAATATCATTTTTGGTTGTGACAATTCATGATCATCAAGCAACACCAAGTTAATTTCGCCGACACTTTCTGAATTCCAACACAAATCAACATGCAGTTTTACACACCAATCACTAAACATTCAAAAGTCATCATCCAGTTCAACATAATTATTTTTAGAGTTTGAAAATTTTATTGGAATTATATCATACAAAACTTCTGTAACTTACCCTACTCTATCTTCTGTGTAATTCTGGGTTTTAATTGCCTACTGGTTTACACGTGCAATAATGAGAGTTAGAGCACCAAAAATCCATGACCTGGAGGCTAAAATTCTCAAGTGTTCCCGCCTTTTCAACAGCAGAATGCTGTGTACCGTCAGAGTCATTCACTGAGACTTGCTTCCTCCGGTAACCTAAAGCTTAAACAAAACATTGCCTGCATGATAGCAAGCTAATTATACTTGTGAACAATATTAAATGTGTAGTTCAAATTGCAGTTCTGTTATTGGCTTGTACCTTGTTTGGAGCAACATCTCTAACCCTATGAAATATTGGGTCTTTTATACCAGCATTCAAGACAGACTCTGCCTCCTGTAAAAGAGTTGACACAGTTTCAGTTCCAAAAATAAGATACTACTCAGAGTGAATACACGTTATTGCAAAATAGTTATGTGGATGTTACATCTAACTGTAGTAGGAGAGACATCACAGAAAACCTCATACTAAAGAAGCACAATAATCTAAGCAACAGAACGAGCAGAAAGCGTAAAAACAATAATGACCGTGCCCATTTAGGAACTTACTGAAATAATTGATTCTTTCGTCTCAGTTGACCTCATGAAGCAATAGCAGTGAATCCAAGGTAGAGAACCCTTCCAGTATCTTCTTTGAATAAGGCCTCTAAAAGAATCTGATAAAGGAATTTTTCAACGTTTCAGTTGATTTCGTATTTGCTTCTATGAATACAAATAGAGTATTAAAGAAAAGAAGGTGAACTGTCCATACATGACACTGTTTTATTCATAATATAACAAAAATATATTTATGTCAAGATATGAGTTAACCTAATATTCCAAAGTAGATACATCAGCACACAAATATATACCACTTTATACTAGTTCATTTGCACAGTGTCTTTCCTCCAAATGAAAATTATTTTCAAAGAATTGAGTATATGGGCATCGCGAGATAGAAAACTATACAACACATGTAGATCAACAATTGTAGAAATCAACAATTGAACGGAAATCTTTTAGCTATTTTGTACAGGAAAGAATTGGTATATGGGCATGTGTATACGTTAGCTTGATTTTTAGCTCCACAGAAAGAAGGCTTATTTTGTATGGAAAATTTTCATCAAACCGACAAATCGTTATTTTGAGGGACACAGTTGTCTAGCTACACAAGTTAGAACAATGACATTCCAAGATGTATGTGTGGGTAGGATGAGAGAATGGAGTTAGCATAAAATTATATTCAACATACCGATAAATTGTAGGGCAGAAGCTGGAAGATTCATTATCACATGATCGACATGCTCCCAGGGCTTAGTGTTGACTGGCACAAAACCTTTTATTCGCTTATTTTTGCCCTCATTTACCTTAGAAGCTGCACAAACACCAGCACCATCAGCACTCACATCTTCTGCAGTGGAAATTGTACAAGCAACGATTTAGCCAATTAAAAATAACCAAGAGTTATCTTAACGCAATACTGGTATGCATCTCTGAATAAATTCAAAATGCTGAAACATAATATATATGTATATATGTGTATGTGTGTGTGTGTATATACATATTAAATTAAATACTACATCAGTAATAGCATGAAAAGCACTATAGTTGTGTCCTGTGTTGCCTCCTTGAAGAACACATCATACCTCCTTCACAACTCTCTGAACGTCTTTTAACAGCAGTCACACTTTCATCTTCATTCATACACGAGTCCTTGTCACCCACTAGATTGCTTAAATTATTGAATGGCACTCCTTTCACCTCACCTGCACAATATATGAAGACCATACTGAATAATTATGCCTTACGAAAGTTAATTAATTAGGCAGACATACCAGTTGCCAGCTTTAGGTCTTCACTCCTTGGTACTTCATGTGCCTCTGTGTTGCCTTTTTCGGATGGTTTGAAAAAGGGAGCATCAGATTCTGTCTCGCAAGTAGGAACTGCCTTCAATTGAGTAATAAATTTCCTGGCATCCATATTGTAAGCATGAACAAGATCCTTAACCTTGTTGAGTTCTGCATTAATCTTCAAGTAATGAACACTATCTGGATTTAAGTCATTTGCATGCACTAGGCATCCTTTCTTTGCTGCTGGAATAGCAAATGGACCAATACCAGCAAACATGTCACAGATGGTTTCCCCTGCCTGAAACTGAGAAACCAACCTTATGTGTTCATGCTCCAACCTTGAATTCCAGTAGACCAAGCTGTAATCAAGCTTGAATGTTGCCCCATACTGTTTTACTTCTGTAACCATGTTAGTTTTCCCGGCCAGGATTTCAAACTTTGGCACACGAAACTCATTACTAATAGATCCAACTTTATTAACAATTGTTTGGATTCTGGGATAATTTTTCTGAAGAAAACAAAGTGAAAGAAAACTGCAATTAGAAGATGCAAATGATGAAAGTTCATAAGCAAAATGATTAAATGAATAATAACACTGTAATACTTGTTGATACACAAACAAACAGAGCAAAGTTACATCCACACCTTTGGGGACTTCTAATTGCAATTATGTGTTTAAGTTATTCTAATTTTGGGGAATTCTAACTTTTTATGTGTCCAACAACCCAGAACTGTTACCACATAAGGAAAGATAATTTTTTTAATACTTTGCATTTTATTAAACTTTGCACCATTCAAAACTTTGTTATTATAATATAAGATGGCTCAACATAAGAACATATCTTAAGAAGAGTAGCATTCAAAAACATTTATGCAGAAATGTAAAGTGCATTCATTTAAGGCCAGAAAAGTGACGTACATCATAGATAACCTTCGCAATAATATTCTTGTAAGGAAGTAGTTCGTCTGTTATATTCAAATGGGCAACGTGGCCTGTATAAATGATGAAAGGTTAATTCATTTATCATAAATTGGAGATAAAGGCTACTCTATAAAATTAAATAACCATGGTAGAAACAAGTGATGTAAGCTGTAAGAAACTGGAAAGAAACGAAAAACATCTACAGAAAGACCATTTTATGTCATCCAAATTAATTTAGAGGAATAACAAAAAAAAAGAATTCAAAAGTAATATAACATACATAAAATACTTAACTATTGTTTCAAAAGATGATGGTACCTCAAGTCCAAGAGGCAGAATCTGCTTCAACACGTGATCTGTTTCCAAAATCAACCAGTCAGGTAGTCAGTAACTGGTCAAAGTACAGGGTCATCTATCAAGATGAACTCGTGTACAAAATAAATAATAAAATAGTCAAACAGAAAATACGACCAGCCAGAGTGTAAAAATCTAAGATTCTTAGATTCAAGATAATGAATGTGTACATGAAGAAGGGAGTTGAGTTCAGTATCCCAATGAAAAAATGCAATAAATTAGGCAAAGGTCTATAATTTTAAAATCCTGAAAATCATAATCATTTACATGAATTTAAAACATTTTTTCCGGTAGGTTGTGAATTCAGAACATTAATTGAACAGATATCTCATATTTAACATGTAAGAGACTTGGTGATAAAATAGTGATTAAAGACCATCATATCAACTATAAGGTGCTTGTGGAAGGGAGTGTTTGTTACAAACTCTCTATTTCTTGGATGTATTCCTGCTATAAACCTACACATGATTGTGCAAAGATGCTAACCTCAGATTCACTCATTTTTGACACTCTAATACTCTATCTTTAATCATTGCACCAAGCATTGGCATGAGTGATAATAAAAATGCAATACAATATAATTGAGCAGCTAATAAAATTTTCTCAATTAGTAAAAGATCAGCTAATTGTTAAATTAGTCACAGTTCAGATTTTTAAAAGACAGAGAAACAATATGTTGTAATGCAACTTGAAGTAATATAATTGACCTGCACCCCAATAGGAATATCCAAGTGTCAGCGAATGTGGAACTACTTCAACAGCAGAAAGCTTCTTTAATTCATCAAGTTTTTGGCTTGGAATTTCAGATAAATCTGTTCCACATAAAGAGGGGGTAAGAGATTACTTAAAAATTAACCCCTTGCGATTAGAATATAACTGCTATTTCGAACAACAATTACCAAACTCCATGATTATTCATCCATCTAACAAGCCCTTGGCCACCTAAAATCATACTAAAGCTCACCAATCACGAATGTCATAATGTCATCCATCGACTTTTATGGTCAAATTAACCATTTTTTAAATCAATAAATCATGGAGTATTATTCTGTTAGATATACGCAAAGAGACTATGACCAACAACCAACATATAAATCTCAAGGTTTGTGGATTTGAAAATATAAATTTATATTCTGAATTATTAATTTTAAAAATGGTCAATTTTGACCATAAAAGTCAATTTTAGACATTTATCGTGGGATGGAGGTTGTAACAGCTAAAAATAAGACAAGAACAAGAAATCTGGAACTATCATTATAAGAAGGCATATGGGTGGTAAACTAATATAAATCAACTTGTTCATGACATATTACAATTCAGGCTCCATAACACCTTAACTGTTCATAATGGTTATATGACCATCAACAACTGAACTAGGATGGAAAGGTTCACACTGGTTATACAGAACAACCATCAGCATACCAAACAAAAAAGATATTACAAAGCTTAATTCAATTAGGCATATATCTGCTAACCCCTCCCCCTCTCCACTCCCACAAAAAAAGGTCTTTCTGCCTCTCCCATTCACTTTATCGCACAAACATGCACACAAAGAGATGGAGGGAGAAAATTGTAAATGAAAGATGAAAGACTGAGGGTTGTTAAGAGGAGAGACAAGAAAGAGGAAACATTCTACAAATCTTATCGTGACTCTGATTTGAAAAGACTGTAAACTACTAGCGGTGGTAACACTGCCTATGAGTGACAAGTTCGGACTTTGAGGTGGGACCACTAGATCAAAGCAGCCTATTTATTTAACAAACCTTAAAGTATGTTAACCATATCTTACCAGAATTCTGGACCTTCTCAGATAGTATCATGTAACGATTTTTCTCGCTTGTTGGATCTTCAACGATAGGTTTGATGCGGGCTTTGTCAAGCAAGTATCTACAAGTAGAACGCCAAATATTCAATGTACACTGTATCATATTTTATTTTATTTTAAGGAAAAGTAAAAGTTAACAATAACCACAAAGATAAAGTGTTTTGCTTTATCTAAAAATTGTGTTTTTATAATCTACAACTAACTTTTGCCTGTGCAACAAGATTGGTTTTTAATAAAGTAAGGTAGTACAAGAAGTTCAATGAAAACTAGAAGACATGAAAGATTTCATTACTTCACTTTTTTGCAAACAAAGAATCTTAAACATGAATGTAGAGACAATAAGAACTTTAAACTCAGTCCGGGGTCCTTCAGAGTGATAAATCCATTCTGCTAGTCTCACGCAAGAAACAAAAGAACTAACATAGTGAAAACGTGCAAAAAGGGGCAGGTACTTGTTCAAACACCCAAGTGCACATCTGATCTGATAAGAGATCATGAGTCCCATTCTGATGTAATGAAATAGGACTAGAGAAACAAACAGAAGCTACTACTTCATTACCGAAAACCACCCTATTCAAATTCTATGTTGTTGGGAGTCTGCTTAATCAGTGGTCCAAATTAGCATATATACTACAACTATGCAGTGTCCAACCGAAAATGAAGCCCAATAAAAGTTCCAAGGTACTTAAATGAAAATGTAAAAATGCAATTTCTAACACAAATGGTGGCTGAACTCAAGATAACTTTCCATTGTTGTCACTGGAAATCTAAGCTGAGGAATATATATATATATATATATATATATATATATGCAATCTAAAGCTGTCCAAATAAACACAATCCAGTTGAACTAAATAATGTCATCGAAATGGAGCTTATACCCGTTTAGTATTCGAGTTGCAGCCTTGCAGAGCTCCCTAGGGATACGAATTGCCCACAATTGCAAATGCACATCAAATTTGCTCACATCCAACATTGCGCCTTTCCAAGATTTAATTTTCACTACCAATTTACTCTGAAATTTCACTAATTCAATATCTTCAAGCTCAGAAACCCTACATAAATTGATCAAAAACTAATGTAAACAGATGCAACTGAAAACCGCACAACAGACATGAATGAATATACATACATACACACATAAACTGAATAAAAGTACATACTTTTACAAAAGTTCTACAAAAATCAAATCAAATCAAACAAACTAACCGAGATTGAGAATCAAAAATGAACTGAACAAGGTTTTACTAGGACTTCCAGTAGGGTTTTGATCTATACATGTTAATGGCGGAAATGAATTCTTAGAGTTGGGCTATAACGTTAGACCAATATTGTAACTAATCGGACCAATAGTATCTAACCCAGCTACCAAAGCCCCCGAAAGGACTAGCGTTGACGGCCGCCTTGTTATACATTCCATCCGTTTTAAACGAAACTCCCATTTTAATTTTTTCTTTTCCCAATATCTTTTAATGTTACGTAGTGAATAACAAATACTATCTCCATTTTAAATAATATAATAAGATTATCATTAAATATACATATATATATATATGTATATATATATATATATATAGATAAGGGGTAAGCTTAAGATCCGGACAATATATATGTATAATATATATATATATATATATATATACAACCCCGATCAGGAGCATACTCCTTAAAGAGTATTCTGCCCTTAAAGAGCATTCTCCTTTAAAAAGCCGGCTCTTTTATATCTCTCTCCTCACTCAGTCGATAAAACAAAGACACAAAGGCAGAGCTTCTCGCTACAAATCGATTCCCTTTGAAATCCATTGCTGCAAAATCGAAGAGAGAGAAAGCATTGATTTTGAAAATCGATTCTCAACCATCACGATTGTTGCAAGAGAGAAAGTCAACCCAAGCCCTAGAACTCAATTGATGCAAGAGAGAATGCCAAGCTCGTGAAACGTGATCCCCTCCAGAAAATCGAAGCCCAGAGTAGTCTTCAGAAGCCGTGACGTGCGACAAAACTTTTCCAAATGCCCTCAGTTAGTGACCCTTGAAAATCAGTAAGTGCATTCTTGTTTTTTTTTAAATTTAGGTTTTTTTGTTGTAAATAGAAAGCTTACTTTGAAATTTGTTACGCTCAATGTTGTGTCTTTTTTTGGATTAGTGTGAATTTGGGACAAGCTTAATGAATTTTAATTGGTGATTTCACAATTTCAAGTAAATTTTTGTTTGTCCAGGTGTAAATATAATGGATGACATGTACCATGAAGTAGGGAGTTGCGGGGATAATGTAGAAATGAATTTGGAATAGAAATTGATGGGGATGACTCGAGTGGAGAGGGGTTGAATGTGAATACTAATACTGTTGTCTACTATCCTCAAGTAGCAGATGAGTTTACACCTAAGATTGGTCAAGAATTTCAAATATTCACACGTTTTACAATACATTGCTGGATTTAGTGTACGAAAGTTTAATGAGAAAAAAAGGGCGGGTAGCGATGAGATTTATAGGAAGGACTATGTGTGTTCTAAGCAAGGAAAGGGCAAACTATTAGTCGATGTGGTTGTAAAAAGAAAACGTGGATCTACAAAAGAAGATTGTGGTGCAAAAATTATATTGGTAAAGAGAAATGACTTGTACGTAATTACTAAAATTGAGGAGGGTCATTGTCATCCATTGTCAACTCCACATAAGAGGCATTTGTTACGATCGCATCATAATGTGTCAATTGCCCAAAAATCTTTGTCTCAAAGAATCAACACGTTGAATATACCACAATATCAACAATACAATTTCTTGCGCAGTGGTAGTAATTGGTTTTGAAAATATTGGTTGCACGCAACGAGATTTATATTACTTTGAAAGGGACAAGCGCAATGACTTGAAGGGACATGATGGAGATATGTTGAATGAGTACTTACAGTTAGAACAACAAAAGAATCCTTCATTCACTTTCACAATTGACACAGATGATGAAAATCGGATCACTCGTTGTTTTTGGGCCGATGCAACTTCTAGACGGGCTTATGGATTTTATGGTGATGTTGTCATTTTTGATACCACGTGATAATACTAATCGTTACGGAATGATATTTGCACCACTAATGGGGTTAATAATCATGGTCAAACTATCATGTTTTTGGTTGTGCTTTCTTAAGTGATGAGACCATAGCTAGTTTTGAATGGCTTTTCAAGTGTTTTTTGAAGCAATGACAGCGATGCACCCGAGATGATTATCACCGATCAGATCCAAATGCATAATAAAATGCCATTTCACAGATGCTTCCTAATACATTTCATAGATATTGTAGTTGGCACATATTGACCAAATTCTCAGAGAAGATTGACTCAGTAAAATACAGTGCTTATTATAAAGAGTTTTCAGATTGCATTTGGAATTCGGAGACTGTGGAAGATTTTGACTCTACTTGGGTAGCGTTAATGGAGAAAAGTGGGTTGAATGCTAATAAATGGCTACAATCAATGTATGACATCCGTTGTAGATGGGTACCCGGACATGTGAATCATGTTTTCTCAGCCGGCATGTCAAGTAGCCAACGAGCGGAGAGTTGTCATGCATTTTTTAAAAAGTTTGTTTCTAAAAGGAATTCTTTAGTGGATTTTATGATTCAATTTGGGCGGGACCTTCAGCATCAACGACACAATGAGTTGGTTTCGGATAACAAAGATTTGGTTGAGAGGCCGAGAATGAAATATCGTCATGACTTCTTAGTTCAAATGGTTGACATTTATACACACTCTATATATTATAAATTTGAAGAAGAGTTGTGTGAGAGCTTGAATTAAAGGTTTGAACTTATGACGGAGGATGTCAATCACCGTGTATATAAGATTTACCGAAGGAATGTCTGCAAGTTTAAAGTAAGAGAAATTCAGTATGACAACTCTTTGGATTATGCAACATGTACTTGCAAAAAATTTGAGAGTTTGGGAATCCTATGTCGGCATGTGATAGCTTATTTGCATAAGTATCATGATCTTGACAAATTGCCTACAAAATACATTTTAAAAAGGTGGACAAAAGGAGCAAAATCAAGTGGTGTAGTTGATGATAATGGCGTGGAGATAAAAGATGGCAAATCATACTTACTCTTGCAGAGTAAATTGATTCAGCAATCTCTAGAGATGATTGATAGTGCTCTCACAAATGAAGAAGCCACAAATGTATTAAAGGAATGTTTCGATAGAGATTATGAAATGAACAAACAAAAGAATACACACTTGAAATATACATTACAATGAATCATCTGCAGATTTAGCGTCACTGATAGAGATTTATCTCAAAACTGTTATTATCTCAAAACACATTTGTTTCCAGGAAGTTGTTATTATCTCAAAACAGGAGTATAACAGTTCACCCTGGTATATACTATGCATTGTTAGGGAGCAAGATGCAAGTTCACACTGGTTCACACCTGTCTGGTTCTGGTGTTGGAAAGCAAGAAGATGACAAACAGATGGCTTTAATTAAACAACCAAGGCATAGCATTTAAAAAGATTACAAAGCTGCAATTTTTATAGACGTCTGTCAAATTTTCATCACACAAAATAAGTCAATGATTAATAACACCTACAGAAGCTGCAATTTTTATAGACGTCTGTCAAATTGTGTACAATAATTTTTCGTGTTAAGCAAATAATTTGGGCGTGTTTTTAATTTCAAAAACAAACCCGGCAAGCTAATGTAAATAAGAGAAAAGGTAAGCTTGAATCGATTTAGGCAACAATTGATGATGGGGAGATGGTTTATTATGGATTTTTCTCCATCTTCCTCCATAGTACATAGCCCACAGTACACAACCACCATTATAGACACCAGCCAATATCATATTCATTTTTTTGGGTTTGAAATATTCCAAATTCTACATGTAGAGAAAGTCCAACTCTGAAAAGAAGAAAAAAGAGAGACGAGGAGAGATAAAATCGCAAGCCCTTACCGAATCGAACTGATGAGATGAAGTAAATCGAACTGATGAGATGAAGGAGATCGCGATTCAAGGGCTCGACTTTCTCTCTTGCAGCAATCGCGTTTCCCTCAGTCGATTTTGTAGGACTGGATTTCAATGGAACCGATTTAGCAGTGAGGGGTTTTCCAGTGAAATACGGCGCGAAGCTCTGCTTTTGTGTCTTTGTTTAATCGACCGAGTGAGGAGAGAAATATAAAGGAGAATGCTCTTTAAGGGCAGAATACTCTTTAAGGAGTATGCTCCTGATCGGGGTTGAATAAAAACTTCAAAATATAGAAAACCAACGAAAAACTAATAAAATTATGACAATCACCTAATTAACAGACCCATATCAAAAATCAACAGAAATCAATAGGCAAGAATTGACCCATCAATACCCGTATAATCCAAATACATAAAAACAGTTCACATCAAGGTTGAATAAACTTCAACCACAGCGAAACATCACAGAAAAATTAGAAGGAAAAAGACACATACCTGCTTTGCCTAAATCGCGAATCTTAGAGAAGCTTCAGTTGAGAATAGAGAAGTTAGGGCACAGCGAAATATTATGCGATTCTCAGGGCTTGCAGATTGCGAGGGAGGAGAAAACCGCGACCCATTTGGAGAGAATCACTGAGAATCGCGACCCATTTGGAGAGAAGTGAGAAACTACGGCTTGCAGATTGCGAGAGAGGCTAGGAGAGAATCGCGAACTTCAGATTTGGGTTTTTTTAAAAAGACGCGGAAGGAAGACTGACTGTAGCACGGGTAAAGTTTTTGACAAATATTGTATACTTGTTATCAAAGAGAAGATTCAAGTTAATGTCCGAGCAAACTTGAAGCTCAAATTCTTCAAACAACAGGTAATAATTTCTATTTATTTAAGTTTACGAAAATTAGAGTAATAAGGTAATGTAATTATTGAAATTATTGTGCTTGGGTTGTAAATTAGTGCGAACAAAAGTATTATGCACGTCATTAGAGTGATAAGATTAAAAATTATGGCTGGAATCATATTTAAATAACTAAGAAATCTGAAAATTTAAGACACGCATATAAGATATTTGAAATTTTACCTTAATGAGAATTTATGCTTAAAAATTAAAAATTAAGCAAATCTTGGGATAAGTTACCTTTATATATGTGTTATGATGTTAACTAAGTTGATTGAGTGAATCAAATCAAGCCCTAAACAAGTTTTAAAGAATTTATAAAAACTTGAATTTGATGAAAAAAATGGTCAACAGGGCATTTTCAAGCCTATGTAATACCATCTTAACAAACCCAACTTGGTCATGCTATATTTTTATAAAATACTATGATATACCATGTGGAACATATCAAAATTTGGAAGCAATCTGATGTGTAGGTTGAGAGATATAAAATCACAAAGCAGCTAAAAAGGATTTAAAATCTGGGAATTCTGGGCAGCCCCCTGCTCCGGCTTCTGATTTCTTGTGTATATGGTTGGTACTTGATAGGCCAAGACGAAAAAAATGCGTAGCTCCGCCCTTAAATAAGTCCAATAATTGTTGTCCTAATCAATCGAGCAAAGTCCAACAACGATTGCTCTACTAATTCAATATGCATGTAACAAAATAAAAAGAAATTTGTAGTTAGTTCGTACGTTCTAGATTGTGATATATATATATATATATATATATATATATATATATATATATATATATATAAAAAGCAGCGAGAGAGAGAAATACATAAACGTCACATCCAAAATCCACGTCAGCAGTTCTCTCTTATTCCTCCCATTTCAAATTTCAAACCCTCTATCTCTCTGTCTTTACACACAGAGCTGAGAGAGAAAAACAAAACACGCAGATTATCTTGGTAATAGTTGAAGAGCGAAGCAGAAGAAGAAGTTGAAGAGAGAGAGAAACACGGTCTAAGACCTTCTCCTCTTGGCTCTCCTCTTCCGCGGCACCTTAGGTCGTCTTGATCGACTTCCCAATCGGTCGCTTTTTGTAACGGCACGTCGATTATCTTGGTATTTCTTTAATTTCAGTTTGGTTGTCTGAGGGTTTAGCTTTATTGGGTTTATGGGGTTCTTGATTTGATTGAATCTGAATTTTTTGAAATTTTCTTTTTTTAGGGTTCCTTTTAATTGGTTTGATGTTTACAATTATGTTTCTTGGTTAAATTGATCAACATTTTGTCTTGGGCTTCCCTTTGTGCGGAGTTATCTTGGGCGTGTAAAGAGAGAAAAAAAACTTGGGCGGAGAAAGTCCGAGTAAGAGAGATAGAGAAATGTTCGTGAGTGGGGAAGAGGCTCGGAACCCGATTTCCGATTATTATGTCAATTCCGCTTTTGAAATGATTACTGGTTATCGCTACCGACGAAGTCCTCGATGTAAACCGGTAAACTTTCACTTCTCTCTATATATTTCAATAAATGTACAAATTTGAATTAGCACACGTAGTTGTCTATCCGTTTGTGTTTTGGCAAATTATGTTTATGCTTGGTTTGGTAGTTTGATTGATTGAAAATCGTGTATTAATAAATTTGATTGTCTATCCAAATTAAATATCTCGTATTAGAGGGTAAAAATGTATAGTGCTTTATTTCTTCGCTACCGCCACAAGTCGAAATTTGGATTCGGAAGCTTTTGGTTTGTGTAAAAAATAAAAAAAATAAAAATTCCATTGCATGACAATATATGTGTTTATATATATTTTCCCTATCAAAAAAACATGACCTGTTTGACAAAATGCGGGTTCATAACCTGTTCGACAAAATGCCCAACTAAACATGAAATTAATTGGTGATATGGTTTATATTTTTGTTAGATATGGATGTGGTACTTTGCTACCTAGACGACAATGCCGATGGGGTAGAGTTCTACCACACGGCATGAATCTTTCACCGTGTGCTTAGCTTAGCCGCTTGGACGTATTAATATTGATGAGGTGATCTACCAATCGATCACGAAGTGTATCTTTATTTAATGTTGATGCTGATGTGGGTTGTCTTGACTTGTTTCATAGAGTGGAAACTACGGGTGTCTTTGATATGAAATGGAATCCAGTTGCCAGTTGGGGATAATGTGAGTCCCTTGTTTGCTCAAGCTGATGTTAATGCTCACTTGAGGCTTCATCGTCTTTAAAGTTTGGGAAATAGATCACAAGTTCATGGTAGGTTTAAATGGCACTTACTATGCACCGCATGTGTCAATATTTCTTATAAAACAGCTAAGAAATATATTTTGTTAAATACGGGACGGAGGACACATGAGAAATAGAATTAGAAAACTCGATTGCATTCTTACATTTGTTCTACTTTCTTATTTTTTTCAAACTTCTTGACCATACTGATTATAACTGTGAGGCTCTTAACAAACATGTCAGGCGAGATATTATAAGAAACTAGCTAAGTGGAGTATATTGAAAGCTAATTAAGGAACGTGATGGTTGATCATCACGCTTTTATTTTTGGTGGAGAGATAGGAGGATATTAGGAGACCCTGTTATAAACATGAAGTTTAGTTGATTTAGAATGAATATTTGTCAACAAAAGTGAAATCCAGCGCTTTTTCTTTTTTGATGCTTTGTTTACTTAGACCTTTGTGGGTTTTTGGAACAAGTTCTTATGATTTTGTCCGCAGTAATGAAGCGTAGAATAACATCCTTGCTTGTAAAGTTACGTGTCTCTTCCTCTATAAAAGTTAATTCTCGCTTGAACATATTTATGTAAAACAAAGAACTTCGCCATCGCTTTTACCCTCTTTTATGTGAGTACTATGTTTTGTAATGATGTTATCAGAAAAATGGTAAATCTTATCTTGCCATTATAGATGAAGTTCGAAATTATTTATCAAATGTTGACATCCTTTTCACATATATCGTCAACATCAGGGTTAAAGTATTTTCTTTAACTTATTCAATAGGTTTAATTGCCTTTCAAGGGTGATAGATTTAAAAGCTTTGATGTTCTAAATTTTTTTGGTATTAGCATGCCTAGATTTCAAAGCGTCATTTCCTAAACATTGAGGGTGCATCTGCAATCTATCCATCATCATTAAGAAAGGTATTTTGGGATGCTTATTCTGCTTTTCCCTTTCTTGTAAGGACTTCACTGGTAGTAAGTAACTATTCTCCTATCATTTTTATTTAGTCTATTATGTGTTAGCAGGTGACTTTAGATGATCATAAGTCCAAGGTAGTTGACTTGCAGATTATATAGTGTTCTTCTTCGGACAGTCAGCAGTACAAAACTCTGTGTGTTATTTTAAGTAATATTTTAAGTTAATGTAGTAATATTTTAAGTTAATGTAGTAATATTTTTCCATGACCTGAATTGTATTTGATGAAATAAATTATTGGTGTTTCATTCAAATAAGCTAATTTGTATGCAGCTGAAGCCATATTACTTGGGTTCCAACATTATCTTATGATGCTTGGAACAACAGTTTTCATCCCCTATTCCCCTCTACTCTGGTTCCCCAAATGGGAGGACGAAATGTAAGACTTTTGAAAGGACAGTAACAATATGTTGCAGTAGTATTCTATCACTCATCTCTATATTTTTTTTATTGACAATATGTTATAATATTGTATTCTTTCTCACTCTGGGTTGGTGATTGCTGCATTCTATGACTAGCTCTCAAAATGTGTGGATATTGGATATGCTTCTTTTCACACATCACCTATGTTTCACAAAGTAGAAGGAAACTTTGAGTGGTAGGTCTTTCTTAAATAATGAATACTTGGCTAAGATTAAGAAGCAACCAGACCTGTGTATATTCTGTTTAAATGTGTTAGTTTTTTCTGTTAGATTTGTGATAGGGCTTGAAGGTGAATCTGATAATGATTGGGTATGAACTTCTTAAGAAGCTCAAGGTTAGTTATGTAGATTTTATTTTTCTCAAGAACCAAGTTTATTCTAGACTGTTTTCGTTTATGTTAATGTGAGTCATGCTTTAAATTAAAATTGGTAAGGACTAAAAAAATCATAATCTATTATACTGCTATGTATAAAATAGTATAACAGTATAATCTATTCAAAATCTATTATTCGTGCATCAGTATAGCAATATAATCCCAAATATTTATGTAAAAGGCACGTGTAATAACTTGAATATTATAATTATATACATAAATATTATAATTCTATAATTTGAGAAAGCACAACAACGGCTCAGACATTTCAAGTTATTATTTATTGTGACGCCCCCAAAATAGGTCCATTCCATCCAACCCATTCTGAGTCGTCAAATACATGGTACAGAAATAACTACAACTTTATTATTACAACATATAAACATGAGTTTAAATACGATATTGTCATCTGACAATATCCACACGCAAATAAATCCCCATCATAATTATTGATACATTATTTTACAAAAATGGTGAGGACTACTAAACAACTCTCTCTGTAACCTTCATTCCATACCCCGACTAAGTACTACTGCCTACATTCTCGCCTCCTAAGAAGAAAAAATGGAACAAAAGGAAAAGGGTGAGCTCAACTAGCCCAAGAAAGAATATTATGACTAAGATAATATACAACAAATTATCGTTAGTCTTCAACAGGGAAAATCTAATGTAATACAATAGACAACCGCTTTTAAATCAACAATCAGCAATGAAAACAACAATTCATTAGAAGAGTTAAGTAGAGAATGCAAACAACTATCTTCTATATATGAATTTAAAAGTTCATCGTCAATACTTTATCCTCAGAATATCAATCAATATATATCCGGAATCAAATATTCATCTTTTCACTACAGTGCCAAAGATATTCATCACCGGTCATGTTCATCTAAACACTGCTCATCTTTTGCACTACGGGCCAAAGATATTAATCGATCATTCACCATGTTCATCTCAACACTGCTCATCTTTGCACTATGGGCCAAAGATATTCATCAAAAAATCATTCATCTTTGCACTTCAAAAGCCAAATATATTCAAAGAATATCATCATTTAGACTAAGGATGATGAAAAATATTTTAAAGGAAACGAATCCAAAGGATACAAAAAAGAACAAATATTAAGAATTCAGATTTTAAATAATCTAAGTTCAAAAATACTTCATAAATAACCAGTGGAGTAAAATTCAAGAATGATCAAAACATGGATACAATCAAAGCTAGTATCCATAAGTAGATATTTTGGACAAAAAGAAGAAATTTTATTTTTCTATGAATAAAGGTCAGATTCGTGAATAGTGCCAGTATATATGAATAGTAATTCACACCAAAAGATAGAAATTTCATAAAAAACATCTTCACGCTTCGTGAATAAGACTTTCGCAATAGTAACTCATGAATAAGAACTCGTGAATAAGAACTCATGAATAAGAACCTCGACATGAAAAAGTTCCAAATTTGATAAAAATTTCCAACCAATATTTCAAGATAATGATATCAAGAAATAATATCATTTGAGAAGAAAATAACATCCCTTACCTCGAAAGACAAGATTTCTAATTGAAACAACTGATATAGACTATGACTTGAACTTGCACCGTGATAAAGCAATACTCAAAGTATACTCAAAATACTCACAAGAATACGCCGATAATATAGAGAGAAAAACTTCAGCTTTAAAGTGTGATTTTCAATTCTAACCCAAGATCCTTTTTATAGAAAAATGCTTAGAACACCAAAAAGAGAAAAATTTATTAAAATAATAATATATATATTAAAATTCTCTACGCACACCTTCTAAGATCTGAACTCACTATCTTGCACATGCTAATGATGCCAACTAAGTATAAAAAACGCTTTTATTATTTAAAATAATTTAAACTTCCAAAATCAATTATTTCGGAGCTTCGAAACTTCAATAATTCACCATAAATAGCCCTTTTGTTAGAAAATTCAAATCTCGTGAATTTTTATAGGAAATTCAATTCTATACAACTTTACAGAAGAAAGTTTTTCCAAATTCTAAATAAAAATTGACCGAAATCCACAAACGGAAAATTTTACATTCTATAATCAAATTTCGGTCAATAATTGTGTCCACAACACACAAAATGTGTTAAATCATTAATGCCACAAAAATACTCTTCCTCCTCATATACTCATATATCCCACATTCATTATAAAAATATCACCGTTAATATATTATTAAAATAATATATTTAAATGAATTATTTTATCAGAAAAAGATAAAATATTAATTTTCAACAATTGTCACATTAAAAATTTTCTCCATCTATATCCACATAAAATCAATATTTTTCTCATCATATGAATCAATAATTAATTATTCACAAATAATATTATAGAATCACAATATTGACAACCGTGCAATTCCTGTGAAAGAGGGGCTTTCCAATAAGGATCTCTCCTTCTTTGGCGCAATTAGGTGACCAAACCTCTCCTTGATGTAACTTTCTGTACATTGTCAATAATGTTATTCAAGAATATTATTCGGATAATATGAATTATTGTTCGATAATGGAAAATCGTGTGTAATGACAATTTATTGAAACAACAAAGAATATAAAATATCAATGCAAAGAATTATTAAATCAATAAAATAAAATATCGAAACAAAGAATTACCGTGTAAGAATTATTGAGTAGTGCCTTCTTACGTAAGAATCAATAATTGGTGCAATACCGCTGCTATCGTGTTTTTAACCAACGGGTATTCAAACCAGATTAATCTGTAATAACTACGCCGCTATTTATAAACAACTTATTCTTGCTTTTTTTCCTCCAATCGCTTTCCGCTTATGGGGCCCACAATAAGGTCGCACTGTCAGCATTTAATATTCCCCAACAAGATATTTAATATTCCATGACCAAAACGAATATTCTCCTACAACAATGAATATTTTATCACCACTGCTTATTTAAAATATTTACAAGATTTTACCCATAACTAACCACATTAATCAAATCCACCCTTACTATTTCAAAATAATAAATAAAGAAAATTCCTTTTTATTTAAAAAATTTCGGGGTCTTACATTTATAATATATTTAAACGTATCAAACATATTATAATAACCCAAACATATCAAACATATAGATATATTGGGCCTATATAATTAAAGTAATGTTATGATCCTAAATTTTGTGTTAAAAATATAGATTTTGGAACAGTTACTGATGTAGTAGAATAGGTGGTGTAGTTTGGATCTGATGTCAAAAATCGCAAAATCATATAAAGTTGTAGCCATGCTTGATAATACTGAGAACTTTCATATTCTTCTTTTTTATTCTCAGTAGCTCTTTTTCATCACTGGGGTTTTTTTTTTCATCGGTAACTCGCCTGTGCTAGGTTTAAAGTAATGCTATGATCCTAAATTTTGTGTTAAAAATATAGATGTTATGACATTGGTTGCTCAACATAATGGTGGACCTATATAATTAATTTAGATATTGGGCAACAATGTAATGATGATGTGTGTTTATGGGACACAAAATTTGGGATCCAATTTGGGAGCCTGTCATTACTCCGTAGTTTAATAGGTGCGGATTATGTTTTACATGTTCTGATATAATTCGTTAGCAACTGAATATATGATGATTCTATTTGCATTCTCTTTAGAAATGTATAAATGTTATATGGTTTCAAATTAGTTGTATGTAGGTATTGTCTTCCTTTTCTTTATTGGAAAATTACATTTTAAAACTTAATTTTGGGCTTAACTAAGTTAAAATTGAGTCAAATTATCATGGTGAAATGGGCTATATCTATATTATGATAATTTGGTGTTGATCTATGACATACAGTTTATGGTGGATATAAAATGTGATGGGTGTGTTACCGCAGTCAAGAATAAGTTGTAAACTGTTAATGGTGGGTGACAATTTTCACATTAGTTAGTTAAAACTGATCAAGTGATTAGGGTTCTTGGGTCATCTTCTGTAAAGACTAAAGACCATGAGTGAAGCTTTGGAGCATACTGGTATAAACACCCGATTGATTGGCCAATGGATCCCTTAAGGTTAGTTGACAATCACTTCTTCGTTCCACTATTTCGGCTGTTCTTACTATCAATATTAACTTTCTTACAAATCAAAATTCAAAAGTGTAATTATATTTTTAATTTTTTTTCTATCCTATTTGCAATCTTACGTATTTTCAAATTCAAAGTCAACGGTTCCTGGAAGAGCGTTTGTCGTAACTGGTCAAAATGCGAGGAACCCAAACGAGGTGATCACGGGTAAGCTAATCATAAATTCTTGCGAAGTTTATACCTTACTTGATAATCTAAGCATACCCATTCATTTATCTCTCCTACTTGTGCTCAACGCTTAAACTTGACTCCGGAGAAATTAGACTTTGATTTATCTGTGGAGACTCCATTAGGAGAAACTTTCATTACATCCACTGTTTATAAATCTTGTTTATCCAAATTGGCACCATCACATTACCTGTTGACCTTATCTCTTTAAAGATACTTGTTTTTGATGTGATTTTAGGGATTGATTGGTTAACTACTCATCATGCCAAAATTGCTTATTTTCGTAAGGTTGTTAGTTTTCATATTCCTAACCAACCTGTTGTACGAATTCAAACAACTAAACCATTAAAATAAATCATCATCATATCTAGTCATAAAGCTAATCGCTTATTGAAAAACGGATGTCGAGCTTTTCTTAGCCCATGTTATGGATTTGAATAAAGACACGCCGATTTGAATAATATTCCATGTTGTTAGTAAATTTCCGACGTGTTTCTGAAGAACTTTCCTGTTACACCCCCGTAACGTGAAGTTGGATTCTTTATTGATCTTGAACCCTGCACAAAGCCCATTTCTAAAACCCCATCGAATGGCTCCTATTGAACTTTAGGAGTTAAAGGTCCAACTACGGGAGTTGTTAGACATTGGTTTCATTCGTCTCCCAAGACATCCCCTCGGGGTGCTCCTGCTTTTTTTGTAAAGAAGAAGGACGGAGTATGCGACTTTGTATTGACTACCGAATTAAACCATGTCACTATCAAGAATAGGTATCCGCTACCTCGATTGATGACCGGACCACCAGTTCAGGAGCACAATTCTTTTCAAAGATCGATCTTCGCTTCTAGATATCATCACCAAGATTAGAATCGAGGATATTCCAAAGACGCCTTCGTAACTCCAAGACGGCATTATGAATTTTTAGTCATGTCTTTTGGATCGACTAATGCTCCCGCTTTTCATGGATATGATGAACCAAATATTCAAGGAATATTCGATCGCCATTGTTGTCTTTATTGATGACATCCTCATATATTCCAAAAGCCGTGAAGATCACGAGCACCATTCGTCGGTACTCCAAAGGCTTCGTGAAAACAAACTATATTCCAAGTTGAAGAAATGCGAGTTCGCGCTCGAGAAGTAAAGCATTCCTTGGGCATGTGGTGTCAAAACACGGAGAATCTGTTGACCACACGAATATCAAGCAATACAAAGTTGGAGCAACCAAAGTCGGTATGGACCAAGACGTAGCTTCTCGGGCTTAAATTTGGTTATTATCGGAGATTCGTGGAAGGATTTTTTCAAACGCCATCTCGCTAACTCAAATGACTCGAAAAGATACAAAATTCGTGATAGAAAGCGAGGAACGCGAGAAGAGTTTTCAAGAGCTTAAGAGGAGACTCATTTCGCAGACATGTTTTTGACAATACCATCTGGTTCTTGATGGATTTGTTATCTCTAAACGATGCTTCGTGCAAAGGGTTGGGATGTGTTCTCATGCAACACGGGAAAGTCATAAAGATATGCCTCATGACGCCTTAAAGAATATGAGATGAATTATCCTACTTATGATCTGTAGAGTCAGCAGCAAATGCGTTTTAAGCTTAAAGATTTGGAGGCACTTATCTATATGGAGAGAAGGTGGAGATATATTTAGACCATAAAAGTCTCAAATATTTTTTCACCCAAAAAGAACTCAACATGCGGCAACGACGTTGGCTCGAGCTGTTGAAAGATTACAACCACACTATTCAATACCATCCTGGAAAAGCAAACGTGGTAGCTGACGCATTGAGTAGAAGATCATATGCAAAAATGAGTGCGATGATGTCAAGTATACGCATAGAGCCAATTTTAATAGAAAAAGTTAAAGTTGCTTAAGCTGTAGGGGTTTCGGCACAAAAAGAAAACATAGCGGAAATATAAAAATTCAAAGCAATTTCTGAAACCCAAAAACAGGATCCATGCGAAAAATAATTAACTCAGTTGTTTAAAGATTATAATCGAATATGAAAACGAGAATCAAATTGATGCGCTCAAATCCTTAACGCAATTCCTCACGAAACTACGCTCTATGGTATCCACATCGAACGCCGCATTTAACCGTCGAACGATTCTCGCAATAAGAGGGACTTCACAGACTAGCCACCAAAGGAACCTTTATGAAGCAGTATGTTTTCTCTCTAGTCTCTCTCTAAGAGCGGTTAGGGTTTTCAAGTTATGAAATTAACCCTACGTAGCTGCTATATATCTTATATATAGTAGTTAAAAGGAATTAATCAAAACCTAATTTCATAAAATCCAAATTTATATATATATATATATATATATATAAACTTAATTAAGTCTTACTTAATTAATATACATATATACAAATTTTCCTTTTAATTTAAATTAAGTGATTTAAATACTAATAATCATATTAATATATTTAAATCCTTAAAATTTAAATTTATTCCCTTTAAATTACGTTTACATGTGTGACCTTATAGGTTATTATCACGCTTGGCAATAATTTTAAAATCATATTATAAAAATATAAACAATGAAATGCAAGATTCAGAATGCATCATCGCTACCCAAGTAATAATAAGAGCGATGATTCGATGCAACCTTTTTGTGACCAATGTTTCAATGTAATTTAATCTTTTTAACCTTAATATCCTAGATTAAACTCGAGTCATGGAATGTGTCATACTCTTCATAATTTAATCTGAGTTTTTCTTGATCAATGAGTAGACTATATGAAACAAATCACTATTTGAGCATGGTCATGCATTTCATAGTCCTACTCAATCAAGAGGCCTATGGATATCATCCCTAATATATAGGAAGGTTAAATTTCATCTAGATCACTCATATTCCTCACACGATTCATGATGTACCCAATAATCACCTTTATAGTCCACCTATTCTATTAAAGGTGACATTTGATGATATCAAAGTACATAAATTCCTCAGTAGTAATATAGTGATTTCGTGTCGAGAACCATTACATCATTGTCCTTTATGAGAATTACTAATGACACTCCGCATAATGCTCCACATAGAATTCTCATGGGTCTATCCAAAGACATCATTCTCTCAACACGTATCTATGCATCGACTTAATATCTCATATATTTATAACCAATGAGATTTGGTCATCAACGATCCACATACTAGTCTCAATGCATCATTGTTGTCCCATCAACAATGATACTCGATTAGGACATTTAAGAATAATGATACTAATTATAATTATATAATCTCATGTTCAAGTCACATACTTGAAACTATATAATTTGTATCACTATTCTAAGGATTTTTTTTTATTATGTTAACATTTATATAACGCAAAGAAATAAAACCATAATAAAATCATTCATTTATTCAATCAAATATAATATCAAAACGTTAAGCAATTATATCAAATAATTGGCCTCAGTATATAAACTCTAACATAAGCCACCCAATCCGGAAATCGATGCGTATGAAAAGAAAGTATAAGAAGGTGTTATTCGTAAGTAAGAATCGATGAAGAAGAATACTTGAGTCCACCTCGCACTTTGTGGTTCCTAACGACTCTGACGATTTGAAGTACAAGATTATGATACAGAGGCACATAATACACGCCGCTTATAATCCATCTCGGAAGTACCAAATGTATCGTGATCTTCTACATACATTCTCGGTGGAACAATATGAAGAGAGAGATTGCAAAGTTTATCTCGAGGTGTTTAACTTGTCAACGTGTTAAGCGCGAAGCATCAAGTGCCTGGGGTATATCAGAACCACTTAAGATTCCGAAATGGAAGTGGGAACACATTACCATGGATTTCAAGCACGGGTCTTCCCACGCTTTCTCAAGGCATAGATGTTATTTGGGTTATTGTTGATAGATTAACTAAGTCCGCTTCATTTCTTGCCGATACGGAGACTTATTCCTCAACGCCTTACTCATATGTGACGTGAATGAGATTGTGAGATCGCATGGCACGCCAAGATCCATAGTTTCGCATCGTGACCCAAGATTCACTTCACGATTTTGGGGTCACCACGAAAAGCTACGGGCACGGATTCTGATCTGATTGGCGATACCATCCTCAAACGGACGGACAATCGAGAGGACTATTCAAACTCTTGAAGACTATTAAGACTCGTGGTCCTGACTTCAAAGGAGTTGGGATAAGTATTTACTTATTGGTAGAATTCTCCTACAACAACAGCTTATCGTGCAAGTATAGGGGTAGCTCCATTCAAGCATTGTATGAAAAAGAAAGTGTCGCTCTCCAGAGATGTTGGGATGAGGTGGGTGAAGCAACATTGTTGGGACCAGAGTTAAGACATATTACTACGAAAAGATCCAAATGATTCGATAACGATACAAACCAAGACAAGACCAACAAAAGAGTTATGCGATCTTCATCGAAAAGACGTGGAATTTAGTATCGGGGATCATGTATTGTTGCGTGTTGCCCCACGGAAGGGGTTACAAGATTCGGGAAGAGAGGAAAGCTCAATCCACGATTTATTGGTCCATTTCGTGATTATCGACCGAGTAGGAAAAGTAGCTTATGTACTAGCGTTACTCCAAGTATGTCTTGTGTTCATAATGTTTTTCACATATCCGTATACGTAAATATACGAAAGACCCGAACCACATTATTGAAGTTAGAACCGGACGAGATAGCCGAAGACTTAACGTACGAGAAGATACCTGTCAAGATCTTGGATAGGAAGGAGCATGTTCTATGCACAAAGGTCATACCCCAAGTCAAAGTTTTATGGAGAAACCATGCTATTGAAGAAATGACCAGGGAGTCAGAAACGAAAATGAAAGCGAGGTATCCTCACCTTTTCGAATTCCAGGTATGTATGTTAATTTCGAGGACAAAATTTCATAAGGAAGGGAGGTTGTAAGACCCCAACTTATTATTAAATGAAATTGAAATTTCCTCTATTTATTATTTTGGAATAATAAGGGTTGGTTTGATTAATGTGGTTAGTTATGGGTAAAATGTGCAAATATTTTAAATAAGCAAGTGGTTATAAAATATTCATTGTTGTCGGGGAATATTCGTTTGGTCGTGGAATATTCTTACTATCGCAGTAATATTCGCATTTATGCAAAATTTTGTGTGGGCCCCATAACGGAAAGCGATTGGATGAAGAAAATGACAAGAATAAGTTATTTATAAATAACGACGTAGTTGTTACCGTTAATACTGTTGGAATACCCGGTGGTTAAAACACAGTAGAACACGGTATTGCACCAATTATTGATTTTTACGTAAGAAAGCACTACTCAATAATTGTTACAGTAATTACTGTTCAATATTTTATTTTATTGATTCAATAATTGCTACGTTAATATTTTATTATTGTTTCAATAATTGTCACTGCACAATATTTTCCTTTATCGAATCAATAATTCATATTATGGATACTAGCTTTAATAAAAATCACACCAGAAACTGAAGTTTTCTCTCTCTTTCCCTCTCTATATTATCGAGCGTATTCTTGTGAGTATTTTGATACTTTGAGTGTTGCTATACTACGGTGCGTAGTTTCCTTCAAAGACTATATCCAAGAATCTGAAATAAGAAATCTTGTCTTTCCAGGGTAAGGGATATTATTTTTTTAAATGATATTATTTCTTCTAATATCATTATCTTAAATATTGGTAAGATTTTTCTTGTGAAATTCTTGTCTTTTTAGTGTCGTATTACTATTCACGATACTGGCCTTATTCACGATACTCAAGACTATTCACTTAATACTAAGACTATTCACGTAAAAATTAAATTTTCATTTTTGTCTAAAATATCTATTATGGATACTAGCTTTTCGATTGTATCCATGTTTTGATCATTCTTGAATTTTACTTCACTATGATTATTTATGAAGTATTTTTGAACTTGATTGTGTTTAAAGTACTGAATCCTTAATAATTGTTCTTTTGTTTCAATCGGATTCGCTTTTCTTTAAAATATTTTTCATCATCTTCACCCTAAATGATGGTATTCATCGAATATCTTTGGCACGTAGAGTGCAAAAGATGGTTGATTTTCTTATGAATATCTTTGGCCTGTAGTGCAAAGATGTACATGTGTTGAGATGAACATGACCGATCGATGAATATCTTTGGCCTCAGAAAGTAAAAAGATGAATATTTGATTCAAGATGAATATTCATTGATGTTACAGGGATAAAATAATGATGTTGGACTTTTAAATTCATAGATTATAGTAGATTTCATTCTCTACGTAACTCTTCTATGAATTATTATTTACGCTACAAATATTGATCTGAAACTTGTTGTCTATTATATTCTTTCAGATTTTTTCCTGTTGAAGACTAACGATAATTTGTTCTATATTATCTTAGTCATAATATTTTTTACTGGGCTAGTTGAGCTCACCCTTTCCCTTTTTGTTCCATTTTTCTTCTCAGGAGGTGAGAATGTAGCGAGTACTAGTCGGGGTATGGAAAGAAGGTCTTGAGAAGTTGTTTTAGTAGTCCTCACCATTTTTATAAAATAATGTACCAATAATTATAATGAGGGCTTATTTGGGTGTGAATATTGTCTAGATGACAATATTTGTATTTAAACTCACAGTTTTTATGTTGTATTAATAAAGTTGTAGTTGTTTCTGTACCATGTTATTGACGACTCAAAATGGGTGATGTATACCTATTTTGGGGGCGTCACACTTTGTCTTTTACACCTTTCTTTTCTATCGAGTCGATAATCTTAGTTTTTTGGAGAAAAGAATTCGTATAAATAATGTAAATCTCTTTCAGTTTTATTGGAATAAATAGTCTCTGAATTTGTTGAAAATGGTATACAATTTAATCAAGGTTAGACATTCTATGAAAAAGTTGTTGAATGTTCACTCATATTACTAAGAAAATAGAGACATCGCTATAGATAAACAATATGATTAATATTGTGCATTCAGATTAGGACAACATTTGATAATCTCCTTTAGTTTTCATCAGGTCATAAAGATATCAACTATGATTGGTACAAGAGCAGAGACAATTTTATGGTGTTTTTAGTCAAAGTAATGATATAATCCCAAATTAATTTCACCATTGAAAGTTTCTCAGGTATGAAACATAACTAATTGTAATTTCTACTACTTTTCTTTTATTTTTAATATTATCAAAAACCAAATAGAGGTTATTCAAGTATATTTTAGACATTGTGATATTAGATTGATAATTATTATTTTTTCATCATATTAATAATTGAAGTTGTCTCATTTACATGGTTTTGATTCAGGGTAAGGATTTTTGAAGTTGTCTATAAGGACCTTGCTAACCAATGTTCAAGGTATGTATCTCTCTTCAAGTTTTTCTCTAATATCAATTTGAACTCATTACTTAATCTCAAATTATGGGATATGAGTTAATGTTAGTACATAGATTGAGTAATTCCAGTCCTTTTTTGACATGAATGTCCTATTTTAAAATTTAAATCCGATATTAAATCCATTGTTCATTATTTATACTAGCCCGTGCATTGCATTTCTATGTTTTTAAAACTTAAACCAAATTTAAATCTTTTTCTATGTTTTTCCCCACATAATTATTTACATTTACATGAGATTGGCTTCAATTGTGAACCCTAATTTCAGTTATTCTTTAGGGGTTTCTGTGGAACAATTTCTAATTTGTAGTTGGTTATAGAATAGGGATTTTGCTGTATGGTGTAAAGAAGAAGAGTTTTGGGAATATCGCGTTTATATGTGCATATGCTTGTATATAAGTAGTGTACGTTTATTTTGAGATGAGATGTTATGAAAATATTTTAATTTTTTGAGGCCCTATTCAGTTTACCTCTTTTTAGTTGGGTTTTGCTTTTTATTTTTCTATGCTTTTGTGGGATTTTTGTAAGGTTACCCTGATATTAAACAGGAATGTTATCTGTAGCTTTTAGATTGTTTTTTGTTAGGTTGAGCATTTTTTATATTCGAATTGCATTTTTGTAAGCTTCTTTATGTTTAGTTTTTATGTAGATCATGTAAAAAATGAAATGTACTTATTATAGATCACCTTATCATGAAAATTCTAAGATAGTTAAGCTACTGTATGTTAATGTCTAATCTCCTCCTCTTCTTCTTGTTGCTTCTTCTTCAATCACTTCAGCTTTCTTCCTTCCCACAAAAAATCGATTCCCTCACTTTTTCTTTTGTTCCGTATCTATCCTTCCTCCCACATGCATCCCAAATCTTTTCTTCTCTATTTCTGATTTACCCTAAACTTCTTTTGTAGGACAAACGATTTGGGACTTTTTAGTGGACCAAATTGAGTGATTCTGAATCCATGGAGTTTGTGGGATGACCGAATATTTTGTAGGACAAACGATATACCGCCACGATCGAATCTATCAAGCGCTTTGCGACATAAGGTAAATCCTGATGCCCTCACTTTTATTTTATTTTTTGTGGAAACCTTTGGGAAAATTAGACCTAAGAGTAGATATGATGCATAATGATGAATTTTGGTTTGGCAATATATGATTTTGAAAAGCGTGTTATTGTTTCTGTCAGTATATCTTTTATGTGCTTAATTCTTCTACGTGCTTAATACCCTTGGTTCTGTATGCAGATGGCATACCAGGAGCGGATGTTGGCGTGAAACCAAATATGCAATTTTTCAAGGAACATAAAACAGAATGATTTCTTCGAATAGCATACATACAAATCTACAAATGCGATAAATTCTCGATATGTGAACCTGAGGGGTAATCATGATCCATATCGAATTGGAAATTATTACAATGTTGTGATTCCCAATTTTTTTCTCCTTTCCAATAAAGAAAACTCAAATTTGCCTGTCACTTCAAAATCTCTTAAATTCTTGCAGATTGGGCTCTTTTCCTTGCCGCCTTTAGTTGTCAATCCACTCCATAATCATCCTAAAATGACAATATTCAGTAAGCTTCTCATTGGAACCATGCACATCAAATAGGTTCTTTAGGTTTTTTATGGATTGTTTAGCAATTCAGTGTTGCAGTAATGATTGTTAGTGTTCTCATTTTGAATGTGATGAAGTTTTATAGTTTAGAATATAGTTTTGATTTTTGTGTATTCTATATGTGAATAACTTATTATTTTTAGATGTGTTTATATTTTTCTCGATATCTATTTTTAAAGAAAACTCATCGAAATTTCTGCTTTATTGTTAATGAATTTCTAGCTTGATGTTTTGGTGGTTGGATATGTGTTGTAAGTTACTTTAGGTAATGTAGTATTTTTCGAATTTTAATCTAATTTTTTTTACGCGTGCTGCCTTCAGCACGCGTCGCAATTACTAATAGTGTGAGAGTCCCATTTGTCTTTTTTTACACTTTTCCTTGTACCTTGGTTTTGAATTTTTAAAACTTAGGAAATGAATTCCCATGTTGGTAATATTTTTAACTCCCTCTTTGCAGCCTGAACCAACCTTTGGATATCACAAAGCAGGAAAACTAAAAGTGTTTCCCAATCCAAATTGCAAGCCACCAATTTGTCTGAAAGCTGGAGAGCATGCATGTTTCCTCCAAACAGTGAGACAGAGCTTCAGAGATGGTTCCTGGATCCCTACCTTGACCCAAAACAAAAGATATACATACTCAAGGTAAACATGACTGATCCTATTGTTAGTCCCCATAACATATTCTTTTGCACTGATCGATGCTGTCATTTCATGTTTCACAAGTGGTTGAACAAGTTGGATTCCTTCGCTCGTAGATATATATTGTTTCTAATGCGGAAGGCTTCAAAGAACCAAGGTAAGGTTCCCATGGCTCAATCAAACCGCTTAGCTCTCCGTAATCCACTACGACTTTTGAAATTTGTTTTTTGCATCGCCAGACAAATCATCAAAACCGATTTGGACTCCTGTAGAGAAAAGTAGACAATAAAATCGGATCAGATTGAAGCAATATAACCAAAAAAAATATTAGGCAAACACATGATTTAGGGGTGAAACAAGATTAAGTTTGCAAAATTTAATAATGAAAGAGACAGAGGCAACGCCGCCAATACCAGACATAATCTTTTGAATAGTCTCCTCTAATAAAGTTGAATTTGAGACATTTGTGCTTTGTACTTTGTTTTCATGAACCATTTATTATTTATTTTACCTGCCTTTTTTTTTGCCTTTCTTGAGACCTTTTTTTCTTAGATTGATCGAATTGAGCATCATAAAGTCTAAAGTAGTAAAATGGATGCTTTTCATAGTTTGGTAGTTCTAGCATTCTGAAAAATCTGAAATAACTGCTATTTTGCTAACCTTTATGACATAGAAAACTCTTGAGAGTTGAGTCTACGGTCTATTTGATTGCAACACAGCTTACCATATTTTATGATAAGTAATTGGATGAAATTTCATTTTGTAGTGGAATGATTACAGGGGATTTAGCTTAAATGATGAATTTGTCATGAATTGCTAATTCTAGATTATACTGTGCTATTATTATTGGCTTAAATATTTTTGGTTATGGTCAAATTTCGCAAAGTTTTTTTTCTTCCAAAAACTAATAGAGAAACGTGTTAGAGAATAACAACACATCGAAAAACAATAGCAAAGAAAAAATTAAAGAAAACAATCGCACATGCAAGACACAAGATTTACGTGGTTCACCCAAAAAATTAAAATAAAGTTTTACTCGCACAAGACACAAGATTTATGTTGGTCTATATGCACACCTTTCAATCCTACTCGAGAATTTCGGTAAAAGAAAAAGAGGAATCAAAGCAAAAAATATTTCACTAAACAAAATTAGATCTTGAAGGGGAAATGATTGGCTTATTTCTAATTGGTCTCACTAGATTTTGTATCCGTAATCTACATTGCAGTTAAGGAAGCGTTTTAGGATATGTTTAGTTATAGTGTTTATAGTATTTGCTACATTAATGTTTAGTGCGTTTGGTCACCATAAGGTGATTTTAAATTTCAAACTTTACTTTTATGTATTAAACTTTACTTTGAACAGACAATAAGTGATTTAAAGTGATTCAAAATGATTTAAAGTGATTCAGGATAAAAGTGATTTAAATTGATTTAGGATAAAAGTGATTCTTTTAATAAAAAGAGTTGTTATATCAAGACTTTGCTAAAATAGATATAGACAAACTTTGTAATATATATAGAATAAGACCTTTTAGTGACAGACATTGACATTGTTCTTTGGTGGTATCTGTAACATTTCAACTTTTAATTTTACAATGAGGTTCATTCTTTGTAGGATTGGAATGAATTTGTCAACAAGAACGATGAAGTATATACAATGGACCTTTGTGGATGGGGCCGATGTAATCAGCTAAATCTACTTTTTATGTCACTGCATCAAAATAACTTTACTATTCCTATAATAGATGTGAATAATTTAGGTGGTCAGGCATTCTCTCTCATTGGGCAAAGTGTATGCTTCATATTGATCTGAGGACATTAAGGATAATGATGAAGAGAAGGTTTGAAGAAGACATTTAAGGGAGTTAAATGATATGCAATCCAGTACCGTCCTGTCCACCTTTGACGATGACTAACCCATCACTGACCAAACAATTGTATACGTGTGAAAGTCTATCTGACTAAGACTCTATATTTCTCTACTTTTCATGCAGACACACAACACACAATACATGTAAAAACACACACACATAATTGTAACCAATCAAACACTCGCAAATCAAACTCACACACCATTATACTGTCACCAATACAGATTTATGAGTTAAATCATCAAGTAAATAAACCGTTTATTAAAATGGTACTAAGAATACTTTATTTTATTGTAAGTCTACATTCGTCCATATCTTTTCTTAAATAAATTGATAATTTGTTACAATCTCTCTAAATTCTTACTTATATCAATCTAAATCATCATTCCTCCCACTACATACAAATGTGTGTGCTCATTTATTTTTTAGATAATTTAGGGTAAAGTAATGGTTCTTATGTTTCGAATTTACAGTTGTTTTATTTTGACTCGCTTCTTTCGAATTCACAGTTATAATCAAGTTTTCCTTTCTTTGATCTTTCTTAGGGAGAACCATATATGTTTTTTTCAATAATAGGTTTCCTTAGTTTATTACTTTGGCATTATATTGTTGTATCTGATAATAGAATAAGATCTTGTGTACATCTATGTTTCATGCCTATTAATTTGTTTTTGAGTGTTCATTTATATATTTCAGAAATGAGGCAAAGTGCGTAATTTACTCGCATCGAGAGAAGATCTTGATAGAATACACAGTAAGAAAGATTCATTTTGTTGTATGCATAAATATAATTGCTCATGTTTTATTTATCGATTTTTATCAAGATTCAACATTTGAATTACTCCGCAGATCGTGGAGTATATTCGAGAAAAGTGATATTCCTCACATCGATAAAAAAGAAGTATGTGTCATTTACCCTTCTTTTTACTTACATATTTCCTATATATTAATATTAATTATATACTTGTTTCTATTTTTTATGTACACCTATTTAAGAATAATTCATTCAAGATTTAGTCTACTATATATGTGTGTTAGCCATGTTCGTGATCTCTACAAAAGATTTTGCCTCTCGTGATTATCAAGAATAGTCTTACGACAATATTTTTTTGGCAATCATATGAGTATTTTCTTTCATTAATACTTCTTTTCTCTCTTGAACATTTGATTTGATAGATAAATTTCTTTTTGCACTTTGTTTTGGAAAATTTTTTTGCATTCTTTCTTTTTAATATTGGCTTTATAAAGTTACATTACTTATTACTTTATATGATTACTTTTAAAGCCAAATTCGATATATATATATCGAATTTAATTTTGATTATGCCTCTGTTGGGCTTCCGTCAAAATGGGATAACTTGTATTTGTGACAATTGTTTAAATTGGTTGATACCGCTTTGGTAGGTGGGAAGGTAGAGAGGTCAAGGCTATGTTTACCAAGGACGTACATCTAGTTTTTTATTCAGAGGCATAATGTTGTGAAAATGGACTAAATCTTTTTCAACACTATCGTGACGTTAAAGAACATTGATTTGCTTTCGTGATATGAATGTAACTACAATAATCCATTTTTAGTGACCAACAATATATTCATTTCAGGAGAGAGAGTCTAAGCGAGTTGGAATGCCCTCAATTTATGTGATAGACATTAAACATAGTAGTAGATCGAATTGTCCCGATCTTTCTATGGTTTAATCTGAATGGTCTTGATAAAATATTCTCTCTACTATTAGTAACAAATTTATGGATTTTCTTCATAATAACTATTTAGTAATATTGCATGTTTGAATGATGATTGGTTCAGATTCCTTTATATTCGGCCCAAAACACTTATGAGGTAAAAGGTTTAATGTTTGGAGTGTACTTTAACAGACTCTTTTCTAATCATTTCATATTTTATACTATCATCTTTCTTTCTTTGTTGTATGTAGATACCTTGTCCCAAATTTATTTGAATGTTGGATGCTTTGTTTATGTTGTCCGAAAGAGGATCAAGCTTAAAATACCGAAAAGGTTATATTTATCTTTGTCAAAAATATGTTACCTTCAATGTGAGTTGAAATAACTCATTATTTTGACTTCATCGTTATATATTTTATTTTATGTCTTAAGTCGATTCATTATTACTTCTTGCTATTACAAATTTGCTTTGATGTTTGGAATCTACGATGAGCACAAGGATGAAGATGGCTTCCTTTACGTTACATACAATGGTGAGAACACATTTGGGGTCCTGGGGGTGTAAGAACATCAATATTCTAATAAAAACTTGTGTAAATCCTTAGTTACTCCCATTTGAAGTCAGATAGGCTTTGACCTTCTTTCCCTGCTAATTTACCATTGATTTTAACTTGATATTGTTGGGAGAACTTTAAATGTAGTGCTCAACAGATTTCATTTCATGAATGGATTTGAATATTAATAGCTCTTCAATTCCTTTTGATGTTTTTGGTAATTTTGATAGATATGCCCTGTTTATATCACCACATCTTATGTTTTTGGTCAAAACCTAGGTCTTTGGAAAATATGTATATGTTGTATGTATAAATGCATGAAAGTTCTCGAAAGTGACATTGAAAGATCAAAGAAAAATAATTTAGGTATATATTGAAGGATACTTGGTGTAAGCTGTAAAGTAATGGGTCTTATGCAACATGTTGTTTCTCTATTTTCTGCACGTTTGTATTTTTGTGTTCCGTCTTTTGTAAAGTTAACTTATTATACATGGTTATTATGATTTTTGGGTATGGAATGATGGTTTTTTTGCTGGTTTGGATATGTATTGATGATTGTAAGTTTTGTAGACAGGTTTAGAATTTTCTGGATATCTATTTTTAAAAGAAACTCTGCCGAAATTTTTTGAAATTAGTATCAACTAGCTCGATGTTTTGGTGGTTAGATATGTATTGATGATTAGGTTTGTATTAATTGTTGTGGTAGTATGTGTCTTTAGATAATGTAATATTTTTCAAATTTTAATTTAATTTTTCACATTACTGTGTGCTTTCAAAGACGGGGTTATCGCTAAGATATATATATATATATATATATATATATATATCTGATTCGGATCTTAAACTCACCCTTATCCAACTCACTTGAGCTCACCCCCTTTTAGCGATTTTAACTGACGACGGTTCGGTCATACAACCGTCGTCTATACCTTTTAATGACGACAATATATAAGCGTCGCTAAAAGTATGTATTTACTTAGTTGTATGACCGAATCGTCATGAATGTCCGTCATAAAGAGGAGTGTGTCGAGTGAGTTGATAAAAGTGAGTTTAAGATCCGACTATATATATATATATATATATATATATATATATATATATATATATATATATATATATATAGTTTGACCTTAAAATTTATGCTTAATCAATAACCTTTGTATTTTCTCTCTTTAGTTTTATTATTTTTGTTTTACATTCACCAAGAGAACGATGCCCGGATAGGATAGGATATGAGTTTGACGCATGACTATGTAAGAATTTTTGAAATAAATTATACCCTCCTTCTCTCAAAATAAGAGTATTATTAGATTTAGTTCTTTTAAATAATATTAAATTTATATGCATGTCTCATTTTAAGACAATTGTAAGTATTCATGCATATATTCTCGATCTGGATCTTAAATTTATCATTTATCTAATATATTTGTATATCCCCTTTAGTGGATGGGGCGACAATTCGGTATGTTGCTATATATAGAACCATCATCTTAATTTTTAGCAACGGACAACATATATCAACGGACAACATGTAGCGACCGACTGAATTGTTGCCCGATTTGTCGCTAAAAAGAATATGTAAGGTATGTTAGATAAGGGGTAAGCTTAAGATCCGGACCGTATAAAATCCCTCATGCAGAAATGGGCTGAACATAATTCAAGATTTCATGGTATTAATTTAACCTACTAATTCCATTTTATATTTATAAATATATAGAGTTAAGCGCAGACTTCAAACGTAAGCAAAATTCCACAAAGCCTTGGTAACTAACAATTCTCTCCAGCTTGTATGGAATCTGTAATTTCTTTTTGATATAGCACTTGGCATCTCATATGGGTTTCATATGATTTCCCATTACGATTGTGCCAGTGTATAATCCTTCTCTTTTCTATAAAAGTTTTAATTAAATTTAACAAAAAAAGAATTAAAAAAGAAATGAAACCTTACAATGTAAAACAAAAATTATTAAATAAGGACATACATATATAGTAACTGTTAAGGTTCCATTTTAACACTCACGTACATGCTGCAAGAGTATATTACTGTATATATCAACTTGAAAAGGTTTTATTAATTCCTATATATTGATTATTAATTACAAAATTGTAGCACAATATGTAGCACTTAATCTTTTCTCCTCTGACCATATATATATAGTCCGTTTTTGATGCATACCCTTTATTTTACATACCCTACTCACCACCTTTAGCGACAGATTGGACGACGATTTGATGCGTCGCGAAAAGCTAAAACGACGGTTCTCTGATATACACGATCTGATCCGTCACTAAAAGTGATGAGCAAAGTATGTTAAATAAAAGGGTATGCACTTAATGCTCTCTCTCTCTCTCTATATATATATATATATATATTCATTCATGCATTATCTTCCCTTTGGCACGCGTGTTCACTATTTCCATGCATCCACCAAATTTTCTCTCTCTGGCCGGATCGGATAGCGGGATAGGACTTTGTCCAACGATTCATGACACGGTAAAATTTGCAAGTCAAACTTTATTTTAACCACAACAAAATAAAAAAATGTATGCAAAGATTTCCATCTTTGGTGTATGGAGTAGTTTTGCGATTGTACGTTCAGTTGGTCATGGCTCCGATCTCCACCAAGCTTGATCAATATATAGATGAACAATATATATCAAGAATTAATAAGATAAACTATATATATCACCCATATATATATATATATATATATATATATATATCATCCTTTACCTTCACCAAGAATATTAATATATCCCAATTTGCATGGAAAAATAATATTAATAATTCACTCTCGATCATTCCAACATAGTAGCATAGTAACGCAACGTCTAAGAATGTAACTTCTTGTTTTGTGCTGCTTAACCACGGTTAAACACCGTTTTGAGAATCCGGTGGCTCTGCCGCAGTTTTTCCGGCCGGACTCCATTGATGGGATGAGGTAAGAAAGGGACATGATTGGTGTTTGAAGATTTTTGGTTGATTGAATTTGAATGTTTAAATTCTTGGTGGTTAATTTGGCCTGTTTTATAGAGGAGTTGTTAGACACCATGGTCCCATTTTTCGGATTGATTATGATAACATCTCAATGGGTATTTTTCTACTCTCTTTCTTTTATGAATAATGCTAGAGATACAAATTATTTTATAAACATTTTATAAATTGTTGATGTGTCATACACTACCTCAATATATTGTGTGGAGTCAAAGACTATATTGAAACAATTTGTTAATCAATATGCTGAAGTAGAGTATACCACATCAGCAATTTATAAAATATTTATAAAATAGTTTGTGTCTGTAGTATTGCTCTTCTTTTATACAGTAGAGTGCACCCAAAAAAAAAGAGTAGGTTATTAATGTGTGTTGTATTTCATCTTTACCACTACAATTACATATTTCCACTTAAACCAATGCAACAACTTTTATCTAGAGATGAATTTATGCTTCATGAATTCAAATTAGAGAATTAATATTAAATACGCAGTTTCATTAAGAAGTTTTTTCAAAAACATTAACGTGTAAACAAAAAAATGATAAACTGAACACATATTCATATTTTTTTAAAATATTAAAATATAAAATTAAAAACTTAACTCAGCGATGCCAATTTTTATCAAAATGATATATATATATATATATATATATATATATATATATATATATATATATATATATATATATATATATATATATAGGTCGAGATCGTAAGTGAGGATCCCTTACTTTCTTAAAATAATGGACTTTTTTTTTTTTTTTTTTTTAAAAACAACTAAAAAAAAAGTTTAATATTTATGGAATCAGAATTTTTCATAATACAATGTTTTGGGTGTGATTTGGAGTGCATTATAACAAAACATGTATGTATGAGTCTGAGCAGACTATACCACCACTTTTTGGTATAGGTATTCAAAACACGCCTAAAACATTTGTATTATGAAAAATTTCATTCATAAAATATTAAACTTTTTTTAGTTGTTTTAAAAAAAAAAAAAAAAAAAAAAAAAAAAGTCCCTCATTTTAATAAAATAAGGGATCCCTTACTCGATCATTTCATATATATATATATATATATATATATATATATATATATATATATATATATATATATTTTTGCAGATGTTTAGGTCGATGGATAATTATTAGTAGTAACATTTTTAAAGAGATTTTTAATAAGTAGTGTTCTTCTTTTATAATTTTATTCAATCATATATATTGATATATTTTATAATTATAACTCAATATAAATTTGTCACAATATATAATTAAACTATTTTTTATTTATACCAAACTAATTGTAACACATCGAAAATGAATTTTATAAAAGCAGAGATAAAGCTGCAAATCGGGAGATATTTTTAAAAATGGAAAAAAAGTCAAAGATCAAACATATATATATATATATATATATATATATATATATATATATATATATATATATATATATACACACACGTACGTATATGGTAACTGAGAGCACAGTAGCGGAAAATTGACCAAGAAACTGATAAACTACTACGGTAGAATATCGATATCTTCCAGAACATGAGCATAGCAAATCCAATTTGGCAGCAAATTGAGATATGGATTTGGCACCTAACAGTACGTGAGTTCCATTTCAATTTGACAACCACCAGGTCAGCCATTTTCCTCTCAACAAAACAATTGAACTAATTATTACGGGTGCTTCTACACAGACCCATCAATTAGACCGATTTATTAAACAGATGAATTTTTTAAAAAAAATAAAAAATATTCACCTGTCCAATTTTCTAGTCTCATAAAGTTATCCGGCAAAACTTATTGAATTATCATATAGTCCTCCCATAGTCCCATTTCAAAAAAAAAAAACTAATTTTAAAAGGGCCAGACTAATAATTACTAGAATAAAGTAGTCGGGGGATAAATAATGTTTTGGTCATTGTATTGGAGTCCGATTTTCATTGTGGTTACCGAAATTTTTTTTGTTACAATCGAATAACTGTACTCTCAAATATTATAAAATGGTCATTAATTTCAAATTCGTCCCAAAAAAAAGCAGATGAGAAAAAGTCGACCGTACATAAAACTCTATTTTTTTTTACTGATGTGGAGGGGTTTTGCCACGTGGACGCGTGGCATTTGTTATAGAGAGCTAGTCATTGCTTCCAATTCACACACAATAAATTATATTATTTTTTTAACTTAAATCAAAGTCGTAATAATACTTTATTGTGTATAATTATTCATATAAAAATATTTTTATAATTTATATAATTTTGTTAAAAAATTTTAAATTTTAAATTATTATTATTATTATTTATAATTATAAAAAATGAATACAAAATAATGAAAATAATGTGTTGAATATTTTATCTTACATAAAATTTTTTTAATAATTATAATCAATTACTATCACACATTTTATGTTAAATTCTCTGTTTATATAATATATTTTTTTCTCACAAAAGTATTATTGTAAAGTCATTTATTATTTATGTAAAATATCAAATTATAATCAATTACTCTTCATTGCTTCACTGCTTCACTCCACGCCGACCACTGTCGATTGCATTTCTGGCGATCCACCATGTCTTCCGACGCCTCGCCGGCACTCCTCCCGAATACCGACTACTCAGAGCTCAGCGCCACATGAAACATCAAATAACAACATCATCACCCACCGAATCTAAACAAAAGCAAAGATAATCAATACAAAATCTAGATCATAAAAACGAATCATCCAGATCTGGAACGAAACCAAATCCAAATCCACCATCAAAACATCTGAGATCTCTCTCTCCCTCCTCCCTGAATGACACCCCCACCCTCTGACTCCACCCTCTGATCTCTAAAGACGAATTTCGATTTTCGATTAATTACAGATTCGATTAATCTGTAATCCTCCGATGCGATTTTCGATTTACGATTTTCGATATTCAAGTCTTTTTTGGTAATCAAATCTTTCATTCTCCTAAACCAGATTTGATGGGGAAATGAGGATATACGTGAATAACATAAAACAAACTCGATCCAAAAGCTTCAAGACAACAGATCTAGGTGAGACGATGAGGAAGGGTTGCTGAAAAGGATGGCTTTAAGCCTTTGGATACAGAAGTATCAATTTGATGGGGGAAATGAGGATATACGTGAATAACATAAAATTAATAAATTTATATTAATAACTTAAAATTCAATAATAACATAAAGTTAATGAATTTATATTATTTTTTAATTTTTAAATATTTTAAGTTCACATTAAAAATATAAATTATCTAATATTTTGAAATTATTATTATTATTATTGTTTAGAAATTTTTATTATTTAAAATTATTATTATTATTATTTTGAAATTATTATTATTTTGTAATTATAATAATTTTTACAAATGTATTTATATAAATTAATTAATTTATATTATTATTTAAAAATTATTATTATTTTTTAAGAATTATTATTATTATTATTATTATTATTATTATTATTTTGAAAGTAATATTACTATTATTTAAAAATTATTAGTATTAGTATTATTATTAATACACATGGCAAAGCATATATGTATACATAACGGGCCACGTCAGCAAATAACGGGTCACGTCAACAAAAATAACGAGTTAATATGCACAGTCAACATTTCCGTTAAATTTTTGGACGGAAATTGAAATTAATGATCATTTTGTAATATTTGAGAGTACAGTTATTTAATTGTAACAAAAAAAGTTTCGGTAAATAAACGGTTGTCACATTCATTGGGGGTTGTAGGGGCATCACCCTCTAGAAGTTAAGTGTCATTTAATTTGTATTTGGACTTGGTGATTTATTAGCAGCCTTGGCTTGAGTTTGTTTAATATTTTGAGTCTTTTAATTGATGTGTGGCTTATTATAAAATGTGCCATATATTTTACTGAATACATCAAATATACAAAACAAATCACAATTTAATAAAATTAGTTATATCATGTGTTATATATTTTTATTTTTATTTTCATGTAATTTTCTATTGTAATTGTGTCTTATATTCAATCCTAAATCTATCCAGAGAAAAGAACAAATCGCTAGTGCGAGATATAAAACAATGAAAAATATTATTGCAGTTTCAAGGAGTCATTTTTTACCAAAATCCCCGTGTCATGGAATGATAAGAAACTTTTATATATATATATATATATATATATATATATATATATATATATATATATATATATATATATATAATATAAAACAAAGAACTAGTAGTTAGGTTATTAGGTATATAAACTAGTCAAGTAGACTATCTTATTGCATGCTTTACGTACGATTATAATCTCTAGTTTATGGAGTAAAGTATTTTATTGTCTTAGTAAAAGTAGTACTACAATTAATGTTTGGAATGTTATTATGAATATTTCTAGAACATAAAAGTTGGTGAAGATAGCAACCTCACGTACGCCACGGCCCATGGAATTAGCAGCTTCTAGATGGCAACCTCATGTGGAAAATAATAATAATAATAAATCTTATTTCCTATTTATGCACATTAATTCTAAAAGTACTTAATTAGATCTGATGACTAAATTAACCCATCCAAAATTGATTGTCCTAATCATACAACAAGGGTACCAAGAATGGAGAAAAGTAATGTAAGACAGTCGTTTTGTTAAGTAAGATTATTGGATAACATTGTTCTTTAAAATACTGGACATTGAGATAAAACTACTTTATTTCCTTAACTAAGTTAATTTATGAATATTAAAATTTTCACACCACACTCACACTTGGAAACAAATGGACCAACTCTGCCTGCCTGGCCAAAAGCCAAGAAATGAAGCTAAGGTCATGCCATGAAAAAGAATAGAAGCTTCCATAACAATAGTAAATTACTATAAAGCTAAAAACTAGTCACTGAAGTCTACTTAGTCCTTGCATTAATTTTCTGGTTTTGTGGGCTAATTAAGTAAATGTAGTGCTAATTTGGAATGTTGTGAGGAATTTTTGTTAAGACAGTAGGATATTTAAGATGAAGAACCCATTAGCATATGCATATGCATATGCATTAGCTTTAGCATTAATATTCTTAACCTTCTAGCTCGTGCCGAAAGAGTTACCAACACAAGTGATTATTAAAATTCATAAATGAGAAAAAAAATAAACAATTCCGTTAAACATGTCAAAAACTCAATTAATTAATGTTCTAGAAAAAGTCTAAGAATGGTTACTCTAATCATGCATGATGTTACACCAAACAAAATAAATGAAAATATAATTGGATCAAGAGGTCATCATTTGTAAACAATTGGATGGTCTGTCTTGACTCCTTATGTTGCAATTTATATTTAATAATATTCAAGTACCCTATATTTTATTTAATATAAGCAATGCCATCTAGTTATCATCTCTTTCTTGTTGGGTGAGTGGTGTGTAAGCCCAAAATAGTTTCTTACACTTAAAACTTTATAACAAGTAAGTGTGACACTATCGTAAGACAAAAAGAGGGGAACATGTGAGTGTGACAAAAAAGGAAAAAGAATATATATTAAATAAGATCATTTTAATACGAAAGTGGTAATATGAAGTTAACTTGGATTAATTGATCAATAAAGTGGTAATATTTTTATCTACGTATCAATACTGTATTGATCAACTTACCAATAATAAACAGATCCATAAAATATGTTTGACAATAATAATTATTTTCTACAATTTACTTATTACTCCATCCATTTCCAATCGAGAGAATAATCAACCATTTATATGATGAATGTAATAAGTTTGAGGGAATAAAAACAATTCTTATGTTTCTAATTTTCTATTTATTGATGAAATCTAAGTAATAAGTTGTACATTCTCTGCTGTGTACATAATATAATACTCCCTTTTGAACATAATTTCCCCACCCACCATATTCTCTGTTTGGACAAGCCTCTAAAACAACAAATCACGAAACCTCTGTTTTGCTCCATACTAGAAGAAATCCATCACGTTTTGTAATTACTGGAAAATTCTACTTTTCTCACAAACAGATGCCAAAGATTTCCATATTTGCTGCATAACTCTTTGTGGTCAATCTTTGACAAACCTGCATTCGGGCTGAATTTTGGGACAACTTTGCCATTTCATACAAGGTTTTCAAGATCCATGGAGAAATACCCAGATCATCAATCATTCATCGGAGACGTGGAATAGATTTAATTAAAATTGGTTAATTGTGGTCTCGATCATTCCAACAAAGAAGCATAGTAACACAACGTCTAAGGATGTAAATCCTGGTTTTATGCTGCTTCACCACCGAAAAACACCGTTTGGAGAATCCGGCAGCTCTGCAGCGGCTTTTCCGGCGAGAATCCAGTGCTGGGAATAGATAAGAAAGTGACATGATTTTGGGACGAACTATCAAAGAAGAAGAAGGAGAAAGTTTGGATTATGAAACACTCAATGGGTTTAGTGTTGTGTTTTATAGGGAGAGGGCGTTAGACATTGGTCCCATTTTTTAATTTTATGTCATTTCAACTGGATAATGACTTTTTGTTTTTTTAGAGACAGTGGAGCATATAATAAATGTAATAAATAACGGATTATATATATATATATATATATATATATATATATATATATATATATATATATATATATATATATATGTATTCAACTACCATGAAACGTTTGTCATGGGCTGACACTATTCAAAGAAATGTTGATTACTGATTGATCCTGACAATGGAAGATCGTGATTGATCAAGTTTTCTCCCCCGCCACTATGCTGTGGCATGGCAACCACTTTTCCTTTTTTTTGTCCGTTTGCAAATTACATTACTGCCCCTAATTAAATTACGTATACTGGCACACAGTCAGAAGCAAGCAGCGTAAACCCCACCCATATACTCATATATTTATGTAAAGATAAGTTTATATTTATGTATACATAATGTAAAAATAAAAAATAATGATACATAATATAAAAATAAAAGATAATGATAAGATAAGTCTAATAAAAGATAAACTTATTTTTATAAATATATAATGTAAAAATAAGATAAGTTTGAATAAAAGATAAATTTATCTTTTATAATAAAATAAATTTATCTTTTATTATAAAAACATAAATTTATCTTTTACAATAAAATAAATTTATCTTTTATAATAAAATAAATTTATCATTTATAATAAAATATAAATTTTATTTTATTTTATTATAAAATAAAATTTATATTTTATTATAAATGATAAATTTATTTTATTATAAAAGATAAAATTTATTTTAGTGTAAAAGATAAATTTATTTTATTGATAAATTGGACAAATACCATCATATTCGTCCATTCCATAAATCAAGCGCTTAGATTAAAAAATGAAAATACCACTTCTTTCTGTTTAACTAACAGACGTGTTTAAAGAAATATGCAGACAAAATTGCCCTTGATTTACGTTAGTTGAACTAGCGTATGGGTATCTAATATTGCAATTCAAACCCATTTCATCCCTGCCATTCTTTAAACCCATTTCAACTGCTATTCTTCAAACCCATTCTTGCTCGTACGTTACTGTTATTCTTCAAAGCCTTCAAATTCCTGCGATTGCCCCCCTGCGACTGTCATCCCTGCATTTCTTCAAACCCATTTCAACTGCGATTCTTCAAAGCCTTGCTTGATTCATGAGAATGAGCAGCAATTTCAGATCCGCTACCCCCTACGATCGCCTCATGATGTTGTCCCCTCACTATCATGCGATTTCGGGCCTCCTAAACCTACAAATCATGCGATTTTGAACCCTAAACCTGCTGCGATTTTGATTTTGAGCAAACCCCTAAAATCAAACCTACGCCATGATTTTATTGATTATGAGCCTCTCTTTTTTTCATGCGATTCATCTCACAAATCCCCAAAACCTGCTACGATTTCGTGGAATTGATCGACGGTATTTTTGTTTTGTATATTTCTTGAATACAATTTCTTCATTTTGTGTTGTTTTGATCTTTGAAAGTTTAATGGTGCTTGGAGTTCTACTTGAAGTTCATAGTAGTTAGTAACCACTAGTTTGTTTTGTTTTTTTGGCTGATCAATTAGTGCTAGGATGATACATTTCTGAAGTTCCTTTTGAATTGTGTATATGTATAGGAGATACACCAAGAGTATTTTTTTGTAATAGGTCTATTATACTCCAAAAATTGGCTGAGCCCTTGTATACAAGCATTGACAATTTTTTCATACACAGCCCTTGTATTCTCACTGCTTTGAGGCTCAAACCATATAATGTGTAATTGTTTCAGCCACTTCAATGCCATTGTATTCTCACTGCTTGGTTATATTTTTTCATTTTGCTCATATCCATTTTTGATGGGAATTTTTATATATTATTTAATACTCGACATTTTGATGAATGTGTAGTAAACATATAGATATTAATCCCGGACCTGCTAATCCTATTGTGTTATGGGACCAAAAAAATCATGTATCGTCGGACTTATGACAAAATATTATAAGTTTATTAATGTATAACAACTTTCATTTTGTTAAACATTTGTTAGAAACATTCATGTTGTGACGATTTATGTTTTCATGTTGTTCGACGTGTAGGATAGGGGTGTGTTAGAAATTTGTCAAATGTCTGCAAAATTAACTGAATGGAACTTGACTGAACAACAAGAATATTTGCTGGAACAAGTAGGTTTTGGTATATTTTGTCATCAAGCTATAGTGTCAAAGATTGATGCATCTCTTATATCTGCTCTAGTTAAACGTTGGAGAATTGAAACAAATACGTTTTACTTAAATTGTGGAGAGATTATTATTTCTTTAGAGGACGTGGGATTTTTATTTGGGTTGTCCGTATTAGGAAAATCTTTGACTTGCAGAGAATTAGAAAATCCCAAAACCTATTTTATAAGGGTTTTTGGGCAACAAGTTGTAGTAGATGAGTGGGAACAATGCTATAAAAGGGGGCATAAGTTTGCCCTGGTTAAGACAGAGATATGGTCAATTACCTGGTGATGCTACTCCAGATGATGTCGTAAAACACACTAAGGCATATCTGTTGTACTTGTGTGGCGCTAATTTTGTTTCCAACCAAGCTTAAAAATGTTGTGCATCCTGGATATTTGTTGCTATTGGAAAGATTGGAAGACGTAGTTACATATGCTTGGGGGGCGGCTGTGACGCCCCCAAAATAGGTATACATCATCCATCTTGAGTCGCCAAATACATGGTACAGAATACAAATACAATCTTAAATATACAACAAGAGTTGTGAGTTTTAATACAAATATTGTCTTCTGACAATATCCACTCTCGAAATAAGTCCTCATTACAATTATTATCACACTATTTCATAGAATAATGAGGACTACTAATGCTATCATCCTGACCATCACTCAGTCCCCCGACTAGTCCTCGCTCTCGCTTCTCATTTCACGAAGAGAACAGTGAAAGAAAGAAAGGGTGAGCTCAACTAGCCCAAAGAAGAAATATTATGACTAAGATAATGCGGGATAAATTATCATTAGCCTTCAACAATGTTAAACCGATAAAATACAATGAACAACAAGTTTAACTGCAGTGAAATAAGCAATCCATTAAAAGAGTCAAGTAGAGAATAAAATCTACTATTTTTTATGATTTAAAAGTTTTTCATCACTTTTATCATTTGAGACTCAACTTAATAAATAATCCACATCATCCCCCGCACTACTACCAAGGATATTCATTAGGGTCCACGACCACAAATTATCCATGCACTACGGGCCAAGGATATTTGTGTATTCATCAATGGTCATGATCATGCCAACAACTCATCCCATCAATGCACTACGGCCAATGAGGACTTTTACCACATCATTTGTAACATTACTACCAAGATTATTATACAAGAATAATCTCTCGGTCATAATCATACCAAGTCCATCTATGCACTTCTGCACCACGAGATGACTTTCAAAAAATATATAAAACATGAGGATAATGACAATGATATAAGAATTCAATAAAACAAGTTCACGAATTAATTTATCTAGGAACTAATAACGTCCAAATTGTCAACATGATACTTCTTTGCGTAATAAAATTCAAGAATGCTCGTAAGACTATTTCCATGAAAAGATCTCTTGGATGAAGCGCAAAATATCAAGGATATTCCACTAATTTCATGGAGTATAGAAGTCAAAACTTTAACCAACCGAGTATAATAAAGAATGGAATAACAAAAGAAATCACCGGGCATGTGATAGATAAGACATGCAAGTTATTCCAATGTAATAATAAATACGGAACCGTGTCCCAAGTAAAACGCATGAGACATGGATATTCCAATGTAATAATAAAGAATGAAATAACATAAGGATTTCACCATGTATGTGTATCTTGGCGTAGACAAGTTATTCCAATGAGAATAATAAAGATTTTAATCGGTCCCACAAAAACACATGTAGATTGGATATTCCAACGAGAATAATAAAGAATGGAATAACATAAGGATTTTGCCAAGTATAGGGTATGTCACAGACATCTGAGTTATTCCAATGAATAATAAAGACGGAATAATATAAGGATTTCACCAAGTATAGGGTATGCCACGTGTCTGAGTTATTTCAATGAATAAATAAGAATGGAATAACATAAGGATTTCACCAAGTATAGGGTATCTGCAGCGTATACAAAGTTATGTATAGGGTATCACAGTAGATATCAAAGTTATTCAATGAATAATAAAGAATGGAATAATGAAGTTCTCTTCATGAATAAGAAAGAATAACACCCCTTATCGTAAAAGACACCGGATATCAAGTAGTGAAGTAGCGAAATACTCTTCCTCTTTCTCTATAATTTCTCTCTAGAGTTTTAGTGAATTCGTAAGAAATAATGAAGGAATGAGCTTCTATTTATATAAGAATGGATTGAATAAGAATTAATTCTGAAACGGTCCAGATTGATTTACTTTTAAGCGGACGGTCCAGATTGATTTACTATTAAAACTTAAAGCAACGGTCCATACTTGATTTGCTATTAAAACTTTAAACCAATGATCCATATTGATTCACTATTATAACTTTCCACCAATGCCATCCCATATTGATTCACTAATATAACTTCAACCAACTATGCGAAAAATTAAAGACATCTCCTCATGGAATAATATTGTACCCAAATACTAGAATCGAACGCGATAATAAGAAGGTGAATAAGAACTCGTGAATAGTAACTCATGAATAAGAACTCGTGAATCGTAACTCATGAATAATACTCCAAACCGAAAAGTGCCCCGAATACTTTCGATTGAACAATATAACCTCCAGACATCAATTATCATCGGAATAGATGTCGATTTCTACTAACACAAATAATCCCAACACAATGAAACTATCAAATTCATCTTTAATCAACACGAACTTATTTATCATTAATATTATAACTCACAATATTTAGTAACCAGGTTGTTCCCACGAAAGAGGGGGCTTTCCAATAAGGATTTCTCCCTATTGGCGCTCAATTAGGTGACCAAACCTCTCCTCGATGTAACTTAAACATTGTAAATATTGCAATTTAATAATATGAATAACTTTGTCGTCTCAATTATTGATTTAATAATATATCATATAATGCGATGATCTTGTGTGACAATAATCGAATCAATAATATGAGAGATATGATCGTGAAGATTCATCAGAGCGAATAATTGAGTAAAACCGAGTGACTTATCACGTAAAGCATCAATAATCAATCTGTGTGCTCTTCTACGCAACCACACGTTTCTTTGTACTTTTCTTACACGGTAGTTCAACAAAGATTAATTCAGAAACTTCCGCCGTTATTTTATAAAAGATAATTACATGCGTTTTTAAATACGACAATACTTCCGTCGTGGGGTCCACCAATGATTGTGCCGTCGTACGGATATTCCACGATAAAAAGAATATTTTCAGACCAATCGAATATTTTATAACAACTTGCATACTTTGCAAAATTTATAAATACTACCCACAATTATAACATTATCTCAAATCCACACCATAATATTCAAAAAAAATATTTCGAGAAATTTAAATCTTTATTCATAAAATCTGGGGTCTCACAGCGGCAGTTTTAGGGCATTTGTATAGGGGTTTGCATGAGGTTACTCGCAAAACAACGAAAAAATTCACAGGTTGTGCAACCTTTCTTATGATGTGGGCTCATGAACGGTTCAACATTGGTCGTCCTACTCCTAAGCCTATGTCCCAGAAGTTGATACCTAGGGCATTATCCTGGGCATACTCTTCTTTTGATCCTAATTCAAAACAATATCAGCGCTTTAAAAATTCATATCACCATCTTCTGTTTTACCGAGGAGAGTTTGATAATATGTTAGAAATAGATGGGGTGTGACGGCGTTCATGTCTTTGTACGTGTTTAAAGTGAACCCCGTTATCTATTAATTACATACGTTGGATAAGTTTAATAAAATTATATGTGGATGACCGCAAGATTGTTACCGATCAACTTTTAATACTTGTTTAATGTAATTTCTTTTGTATAAATAAAAAAAGGAATTTATATGTCTTTCATAAATAATTCGTATTTATTTAATTAAAAATCTAATTCGAACCCGATTTAAAATATAAATAATTATGAATAAATAGCCTAACAAGCCGACAGCTAACGGGGTTCTGGAAACGAGTATAGTAAAGTGCCAAAATAAATAGACGTGATAAGACGAAAGACCAAAGAAGGAGAGCAGCCGTGGAAAGATAGGATACTGCATAGGGCCCCACTAGCCTGTTTTTCAAAGTTTGTTTATGCCACCTCATAATTTATTTATTTGTTGACCAATCTCCACGTTTTAAAATAGTAGTAGTCCTACTTACGTTTGACTACTGCTGCTGGCACCCCTTCCCAGTTCAGTTAATCTCGCCAACAAACTTATCGAGGGACACGGCAATTAATAACATCCTGGGTCCACGTCCTTCATCAACAATACTATTTTCATAGTGCGGATCAGACTTATTTATAAACAGTGTTATTTTTAGTTAATTATTTGATAATGTTTAATGTCTGCAGTTTAATATTGTGAATAAATTTTTTTATAAAGAATATTTTGATTATCTGTCTCGTTCGCAGTATTAAATTACGGACGAAAATTATATTAAATCATTTAATATTAAGATAGACGATCACAATCTATTATAAAGATAATATTATATTAACTACGCTGTTAATAAATTCCTCTCTCTCTCTATATATATATATATAATAATATAATTCTAAAACACCCTATAAAACAGAATGCTGGCTATATTTTGAGCTCACTTGCTTCTATTATTGGTATGAGACAATCTTTTGTGTGTTTTAGTTATCAATCAAAACATGGTGTAACAGCTACATCACAAATGAAGTAAAACACTCATTATTAGTTTATTATTGTTAAGCTCTCCAAAACTAAAGAGTAGTGAAACTATATATTATATATATGATCGTTGTCATTAGGGTCGTAAATGAATATATACGAATTCAGATATCAATGCATTTGTATTTGTATCTAAAAAAATTAATTTGCATCCGTATTTGTATTCAGAAAATTTCAAAAATATTATCCGTATTCGATATTCAGAATAATATCCGAATATAGATAATATCCGTTTCCGTATCCGGCAAATTGAAAAATCAAATTTTTTTTTGTTGCTAAATTATTAAGATTTTATTTAATTACTAGATTTTAATGAATGTAAAGTTATACTAATGAATGTAAGATTTTAATGAATGTAAATTATTAATTAATGAACGTAAGTTATTAATATATATGTAACAAGCTAATAACTATAGTTTTATAAGTTAATGTGTGTATATATATATATATATATAAAGTTATTCGGATAAGGATTCCAGTTATCCGCTATCAGTTATTCGTATCCATATCCGTTTATTTACGAATATCTTTAAATCGAATGTGAATATATCTATTTTTCCTGAATGCGAATAATATCCGATTTTTTTTTAATACGAATGCGAATTTTTCGATTACCATTTACCGTCCTAATTGTCATGGGATTCTATTTCATCTCATGATCACGTCATTATCATTATTATTATGTTTAATTCTGTTTAGATTCACTTGAGATCTCTATATTTAAAATATTCAATTATTGTTGTCTCATTGTTTATGCCTTCGTTTGATAAGTATGAAAAGAACAATATAATAACATATAATTTATTTAGATAAAATACTAATAAATTATACAATATAATTTAATATAACTTAGGCTTCACGGTTGCTTTCACAAGCTGACACTGATATGAAGAGGCGAGGCGAGGCAAGGTAGGGTAGGGTGGGATAGGGTAGGGTTGGGCAGGGCCATGTTAACCTGATATCATGTCTTTTCAGTGTAGTAGCCGTGTATGTATTGTTGACGTTAATTTACATTTTCCCCTCTTCCTAAAAAAGAATTGTGTTTATAAAAAATTATCTAATATATTTTTAATTAATAATAATACAAAACAATCCAATATCTTCAAATATATCATCATAAATTTATTATTATGCCAGCATTACATAACTACCAGCACTTTATTTCCACGGATAAACACGATTATGCTAAGTTAATCAGGTGGAGAAAAATGTTGGTACGAGGAATAATCCCGCCCAGCCGTTGTGCCTTGATGCACAGGCACAATTACTAGTATAAGAATATAATAAAACATTCTGTAGAAAAAAAAGAAAGAGAAAAAGAATCCAGTCCACTTATTTCATGCATGCTGATGCTGTAGTAGTTTCATCGGCAAGCTTATATAGTGAGATTATATTTTGAATGTTGTTGTGAATTGTGGCATGATCCGCACGGCACAAAAGATTCAACAACCAACCCATTAGCTGCTTCTAGATGGCATCTTGTTCTTGTCAACACAATACAGACAAACACCATCTAGCTATGACTCGCGAAAAATAATTGTCCCACGTAAAACAAAGTAATAAATGGAAATTGCCAAGTTATATACATGGATGGTGGTGTATATAGAAGTTGGTCATTAATCATTATACTGATTTCCATACAAGGAATTAATATTTCCGCGTGTAATTATTGATATTTTTATATGAATAATATTCTTCACGTCCATGAAAAAATGAGTAGCGGATTATTTTCTTTACTTCTGTGTAAAGTACAACTAGAGATTACGTTGTTTTAAGGTGGTAATACTTGTCGAGGAGCTTCTCAGTGTACTCTCCAAATGTAAGAGATCCACCAGATGAGATCAGCTGTAGAATAAGACAAGAAAAATATTTTATGATGTGCCACGAAGATCATCGCTATATATTGAAGTCCAACTACAGTAGAACTTGAAACTAGTTATAATATGATTCTACATAACATGATTGAAAAGCAAAACTTAAAACAGTTTTTCAAGTTTACCGAGTATAGTTACTAGTTTAATCTTTTAAGCAGTGTCCAAATGAGTTGTATACTTTTTTGTATCTGTTCTAATGTTTGTATGACCTATGATATGATTTGCCAGGGTTTAGACAGAGTTAAGTTGAGCTTTATGATAGTGAAGGAGAAGTCGGAAAAAATGCAAGAGACATTTATGTATAAAACATCTCAAACCAGGGATTTGGAGCCAACATTTCCTCTCCATATTGGTCTGGTAACTCTGCAAGACCCATTTTATGTTGCTAAACACTATTTCAAGTCCTAAAGTGCATAGTGTTCTGATAGAGTAAAAACATTTCAACACGTACCTCTTGATGAATATGCACCACTTCTGGAAAATTAAGCTTTTCATCCCTGGACATCATGAATAAACAGGATATGAAACAAACACCCCATCTTCACCAAAATTGAAAAAGAAAGTTCAGTCTAGCTAGCTCAATCCACAAAGTAACTTATGGGAACAAAATTGAATGGAATCTCTAAAAGTAATCAAAAAATTTCATTTGTCTTGGTAAGTTTCCAGTTTGAAAAGTCAGTTTTAGTAAATGAAGGATTATAAGAAATAATGTTGGTGTTGTACAAGCAATGTTCTTCCTTTTCAGTCAACTAAAGTAAATAAACAAAGCATGAAAAGAAATGCCCTCTTTAATTTTTTGGTTGATAATTTTTGCCCCAGATATGAAAAGAAATGCCATCTTTGACAATACCATCTCATCAGATTAAAATCATTTATTAGCAAAACCAAGATTTATTATAAAAAATAATCATGAAAGAACTGGATCAAAGTGGGAAACAAATTTAAAAAACAAACAAGAAAGTTTGAACAAGATAATCACAGCAGCTACACTAAGCGGGTGACTCATAGGGACCCTCCGCAGACCAAGACACCCAAACAGTTAAGTACCGCTTACTAATGTTGTATATCTACATTAAACAATCTTTAATGTTTTGATGTCTACTATAATATTCATAAATGAAAGTAATTCTATAACAGTTTTACTTTATTTCTAACTTGCTTTTCTTGTCCAGATTCTGTTTACATCCCAGTTTTCCACGTCAGTTTGTTATCTCTGTGTCTCAGTGTCTCTATGCACTTTCTTGACATGCTTCCCATCGCCCGTGAAATCCCAACTCCATCTTCCTCCCTTCCCCACAGCTGCAGCACTTGCTCTGATTTCTAGCGGTTTAACTTTTTAAACCTCCACGATATTGATAGAAGAATGTATGCAAGCAAATCCATATGTAGAAGAATGTAGTTTGTCCATTAAATTCCTCCGTCAGACCTATCACACTCCCCAATAAGGTGCTAACTGCTACTCAATTCCCTTCCTATCCCAAACCTTTTTTAATAGAGTAATTGATGATACAGCAAGGGCTACTAAAAGTAGAGAAACAAGACAATTGCCAAATTCCTCTCTCTCTCTCCCTTTCTTTTTTTCTTTTGTAATTATGGTGGGAGGTTTAACATATCCTATAGCAACATAAACCACATGCATGTGTTCCTTCTGTCTCCTTCCCAAACTACCTACCTCCTCTCACCCTCACTAGGCGCCTCATTAGTTGACTGACGTGTTTTTATGTATATGTGTGTATGTAAGTGTATGTAAGATTTCATTGAGACATAATTGGATTTAAGGGATGATCAGACAAGCCAGAATTAATTCTCATGAAAACATTCTCAGAGATAAATGAAACAGCAAAACAGCCAAGTGCATATATATAGTTCTACAGTCAAAAATAAATATACCAGTCAGGCTGCATGAATAGTGCAAATGTTGAGCGTTCAAGTGCAAAAGCCTCCTCCCCCTTTGGTGCCTAAAAGGCAATATAAAGGAAATATGAGAGGATTAAATATACGATTAATAGATCCGTAAGAAGTGCACAGAAAGACGACGAAGGAATCAACTTGAATTGTTTGAGAAACACAACGGGGGAAAATCCATTGCTTGTTAAGGAATAATAATATTTGCATAACATAACCCATGGATATATCTTACTGCTAAAACACATTACCCTAAGTTATCTAACTATGACGACCATAATATGCGATTTAATACAGATCTAAATTGATATTCCAGTAACCACTGAATATATAATACATATAATGATTAAGATTTATGGGTTTAAGTTCAAGATGTAAGGAACACAATCTAATAGAGCAAAACAAGAAAGAAAACTTCTACAAGCTTGATCATAAATGGGAGTAATAGGAACACAATGCAACAAATAGAACTCTAGAGATTATGAGGGGAAGGTAAAAATCCAATGCAGCATTTTGCAAAAAGAAAAGTGCAGAAATGTTGCCAAACCATGCAACCACACTATGCTCAAAAATCAATCTCGTGTCCTGCAAATAGGTAAGTGGTGATTACAGAAAGTACCCGAACACAGTGTGGTGTTGCACAAAGATGACCTCTTGACAGTATTTCAGTTGTTTCACCAATTTGGTATGCTATTTCATCTTCTCCATAAATCACCTGATGCAAGAATAGTCCAAGTAGTTATACTTACTATATATATCATAAAGCATAAGAATTAAGAGCTATACCATATGAACCCAGCCTTGGAAATATGTAATACATTTTTTTATTCTTATTTTTTGATAAATGGAAATATGGAAGGAATACATTCCAAATCATTCGTAATCATAGGGATAAAAAAAGAAAGGTATTTGATACTAACTATTCCGTCAAAAAGGTTTACTATTAAGCACTAGCTAGCTTCAGAATTACATATTTACATCCGATTCCAGATTTTCTGCAAATACTTTAATAGAGCTGGCCTAGCAAAACTGAAGTATGGACAACTCAATGCAGAAAAGCTTTCAAATTCCACTCAACATTTTCCCTGTTTAGTTTATATGTAAACTGTCTACAGAGAAACTAATTACTTTATTTTAGTCCAATTTATTCAGAACTTTCACACGAAGAAAAGCCGAAAAGGAAAACAAATATTCCCCAATGTCTCCAACCGAAGGTGAGAACATCCCGCAAAATTGTTGCATAGAAAATGTTGACTAAAGGAAAGTCAACAATCCTAGAAATCAAATTATATCATGAATAGAAAACCTTAAAACAAGCAATTCTGAAAATTCAATTCATTAAGATGAACTCCATACGTTCCAAAAATTTAGAGATACATTTGTAAAATGATAACTTTTACAGAAAACTTTATTTTTTCAAACATATCCCTAACATTAGATAAAAATGAAATAGTAGTAGTAGCATCGGTATTCAGTACCAATCAACCAAAAATAAAAGTAACGGCATATTAGGAACTTCAAGCCACTTTATAGACCAAAAGTAGAAATGTCTCTAATTTTGAAATAGACAAAAAAGAAAAATGTATCTCTAATTTTGGAAAGGAGGGAGTATAAATTGCCAGCAAGTTTGTGCAAATGCAAGGACAAGAATGTATACTTTGACTATTTGACCATTTCTTGTTTTTATATAAAGCCCGGCAGCGCTATCAGGGCAAGGAATTTCTACAGCATCTCTCATAAACATGCCACATGTAAGACCTACATGTTGGATTCAAGAAAAAATTAGACACACGATGAGAAACAATTCACTTTAGCAATATCAAATAAAGAAAATAGAAAAGTTTATCAAGCTAATAAAAGTTAATAAATGGAAGGCAAATACAAACGTAAATTATTTGGAAATTGTCAGTACTCATTTACTGGAGGGAAAAGTACAGAACATATTTGCAATTTGCTGGAACAGAATCTGAGTTCTGCCATCTATTTGTGCAATGAAACTAGAATTTAAACTCATCAACCCTATTGTCATGTAAGGCATGTTTCTCGGTAAAGAAATTAAGTCTTATTTTTCTTCATCTGTCCAGCATATAATAGGTATAGTTCTCAATTTCCACACTAAAAAAGAGAGCATTCTTTTAGAAAACCTAGTATAATACATGTTCATTCACTTGGCCCCAGTGTCAAGCAAAAGAAGTTTTAATTTGAATTCCCAAATCCAATGGAAGGCTTGAGAAGACCTAAGTAACTATTTCCTTTATTTGCTATCGTCTCTTCTACTTCCATTCATTTTAATGTCATTTTAAATTTAGATTTCCCCTTCTGTTTTACAGGATCACCAGATAGTACCGCACAAATAAACATATTAATGAAGATAAAATGTCACATAGGTGTATAAAGTACACATAGAAACAAATCATCAAGAATGCCATATAAAGTGGTCACTGAACCCTATTTCACATGTGCTTATTAATTACAGGAAGCAAAAAGGCATAATATGAAGAGGAAACACATAAGTGAGCCAGCTTAAAACAATTCATCTGCAGTTGTACAGCGGAAATGAAATGCTACACATTGCCATAGCTTTAAAAAGAGATAGGTTGACTGAAAAATTGCTCACCAGTGAGGGACCCATGATCAGTATGCCATCCGCACCAAGATGACATGGAGTCATCTTCTTGGTTTAAGTTACTGCAAGAAAGTATTTTTTTTTGCTGATTAATGGATGCTTCTGTGGATCCAGGTGCCAATTATAACCTTTATCAAGATTGCTATATTTATAATTTGGGACTAATTTCATGCAGAAACATCTTCTTAGACCTATACTAATTAAAAAGAGTCAAGTTTATAATTGTGCTTAGTCTTCCTTTCGTCAAGTTTTAAATCATTAAAGTCATCATAGAATCCATGTTACTCTCCAGTAACCACTGCTCAAAACATTGTCAACCAACCTAACTTGAATCACAGCAAATACACCTAATTCTTAACTGAAGTGCAAAACCTTGAAATATTCTTCATCAAAGTGTCTGAAAAGATACTGAGGTATTTTTTAGTAGGTGATGTTCTAGAGAACCATTGCCATCTATATAAGTGCAAGTAAACTTGTCATGATATATAAAAAATAAGAGTACTACGGCAAGGTTCTCCTTGGTCATTGAGTGGGCCGATCCTGATAACACCATTATGGACCTCAATATGTTTTTTGTTACCTTTGGAGCATTCAAAGCTCTTGAATACTTATGGTAAGAAGACCCCTACCTCAAGAATTTACTACCAAATATGGAATATCTTTTGACAACAATGCTTTGCAGGTCATGCCTGGTGCAGCAATAAAATACTGGGTTAACAATCCTGAGGTTGCAGGAGCAAATGCAGGGAAACTGCTTTGTATAAATGTTAGGTCTATACGTAGTCCAACCATTCGACAGGAATCCGCCTAGATAATGTACCTTTAATATGCCTTCCTACTAAGGCAGCTCATTAGCTTAATAGATTTCACAGGAAGATCTTCTGCCACATTACGAACTACGAAGTGGATCTTCACATTACAAACTACGAAGTGGATCTTCAATCTCTTCTAATATGAGAAAATATATCATCAAACTAAAGTCTACTCCCTCCATCCCATAATATATGACATTTTAGAATTGTGCACAAGAATTAAGAAAATGATTGTATAGCATTAAATATAATATGAATTGTCTATAATACCCTTAAATTCCCTTAATTCCCATACTTATCTCATACTCTCTCTCATCCGTAAAATTTTGCCCATGAGGGGTAATTTTGGAAAGATTGTAGTTAATTCTCTTAGATTATATAAAACGACAAATAATTTGGGAAAAATGAAATCATCTAAAATGTCATGGGACGGAGGGAGTATATTTTATGGGGATGTGAATAAGAAAGTTTCATCAAGTACGAAATTCCATCTGATGGCCTGGTTTGGTTCCAAAGTGTATTGCTCTAGGCTCTACCATTTTTTCCATGCGACTTGTTTGTAAGTTCGACAGCTCACAAAATGAATTTTTATGAACCCATGAAAGATTGTGGGGATTTGAGAAGACAATCTAAAAAACTTGTAAAGTGATTTACTTGCTAAGAATAATAATGAGCAGTGTGCTCAACGACAACCAATTTGATGGTAACTTGTTGAGAAAATTTTAAGCAAAAAAATCAGTTGATCTCATCTCACTACGCAAATGGAAATATGTATAAATCAAACAGAACAAAAGTGAATTTTTTACTAACCTATGAAAGACTGGGGGATTTGAGAAGACAATAACTTTGTAAAGTGACTCTCTTGATAAGAATAATAATGGGCTAAACAACAACCAATATGTTTGTGACTTGATGAGAAACTTTTAATCAAAGAATCAGCTGATCTCATCTCAATGAGCAAATGGAAATATTTATACACCAAACTGATCAAAACACAAAAAAAAATCTGGAAGATCACGATGGCCTGAACAAGGATTGGAATACCACAAGCTTAACATAATTCAGCCATGGAAAACCTTATCAAAAGACAAAATAGATTACCTCCGCTTGGCAGGGAAATAATAAAGCAAACGACCTTTATGACAACGAGAGCGAAGAAGTATTTGTTCCAGCCCTTCATCGGCACACAGCATCATCTCTTTGGATACTGCTCATGAGCATAAAAAAACTAAATGGATCAGAGTTAACCAACAAAGCAAAACAATTAATACGAACATGTTTCTAGTTACCAAAATAGGTACCACAAAATCAAAGAACCAAAGCAACAAAAACAGTTTGAAAAGTTCAGCCAAATCCAACAACTCATTAACATCCTTCCGTGCTGATTGTAAAATGAAGCCCAAGATGGCCTAATATTTGGGATCGCAATTGTGTCCTGCTCCAGATCCAATAATTTTCAAATCCATCTAACAGCTCAGCTGTAAATTTATTTTAAAGTTTTTAATGCAATCTTGTTTTTCAGAAAGCCGGGTGTTTGTCGGTTTCTAATATCAGTTGAGTTATACTTGTCATATTATAAATGTGACATTACTGGGGAAAAAAATTAATAACATATATCATAGTTTAAAGCTATGATAGATCACCAGTGGCCTATTTTCCTCAAACCCTATCCCAATATGGAACACAAAGGAAAATGGAATACAATAAGTTAAGAGCTATTCACCAAACAACAGTTTTCTTCTGAATGAGTCCCCAAAAAAATCCGAAAGGCATAAAAACTTTGGAGCTAAGAATTTCAACAATTGAAGAACCCAATTAAGTACCCCATAATTTATCTTATTACTATCAACTAAGCAGGGCCACGGGTTTGGTGTAATCCTACTTTTTTTAAGCCATTTACACTTTTTAGTTGAACAAGAAGGTCTTCACGCAATAACTACGCAAAACTCATTAAATTCAAAATCTATAGCTATTCATCAGGATATACCTCTTTCAATACCTATGATTCCTCCCGAATTTTTAACCACCTACATTTTAGGTTGCAAACATAACTTTTTTAAAAGAAAAAGAAAGGTAAAATCAGGAAATAGAAAATGCACACACATCTCTTTCCCGTTTACTAGCCATCTTATTAAATAAGGCTCCTCCAAATCTACCTGAAATTCTAACAATTTGATGCTTGGACTAACAAGAATCCAAAGTGGTCCACAAAGAAAGAATAGGACATTTTTTTCTGGATTTTCTCCAAGACTCCAATACATTTTCCACACTGGAATTTGTTCTATTCTATATAAAACGGAACAGGCGTAGTCATGCCAGTACCAAAAAGTTAGATTTCTTACTACCAGCTCCTGCATATAGGACAAACACCAGAATGTGCCTATCATCCATCTTAATAACACTTTCTTTCTCTTTAGTCAAATACGCTAATATAAACACATTTCCCCTATCTATATTATAAAGCGGGAGGAAAGAATGGCCTTTTTTTTGTTGTAAGCAAAAAAGTGAAGATTTTTGACTTTCCTATTTACCCTTTAAGCTTTCTTTATTCACTTTTTCCTTTTTCTCTCCCATTATATCTCATCTCCTATTGTTTAGTATTCCACTTTCCCTCTTTTAACACACACCTAGTGTGTGTCATGTAAACTAGTCCAAAATAAAGAGTACTAAATACCAATGATTCATTAACAAACTTGGGATATAAGCCTTTCCCGAATTGCCAAAATAAAGTTTTACATTAGACCTGACGAGGTATTCATTCAAATGATTACTTAAAGCCACTAATAAATGTTTATTTTCCTTAACTTTTATTTATAAATAAAAAAATAACTAATCAAAAGAATTTATAAATAAAAACATATTGCATTTTGCTAATCCTTTTTTAAAATAATCCTAGAAACGTTTATTATGATGTAGATATATACATGTTGTTTTGCATTTTGAGAATTTCAAGTAATTCTTTTTTCAATAACAGTCATAATCCTTTTTTGCCCAATAAATAACCTATTTTTTGTATATAGACAATTGATAGTATATGTATCTCTTTCCTTAATCATCCTCTAAAACCTATATCCGGATAACTTCATGTATCTCTCGCTTGCTTCTAACTTCCTTTGCTTCTGATTCTTTTCTGTCCTTCTAATAATATCTGAACTAAAATGTTCAAGACTCTATCGTCTGCATCACCAAATCAAAGAATTCAATGTGCAAATACAACTGGTGCAAAATTAAATTGACTTCACAAGGAAATAATAACTTTGAAAATGGGAAGATTTTATATAAACTCCAATCATTTCCAAACATAAAAGGGGAAAAAAACAATTATTAGAGAATATCATAATGCAAACAAAATATTTTACAATCAAACTACAAAGTATTTTTGTTGACATGTAGATCATATAATAGCCTTTACAGGGTTAAAAGACCCTTCAAATTTCCAAATATGAGATTCGAGAGCAGCTTTATTGATGATAATTGTTAAGTATGAGTCAAAAAAGCAAACGAGAAAATGTGACAGATAGTGCATGTTAGATAGGAAAAGATCAACTACATAAAACTTTTGATATAGAAACCACTTCCTTTGCCTAGAAACCTTCCTGGTTCCACATACATACATATGATTGCACACTTTCCCATCAAACTTCTGCAGTCATTAAAACTTCACTAAAAGATCAGCAAATCAAAATTTTATTTCTTCTTTGAGGGTTTACCATATCTGTCGCAATGATAAGCTACCATCAAGCCAACATCCAGAATCAGCTTTCCAAGAGCTTTGAAAGCTACATACAAAAACTAAATGCTCAGTACCATAGATTTCAAAGTAAAAGAAAGAAAGAAAGAAAATCACAAAAATCAATAGAAACAAAAGATACCATGTCAAATAATGGTTAGCTACTTCAGGCTATAATTACTGACTAAAGAGCATTACATATGCGGTATATGAGCTACGAAGTATATGTATACAGGTGCGGAGATAGGTGCATCATACGAGTATACAACGATTTGGCAAATCTTAAAAGGTGGGTATTTGGGTGCGGGGGGATTCAAAGCATATTTTGTTATTAAATATGTCTATATTTTATGTGTATAATTACATATATGATATATCTGATAAAACATTCAGCAAAATTGATATTACAAGAGTAAATAACAAACATCCAACAAACAAGTTTCTATAAACATGAAGTCGTAAACAATATCAAGAATAATCATAGATAATTCAAAACACATTAGGGCTTGAAGGCGAAGCTGCATATTTCTTAGGGCAAAGGGCACTCCCTCCTATCTCCTTCCAAAAACGAAGAAAGAATCCGAAACAATCTCCAAGAATTGAAGTATCCGGTGCAGGATACGACAGTTCGCTGGGATAATGAAGAATACCTAATTCCTAGCAGTAAAGTTTGCAAACAAGTTAAACAAGAAACAGTAGAGTAAAATGTAAATTTTCACATGTGGTTTCCTCTTAACCACCTGTAAGCATAAAAGCTACAAAAAGCCACATATGAGTCTGAGTTAAGTAACAGTAACACGCAGTAAAATTGAGTGTTTGTTTGCCATATATCATTGATTGGGCGGCTATAACACTTGGCTCAAAGCCAAAGGTGGTAATTTCTAGCTTTTAGGACCACATGGAGGTCAAGTAGAATTTTGGATATAAACATGTAGTAATTTGCATTTTACCCAAAACAGAAAGCTAGCACCAACTAAAACGTTGTTTTGTGATTTATTTGGATATAATCATACAAGAGAGTACCTGCCAGCATGATGCAACTCACTATTTATTAGTAATTTGAGTCTACTTCAGCACAAAATACATTAGATTTATTTGGCAGAACTTAAGAGTAGCAAGAACACATAATCTAATAGGACAATTTACATGTCTGACATTATGACAGGAACATCTTTCTCTCTCTCTGTTTGTTTTTATTTTTGTTTTTTCACTTTTATGGGTTGGGGGTGGGGGTTGGGTTTATGAGAGTTATGAATATGCTTTCACACTCTGGATCTCAAAAGTAATCTGTATATCATTACTAATGTCAGAAATCCAGGTAACGTATTCATTTTGGAGTTATTACCATAATAGTTCGCTATTAATACATAGGCATATACTAACATACCCATTTCAAGTTCTGGAAGAGCAGTATGAGGCCATATATTTGGTGCACAATATGATGGGTACCTGTACAACAGTATCATGAAAAATTAGAAAATACCTATAATCATCCTCATGTTTACAAAATCTGATGGTGCAACTTGCAAGAATGTTTATGTGCATGTATGTCAAAACTGAGTAATTTGTAAAATGAATATATCACATAGTTGATGGATAGAATCTACTTTAGCAGGTGATTCCCTACAGCTGACTATCATTTTAATATATTCAGATACCAATCTTCCAATTTATTGAGAAATATTAAGTAATGGCTCAGCCAACCAGAGAACATAAATTATTGTTTTGTAAGAAAAGAAAAGAAGAAAAGGATTACTCAAAAATGCCGTTTAGCCAATTTTACCTATGAATAAAAGATTCCTCAGATGTAGGTACATCTAATATTGGATTTGCATAAAAGGAGCTTTTCAACATATCTGCAAATAAATAAAAAAATAAATAAATAAAAGTAGAAGAAGAGAAGAAAACTCAACAGGTAAAATAAGAGATAAAATTTAAGAATAAACTGAACTTGGCAGATAATTAAAGATTAATCTAAACCCTAATAATAAAACCTATTAATGTGTATATGTGTGAGTACACATACAAACAAGCAGCAATAGGTAATCTACTATGTAACGACACGACAGAAGAAAAATCATTGTTTTCTTGTTTTATTTTTGACAAAATATAGAAAGCGTAACTTACCAAGAAATAAAAGATGCAGAAGGTCAATTAACATGAATTATTCTAGAAACTAATTTATCGATCATCATTTAGTGCTATGAGGAGAGTACCTTCTAATATTCTCAGTATGCAGCAGACTACCTATCTACTTTGAATAAAAGTAACATCATGCATTTAGATATTACTCAAAGACTGGAAACTATATTGGGATAAATTTACCAATTGTTTAGAGAAGTACCAGGTTTTCCAGATTCAAGCTTTTCTTTCCCATGACTCCATCCAAAGTTGTACCTATACATTATCCCAAAAAAATTGACAACTTTTCCAAACAAAGAACAAAAAAACTAATATCGAATCGGAGTAAAAACATTGTTACAGAATTTGGTAAGGCTTATAAACTTGCAACAAATTACTAAAGCATAGTACAAAGATAATAGTCAATATCAACATATACTTAGGTACCTAACAATATTATGAACACTAGATTTGAGAAAAACATTCATTCACAATGGTTGTGAGGATTTAGTACATTTGAATCAAGTAACAAATTATTACCTGCTATGAGGATCTTCTAGTTCCTTCTTCACCTCTTCAGAAAGGTTAGCTAATCTGATTGAAGAGAGATTAACCATGTGGCATTGTGATAAAAGATATTTGAACCCTTAACTTAAAGTTTGTAGAGAAATACGGATTCAAACTAAATATAGAATCTATTTGAGTTCTTATACCTAGTTGAAAGATGCAGAAGATTTTGACGCAACAAAGAATACCCAGGAACCTAGAATGAAATAGAGTCAAACTCAATTAGGCAACCACAAGTGAATAGTTAAGTGGTAGACCAAACAACAGCACAAAGTGTACATACTCAACCAACATTTTAAGGTTCAATGTACAACCAACAAGTAAAGACAACTGGAATATGAGGAACTGTTATTATAATTTCATACGTCTGATATCGACAAAATGCCCAATCCGTTTGGCCCAAATCCTTCTTCGATTTTCGGCGACAAGTCCACATTCTTCTCCTATTTCAATAAATTCCAAAAGAAACAAGTATAAGAAAGCCACTACTCAGTAGAATATGCACACAGAGGTCTTACATTGAAGGTCGATACAACATTTCCATATAAACAAAAAGGGAGCTCTAGGAATGCAAGCTTCTGATGTAAAGTATTAAGCTCGTGGACAATGACAGATATTTTACACAAATACTAGAATTCATTTTAAGTTTGGACAGCAAGAAACATAGTGATTAGTAGTACTTTTATTTAGTTTAAGATAGTTATAGTTGTTTACTGTAAAAAAATATATATAATAATTTTATATCGGTTTTGAATTTGACTTTCGCAAATTGACATAAAAAGTCAAAATGGAGGGAGTATAATAATAACAATCCAGGTTCAAATACAAGACTACAGAACACAATATAACAGCTCAGAATTATAAAATTACAAAACATCTGACAAAGATAGCTTCATTTGATTGCTGAAAAACCCGAGGGAAAATATAAGGAAAACAACGTTCTAACTCTAACCAATCAAAGCTAGCAAGTTTTCAATTCCTTATCCCTATAATTCTCTCGACAATCAAACAGGGAAAAAAGAAAAAAAAAAGTCATAAGATCAAACTTACTTTGAGCTCGGAATACGAAATAGTTACGGTGTGGATCGCCGGAGGCACTGTTTCCGAGGAGCACGACATCTTCTGGAGGGAAATTGCGAAGGTAACTCGCCGATCGAACTGTACTGATGGGCGAAAATGCGTGGGAATATGTAGAATTTTATGGAAATAGGGATGAGTTGTTTGGGATGGGGAAGTTGAAAGATTGAATGCGTATTATTGTGTGTAGGAGGGAAGAATAAAATAAAACGTTCGAAACGAGGATTCTTTATTCTCCCTCTAATTTTAATCCTGCCGAGGATCATATCTTAATAAAATATTTTTATTTTAATTACGTATTAAGAATGTGTTAACATGTTTGTGTATGTATTGTCATTGGATCAAATTTTCATTTTTTTATATTTAAATTATAATTTTTGAAATATTACTCTTTTTGTTGTAAAATATATGATATTTTTTAATAAATATTTATATAAATTTAGAATATAATAAAATTATTTAGACTATTGTTTTTTATATATATATTAGAGGTACCATTCTTTGAAATTGTGTACCATATTAAAAACTTATGAGGAAAAGTGAGGGTTTTACAAATTATGGAAGGACCAATAGTCCCCTCAAGGCCTAAATTGTACATTTAGAGGATGTTCAAGTTGGTTAAAGTCATTTGTGACTATTTTTCTGTTTCACAATGATTTGTTTTTTTACTTATAACTTGATATTGTCTATCTTTTATTTCGTTCCTCTTTTATTAATAAAATTTTTAGTAATCTTTAACATTTGATTTAACTTATAAGTTATTAATTATGAGTTGAACACCTTCATAATTTGTTTTAATTTAATTTTTGACTTATATGTCGAATTGATATCGAACGCTTTTAATTACTTATAAGTCATAATTAAAATAACTTATAAATTAACTTATATTTTAATTTTAAGTCATTTTAAAATAAGTCGTATATGTTGTGAGTTTTTCATGTTTTGTCTATCAACTATTTTTTCCATTATATCTCGTCCTAACTATATATTTCTTTCATGCAAGTCCCCAAAATATAGTATGTATTTCACGTTGTTGTTCAGGTTTGGTTTTCGATCTATAGTTATTGTTTTTTTATATTTAGTATCATTCAATTGCTCTATTTTTGTAAGATTTAGCAAAGATTACAAAAATAATAAATACGTAAAAAAAAAATAAAAAATTGAGAACTAAATGTAAAACAACAACAATAATTTGAGAAGTAAAAGTAATTTCATTCTACAAATTGTACATCGACTTGCAACAACAAACCATCCAAACCCACATAATTCGAAGTCAAAACACACTACAATCCACAATATATAACAACAGCTAGCCACAAAAACATTCCAATCCAGTCCTATATAGACAGATGATCATAAATACGTGCATGACTGACTACATCTAAATGCATAGGCACAACTTTTACTTGACCTTAATTATTCTCTTACAACCCAACCCAACCCAACCCAACTAGATAGAAAATGGGAAACAGGTAATACACTAAGCTGGTGGTTGTTGGTTAAAACCAAAGATTAAAATTCTAAAACTCTGCCAAGCACCTCATTGAACTGAACATGAGCAGTTAAGTGTGGAAAATGGCCGGTGGCTTCCACAAACTCCACTGTGGATTTACCCTTGATCTTATTTTTCATGAATTCTACCACTGAATTTGGGACGACGATGTCATTTGTGCTTTGGATGATGGTACATGGGGTGGTAACCTTCCCAAGTGTGTCGCGTTCATCGCCCAGGAACACAGTTTTGGCCACACAGTGCGCAACTTGGTGTTTCATTCTCAACAAACATTTTGCAAATATTTGGACCGAGTCGGGATCATTGGCATCCACAGCAAGAGGCGCAAAACTTGAAACCCATTGTTCATAATTGGATTCCATGCCGGTTAAGATTTGGTCAATGTCTGGCCTACCAAACCCTCCGTCGTAGCCCTCGCAATTTATGAACCTATAACATGCATGCCACATGGATATATTATATATTAATTAATGAACTACTCTCTATGTGTAAAAATAATTTTATGTATTTGGTCCAAGAATTATAAGACAAACTTCAAATCCACTAAATATACAGTTTGCTATTAACAAAGAACATATATAGATACATGTCGTTAGAACAAACTATGTCACACACAAAAATCAACAACTACAAAATTTATGTGAAAAAATTCATATATAAATTAAAAATCACGAGCTAAAGACAAAAAATATTACTATATCAAAGTGTGAAAATTACAAGTTGTGAATGTCTTTAAAATTAAAGCAACTAAGATTGAGAAATAATATGATACAGAAATTCTAGTCACAAAAACATATGCATAGCTAGCCTAAATAACACAACATAATAACGTACATAAGAAAAATATTATTTAAGACAACATCTTAATTAAGTTCGGATAAAGTTAATTAACAAAACTGACGTAATTTTATCTCTTATAGTTAAGTTTTCATAATGAGCTTAAATAACATAACATATATATCCCGAGACGCTGAGATCGCAACCTATAGAGATCGGCCTCAGTCCTCTCATATATATAACCACTGAATGTCATATTTCTTTTTGTTTGATAATTTAGATCTTGTCAAAAATCGGATCCGAACAAGAATTCGAGACACAATATACATAGTAAAACTATTAATTATTAATTAGGAGAAACAAAGAAGAAGAAAAAACACCAATTAATACAATATATATACCTGGGTGAAGATCCAACAAGTATGAGCTTCTTGAAAAGTTCAGGTTTTTTAATGGAAGCAACGCATCCAATAATACCGGACATTGAGTGACCGATAAATGTGGACGATTCTAACTTCATCTCCTCCATAAGAGCAATTAAGTCATCTGCAAAAGCATCATAAGAACTATACTTGATCATATCAAAGAGGTTTGGATCTTTTATGGCACCCGAAAAGCTCCAGTCAAAAACAACAACCTTGTATTTCGGAGCCAAGTTTGGTAAAACTTTGTCCCAAATAGATTGGTCAGCACCATAGCCATGTCCCAGAATTATAGTCTCGTCTCCCGAGCCGATAATTCTTGCGTTCATAGCTCTGGATAGGCCTTTTTCAGGCATAATCACCATGTTTGGTTCTTGTTGTTATGGAAATGAAAGGAGATAGATATATAAGAGGAAATGAGGGAGCAATAGAATAGTACGACAGTATGATATCATGTCATGGCCTTAGTTATTTATAGAGGAAACAAAGGGAGGTAACTAGCTCTTCTGGAAATATTTAACTAACTAATCATAATTTACCATTTTTTGATTTGGTGTTAATTAGAAGTTTCGAGCGAAAGCTGTGATGATGACAGAATGCCCTCATGGTTTTTTAATTGGGAAATATTAAATAAAGTCTTTCTGTAAATAACAACAGGCTATTACTGAGGACGCTCTTGATAATTGTGTCATTGTGTATGGGCTATGCATGAGCGATCGGTTGATAGAACTTCCCCTAATTGTAAGTTTCATTCCATCTTAAATTAAAAGCTAGCCTCTCAATTGCCGACGACTAGCATCGGTTGTCTCAATCGTCAATGACTAATTTTGGGGTAAGTTCCGGCCGTTCCTTATTACTCACAAAATTAACTCTTGGATCCCACACTCGTGATTAATATTATAAAACGAGCGAGAGCAAACATTTCGAGCTTGATTCGTACTCGTTCAATTAAAAGTTCGATTTGAACTCGACTCGAATTATAAATGATTCAAATATGAACAAATTTTAAAGTTCGATAAATTACTCGAAACTCATCAAATTAAAGTGCAATTTTCTATTGATACTTGTATCATATTTGTTTGAAAAGTTCAAACTGCTTAATCTCGGTTCGAGATTATGCTCGACTCGATAGCCTCAATCAAACCTTATTTTATATTCGATAAATTTTGTGAACCAAATCTGAGCAACTCAATACTCGACTCGATTCGGTTCATTTACACCCTTACTCTTGGTCTCCTCATTGATATTTCTACAACACTTTTTATATTTTCACATGAAAAATATCGCTATAGATGTATCGCTATAGGATTTATAGCGACGATTTTCATGTGAAAATATTATTTTTTGTTGTCAATTTATTAATTTACTTTATGTTATTGCGCTTAAAGAGAGATAAAACCATAGACTAGCTCGTCCATTTACATAATTACCTTTTATAGTAGACTCACCAGTACACTGTAAATCTTTTGTGTAGTCTTCTTGTCCCAGGATGAACGGATTATCCTTCTTGAATAGACAATTACTCCAAATGAGAAATTAAAAACTATACATAAGTATGTTTTTTGTGTGAAGATACAGATGAAATTTTTTAGGGTTTATATATTATTATGAGGAGGTCACACATGGGAACAGATATGTACTGTAGGGATTAGGGAAGTTAAACCTGTTGGTGGAACCCATTACGTCCAAATTGGCAAGATTTTTAATTAATTTTGTGGAATGTCTGATTCAATGCTGTGGCATTCTGCAAGTGACGAGACAATAAACTAGCAAGATTTGTATTGAATTTATCAATTTAAAAAATCTGAGTTCCAAATTTTTTTCACATATATAGAAAATTTACCCCGAAAGTCTTCTATTTCATAACTACATAATTATATAAACTAGTTGGTGAACCCTTGCGAAACACGGATCTATTTTAAATATTAGTATGTAAAACTTATCTTATAATTGTAATTTTTTAAATATGTGCTCTCTCTCTCTCTATATATATATATATTGAGACAATGTTACTTAATAATGAGTTGTTCAAATTTGATTCATAAAATTTATATAAAATAAGGTTTGATTGAGACTCATTTAGTTACCGAGTCGAGTCCAAACTGTTTAAATTTTTGAACGAATATAATCCGAGTATCAATAAAAAATTATAATTTTAAGAGATTCGATTAATTTATCAAAGTTTAAAATGTGCTCATATTTAACTCATTTATATTTTGAATTGAACTCAAATCGAATTTTTAATCGAACAAATACAAATCGAATCCCAACTGTTTATATATTTTACAGCTTATTAAAAGGGATTGAAGTATTATAAAAAAACAAGACAACGTCACATGAGGATTGGCGTGTTGATTCAGTGAATGAGCTAATTTTTGGGCCCAGCGAAAACGACACGGCCACACATGTGGGACTCGCCAACCGATGTGGCTGTTACAATGCAAAAAAGTTGTGTTTTGTCTCTTTGTGATTAAAATATTGTTTGGGTCAGAGATAAGGCCAACGACTTACTTTTTCATATTAAAGCAGGTGGGTCCTACCATGTTAAGTCGTACCTTTTCTCAGCTAAACCAGACGTCATCTTTTGCAGTTTGTACTCGATCTTACTTTTCACAACTTTTGGTTTTGCCAAGAAATGATATTCAGGTTAATTTGCAAAATTTTAAAACTAATATAAATATTTTAATAGATTTAAAAAGTTATTACATATTACAAATCTTGTCTTTCTTGAAATTAAGTTATTAATATTTTTTAAATTTCACAAAAAACATGTAAAAATAAATAAATTTTACTCTCTAAAAAGACATGTAAAAAAGGAACGGATGGATATAAATCGAGTAGTTTATAAAAAGATTTATCATAATTCATTAAAGTTAATTTGAAATATTTTAAAATTAGTTCAATTATAAATTATAAATATATTGGCATGCATTTAAAAGTTATTGCAAATTACAAATTTGTTTATCTTAAAATTTAAATGAATCTACATTAATTTAAATTTTACACTTAATATGACTTAAAAAATTATATAAAGATCGCTTGTGGAACAAAGATAATAAGTCATAATATTATTTTTATTGGTTTCTTTTAAATATAAAAACATATAGACAATATGCGAATAGGCACATGCAGATTAAAATATTTTATAATCATAATTAATAATAGGAATAATAAAAAAGAAGAAGAAGAAAAAAACTTTTTTATGATAAATAGTATTGTGATATCCATTAATTATTACAACGATTACTAAATTGATATAAGGAGAGGTTTGGTCACCTGTGCTTGTAAGTTTAGGTTTTGAACTTATTGTACCGTTTTCATAATTTATAACGTAAAATTTAATTTTATTTTGTTTTTTCTTAATAAAAATAGTACTTAATTAATAACACTTTAAAATAGTTTACTATATTAATCAAAATCATATAAATTCACATTAACTTATTTTTTTGGAAAAAAATTATATAAAGATCGCTTGTGGAACAAAGATAATAAGTCATAATATTATTTTTATTGGTTTCTTTTAAATATAAAAACATATAGACACTACTAACCTTAATTTTCAAGATGTATTCTTTTTTAAATTTTGTGAATATCAAAATTTCATATTATAATTAATATGATTAGTCGAATAGGCACATGCAGATTAAAATATTTTATAATCATAATTAATAATAGGAATAATAAAAAAGAAGAAGAAGAAGAAAAACTTTTTTATGATAAATAGTATTGTGATATCCATTAATTATTACAACGATTACTAAATTGATATATGTGCTTGTAAGTTTAGGTTTTGAACTTATTGTACCGTTTTCATAATTTATAACGTAAAATTTAATTTTTTTATTTTGTTTTTCTTAATAAAAATAGTACTTAATTAATAACACTTTAAAATAGTTTACTATATTAATCAAAATCATATAAATTCACATTAACTTATTTTTTAAAACTAATATTATTATTTTTGTTGTGAAAGAGAGGGAGGGAGTATACCAATACCAATACCATGGCCAACTTCCCCCAAACTAATATTATTATTTTTAGTTCAAAAGTAGTCCTTCCACCCCAAGATTAGATTAGATTAGATTTGGTAGTTGAGGAGAAAGACTTCCCTAAAAGGAAATAAAGTGGGCGATCCACTTCCCCCTATTGAAACTATAGTGCTACTAGTACTAATTTTCAGTTAGTACGTGTTCAAAAGTCTGTCGAAATAAAATTTTATTAAATGTGACAATGGATGTACACATAAATTTATTTAAAGTATTTAATAATTTGTGAACAAAATTAATTAATGTATAAACTTAAAATTATTAGGTGGTTATCATCCACAGAAAATTAATATTATAAAATTTAGGCATGTTTTACTCATTTGATTAATTGCCGAGAAGAAAATTAAGGATCCCCGTCAGTACCATGCACCTTTGAACATGGTGTTGCCGGTTGGCATGTTGCAACCAACCAACCACTGGTGGTTCATCCTGTGGGCTAGCTGAGGGAAATTAATTAATTGGCAGTACTGATAAAACATTGAAAACGACATATCATAATACCTCATGGAGTAACTATCTATCTGAGTTAACTCATCAATTTAAAAGAGTTAACTTGAGTGGTTATCAGTTATCTCGAACAGTCGATATTGCATTTAATATGGTAATTAATAATTAAAACTAATACTAGCAATTATTTTTTCTTGAATTATGGAGGAAGAACATCAATCAGTACCCTTGCTAATGGAGTAAGGAAATTAAGTTGTATGGGATATATGCCATGCATGGTCTAACTCTAGCCAAGGATGTACTCCCAAAATGAGAATCTCATATCTCATTTATTTGTATAGTTTTCAAGTAAATTAAATTAAAAAAATAAAAATAAAGTATTCAGGTTTAATAAAAGAATGAGAAAATGTGACTGGCTATAACACCGACCGACCGACCACGAGAAGAGTAGCAGTCACAAACCAATTGATGATATTAAAGAAATACTAGTTGGAGCATTGAAGTCTAAAAGGAGGAAGAAAATATTCGTGTGAAATTAGAGAGGAGCTGAGCAGAGCAATGCAATGCAGTGCTGCAGTTGAAGACATTGACAACATTCTTAGGAGTAGTATTAATGGAAGCACCACAAAGCAGTTGTGTTCATTTAAAGGACGGATCCTATTCAATATGTACTCAACCACTAAACAACTTATACCAACCCCAATTTATTTAGTACTCCATATTGGAAATTAAAAAAATAATAATGAACTTATTACATTTGTTTCCTTTTAAATTTGATGCCCCATACAAAGGTTAGAGTTCATACTTATTTTTAGTTTATAAACTCACCATCATAATTATTATGAGATTATTATTAGCACAACTAATTACTAGTATGTACTAGTGCCTTAATGAGTAGAAAAATTAGCTTTACAATTTCTTTTTAAAAATGTAAAAGGAGTTAGTTAATATACGTGCCTTTTGCCTTAATAGACAATGCCCCTGGCCCTGGCTGCTAAACATGAAAGAGGGAAGAAAAGATGTACTACTACTACATTGAGTTGTATTTTAGTTAGTTTTAAAACCTACCTGTGTTTTTGAGAAAAGAGAGTAGGAGGAATTAAGGGTCCAGTCCAACTTGAAACTCTTTAAATCTCTCCACAATAGAGATGGAATATTATCACTAAATACAAGGCAATAAATTACTACCAACAATATCTACCACTACAGCTATTTCAAATCACTACACCAATGCGACACTGCTTTAATTTTTAACTTGAAAATGACTAAAAATAATTATCGCCTTCTTAGCTGCAAATTCTCCTCGGTTCTAGGGATCTCGAACCTGAGGAAACCAAGAAACTAAATCTGCAAACAGCAAGGCAAATCTTTTTTACCAGAGGGCGATACAATGAATCACTACACCCTAGTGAATATGAAAAAAACTGCCTGTACAAACGGGCATAATTATCAGCATTAGTTTATCAGAGGATATGGATAAATATCAAGTTAAAATAGTGGACCTCTCCTCGAGCCTAATTTAGTGCCACAGCTTACTGCAGAAACCATTCTTTGGCCTCTTGCTGGACACCATATCTGAAAAGGAGTCAACTAACTGTCCTGCCAAGCTACTCGGATCATCAATCAGAGTCTGAATGAAAGTATTGACCACCCTTCGCTCCTGCTCAGTTGATCTTAAACTAAACCATGTTAGCAATTTTAACCTGAATTCATGTTTGATGTAACCCTCACATTCCAGCCAACGAATTATCTTCACACAGTACTCAAAGTTCTCATCCAGAGACCCTGATTTATCACAGATTCCTAATGGTGACCCATTTATCAGAGTGCTATCGCAATCATGAGTCTCTTCATTTGTACTAGCTGCCCTCTTCCGAGACTTTTCTCCTCCCCGTGAGTCAACAGCTGACACCTCCCCAGTTGGTCTATGAGTCCAGTTTTGGGAGTCACCACTACCGTGAGACCTTGCTACACCATTCCCCTCATTATCATGAGAGACCACATCATCATCTGCCTCAACAGCCTGCATCAATGTGTATTCATTATCTTCATCCCTAGAGAACTCAACTGGAGGGATAAGCTCTTCATTTAAATCAGGCACTGAAGCAACATTTAAATCAAGCCCGCGCGAGACAGATGGCAATTGATCTGCTTGTGGACTTTCAGGCTTTACCTCTTCGCTAACTCTACAGCATTCAGCTATACTAGCATCACAAACCCCATTGAGGCAACCCCGCTCTTGAGCCCAAGCGAGCTGCAGAATCTTCCCAAGATCGCGAACCTTGAATCCCGAATCAGATTCAACATCAGCTGTAGTCCTGTGCTCTGTATTGGCACTTGAACTTCCACCAACTTGACAATTCTCATTTTTACGATTTAATGCAACTGGGTTGGGATTCTTTTGAATAATCTCCACACTCTTGGTGAAACACTTCGCCTCAGAATGTCCCAAGTCACCAGCTTCTGTATAGGATACTATCCGAAAAGAGTACTCTGTGCAAGGCTGCAGATTGGATATTAAAACCCTTCTCTGGGATCTTGGAAAGACACACACGGGCTCTTTTGCATGCGTCTCTTCTCTAGTCGTACAATACCAGAGTTTGTAGCCCATAATATCTGTTAAAGGTGAAGCGGACAGCTCTATTAACACAATTATAACTGAAGAAGATGTCACTTCTTCAAAGAGGAACTTGCAAGCTGCTGGTAGTGAACCCTCTGCGAGGTATACAGAAAGGGAAGCGGAAGGGTGGGGGGAGGGGTGTTAATTTAATCACACAATGGATATAAAGCAATAACAAGCAACTAAAATAAATAAGGGAGAAACTGCTATGTTTACCTCTACAATTTGGGTTTACACTAGAAACTGCAGCCAACCATTCATCTGCTTTCTCAATCGCAAGAGAGCAGAGTGTCTGCACATCACCTGCAACAGAGAGCCTGCTGACAATGCCCCGTGCCATCTTTGTTAAAACGCCACTTACTGGACCCACTTCAGCATCTAGTTTGACCTTGAGTTGGCTGACAATTTCATGGAGATCTTTAAACCTGGAAGTCCCATCTAGGAGCCTATAACTCATGTTTATCCTAAAACACAGGATATCAACACGTCGAGCATCCTTAGCTATAATAAGCTGTTTCTTCCAACAACTGCCATAATAATAGTTGCAGCAAAACAGGACCAAATTTTAGTACACATAACTAAAATGAAAAAGGAAGAGAGAGACAGAGTGTGAAAAAAATTACTTGAGGTGAGTAAACATTTATTTATCACTTGAGATCACTATATTATTAGAAGGCAGGGGAACAAAATACATTTAAAAAGTGTCATCTTTTAAAGTCAGGAAGGGCCATGGCCCCTTTGGCCAGCGAATACCTGCGCCCCTAATGATAAGAATTGATTGAGAAAAAAGAACATATTTGCCAACCTTAATGAAAACCTTTTATTTTGTACAACATTTGGAACTCTAAACTGTTTGTACAGTAAATTCTTGTATTGTACATACTTTTGTTTCCCCTTTATGTGTTTATGTGGTGAGTACGTGTGGCAGAAGATGGGGATGGGGATGGGGAGGAGGTTGAAGAAACCGATATATGGTCAGTAAGACGTGTTAAATGCATGCAGCTTACCCTAGTATTCCCGAAACTTTACCGCAAGAAGCACAGCAGAAACTTCCATCTAGCTGAAGCAATTGCCCGAGATCAACAACCCCCACCTTTCCACGTTGGAAGGCACACTCAATGTGGAAAGATAAGCCACAGGAGTCTCCCTTACCAGATTCAGATGTGCACTCCAACCAAAGGCTTGGATCCTTATTGTCATCAAACAAGTGACAAATACAGCAGGAGCACCTCTTGCAAAATGTGTCATCTACGGATAGATTGGCTCTACATGCAGAATTTTGACAGATCAATGAATTTGAACCTCTTAAATCAGCACACTGCTCTGTAGCTACTGGAATTCGAGTGGGATTTTCCGCTTTCCTGTGTTGCTTCTTAGAAGGCTGACCCTTGGGACTGAAAGATGTTTTCTTTAGCTCTTGATTCTTTGATGTTTTCTTACTCATCTTAGGAATTTGTTCAGCCATTTTGCATTTTGATGAAGCCGAGTGCTTCTTTTCCTTATCCAAGCAAGTTTCAAAAAGATCCTTCCTTGGACCTGATTTCAGAAACTCTTGGAGAAGCTCTGGACTTCTAGAAGCCTCATCCAAGTGTCCATTTTTCTCTGGAGTGCTTTGCACACTGGAAGAAAGACTTTGAACACCAGAAACTAGATACAAAAATCATACCAAATAGAAAAGGTGAGTAAAATACAGCAATGAAGATTTAAAGGAAGTCAACTAAATTGGAAATATAAATGCTGAATAGCTCCACGAGTTCAGATGAAGTTGAAACTTATGATACTTTATGACTGAATCACAAGAATAAGCGATTTCAAAATTTGAAAGTTAACTCCTGTCCACAAGAAAGCACACAGAACATCATATCCCCTTTATGTTCAACTTGTTCTTTTGGTGCCTCCTATAGACCCTTGAAACGCCTTCACTTATTACAAACACCACTCTTTCTAAGGATTTCACACCTATTTCCTATTTAAATCTTTTCTGATCATCCCCTGACTATGCAATGTTAGCACAGCTGTTCAGCCAGGGAACTTATTCCTGCATTTCCTACTTTTGTTCCTTTTTTCATCTTTATTATAAGTTCTCATAACTCTTCTGAATATTGCTTTGGGGTCACAGAGAAGGCCTATTTCATCACCATATCAACACTAGTTTACAAATCACCTGTTCCATCAAATCAAAATTTAAAAACAACGGTAAAGAGTTTCTCAAACTCTTAAATATGTTTAACAGCGACTTCCATTTAGTTTGATCAGAAGTTAAATGTGGCATACATACTAGAGCCCTTTATACTCTTCAGATACCTGACACTGGTCCTGTTGAAGCTTATTATCAGATAACACCTTCGTCAAGAAAACTTGAAATACAAAGAAAGTCTACATTGTCATACTAAATTAAGCCAGATAGAAACAATCGTGAAAAGAAATTAGAAGGAACAACATCAAATGAAATAGACACAGCTATGCTCATGTGCACAGGCGTGTATTACCATGCGCACCTGTGTGTTTTTTAAAGTCTTTTAGCACATTTATATCAGCAACATATTGCATGTGACAAGTTAGTTCATCATCTCCCTTCTCCACTGAAAAAGTTTTAGGTGTACCAAAAATAGTTCATCATCCAATTACATGGCCTAATAAGTTCACTTGACATCATGAGCAGTAGCAAAACTAGCATTATTCCATAACATTAGGCCAGCAATAATAAGAGGTACTGGCATATCATCTCGTATAGCTTATAGCAATAACAATTAACAACTATAAGGCCTATAAGATAACTCCAAACGTTCAGCTTATAAAGGACCGCCACTGGTTAACTTTTACTGTGCATTGAACAATAACAGGTCACTATAACAAATTTTCAGAGAAAAAGTTCATCTGCAATTTGTATAGCGAGAAAAGATTAGTAACTGTTGTAATGGCAGATAAGCTAATACACCACCAGGACCACAAGATCCACTAATAGTTCAACGTTGCTTACTATATCCAATAGCAATATATCATGCAAGTGAACATTTTCACAGTTCAAGTGGCCCAAGTCCAGACTAGCCACTGGGTAGTTGCTGATCCAGAGTATGCTATTTCGACACCAAATTAAGAAACATATTTCCATAAGCAGCCCATAAATTAAGAAATATCCATCTCAAGTAGGAATTCCATAACGGGGACAAGACTTGGCATATGAATTGTGAGTTATCATTCATGCATCAGCTTCAAGATGTATTACACTTCCTGCTTCTACCTTTTTCTTAAAAGTAATATTCCTATATTTTCTCTTCAAATTCAAAAAGTGGTGCAAGTGCATCATTCTAATATAAACAGAAACCAGTGAATACAAAGAACTCCACGAGTATAATCGACTTGCACCAATGCTCACTGACAGAGCCATACCTATCCTTCAAGTATCATTATCAACAAGTAAAAGATGGTGATCATGATCAACTTGCATAAAATTTAGAATGAAACTTAAGTTTCCTATCACAAGATTAGAAACAATCTTGTTGGACTCTCTGTTCTTAAAATAGGAGAGTCCAGTGTCAGAAACTTCCAGGGATCCCAAGTCCATGTAACATAGGTTGGACGGATCTATTGAGCAAACGAGTTAGAAAATTTTAAATCATGTTCTGGTAAGATTGTAACTAGGTTAAAAAATGCTCAAGTTTATTTCAGTTGGAAGAGAAAGTAGCTTAAATAATGGAAGCTTATAATACTGTTAAGGAATGTGCAAATAACATGTAAAAGGGTAGTATCATTTCCTTTTTCTTTTATTCCTTTTCTTTTAATAATTTTTGCTTGGTGGTAGTATCATCTGATACATGTAGAAAAAATAATACCAGATAAACACAATCATATTTGATTTGCCAACTATTTCCTTCCTTTGTTACAGGATGCTTTTTGTGGATAGGCCTGTGCCAGTCTGCCAGACCAAATTGTGAATCTTACTCAATAAATTAAGGGAAAACCAAAGAGTAATCTGATTTGACACTCAGCAGACTTCCATTAACCGGCTGAGTTCGTTTCATTTTCCTAGCAGCTATCGAAGTTGATGATTTATGGTCCTATGAGATGAATGAGAACTTAAAACAAATTGGCTTTATCAAGTTAGAGCAATACATTTCTCATATTTGAAAAGATCAAGATCGTGTTATTGAAAAAAATGAAAGATAAAGGACCAATAAAACATCATATCATGTAAATTAAAACACTAAGTAGAAGAAAAAAGATTTCATTAGCAATTAGATATTGACCCGCTTCCTAACCATCAACACAGAAGATCTAGAACACATTTTATGCAACCTCAGAATACACTGGAAAAAAACCCAGCTAAAGAGATGCACTTTATCGTAATGAATTTTAAAAAAGAAAGGGGAAGATTACCGAGAGGAATCATCATCAGAGACTCAGAGGAGTAAGAAGGAATGATCTACAGGACCGGTGAGACAAAGAAATCAAGCGGAGTCAATGTAAAAGACTCCTCTAGAACCTGAACCACACTTCTTGACTTTATATCAAACATAATGACACGTTTAAAGAATGAAAACTGAATCAGTTTTGTTACTGGATTGGATAAGATTCTATCCAAATTTAGCTAATGGTCATAATTGATCAATTCTAGAATTACTATGGAAGAGGGTATGGATATCTCCAATCCGCTAGCAAACCTTGGGAGATCATGTATTAAATCAATTACTCAGATAGTCAAATGACACTAACCGACACCTGTTTGTGAAATATTTCAGCAGTGAGGAGTTCTAAAGGCCACCTCTTATTTTTTTTTCTGTTTGGCATTGAGAAGTTTTATGAATTTGTACAATAGTTATGTTCTACTTTTAAGGAACAAAAAGAGACAGCAGTTTCTTTTTTAACTTCAATTTTTTATTTAAAAAAAAAAAGAAGAATCTTTAAAGCCTAGTTGGTGCCCACATTTAAGAAAAGTTATCAGGAATAATAGAAAGTAAGAAATCATACAATGTCACATAAGATGTTTTCAGAAGCCAAGGGTATTAAATGGGTTCCCCCCCCCCCCCCCCCCCTTTTAAATTTTATAAGCAGAATTTAAAATTAGGTTGCATTATTTTCCGGCTTGTTGGTTAAGGCATCACTATGACCATTATTTTTGACCTTATGACATGGTCTGTCTTGTGACAGGACTTTTTAACAGGTAATTTGAGTTTGGGTATATAAGGATGAACAGAGGAAACACCATAATTATAAAGCAAGTCAAACTTTAAGAGTTGGTAAATCATGTAATCTCATAATTTATGATTCTGTTGTTGCCTGTATCCTTCCTTTACCAGATATTTATTCTTTTTCACTGCCTTCTCGCTGCCTTCTTCTATTACTAACATAGGTATATTTTGAAGTCAATAGCAAGTCTTTAACAACTTGCACCATCTTTTGTGTTATTTAAAGGTTCAGAAGATCATAAAGTGCTGTCAATTTGTTGATCCCTTCTTAGTGTTGTGTGTTTATTGGTTTTTATTTTTATTTATTTATTTTGGGGGGGGGGGGGGGGGGTGTCGATGGCTGCTGAGCTACAAAAGGACAGTCTTCCCAACCCTAATGCTACGACGATTAGTTGAAGCACGATCTTGACCATTAATCTCTCAGATGACAATCTAAAGACTTTACCAGCTATCCTAAACACAAGTCCCCAGTATTTGGTGCACGTGCAAGAGCTAAAAAGCCAGACCCTCAAAATAAATGCATTAAAAGTTAAGAGCACTGCCATATACACTGCATAGACATAAATTAGATAAAAACACAAATACGTATACAGTTCGAATATCGCATTCTTTTTAAAGCCTCTAGATAATACTGGTAGTTTCAATTATTTATCAACTTTTGTGAGTAGTTTGAATTATAAATAAAAGAAAAAAAGGAAAAAAAAGTTTACATCAGCAAGTGAAGCTGACTTTGTCTGACTAGGACAACCATGAGCATGTTCTTCACATTAGAGGTTCGAGTCTTAATCACACTACTAATATATGCATTCTGTGATAGAGAATGCAATCTGGTGCTACGTACACTAATTTTTGGTGCTAAATTCACATATTTTACTAATTAGTAAGCAGCTTAGACGGGAATCTGCTGAAACCACTTAATCATGTTGTACTCTGGAAGTTCTAGTGTTCTACCCTGTGTCTGCTACAGTATGATTCCACATTTTGTTTCACGTGCTTTTGAAACTGCTCTACATCTTAAATAATTTGTTTGTCCTGAAATGAAATGAAACGATATCGAAAGGAGCCTTTCTGCGCATGCAAACCTAATAGGGGGAATTGGGCACCTAAGCAGGAGCCTTTATGCTCCATTATTTCCTCCTATTACTCTATATACCCCCAATTATCCACCACCTTCAACTCTTTAATTTTCTTTTGGATTTCCACGGATTTTCATCAATCATTTCATTCCTTGCTTTATTTCAATTTTTCTGTAGCAATCCCATTGTATTTTTACCATGTCCAATCATTACCGTAAAAACCAACTTTTCACAACCATAAGCCAGAGTTAATGTGATCTGCAGTTATGCTTTGTAATAGGCTATTATGATTACGTATAATCTAATGTTTTCCTTTTTTGATAACTTAAATGAGACAAAAGTCTCTCGGACGATGATGGTTATCGCTGATGACCTTACAGCAATACGCCATTACGATGATTATGTGCTGAATATTTTATAAAGACTTGATGAAGTAACATACAATTTCTTTAATGAGGACCAAAAACATGAATTAACCCTAAGGTTGCAACAAATATTCAGAACGTCAACCAACAATCCATAAGGTTATTTGTCTCAACCTATTTCATTAATGATTAGCACATATTTCTCTCGATCCACTCAATCACTGCAATATATATTCCAATCACAAAACGTATACTTACAGCTTTGCTCTATATCCATAAAATTACCTTTCAACTATTCAGCAAGGAAGAGTATATAGAAGAGCACCTAACAAAACACAACATGCATCAAAGGTCAAAGCAAAAAACAATCTCTGAACCCAAAAGGTAGATATACTCAAGCCCCCAGTCTCTGATTAAGAACCTGTAAAGTATCCAACTTGAACATGTGACAAAGGGCCATGGTAAAGAATTTCAGAACCCCAAGCTAAGGGAGTCACCCACCATAAAAATACAGCCCATTCCTTCTCTACACAGCCATTCGCTAACAACAAAATCCTACTAGTTTCAGGTTACCCATTTAACCCCCAACACATTTCTCATTAGTTTTAATGTAAAGATTTTCTTGTTTCCACTTTCATATTTGTGTTTAGGTCCTTTAGGACTTTTAGGTCTGGATTTAGTAATGATCCGCATCAATATCACAGTTTTACTGCGCAGCAATACTGGTTTTGTGCCTACACATAAAAATGTTACACATGTCTAGAAAACTATGCTGAAGCAATATGAAAACCCTACGACACTTGCATGGAGAGGGGGGTCAGGATTCCCAAACCCATTCATAACATATATGCAAACTCAACAGATAAAGAAAGGCTAAGAGCCAACAGTATAATAACAATAAATAAATGTGTGAATATATTTTATAAAAATAACATTAAAGGCAAACATTTGAACTCAGAAGAAACCACCAAAATCAGTAGCATTGCATATGGATAAGGAGTTCGGAAAGTCTGTTATTTTCTGTTTACTCGAACAAATTCTGGAAGGAATTTGGTCACTAGGGCAACCAGAACACATACGCACCAAAAAAATTCTAAATTTTCTCCGCTATCATGCAACTCCGTAGACCAGAAGTAAAAGAAACAATAAATTCTTTATCTAAATGAAGAACAATTGAAAATATCAAGAATTCACCTCTAGCAACAAATTTTTCTTCCATGTAGTCCATGCTTTCAAAGCTAAATAAGTATGTAAAACCAAATCTCCCTGTGACAATCAGTTAGCATGGAAACCTCAGCGTTGTCAGGCATTTAAATCAAATTAATGTTTGATGTGAAAGAAATTTTGAAGTAATATTAGAATTAAATTACTACCGGCTCATATATATATACACACACACACACATAAAACTATTAGAATAACATATATTTTTATTCAGATTCTTCTAGTGGGAAACATGAAGTCGATTGTTTTGCAGCATTACTTAATAAAGTAAAAGACAAAATGGGACAGGATCATGTCAATTGACAAATACCAGTTTGAAGACAGAAAACTGAAATGATTAGCAACAATGCAGAGTAACTGTCAAGATCCAAACATTCAACACAGCCTATGACTTCCATGCACACAACTCCATAGGAAAATTTATATATTCAATAAAAACAAATGCTGAGCTTGTTTGAACTTACACAGAGAACAGACATACTAAATGTAGTAGCATAGATGATAGGTATTTGACTTGAGAAGTAAAACCAAGTAGTTGCAGTAAAGTGTATCCAGCGAGAAAAGACTCCCAATATTGGCGCACTCACAACAATTAGGGTTAAAGGAAAATAAAGTCATCCAAAACTCCTTAAATTGAAGGATAAAAGAAGAAAACTATAATTGCAAAAGAATGTCGGTAGGTTCCCAAAGAATTTATTTTATTTCCTATGTACTCTTTCAGATTAAGAAGCAAGTATTTACGAGGGAAATTGAAGCAAACTTTCAGAGTGACCAAGCTCAAGTTGAATATGCCAAACATAGCTTTAGTGGCTTAGAAAGCTCAATGAAATCACCATAAAATCTTATTAGTAATGCCTCCAAATAGCAAGAAAGTAATGCCTCCAACAGAAGTAGATTAGGCGAGGTGACGATGGTTAAATAAAAAACGGGTGTCACTCGTAGGTACTAAAGAACTCAATATGGATCATGTTCACATTCATGTGTAGAAAATGTCGTCTTTGAGACTCCAATAGCTTGTACATCTGTATCTCAGGTCACGACTCTCGATTAAGTGTTAAAGAACCAAAGCAATGTGAAACAAAGGAAAGGCAGACATAGGCAACAAACTTGAACAGGAAGGCATAAAGAGCATGCATAAAAACAATAAATAAGTCAGAAAAAGCTAACTTTTTTTTGCTAATTTGCACAAAGGACTCTCAGTCTGGGGCCCATGTCCTCTAACCATTAACAACCCATGAACCCAAACATTTTGTCACTCCACCAAGTAATGGCCACTTCTCACAAATATTGAAATTTGAAGCCTGAACCAGATGCTTACTCTTAACATTACACACGACATCTTACACAAAGTACCCAAAACATTCAGCATTTTCAATAGCAATTACCAAAAAAAATAAATTTTAAAATCAACAAAACTAAAACACTGATTTTTTATTTTTTATTTTATTAGGGGTAAATTATAGATACATATTATACACGATTAAACCAAAAACACATGGAAATTGAAAAAATAAAGAAAGAATATAAATGATAACGCATAACATTTAAATTAAAACGGATCTGAACACGTCAACAATCAAGTCATGTATATATTATTATATACATATATATGAACAATGAAGAAGCAGAAGAACGAATCTAAAAAGAGATTGAAAAGTACCTGTGAGAAAAATGTGAGGAGAGAGAAAGTGGAATCTAGGGTTTGTTTTACGGAAAGAGAAGAAGGAGAAGAAGAAGGGTTTTTGTTTGGTGGGAAGAATAATGAAAAATCCAAAATCTGCTCTGAATCAAACTTCTTTGTTAGTTGTTGGTTCCAGGTCGTAGGAATTTGGCTCGATTTCGTTTACGCACGCTAATTGGAGCTGAAAGTTAGTAGAGACGACTCACGCGCGAGGCGAGAGCGTAACTGAACCTGATTCAGTTACGAATTGAATCTGTTGATGCTGCTGCAGCTTCAAACTACAGCAGCACTAGGCTATTCTGTTATTGGTCCGTGAGTTCACTCGCTTTCAAGGTGCGTGGAAAGAATCTCTTACCATCTTAGTACTAATTTAAGTTAATTTACTCCTTAACCATATGGTTGGATACATATTCATCCAATTATTTATTAATTAATTACTATTATACTTCATAATCCAATGTTTCAACTTTATTATACACATATGGTTGGAGTATTTTATATATGCACACTCCGACACTCGTTACATTCTAACAAAAAATATGTCTTTTAAGTATTGAAAATTTTAATTTATTAATCAATAAATGCATACAATTTAAATACAAAAAATTATATAAAAATTAGTTAATCTATAAAAAGTAAGTTTATGGGGGAAAAAAGTGTACTTACCATAATTTTATAAGATAAAGAGGGTACATTTTATGGGTTGAAGTATTAATTAATTAGTTAATGAATGTTCAACGGGGTAATTAATTAGTGTAGTCGTAGTTGTTTAAATAATATGCCACATTTTAGATAAGTGTATAATGAGGGTGGTTTAGTTTGGGTCTAGTGATTGACGTTTAAAATATTTAAATGATTTAAAATATTTTTTTAAAATAATTTATATTAAAGAACAAAAGAAAGAGAAGCAAAGAGAGTAAGAATATATATTAAATGATTTATATTTTTTTTTACTTTTTGTCATATATTGACTATAACATGCATTATCATAGGACATAGGACATGCATGTGTGTATCTCGACAAGTTTATCATTTTTATTTTAATCTTATATATATACATAACTGTGTAGTACACAGTAGTCTATAACGACGATTTTTTAATGCTATAGCGTCATCATAGATATTCTAATTTATGACGACGGTTCCGTCGTTATAGCAAAAAAAATTATCGTCATAATCCAATTATATACTACACATTTATATATTTACATATAATTCATATATGTATGTATGTACGAGCCTTGCAATAAATTTATTATGGTTCATGAAAAAAATATATATACAAAAGGAAAGGGAAAACGAAAAAGAAAATGATCACTACAGATATTCTTGTTTGCCGAAAGACAACGATAAAGTGATACACCAGGAAAATTACAATTTACAAAGGAAGGAATATCAGCATTGCGTTTGGCAAAATAAAAAAATAATTAATCTTGTATCACAATTTAGAGGTAAATTGTGAAATTAATTAATTTATTTTTTTTAAAAAAACCTATCAATTGGATAAGCTAAAAACGATAAGAAAAGAAAAGGTAACATTTCATTAAACTCCTAAGAATATATAATATATATATATATAGAATTATTTACAATAATTACATGTTATAAATAAAAAATGAACAAATACCACCATTAGTATTTAATACAAAAATTAACTGTTAATATTAAAATTGAAAATTTCATATCCGCTACTATTAGTTACGTCCGTTGCTAATTGATGACGAATATCGTCTGCTACTAATAATAACTATTAATAATAACGAATATTACTAAAAATAATATTGTCATCCGTTATTAAATTAATTAGTAATCCGTTTTTAATAATAACGTAGGTAAAATTTTCAGTTATATTTTCAACCATTAATTTTATATTCAACAATATTTGTTTATTTTTAATCTTTAACAACAAGTAGTTGGCACTATTTACTCAACAGTAATGTGGCTCGACTGCATGACACCTATTATGTGTACCCCAGTGATGTGAACCGTCCATGATGCAGACATTATTGCTTTACAAAATAATTCATCGACCAATCTTACTCTAAAGTTTACGTGCACACAACATCTAAAGTACAATATTTATTTATTTTTCTCTTTTTCAATTAACAGCTTCATCCGCTATTATATTATGTGCACGGAATGCGTGTATCAACAAATAAAATACTACTACTACATAATAATTCAAATTTTATCCATCATTCTAAATAACTGATATTTGAATGGACGGTCAGAATATGTTATAAAAATAATTTTAATAATATTAATTATGAATCAGTCATATCTATGGGTCCGATTTCACGATTAGTATTAACTGAAAATATTATTTCAACTAATAGATCTGTGGTTGTTCATTCGATTAATTAAGTTGAAATTTATTTTGGTCCGCACCTCCTAGGTGCCACCTGTAAAATCTCAAATTTTACGAATAAAGATTTAAATTTTTTGAATATATATTTTTTAATATTATGGTGTGGATTTAATATAATGTTATAGTTGTGGGTAATATTTATAAATTTTACAAAGTATGCAAGTTGTTATATTATATTCGATTGGTCGGAAAATATTCTTTGTGTCGGGAAATATTCGTAAGACGGCACAATCATTGGTGGACCCCACAATGTAATTATTTTGGATTGAAAAAAGCGACAAAAATATTTTTATGAAAATAACTACGGAAGTTTTAACTAATTATCTTGTTGAACTACTCCTAGTAAAAAGTACAATGAATACATGTGGTTGCATAGTAGCACACCTGTATTGATTATTGATGTTTATGTGAGAAATCACTCAGTTTTTGTTCAATTATTACTACAATGAATTCTTGCATAGTATCTCTCGTTATTTGATTCAATTATTGTTGATTGTTATATATATATATATATATATATATATATATATATATATATATATATATATATATATATATATATATTTTGTTTTTTATTAGTATTATTAATGTAATAAAAAAGAAAAAACTTTTTATATAAAATGTAATACTTTTATAAAGTTATTCGCTTTTATTAGGCTAATAAGAAAATCTTTTTATATAAAATGTAATATTTTTATAAAGTTATTCGTTATATTAGACAATAATTAAAATATATTATATTTTATTATGATAGTGTTTACATAAGTGCTACATATAGTTTTGCGTAATAAAATCTTTTTAAAAGTTATTAGTTTTATTAGATTATAAATAGAATATATTATATTTTATTGTAAACCAATCTAGGCCAGTCTGCTTAAAATAAATCGATCTAGGTAGTTCATGGATTGGTTCTTATCTGAGACCATTCTTCATAAATAGAAGCTCACTTCTTCATTATTTCTTTACGAATTCACCGAAACTCTGAGAGATAAACTATAGAGAGAATTCTTCTTATATAATCTTGAGCGTCTTTCTTTAGCGTTTAAGAAAGCTTTGAAACAGTAGTGCAAGTTTCTTCCAAGATATCCCCACTCTATCGTTTGAAAGACTCTTCTTTATAAGGTAAAGAGTATTATTTATTTTGTATTCATGAAGAGAACTTCATTATTCCATTCTTTATTATTCTCATTAGAATAACTTTGATACGCCATTTCTACCCTATACTTGGTGAAATTCTTACATTATTCCATTCTTTATTATTTTGTTGAATAACTTTGTATCTGCCACTACTCTATACTTGGTAAAATTCTTCCATTATTACATTCTTTATTATTTTATTGGAATATCATGTATGCATGCGCTTTTACGCTGAGACACAATTCCGCTTTTATTATACTCGCTTAACATCCTCGCTTGGTCGTAATTTTGCCCGGCTTTGGTTCCGTTATTTATTATTCTCATTGGAATAACTCTATCTGTCATGACGCAATCGCATGCGTGGTGATTTCTGTTGTTATTCCATTCTTTATTATTCTGTTGAATATCACCGCCGGTCAAGTATTACGCTTTGACACGGTTCTCATTATTTATTATTCATTGGAATAACATATACATCACCAAGCACCGCATGCATGGTAATTTCTTTTGTTATTCCATTCTTTATTATACTCGATTGATTAAAGTTTTGACTTATACTCCATGAAATTAGTGGAATATCCTCGATATTTGCGCTTCATCCAAAGATCTTTTCATGAAAATATTCTTTTGAGCATTCTTGAATTTTACTCTCTGAAAGAAGTATCGTGTTGACAATTTGGATGTTATTAGTTCTGAATAATTTAATTTTTGAACTTGTTTTATTGAATTCTTATATCATTGTCATCATCCTCATGTTTATATTTTGTTGAAAGTCATTTGTGGCTTGTAGTGCATAGATAGATTTGGTATGATTATGACCAGGGATTATTCGGTATAATCATGACCGTAATTTTACAAATGATGTGGAAAAAAAGTCTTCATTGGCGTAGTGCATTGATGGATGCTTTTTGGTATGATTATGGCTATGGATTCTCTTGACCAGGAGCAAAGATGAATTATTTTATGGCATGATCAAACCCGGTTGATGAAAACGCGATTATCTTTGGCCAGTGGTGCATGGATAATTAAGTGGTCGTGATACTAAATAATATCCTTGGCACAGTAGTGCGAGGATGATTTGATGATGTGGATTATTTATTAAAATTTGAGTCTCAATGATAAAAGTGATGAAAAACTTTTTAAATCATAAAAGATAGTAGATTTTATTCTCTACTTCTTGACTCTTTTAATGGATTGCTTGTTCACCATGAGCTTAAACTTGATGTCTATTGTATTTTATCGGTTTAACATTATTAAAGACTAATGATAATTTATTACGCATTATCTTAGTCATAATATTTCTTCTTGGGCTAGTTGAGCTCACCCTTTCTTTCACCTGCTCTCTTGAGAAATGAGAACGTGGCGGGACTAATCGGGGACCGGAATGACGATCCAGATGATAGTATTAGTAGTCCTCACTATTCTGTTAAATAGTGTGTTAATAAATGTAATGAGGACTTATTCTGAGAGTGAATATTGTCTAGAAGACAATGTTTGCATTAAAACTCACAGCTCTGTTGTTGTATATTTAAGATTGTATTTGTATTCTGTACCGTGTATTTGACGACTCAGAATAGGTGATGTATATCTATTTTGGGGGCGTCACACCACCAATACAACTCCTTCTTACGATCAAGTTAATGACTATTATGCCCTTATTTTGCCTTTTTAAACTGGTCTTTAGTAAAATATGTGGCCAGTTTAAAAAGTCAAAATATTAACTATTACCACGAAGATGGAACATATGAGTAATATATTGAATATACTCAAATATCTCAACATAATAATAATGAGAAAAAAATATCAAACTTACAAATATTGAAGTACACTAAATTTGATATTTTGATATCAAAGCTCATGAGTTTGATATTTTTTTCTTAAGCTTAAACTAATATCAATTAAGAAAAAAAATATAAAACTGAGGAACTTTGATATCAAAATATCAAATTCAGTATACTCCAATATTTTTAAATTTGATATTTTTTTTATTATTATTATTTTGTTGAGATATTAGAGTATATTAAAAATATTACGGCCGCATCTAAGAGATGGCCGGGCCCAGCAAAAATTAATTTCAACTCTCAATTACTCGAATGAATGCGACTAATCTGTTAATTAAAATATTACTCTCAGCCAGCGCTAGTCCTGAAACGAAACCCATATAAACATGCAACCTAGAAATACACACAGAATTTTGCTATGTATGCATGTATACACGAAATAGGTTTTAATTAAAAATGAACCCATCTTAATTTATTCGCATCTTATTAAATAAGTTTCTATATTGATTGTAATTTAATTTTGTCATAAATTTGTATATATAAATAAATTATTACCCATACACATAATAAACTGCCTATAAACTATTAGTCTATTACAGATGTAGCAGCCAACAGATCCCCTGCAATAAAAAATAAATGTTCATTCTGCAGCAATTTCCTAGCACAAAACCAAACTAAACCAGTCGGAATAGGAAATGTGGGCATCCGATTTATGCGCTTTCCACAAAGTCAACATATTATACTTCAAAGTTTACAAAAAGAAACTAATACATGAGAAAGGTGCAGGCCACACTACTACTCCCTCCGTGGTTTAATATAGGTCGTTTTAAAATTATGCACAAATACTAAAAAAATGATTATATAACATTAACTATAATATCAATTGTCTATATTACCCTTGTATTGAAAGAAGAGATTGTTATTTATTGAACAGAAAATAGTGAGAGAACCAAAATTATATTTAATACTTGGAATAATATTGAAAACTAAACAATTAATGCTTACTTGAAATTCTCAAACGACTTATATTAAGAAACAAAAATATTTCTCTAAAACAACTTATATTAAAGAACGGAGGAAGTATTAAATAACAGTTTTACAACAAACAAAATCGGCCCCCTTAACAGATAATACCGCCAAAATGACAGACAATATGCTGTTATGCCTGCCTACTACTTTATAAAACAAAACAAAAGAAAATCCTAAGCCTATTACTTCATTAGTATTACTACTTGAAATAAAAATTAGCATTTCAATGGTCATTTCTTTCAATTGTAAGATTGTAATGCTCTACTTTGAAATTGGTATAAAAGTTGGCATCAAGTTTTCAGGATAAAATATGAACTTTGACATGAAACAAGTGCTGAACCCTAAACCATAAGGGTAGAGGAAAAGAGTAAGAGAAGCAAATTCCCTATTATCAGATGACTTGCAAAAACGTATAGGAAGCAATGACTTGGAATAGTTTTCCACAACTACCTACAAAACACAAGCAAACAAAAGGAATTACTCCAAACATTGGATAAAAAAGAAATGGCCCTATCAGAAAATCATAATAGCTTCAAGCAATTCACTATAGGCTGTTAGATTGAAATATCCGCTCAAGACCTAAATACTTTTAAACTACTCTTTAAACAAATAACTCAATAATCTTGGGAATTTAACTTATCCATTTTGATAGAACTGCTAGGAGATTTAACTTGCTATTCCCACAGCATTCAAAAAAGCGAGCACTGTAAACACCTTATTCAAACTGTTAAGTATCACCAACTTCCTCTAATTGAGGTTATAGATGATAGAAAAAGAATCCACAAGTTATAGCGAAAAACATGATTTTTTTCACAGAAGATGGAACTGTTAAATCCCGTGCAACCATGTTATGCATGACTCAATTATAGGCAGATATAATTTTGTCCCTGAATTTAATATATTTGCAAAGCACTTGTAATCAATTCAACTCTTGGAGCTTTTCAAAATAAGCAAAATGACCAAGACCACACCATACATATTTCTATATTGTATTCCAAAGACATCGATCACATAACCCCTGGAGTCCAGAGATACCACATGCATATGGAAGAATAACACCAAGTCATGGCAATAGATGGTATATGATGATTGCCAGGGAATTCCACGAAGGGAAATTGTTTTACATTTATTCTGTAATGATGCCATTCCCAGAAATGTGTCTTTGCAACTATATTAGTAAGAAAATGCAACTTCATAATTGAACATCCATAATAACTTTTTAGTATTCATTAAAAAGATTCCTGACCCCAAACAAAACCTCAATTTATTTTTCTGAAAAACATACTGCCAACACAGTTATGAACAAATAGTTGTTAATGATACACAACATATTACTCGGTAATAAAACTTTGATAAGACTCAAAATGAAACCAGTCATATTTGTCAGATAAAAATGCTATTAACCAAAATTAAAATTAATTGCAGAACCAAAGAATATCAAGAGGAAATAAAGAGTTAAAAATTTAAATATATTGGAAGGAAAAGTGGAGAATCTTTCTAGGCAAAACTAGATACTAGTTTCACAACAGCAAAGCCAAACAAAAAGTAGGTGAAATCCTTAACACGCAAATTCTAAAGTACAAAAAATTAATGCCAATAAAAAACTGTAAAAGGTCATAGTTTCATAGAGGGGTCATACTCCATTCATTCAAAAGAAAACAAGAAACCAATTTTTTTGATTATTTACTGTATACAATCCACATAACAATTTATACAAGTTTATAGTCAAATCCCATGAATAAACACACGTAGTCGCAATATGCTCTACTCCACTACCAAATACTAAGACCACATTTCAACCTGACTTTGAGCTTTACCCACAAAGAAATTGAAAAGAATAAACAAGCCCAAAAGCAATTTTTTTTAAACCCATAAACATTAAACAGTTTAAACAACCATATTTTTAAATTAAATGTAAGTGGCAACATCATTTGTACCCCACAGATCCAGACTGTCCACTAGATAGACTGCATTCCCTTTACTCAAATTTTAACTAATCATGGTGATAAGCTACATAGCACAGTCATCTATAACATAACTGGATGTTGCTTTCCACAAATCCAACAAAAAACTGTTTATTATTCTCCCTCAATGACTCCAACTAGAGATGTGAGTTCTATTATTTTTGCTGATTTTTTCAAAAATTTGATATGTTTAGATATATTTTGTTGGATGAATTCTTTTCAATACTAAACTTAAAAGAGGAAAATTTATCATCAGAAAAATTACTATGAAAAATTGTGTCCAAGTGTCTTCAATGCAAGCCTTAATATTCAAAAGAAGAAAGTTAACAAAAAAGGAGGACTCTCATATCCCAACAGAGGTAGTATAGCATTCATTGAAGAACAACTCCCATTTAAATAAACAATCATAAAGGGAGGAGGGAAAATTCATAACTGAGCCTACAAACCTCAAAATTAAGATGAATTAACAACAAGCAAATAAGCTAATAACAATGCCTATACATACACTAATACACATGCATAGCTAAACAAACAAATGGACCCCAGATTCCACTTGAAATCATTCCCTTGAAACAGAAGTAACGGTTAAAATCACTGACAAAGCTTATTGCTCAATATCACCATAATTCCATATATACTACTAATTGTGTCCCGTGCCTTGGACAGACAGTGGGACCCAGATGATTTATTAGAAATTTAAAATCATTTTGTTAGATAGATTTTTCTAAAATTAAAAAAAAACACTATATACCCAATTTGCAAAATCAATACTTTATATTCCCATGTCTAGAATTAAACATAACTTATTCAAAGATCGATCAAAACCCATAACACAACTTATATACTGTAAATACTTCTAGGAAGAAGAGTGCTTTCCCTCACAAGCGGGGCTCTCGTCGAAATTTTTGGAAGCGTACTTGGCAGTGACCATACCGACCTCAAAGATCAAATCTTTACCGTTGGATCTTATACCGGTGATGCCCCACCACCGGAAAAAAGCCCTAACGTTAATGCCGTTAAGGTCGGCGATTCGATTCTCCACGATCTTCCCTGAAATCTGTTTGGAGTAGGTGGCCAGGTAATTATCCGGAGGTAGGGTGACACGGCAATTGTAACCGAGTTTGACGGAGAACTCACCGGAAGTACTGTTGACGGTGTAGGTGTGAACGTTAGTGGGGAGTAATCCGATGGGGAAGCCGTACTTGGTGAGTTCAGTGTGGGCTAGTGAGAGCTCTGATGAGGATTCGTTAGGGTTAGGGTTTGCAGATATAAAAGAGATGAGGAGGAGGAGGAAGAAGAAGAAGAGGAGAGATAAAGAGGAGGAGGAGGAGGAGGATAGAGATTTGGCCATGGTTTTTCAGCACTGGATATTCAAAGGTCTTCTTCAGTGGATAAGTTGAACATGGACAGAAAGGCAGTTGCTCTATTGAGCTGGGATATTGTTGTTGACCCTAAAAACTAAAAAGGTCGGTCATACTACGTCGTTTGGTTTACTACTCCACAGGGAAATTGAAATCTGTGAAATCTATGTACACGTAGCACGACGGATCTGACCTGGTAACTTTGAAATATTCATGGTTGACCCAGGTGATACTATATATATATATATTTAAAAACACTTGTGTTTTATATATATATATATATATATATATATATATATATATATATATATATTTTTTATAAATAAAAGAAAATAAGTAGGATCACTCTATTTTAATATTATTTTATATTTTAAAAGAATCTCTAAAACAACATAATTTTAATAAAAAATATTATTTAAGAGAATACTATTTAAAAAGAATTTTTTAGATCTGTTTTATATTTATATAACAAAATACAACTTATTTTGAATTTTTTTCGCTTCACCCTAATAAATTATCTCATTAAATAAAATTTGAGATAAATCTCATGTTTACGAATATAGTCTTAGGACATGACACAAGTAGTAGTATATATATATATATATATATATATATATATATATATATATATATATATGTATATTTTTTCTTGTTATAAGTAGACGTAATGAATGAATGATATATTGTCTATAAGTTGATATAAATATAAATAATTTCTTGATGCGTGTACCCTTGTCCAACTTTTGACTGTGAACAAAGAAATAATTATTGGTTTTGTGTTAATGGTGAATAAATATTTAGACAATAAATAATTTCAAGTCAAAATAAAATTATTTGTTAGGATCAGACAATTGTGTATTGATACATTTGACTTGAGAATTTCTTGGAACGACGACTAATTATAGCGTAATGCAATGCAATGCTCCTAATTTTGAAAACAAAGTAAATTAGTACTACGTTAAAACTTAGCAAACACTACTGCCTACCTTAACAGGCCCAGGCCCAGGCCCAACAAACATGGCGATTCTAGTACTTTAATGATTAAATGACCATACAGTCCTTAGCAAAAATCTTGAATATACAATTTTCCCTAAAGGTATTAGACGGGTAAAGATGGTACAACAACATTGATTAAAATTTCCATAGAGAACATGAAAGTTCGAATTTCTATGCAATATTTCCTCTCTCCTCATTTCAAATGATACAAGAGGGATTATCTAGACACGTACACATAATATTATGTGGCTTTTTTTTTTCTTTTTAATAAAATTTATAACATCCTGCTTGGCAATAATTTGTGAGGATATATATATATATATATATATATATATATATATATATATATATTAATTAGAGCTAGCTTTCCCAGAGCTCTGCATTTTTGACTCTTGCAACACTCTCCACCACTTCTAAAGGAACTATATCTCCAATAACCACAACCATCTTTGTTTCCAGGTCTACTTGGTATGAGGTCACTCCTGATATATCATATATATATATATATAAGAGACAGAGAGATCGATCGGATGAAGCATATTAATTAATGATTATATATATATATACACACACACACACACATACAAACGTACAAGTTTATTTAAGTATGAATTAACATTTAATTAATTGCAATGTGCTGTTGTCAGATTCAAAAGCACCCGCAGGGGGCTAAACTATGGGAGTTGTTCACATGCAAAACCATGCATAAACTGTATTTATAAAAGATATTTATATTTAGGTAGATGCATGCATAATTAATGGCACTTGGTGAATAGTTGATCTTCTAGTAAAGTTGATTTTATGGCTTGCATTGCATGTGCTGGTGCATATATACTACATATATATACTCCTTTGTTTGCTCTTAAAAGTGATGCTACACTCCGATGGAATGAATGAAATAGAGTTAAAAATATATGGGATGAATTAAAAATAATATATTATATGATCATTTCAACGGTTAAGCTATTTTGTTAAAATAAAAATTCATTTCATTCTTTTGAGTTTCATTCCATGAGTAATGTGGCGGAATGAGATATATTCTAATGAAATGGACGTATATAAGTGACAATTATGTTATCTATCACACCATTCATCATCATCGACAATCAAATACGAACATAAGATACTAAAAAATAATTCAATTAATTCTTTCTTTCATTTTGAGGATTCATTTAGGTAAGTATATGCCCATGTCTTAAAATCCATCCATAGGCATGATTTTGGACCATGACATCTAAATTAATTAGAAGGTAGGGGGAGTGATATATTTCGATAAGTAATATTTAAAACTAATTAATAGTAGTACTATTTAATCGAAAAGCTACATATACTCATTTATACCTTCTATCTTTGAGATGTGTTTCTCAACTTTTCTTGCGCAACCATTGCAGTGCATGGATACCCTTAGCATCACTATCTGCAAATTCATAAAAGACAAAATTAATTAGCTTTCACCATTATTTATGTCGAAGATCAAATAATTAACTGTTTTTTTTTCTTTGAAATACACTAATTCAAACTCAAGCCACGCATTTCAATTATAGTAGACAAATAATATTTTGGTGACACGGTTAATTGTAATTATTTTAAAAAATATACTAGAAATATGTAATTGTTCCTTTTATAAACTACGTATTTTTTATAAGATTTTTTTGTTACAGTACCTACCACTGCCTAATCATACCCCAAATTATCATAGTAATATGCAGTAGTTTAAACTAAGGGTAAACAGTAGGCGAGATCTTACTCAACTTTCCACAATAATAATGTACGTATGAGTCAACATCCCAAACTCGATCAGCTGAATTTTAAAACAAAATTTTTTAGAATGGCTATAACACGAAAGAGTCCGGAAATGAGTGTCCCTGTTAACCTTTTTCTTCACATTTTAAAATTTATCTAGCTAGGACACATTTATACTAAAATATTTTTTCAATAACTTTTTAATTTTATACTAAAGATTACTAATAATCATGCTTTTTAGAAGAATATAATTAAGAGCAATTAATATAATTATATGCAAGAAAACCTTGACGTATTCTAAAAAATTTTAAAAGTCGAATGAAGATATTATTGGAAATGTATATAATGTGAAATTGAAAGTATAATTAATGAGAATTTCAGAGTTAAAAAAAATGATATTTTCATAATTTTCACATTAAAAAAATAATAATCACAGTGCAGTAACACTTGTCTAATCGAAAATGTTTTTGAGTTTTTGTTTACTCTTTAAGCTTGTAATGACAAGTTCATAAATAAGGAATGATGAAACAAACAAGGATATATATCAGTAGATCATATATATATATATATATATATATATATATATATATATATACACTGTGTTGTTTTCTTGATTCTACAATTAATACAATTCAGTGGTGAATCTATTTGGAGTGGATCAGTTTCCTTAGCTAGCTACTTGTTAACAACAAAGGCAAATTAAAAACAGTACTAGAATCGATCGATCTTTTTGTTCTCCATCCATCTTCGATCTTCTAAACAAATTAAGATATTTTCAAAATAATAATATAAATAACTGAAAATAACATATCAATAATATAAATAAATAATTACCTTTGGTTTCAATTGAAGAGCCAGAGTTTTGGGTTCATCAACAAAATCTTTGAGTCTGACTAATTGACCACCTTCTGTTCCAACCAGTGGCTCTTTCTCAAGCTCGTCATCATCATCATCAAAACTTGATCCTCCACATCCATTGATGCAGAGACAAGAGCAGCTTGATGAGCCATAACTAGAAAAAGAAGAAGATAGACACAAAGTATCTAACACTCTCCCAAACCTCCTCAGCTTCCCCATTATAACTTCTTAACTAACTGCACAAATATTATGAAGACAATTAAGTACAGTCCTTCGATCTCCTCATTCATTTGGGAAATTAATTAAGAAACTTCAAGGCTTTTTATGCATTCTAACTCTCTCCAATTTTATGGCAAGTAGAGTCAGGTGGAAGCACTGTTCTTAATAATATTACCTCCCTCCCTCCCTCCCTCCCTCCCTCCCTGCACGTGCATGCAGTGACCAATAAAATAAGAGGCGAGGCGAGCAAATAATTAGTCGTGAATCTCTTAATTTTAATTAATTTCAACGTAATGAAAAATAGCCTTAATTAATGTAAGACCCTTTTTTTAGTGTGTTTAAGATTACGGATTTGAGTTTATTTCTTAATTTTAAAAAAAATAATTAAATCAATTACACAGCAGAGATTAAAGATAAGTTATATAATGAAGAAAGCAAAAAATTGAAGCATGGGAAAGTGATTCTAGCTAAGGTAGAACAAGACTAATATGAAATGACAAGGGGAAGGTCAATTTTGTGGCATTGGGAAAACAAAAGATTAACAGAAATCGATAAGCTCATGTGGAAGAAAAATAAAAAATTAAAGCTAGTTAGGGGTCAAGGCCCGTTTTTCTAGGGAGATTAATTGGTGTGAGCTTAGTTTGGGAGGAACACTGTGTCCCAAAAAGAGAGACCCTATCTTCTAGTAAGAAGTAACTAAATTCATCAGTCCGGCCGGGCCAATTACTAGATTTTGTCATGTGGGAGTAAGTAGTTAAAGATAACCATGTCCATGTGAGGAGGAGGAGGAGGGAAGGGAAGGGAAGCATCTCTTTTCATGTGAGCTTATGCTTTTACATTTTAATGAAGTGAAGAAGCATGTAATTAAGATCAGAAACCAAACAAATACTATATGATAGTATACTAGTACACACTAATTAATTAGTGGAGGAGGAACATAATTTATTTAAAAAAAATTTAGTTGGTAGTAACTTCATATATATGTCATGTGACTTTGGCTATTGGCTAAGATGGAGAACAGGGTCATTTTTTTAAAAAATAAAATAAAATAAATGCCACACTTCACCGTCCATACGCATAGACTTGTAATAATTAATGTAGGTTTTGTTAATGTTTATGGTCATGATAAATATATTAGATTAAGGAGAAAGAGGAATTAAGACTCGTGATCATCTAACAAAATGAATATTAATTATGACTAATATAAGAATGATCATAACACTCTTACGTGAATACATTGGTCTAACTGTATTAAATTAAAGCAGGATATACAATATTGTTTGACACATATTTTAATAGGTTTTAGAGAAATCGATCTGACTTCACATTGACATACATGTGTATATATATTTACAGCTTATACATATACCTCAAAAGAAAAAATGTAGTACTGTACCTAATTAATTAAGAAAGAGATTAATTTGAATGGAAGTATGGAACTATATATCTATTTTCAATAAAATGGAAGTCATTTTTGTCATATCACCATGTATATATATGTGTCATAAATGAAGGTTTATATATACTCGATCCATTTCATATCATCATGGCTTATTTATTAATTGGCTTCTGAACATATGGATGATCAATTATACTTGTATGGAGCCTAGCCTAGAGGAGTAGATCAGGGTGAAATACATTAAGTAAAATGACTGATTTATAATTGATTTAAAGACATAGAGGGTCTAGGCAGTTGTGACTTTTGTCACTGCCTTCAATAATAAAGTATACGTGGGACAAGGGGGTTGCTCAATTATTGAAATCTACGAGGCATATATGCAGAGAGTCATTTTTTGAATTATTGGATAATTGAATTCTTCTCTGATGAGTTCAGTAGTGGATCTATTTGCTCTACAGCTTGTTTTTCCTCTACAGCTTGTTCCATGTGATGATGCTTCTAAGGGTCAAAAAAGACAAATTTTTTGAAAAGCAAGTAAAGTCACCTTTCATAGACATTATACACCCTTATATAACACACACACACACACACACACACATATATATATCTAACCAGATTTTGGTGGTTCATGACGATAAATAAAAGAGTACTTCATATTTTTATTGGACATGTTTATTGGATATTTTTAAATTTTTTATTTTATTTGTGATTCTCAAAAAATATATAGTATTTATTCTAACAGGAATTTTTATAAAACATAGTGTGTTAGATGTAATTTGGATACATATACAAAAACCTTATTTTTGTATGTATCCAAATTACACCTAAAATACTATATTTTGTAAAAATTCCTGTTGGAATAAATACTATATATTTTTTGAGTCACAAACAAAAAAAATAATAATTTGAAAATGTCCAATTTTCCGGTCTAATAAACCGGTCTGCCTAAATTTATTCTAAATAAAAGCGAGACTCTCTTTAAAATATTATTTTCACTTAAAAAATATAAAAATAAATAAAAAGTATAAAAAAGTTTCTTTCCAAAGCTTAAAATATAATAGTTCGACTACATCAAAATAAAATATATGAAAACTTCAACTACAGTAAAATATATGAGAAGTTTGACTACAACAAAATATATGAGAATACATTAATTGAAAAATATTTCTTCTGGTATTCTTAGAGCCAAAATCTTCAATCAAATGTTCAAAATCCTATATATATATATAAATTGGGGCCCTTTTGATCCTCAGGAACGGCTCTGCTGATATATAGTCACAAACTTCAAATTATAATATTAATATTAATATTTTAAAAGACAATTTTAAATATTTTTAAATTTAAAATTAATATAAAAATTCATATAAATTTTGTCAATGTCATTATTATGAATATTATAAACTATATAAAATGTACTACTAATTACAAATTTATATATATATATATATAGAGAGAGAGAGAGAGGAGAAAAGAGTCAAATGACTCTTGATAGGTTGCAAGTGTTGTCACTAAATTCTTATGGTGGAGGGAGTATTATATATGCATGCTAATCAAGGTAGATACTAATACTATATGTGTGTCCTAGAAAAGAAAAAGTTATTCTTCACAACAAACTCAAGCCTAACACAGTTTAGCAGAGCATGATGGAGTCACAAGTTATTTTTCTGTTCGCACATGAAAACCTCTGCACATGCTATCATTGAATATTTAACTGAAGTGTATAGTACTTTGCAATATCCTTAGTGGATTAGTTTGAAATATTTGTGTCCACGATGACATGATGACACGATGAACAGGATGTACAGTACATTTTCAGATCACTGACCATCAGACACTTTCCAAACAAGACTGTGATCCAATGAAATATAAAAGAACACTAATCTACTTCACTTGAAGCTCACAGGTTTCCTTCCACAATTATTCATATTGGAAGAGTAAAATATCAATCATTAAGAAGTCATTACAGATGTGAAATTATTTTATATAGTAGTATATGCACTCCGCACAGAAAGAAACTGTTTTGAATTTAAAAATTAATCTGTAAAGTCAAATTAACATGGCTCCCATCATATCATTTACAGAGTAAGCATCATAACATGTAACAAATCGGCAAATCCTGATCTGAGGTCATATTAATCTATATTGAAGAAACATAGAATTACAAAAAATAAAGGGATAGCATGATTTTTATATCTGTACACAAAGTCAAACATCATTTAAACATTTAACTTCATTTACTCCCAAGACAAACAGATCAGAGTACTAAATGTGAAGAATGAAGTAACCTTAAGCCTTTCATGTGCTTCTGGTAAAGGAGGCACGAAAAACAAAAAAAATTAGAAAAATTAGCCCCAAGATGAGAAGGCCTAGAGTTCTGATACCTCATACCCAGAGGCGGATGAAGAAAATGAAAGTCAAATCGGAACCAAGGAAGAGACCTCGTTTGACAGCGATGAAGATCAGAGCAGCAGCGACCGCCAACAGGCGGAAAGGCACGAGCCGCGCGGCTGAGCTGAGGAGGCAGAGGAGCAGAAAAGGAGTCGCGCGGAAGGAGTTGCGGCTGAAGGAGTCGCCGGAAGCAGTGGCATTCCTGAGAGTACTACCTCCGTTCTTAAAAGATTGTCGTTTAAGATTTTGGCACATGAATTAAGAAAGCATCATTTACTAAGTAAAATTTGTTTGAAATTCTATCACTATCCCTTTATGGGAAGTTGAAAATTATTAATACAAGAAAGAGAATTTCTTGGGATAATGAGAGAAGGTAGGGGTAATATAGGAAAGTAAATAATTTATTCTTCTCGAAAATTGTAAACGACAAACTTTTTGGAACAAATTTTTTCCTTCTAAAACGATAATCTTTTAAGAATGGAGGGAGTACTTAATTTGTTTAGATTATGAACAAGTCCACCTGCAGGTAAAGTTTCAGCAATGCTTTTACTTAATTTGTCTTTTCTAAATATATATGCAAGCATCCTGCAAATCGAATTCTTAGCATTTGAAAGTTACTTGTGCCATATATGTGGCCTTTTATCTCGACCTATATAGGGAGTCCTTCTAGGGCATTTCTAATATTTTAGCTAGCATATTGTCAGTTACTGACCTTGGCTGCTAGCATTCTACGTACTAGGTGTATATATATATATATATTGATAGTCCTTATAAGTTATACTAACTTATAACCTCAATTAATTAGTTAGTACTATTATGTGTTGTTGTTTTTTTTGATCTATTGCTCTATACACAATCTTGTGGTTTTCTTTCCAAATCCAAGTATAGATTGAATGTACGTTGAATTATAACTCATAAATGTTTATTCATATTTGAATAAATCCTCGCCTAGCTCCAAATTAATAAACTATGTTTGTAGTACGTACCAGCGGGAAAATTAATGTGCATTTATAATTGTAACCACCCGCTTGCACTCGTAGTTAAGTACACTACTCTACATGGCAATTGCCCAATTAACTACTCCACATCTGTATTCTATTCCTTGAGACTCTCTCACTTCACTTGAATTATAAAATTATTATTATATTTTTATTTCATATTTACCTCTAAGATTTATAAGTTGGTCATTTAATTGTGGTGCAACGACAAACTTAAAAATATTGATACTATCATCAAAATAAAAGCTCTTTTTTTTTTGGTGGAATAAAATAATTTGACAAGTAGAATTCATTTTGTGAAAAAAGTATATAGTATTTGTTAATAAACTTTGTACGTAAGTTTCAACTTTTGCCTTTCTACGTCTGTACCCAATAAGTATATATAAAAGCTGAGAAATCACATTTGTTGCCGATAAGAACATAAATTCCTTTGAATTATTGTGTGTATTTTCTGTATATATATATATATACACACACACACGCACTAGATTATCATTCTTTTTATTGTTTGTTTATTGTTTATTTGTAGTAAGCTCCAGTTTTGTCTCAAGAGACGAGACGTCCCTTTGTTTAAGTGAAGAAAGTTACATTAACTGTGAAATGACTTCAAGTGTGTTTTTGTAAGTTAGTTAAGGCTACAACTTTTTTCCTCACCCAAAAACAAAAAGTGTATAAGCTGATAAATATGTGTTAGCCTGTTTATTTTTTTTTTGTGTCCAGTTTAATTATATGAATGACATTTTTGGCATTTCATTAATTTTATTACAAAATAAATTAAAGGAGGAAAAAATAAATTTACAAACAAACATCACATAGAAGAAGAAACAAGCTTCAAATAAATGAAGAAATAAACTGACGTATCAGAATATGATTAAATTGTAATGCTCTAACACAAATGTGATTTGTAATTTTAGATACACTAACAAAAACGTTAAGATAAATCCTTGAATTCATAAAGAAAATAACCAACTCATAAATTAAGAGAACAAATAGATAATAATATTATTTGATGAAACGTTTTTGTAAACAAACCTTATAAAACATATTTATAATACTAAACTATTTTTCTATAACTAATTATAAAAAGGAAAATAATTAAATTATAAACTAAATAAAATTATCAAAACTAAATATCAAAATATAAATTAAACTAGTGAATTTTTCTAACTAAAAAATACAAGTACATCAAATAAATTAAAACTCCATGAAAACAAAATGTATGCAAAATCCAAAATTTTCTCATTATTTTTCACCGCATCATAAATCCACTTAAATGAGAATCCAACCAAGACGTAAAGGTTACAAAGTATCTAAAAATAATAATTCTATTTTCATCCTAGTCTCTTTGTTTTAAATTCTTTTTATCTTTTACACTAATTTTTTCCAAAAAAAAAATAATCTAAAAAACAATGTAGGTCTTCATAATAAAAAGATATGTGCATATATGCAACCATCATAATTATTAGGCATGCTTAGAAGTTATCATCAAATCCAATGCATGTTGGATTAATATGAGTACATTAAGAGAATAGATCCTCCGTCCCCAAATTTTCTGTCCCCTTGTGTCTCCTCATTTAAATTTTGACACATGTCTTTTTATTTAATTTTAGAATTAATTAGTGTTAAATAAGAGATTAAGTATCAAAATTTAAGTGGAGATTGAGAATTTGGGAACAGAGGATCTGCTCTCGTACATTAAGCACCATCAAAAAATTGTAATTTGCTGACATGGATGGGGTGTTTTGTTCATTTTATAACTTTTAATGAAAATATTTTTGTTATTAATTTTATATTTAATTTAAAATTAATTAACTTCACCACAGCATAACGCACGCATCCATTAGTGCCTGCCTCTAAAATGAAAAAGATAATATTCCAAAATTTCAGAAGATAACAAATCAGTTTATTGATTTATTACTCCATTTATTTATTCTAGCCTAGGTAAATTCATCCGTATTTATTTATTTATTTATTTGTAGTAATTTAAAAGGTTAAAGTAACTGCTGAAAACCAGTCGCATTGTTTGTACGACTGGTCTGTCTGTCCAAATTATACCGTCAAGGCCGTCAATCCAGTTCATTCACAGCGGACACAATCAGACTCTAAAATATCCCCTACATTCTCTCTCTCTCTCTCTCTCTCTCTCTACTTTTTGCTGCCATTTTTCTCCCTACTTTCTCTCTCTAGCTGTTCAAAGCCGACGTTTCCAAAACAACTTGTAAAATTCCCACATTCAGCTTAAACTCCACGATCAGGTCAGTTTCTAGGGCATATTATCAATTAATATGATACTACAGATCTGATGATATGCAAGTTTGAATTTTGATGTTTTCGTGTTGTTCAATTTATTAGTTGTGGCTGATTAATTTGATGTGGTTTGTGTTTTTTTTGTGCTAAAGTTGGGGTTTTGATTGGGGTTAGGAGTTGGAAATGGCAAATCGATTGAAAGAAGATGAGAAAAATGAGAGAGTTATACGGAATCTTCTCAAATTACCTGAGAACCGGAGGTGTATTAACTGCAACAGTTTGGTATGTTATTTATTACCTTGCTGGAGTTTGTTTGTTTGTTTGATTTGTTGGTTTTATCTTGTTATCTATGTTTTGAATTTGGTTCCCCTCCATATGTGATCGATAATTTGAATAATTTTGTTTTTCTGTTATGATCTGCTAAGTTGCTCTATTTCTCTCCGACTCTCAGTGTAGTCTGTAGTGTAAACTTTTGTTCTTTATGGTTTGTTTGAAGAATCCATACTACTTGACATCTAATTGTTGAAATGCAATCGCATCATGGTTGTAATTCTCTATTCAGTTTAAGGTAGTTGTTCCTAGCAAAGAGATGAAACGAGAGCTATTGCAGACATTTAGCTGTTAACCCCCCGACCCCTCCCCGACCCCAACCAAATCCCCTTAATAAATAAATAAAAAACTAGTTTCAGCTAACCAAGTACATAACATAGCCTCCTCAAACACGTGAAAAATTAATTATATTCTACCTCCAAGCAAGCAGGTACAGAAAATGTATGTGATACTGTGTGACCTGTGCTTACTACTATGCATGCACAAAAATGAAATATCGGGAGACAATGCCCTTTAAGGTCTAAGCTGGTTAAGACCTAGGACCATTATTATTATTTTTATATATATTGTCGGACACATCCAATAGGATTCTTAGATCTCACCTGACCGGATACCTATGCCTTGTTATGTTCAGAACAAAGGGTATATGTTTTGAAGTCCTCATCGCGTACCTTTCAAAACTAAATGTTAACAATAAATTATCAATTTATACATTGTTTGACCCAACAGCTTGAAATATACGTAAATCAGCTCCCTCAGCATGCGCTACACGAGACAATGTCGATTGTGGAGCTGCCCACCATTCTGCAAAAGTGCTCTCAGACAGAGTATCAAAACCCTTTTAAACAAACTAAAAGAACCGGATAAATCTCAACATACATTTTATCTACACTCTCCTTGCCGAAATGCTAGTCCCTTCGTCGTTTTGTGTATTTTTTTTAATTCTTTAACTCCTTTTTCTCCTTCTCCTACCACCAGCAATTCACAACTACATCAGCTCCTCCCTCCTTTCTTCCTCAAAATCACCCGTCAATTGGGCATGCACCACCGCCGCCACCCTCAAATTCTTCTAATTTCTCCGCACTAATTCTGCTTCTCCACCAAATCTTCTTTCTCTCTTCCACATTTCAAGCCCTTGCAACTCATGAACGACCCAGTTCGTTACTTACCGAGAAGAAAGAAAGTTAAAACCCAATTCTCACAACAAGTTCTCTGAGATATTTTCCATGTCTTAAGAACTTAACATTCTTCTTACTATCAATTTTGCTATCCTTCTTATTCGATCCTTTGGCCGAGCCAGAATGGTTGAAGAAGCCCTTCTTGCGTATAATCATCTCGACCCAGAGTTGAGAAATATTCATGTAGTCAATGTAGTAATAGATGTTTTATTGGATTCAGGGCGTCTTGATGATGCCTTGAAGTAGCTCGACGAAATGCTTGAACCGGGCACGAATGTTCCACCCAATGAGTATACTTCAGATACTTGTTTTTGGGGCATTGTCAAGGAGGAATTGAAGAGGAAGGAATATGAGTGAGGAGGAGATTGTTGAATTGGTTTCGAAATTTGGCAAACATGGTGTTTTTCCTAGTGAAATGTGGGTTAGCTAATTGATTATGAAGTTTTGTTGAAAGGGGAATACTAATAGCGCTTGGGTCTTGTCTAATTGGGTTTTTGTTTGTTTTTGAGTTTTACTATCTCTTTTCTAGTCTACATTTTCTCACAAATGGCTACTCCATTTCGCTTTCCTGTTACTGTTGTGCATGTGCCCCTTCCTTGTAAACATGTAAATCTTGATTATAATGTTTATGAAATGACATACGGAGTTTTGCTAGCCTTAAATCTTGTAATATGGGGTTTTTCTAGCCTTAAATCTTGTATTGCATAAAAGTTTTGCTAGCCATAAGAGGGTCTGAGAAAAAGGAAAAATTAGAAAAAGAAGATATAGATAGCCCTTGTATGCTAAAAGAGCTCTGCTTCTATCAACTTTGCATAATATAAAGAATGGTTTGCTATGACCATCCTAGGTAAATCATGGGTATGTAGTAAAGGCTCTTTCTTCTTAATAGTTCAAAGAAAGCCTATTGAGTCCATGAAACTTGTAGGTTGCAATGTTAGCATGTACTTGTAATTTACTGTCTCCCATAAAGATGAATCTCATAAAATATATGGATAGCTTTTGCCGCTGTTAGTTAATTTTGTGTGTGTGTGTGTGTGATTGTTTGTTCTTTAAGATAAGAAGACTAGTACTTATTTAATATCCCTTCAATAATTCCAAAAATAAATGAATGATAACAATACAAGGCCAAATGTTCCAAGAAATAAGCAATAATTTCATTCCAACAAACCCAAAAACAAAGCATAATGTATGTGAATCAATCAAAGGACCGAAATGTAGTAAAAAATATATATAAATATAAATATCCAAATCAAGAACAAGTTTTGAAATGAAAATAAATAACCACCACATACTAAAACTTATACTTCATTAGTACCACATCAAAACAATAATATATAGATCAAACTGTCGATACTAATGTAATAAAAAGTAAACATCAGAATAATCATTTTTATGCGCTCATATACTCTAAAAAAATAAGCAAAAGCTCGTGTTTTCTTAGAATAACGAGGATGCAAAGACTAAGCCGAGAAAAGGGACATAGCGAGATTGCAAGTGCAGAGGAAGATGAGCTTCACGGAGGTGGTGTTTGGTGCAAGATCATTAGCTCCCAAAGACATTGAGTGGGCTTTTCCTCAAACCATTCTTTTCTCAAATCATTAGCTCCGGTTCAAGCATTTAAATCGAAAGCGACTTTCAAGGCATCATCAACACCCCGAATCCAATAAAACATCTATTACTACATTGAGTACATGAGTATTTCTCAACTCTGGGTCGAGATGATTATACGCAAGAAGGACTTCTTCAACTATTTTGGCTCGGCCAAAGGTTCGAACAAGAAGGGTAGCAGAATTGATAGTAGGAAAAATGTTAAGTTCTTAAGACATGGAAAATAGTCTAGAGAGCTTGTTGAGAGAATTGGACTTTACCTTTTCTTTCTTCTAGATAAGTAACGAACTGGGTCGTTCATGAGTTGCAAGCTCAATATGGCTTGAAATGTGAAAGAGAGAGAAAGTGGATTTGGTGGAGGAGCAGAGCTAATGCGGAGAAATTGGAAGATGTTGAGGGCGGTGGTACCCAATTGGCGGCTGATTTTGAGGAGGGGGTGGGAGGAGAGAGAGAGAGAGAGAGGAGGAGGAGGAGATGGAGCTGTGAATTGCTGGTAGAAGGAGGAGTTAAAGAATTAAAAAAAATACACAAAACGACGAAGGGACTAGCGTTTCGGTAAGAAGAGTGTAAATAAGATGTTTGTATAGATTTATCCAAAAGAACCTCAGTCAATTACTGAATTAGGCATTGTTCAATGAAAAAAGAACAATTAGAGCACCATTTCTAATTCTGTTTGAAATTATTTGAGTTTCACTCATGCTATAGCATATGTTTATTGGATTCTAAAGATTTATAGAAGTTGTTCTGCAGTTCTCTTTTGAAATTTCTTTTGCTTATATAGATTTGACACAGAAAAGTAGACACCATTTTGGGTAGACCTGGCAAACAGGCGGGCCGGACCGAGAGCGGGCCGAGCCAAAAATGGCCCGAGTTTTGGTGGCCTGAAATTGTGAGGCCCGAGTTGGGCTGGCCCGGCCCGTCCCGCGGGCTTTTTCCTTTATTTATTTATTTATTTTTTAAAATCTTGCTGCACTAGAAATAGTAATAATAATAAATATTAAAAATAATAAAATAATAAACAATAATACAAACAGACACGATTAATTAATTAACTACATTAACTACATATCTCAATCAATTAAATTTTTAATAGTATTATAAATTAGTATTATTAATTAATTACCTACATTAATTACATATCTTAATTACACAATGCTCATGTTCTTAACAAATCATATTCTTCTTCTCTATAAAAAATATTCATATTTAATCAGATTAGTAATAATCCGTATTACAAAACCTATAATCATAAAATGAGACTAGATTAATAGATTGATATGTCACTATTTAACTCCAGTAATTATCTCAAACAATTCAAATCTTGAACATCAATAAACATTTATTATAAACATCAATAATTCCAGTAATTCCAGTAATTCCAGTAATTAGTAATTAGTAATTCCAGTAATTAGTATTTATGTGTCATATCAGGTAACGTGCATTTAATAAACAGACAGTATTGAAGAACTAAATAAACGCATACACAAACATTTTACAAGATCAAAACATCAATGCCTCATTCAAAACATAATCTCTTTGACGTAGTTGTATTGATGATAATGACTAGGCACGATTTATTGATGATAATGATGTAGTTGTATTGATGATAATATTATAAATTAGGTACGATTTAAGTTTTATTTTTTAAGAATAGTAAAATTTGAACAAAAGTAAAGAAATAATATATTGAAGATTGCATTAAAAACAAATAGTTGTAGCTTAGTTGGTTTGAACTCTTATTTATTTACTTACAAGTCTTGTGTTCAAGCCTCACAACCCACAAGTAACAACATTTTATTTTAAAAAGAAAAGAAGTCGCGGGCCACGGGCCGGGCCAAAAAAGCCCGAATTTTATTGGGATAAAAAACTGCAGCGCACAGCCCGGTCCGTGGGCTTGGGCCATGTTTGCCATGTCTAATTTTGGGTGAAAGAATTAGTGGCTATTCTAATATAAAATACATCCTAATTGAAGCAAATTTTTTAACTACACTAGAAGATTTTTTTGAAAGAAAGAATAGTACACGATGAAGGATGAAGAGTCATTTAAAGAAAACAACATAAGCGGAAGAATATTACAGTTCCTCAATAAAGGACCACCCTCCAACGTTATGTCAGAATCAGCCACCATTCAAAATGCTCTTATAACAGTTAAGTGAAGCCAACTTTCGTCAGGAAGCCCAATCAAGAATTGCAGAACTTAAAGTCGGGGGACATTAATGAAATAAACAAGAATCAGATTTGCTATCATATGACAAGGACACCAGAGACTTTTACTTGTGGGACTGCACACCCTAAAGCGCATTATTCTTCCTACAACATACAACCGTAATTTAGTCATTGGGCTATCTACATGAATATATAGTCTCTGTTTATGGGAGAAGGAATATTTGAAAATAAAATTTGAATTTGTTAGAACCGAAAATATTCTGTTAGAAACTGTTTTCGAAATGAATAAAAAAATTGAATTAAGCAAAGTTTCTTGCAAAGCTGAATAAACAGGTTTTGTGCCAAAAAAACTGCTGTATATATATTCCATAATTATAAGTGTTAACGCCAGGATCTTCTCCAACGTCCCAATCACGTAAGACGTCCTGATCCTGCACAGTAAACATGATAAACACCACAAGCTTGACGGCCGGACCGCCGGGGGATAGCTTAGGCGTGAGAGTAAGTATACGTGTTCACAAGGTTAACAATGGAGGATGTAATGTCTAGTGTCTTGAGAGATAATAATTCTCGGTTGTGTGTATGTGTGAAAATGAATGTGAACGTGTATGAGAACGTACCTGTTTGTGAAGACTTAGTTGATAGGTTATACTCTCTTTTGCGGTTTATCGTACCACCCATTATCTCCGACATGCCCGTGATCCGATGGGTCCCGCCATTGCCGCATGCCGCCTACTCACTACCTTTGGTCATCATTATTATGCCACGGCCATAAATCCCATCCACATTAATGCATGGCGGTGTGTCTTAGTCAACTGTCATGCTTTTTCATCATTACAAGTCAAAGTAATAGATATTAATTGATCCAATGGGTTAGTTCAATGAACCGACCCGGTCTTATAGGGTTAAATAGAAGTAATATGGTGACTAGGCCCAAAGTGACTTTCACAGTTCAATAATGATGGCCCAATAGATTAATTAAACAAGTGAGCCCAACTTACTTCGGCCCAAGAGGGAAATATCATGCACCCAACATTGCCCCCTAGTTTTTTTTGAATGTAATGTTTAATAGAAAACTATAAATGGTCCATGATATTAGAATTTACTAAAGGCCCATAACAGGAGGTAATTGAGACATACCCAATTTTGTCCATAAAAGGAGACAGGGAATGGCTGAATGTCCAGAGTAAAAGGCCCAGTCAATAGAGGATTGAAATTGAGAGAGATGGTCTAAAAATCGGAAATCCAACCGAGAGGTCCAGTCTGATAAAATATCTAAGGATTGATTCAGACGCTTCCCATTCGAATTCTCATCATTACTAACATTTAATGTGCCTACCAGATAATCGTAATCACAAGATATAAAGATAAATTTTACCAATTTTGACGGTTTTACCTGCCAATTTGAACTTTGAACCTTTGAGCTTTCTTCTCCTTCCCAGAACTTCCTTCTCTGTTTTACGAAATCTCAACAATGGTGACTGTGAACTCTAACCAAAATTCTCCCTTCGCGCGACTCCGTTAAAGACTGCTTCCCCAACCCAAACCCTAACCAAGAGGGTTCGAGTTCTAATCCCCAATCCTCAAGAACCATGGGAAGAATCATCCCCGATCCCTTCTCCGCTCCTTCCGACTTCTTCAGGATGGGGAACAGCTTCCTCATGCCAATACCCTCTCCATCACATTTTAAGTCGAGATACGCATCCTCCCACTCATTATCGATTCCTGGATATGTACGCTTATAAGGGCTCCGCCTCCTCGAAGAACGCGACGTACCATCGACCGGATGGTTGGGTCGCCATGCTTACTTTTTTCTCGAAAAGGGGATTCGCTTACCCTCCATGCCTTCGTCGTTACCCTCCTAGGGTTCATAGAGAGGATTTTGCCCAATGGTGCCTAATTCCTACATTCACATACCGGCATTCATTGCTTTTCACACGAACTAGGGATTCCTCCCTCTGTCGACATCTTCACCCTCTTCTCAAATTTTGTGAGGTCCCGAGAACGAGGTTTCAAAATGTTGAGCAAACAGTCTCCCCGACCCAACGCCAGATTTGAGAAGAGACCCCTGATGGATACCCCTTCAAGCAACAAGGGTTGACACGAAAAATGGTTTTTTTACGGACCAAATCTCTTCTTCCCCGATTGACAATCTCTCGATCGGATCTCTACCGACTTTGGGGATATCCTCAAGAAAGCGTGTGAAGAAATGGCAGATTTTTGAAGAAGATTCCTCCGAAGGAATGGAGTTTTGTGGCTTCGACTAATCAAGCTCGACTATATGACCATAAATGTAAGTTTCTAACAACTTTGTAAATACGCTTTTTGAGATATTTAAGTGATATGGGTTCGATACATGGTTATTTGCGTGTCTCTCGATCAAACCAACTTCTCTAAGTAAAAGAATTGGAAGACTTTTTGGCGGGGAAGATTACGAATGCGAGTGAAGAGCCTCCGACTGAAGAATCTTCCCAAGCTGATCCTCCCGTCACCGATCCACCCATTGTTTCTCCTCAGAATGACGAACCCCAAACTGATGAACCCATCGTTCCCGAAGAATCCCTCAGACCTCGCCGAAGGAAAAGAGCCGCCAAGAAATCCAAATCCACCTGGCGGAAAACAAATCACGAAAGTGATCCTAAACAATTCCTCAAGCAATTCCACAAGCAACCCCTTCATCCAACCCTAGTTCTCGCACCTTCCGAATCGCCCCAATTAAGAGAAGCTCACTTGACATACCTCTCCACGATCGGGCGAAGGTTCTCCGTCTTAAAGCTAAGGACAAAGATTACCCTTCGATCGCCGATGAGCTCAAGTTCCATCGTCTTCTACCGACATTCCCCAATAGTCCCAAATCGAAATTCAAGTGCCCGACGATGAACTGGTCGATCTGTCCCCATCTTATCCCGAAAAGGAAAACATCCATCGATAGCCATCCAGTTCACCTTGGGCTCCTCACCACCCATCCGTGAACCTACTCTGCTCGATCTCCTCTCCTAAAATATACATATGGATCCTCGCCAATTCAATCAATCAATCCATGCCTTCTCCTCCAAGACAGTCAACCTCTGAATTTCAGCATGACGCTATGGCCTCTCCAACCATGTGACTTCGATTTAATGCCAACTTTCCTTTTCAACTGTTTGACGCCTTCGTCCGCGAAACCGATGACCATCAATTCGGGAACAGTTCGAACGAGGATTTGCTTAATAAGGTATGAGCTACCACTCCGCGAAGGTAAATGGTTCTCTCCTTTATTTCCGTATTTATCTTCATACTTATACATCTGAAACTGATCGAATAATACTGGACATGCGTAGGCGAATGCTGTGTTCGGACGTCTGCGTCCAAAATCTATCGAAGCTGAATCCGAAGAAGAGGCAATGAGGAAGGAGAATGCCATCCTAAAGTCTGCTCTGGCTCGGGAAAGGACTCAACGCGAGAGCGTTCTTCACACGAATGAGGGTCTTCGGAAAGAGTTGGCTCAAGCCAAAGGAGATGCGAACATCCAATGAAGAACAGAAGTCGACTAAAGCACAGTATGAGGAGATCGTCAAGATGAATGTTGATTTGGTTCAGAGGAGCGAAATAAGGATGGAGAAGATCAAAGAGCTAAAGGCTGATGCTAAGATCTTGACTAAAACCATCCAAAAACTAGAGCTAGCTTAAACTCGTCATCTGAATAAGCGCCAGAAGCTTGAAGAAGAAATCCGAGAACTCAAGGCTCTTCGGGACCTTGGGCCTCCTCTAACCGATGACCTTCGCAAGCGGATCCGTGAAGAGTATATCGAACTCTGGATGAGATTAACGGAGAGATCATGAAGATATATTCGAAAGCTATGAGCTCTGCCGGAGTCGTGGCAAGGAGAAGCTGATTACAGCTAACGTGGATCCATCCTTGCTCGACTCTTCAGATAGCGAAGATGATGCCTGAAATGAATGCTCTTGTTTTTCCTGAGTTTTATTTAAGAATATTTGTGAAAATTTCTGTTTATTTTAGAAATTGTTTAAGGATTTTGTTTTAAAAACTTTTATCAGGACTTCTATTGTTCTGAAATTGTGTTAGAATTTATGTTTTTGCACAATGTGTTTGTCAATATGAATGAATAGATCGAATGGTTCAAATTTCAGCTTTCTATGTCATGACTTCTGCATGATGCTTTTCGTTTCTTGTCAATAATTCAGTACCAATGGTCTTGAATGAACCGAGCTTAGATTGTGAACTAGTTAAGGCATATGATAGTTAAGAATAAAATGAAGTGAACTGAATTTAATGGATAGAATTTAATGAACTGAATTGAATGAACTGAACTCAACACTTGAACAAAATAAAGTAATGTATACTTATCGTTTCCGAAGTGTGAGATCGGTTATGTGTCGAGATGAATTTGGTGATCCTCTTTGCACCATCGAATTTTGTTTACCACTGGGTGAAACAATTATATAGAACCAAGATATAAGGATCACTAATTTGTACTTTACCACACCGGGTCACAAATTCATAGAACACTCCCAGACAATAAGGTCGCCATCGAATGGCCAAAATGAGTCCCACCATACCTCCTTACTCCAAAGGCATTTTGTTTACCACTCATGGTAGAATCAAAATTAAGAGGATCACTAATTTGTCTACCACGCAGGTATAACAAATTCATAGAACACTCTCGCCAAGAGGCTACCATCGAATGGTCACGAGTCCACCCCGTCCTCCTTACTTCAGTTGAACTATTGATTTACCGCCTCGGTAAAAGCAATATAAAGGAACATAAGATTTGTCTACCACGTCAAGCAACAAATAAGTGGGCTACCATCGAATGGCCAAATGAGTCCGGCAATACCTCCTTACACTATTGTGAACTTAGGACAAATAAGAAGAGGATCACCAGTGAAAAAGTGAACTTTTATAGATGGTGAACAATTATGTACGACTTCTTCGTAAACCGACTCGATCTTTATCGAAATATTTTCAAGCCCGCCTTTTGCCAAGTGTTCTTGATCTCGGATCCATCTAACGCTTTTAAACGATAAGTCCCTGGCTTTGGTACTTCGATCACCTCATACGGCCCTTCCCAGTTCGGCATTAACTTTCCCTGTGTTTTGAGGCGTAGATGCTTCGGCTTCTCTGAGGATGAAGTCTCCTACTTCGAATCTGCGAAGTTTGACCCCTTTGTTGTAATGCTTGGCTACTCTTCGTTGATAAGCGACCCCAATTTGAGCAAAGCTACCTCTCGACTTCTTCTAGCAGATCCAAGTTGGCCTTCATCCTTCGTCATTGTAGATCTCTTTGAATCGACCGACCAAGACTTGAGATCCGATTTCGACCGACTAAGGCATCGCATTACAGCCAATCGAAAAGGTGAATCCTCGTGGTGGTCCCTGTAGTCCGGTAAGCCACACAAAGACGCCGAGCGCTTTCCGCCATCTTCCTTTAGCTTCATTCGATCTGCGCTTGATCCCGCTTCAACAGTCATTCCCGTTGGTCACCTCTACTTGCCCATTCGATTGTGGATGAGCCATCAAGTCTTCTTGTCTTTGAACCCCAAATTTCCTTCAAAACCCTTCAAATTTTGATCCCACAAATCAAGCGTCCCATCATTCGATATCACTACTTTGGGAATTCGGCGAAATATTACGGACTCTTTCATGAACTTCAAATATTCCCCTCTGTTATCAATCAAGTGGCTTCGCCTCTACCCACTGGGTCATGTAATCAATGGCAACTATAACGAAACCGACTTCGCCCCTTAGCTTTTGGCAATGGACCCAATATATCAACCCCCCCATGGCAATGAAGGGTATAGGAGATAGAATCGAGTATAGCTCTTCCGGTGGTCGATGTGGATCTGATCGCTTGATTGGTGACACTTCTCACACTTCTTCACATACTCTAGTAGCTTCCTCAAGATTGTTGGCGAAGAGTACCCTTCGCCAAGAACTTTGTATGCTAATGACTTAGCGAGCCCATATGATCACCACAAATGCTTTCATGAACTTCCCGGGGCATATACTCGACTTGCATTTTAACTGTACACTTCAATAATGGTGACGAAAATGCCCTTCGATAAAGATCCCCATCAATAAGAACGAAGTTGGCACTCTTGTACTTGATCTTCTTTGCCAGCATCTGATCCGAAGGAAGGACGCCATCTGCCAAATATTTGATGTAGGGAGTCATCCAGCAATTAGATCGCTTCGATACACATCACCGCTTCACGCCAACACTCTACCGCCGCAAAACTTCCAAGTAAATCGATCCATCAAAACATCTCAGATCCGTGGTGGCGAAGCTTCGAGAGGCATCGACAATGGAATTGTCGTTACGCTCTATGCCCGTAAACTCATAAGAAACAAAAGTAATCAAAGTCGATCTTTTAATTTCGCCAGATACTTGATCATCCCGGTCCCACGAGCTTCATAATCTCCCGCGGTTGTTTGACGACCAACCGAGAGTCATCAGAAATGATCGCCTTCGACCTCTGAGACTCTTCGCCAATCGAACACCTGCCAACACTGCTTCATATTCGGCTTCGTTGTTCGTCGCTTTAAACCCGAATCTGATGGTCTGCTGCACTTTGAATCCCTCCGGACTCGTCAAGATAATACCTGCCCCACTAACAGTCACTGTAGAGGATCCATCTCACGACAAATCCATGCACTTTGTCCTCGTTTGAAGAACCGCAACCACTCGATCGGACGTCTCAGCTTCTGGCAGTTCAACATCTGCTTCGGTGAACGAGTACTCCACCATAAAATCGGCTAAGGCCTGATCTTTGATAGCGGTTCGGGGATGATATTCAATAAAAAATTGGGACAACTCCATAGTCCATGCTGCTAGCCTCCCCGAAACCTCTGGCTTGTTCATCACCTTCTTCAATGGCTGATCCGTGTAGACGACCAGGAGCCGACCTTGAAAATATTGCCGAAGCTTTCTACTAGCAATTATCAAAGCAAAAGTAAATTTTTCAATATTCGGGTACCTGGTTTCAGCATCTCGTAGGACGTGACTGACATAATAGACCGGATGCTGCTTCCCACTGACCTCCCGAACCAGGATCGCTTCTAGCGCGCCAAATCTAACTTGCTGCAAGGTACAAATATAAGGTCTCAAGCGGAGCAGCTTCATCAATAAAGGAGCCAAGATAGATATGTTTTTATGCCTGAAGGCGCCTCTTCAGATTCTACGATCCATTGAACGCTTTTGCATTCTTCGGTCCTTTTAGTGTATCAAAGAAAGGAAGGCACCTCTCATGATTTCGACATAAACCTCCTTAAAGTCGCATCCTACCACCGACGTTGGACGTCTTTGAACGATCGAGGAGTCTTCATGTCGAAGAATGAACTGGATCTTCTCCGGTTGGCTTTCAATACCCTCCGATCCGGATATCGAGAACTTCCCCGCACCGAAGTCCGAAGGTGCATTTGGCGATTGAGCCTCACCGATGATGTCGGACGATCTGGAAGCACTCCTCCGGATCGTCTAAATGCTTCAACTCGTATGCTTTTCACGATCATGTCATCTACATAGACCTCCATGCTTCTCCCTAGTTGCATTGAAGGCGAAGTTCATCATTCTCCAGTAAGTGGCTCCAAAGATTTATAAGGCCAAAGGTCATCTTCTTGTAGCGCATAATCGAACGGCAAAGTGTAATGAATGCTGTCTTTGGAATGTCCTTCCTGCACATGGAAATTTGATGGTAACCTGAAAAAACATCCATAAAGTTTAGTAACGCATACCCCGAAGTGGCATCGATGAGCTGGTCAATTTGGGGCAAAGGATAAAAGTCTTTCGGACAAGCTTTATTCAGATCGGTGTAGTCGATGCAAACCCGCCATTTTCCATTCTGCTTCTGCACCAACACCACATTCGCCATCCACTCCGGGTAATCGATTTCATAGATGAAGTCAGCAGCTAACAGCTTTGCAATCTCCTCATCAATGACCTTCTGTCGCTCCGGTGCAAAAATCCGCCTCTTCTGCCGAACTGGCTTCTTCGAATGATCTACATCTAGTCTGTGCTCAACTATTTTTCGGCTGACTCCAGGCATGTCCCGTGGTTCCCATGCAAAAATGTCCGCATAGCAGCGAAGGAACTCCTGAGGTTTGTCCGAAGAGGTTCTGGCAGACCCGAACCAATCTTTACTGTCTTCTCTGTCTTTCCAAGGACTAACTCGATCTCAATTGCCATGGTTTGTTTCTCTTTTTGCATGTCGACCCCACTCCTAAGAAATAATCGCATTTCTATAACATCTTCGGGCAAATCTAAGTCCCTCGCCACTTCTCCGACTCCACGTATGCTGTGGAAACTTGATTTTGAAGTGAGGGATGGAAGTCACCGCTGAGAGTCAAATCGGTGTAGGCCTTCCCAATATGGCGTTGTGGCCAAATCTATACGCACAACATAAAATTTACACATTATTTCTACTGCCGAGGAGCCGTGCAAGATCACTTGGGAGCTCGATAAAGCTCGCAACTTTGATCGGATCATTCTTTGAAGCCATATAAAGGAGCCTCTCGCCCGACCTCCATCTTCCGCCCATCAAAATGCATCCTCTAATAAGCATGGGCATATAAGATGTCTACAGAAGACCCAAGTATCTATCATCACGCGCTTCACATCTACCGAACCCACTGTATTGTGATTACCAACGCCCCTCACGCGGCTCGATAGGCTCAAGGATAATCAGCATCGGTGAAAGAAATAATAATTCCCTCGAAAAGGTCTCAGCCGACCTTGGGGAGCACCCGCCACGTATACGAATCGATCCGGTATCCTCTCCTCTTCTTCCCTACCAACTTCCCTCTTTGTCCGCCTATTATTACATCAATGACGTGCTCAAGCGGTGGTATCTAATACTTTGAGCGGGGTAGGACCGTCAAGCAGTTTGAAAGACGATCGAAGATTTTGTCGACCTTGTTGGTCCCCCGCCACGCATTTAACCAAAGAAACCATTTTGAATCTTCCTTTCTACGAAATCTTTCAAATCGCAACATTCATTAGTATCGTGACCAAATGACTTGATGATAGCCACAATATTTTCTGTATTGCCACGCTACGGCTTGATGTGGTCACGAGGGTGGTTCATAGAATGGTTGGTTCTCGATCCGGTCCAAAATCACCGACTATCCGTGTTCAAATTTCGGGTGTAAACCTTATTTACCTTCGAGGCGACGCAGCGGACGACGACTACTCCTCCGCCACGAGTTATCAACTTCTTCGAATCGCCTCTCCGCCGATCATTATATCCTCCCCTTTCCTCCGATCGCCTCTACGCCTTTAGGATCATCTCATCTTTTAACCGGGTCCGAAGAAAGACGTTTTCGTGCTATTCATAGCCTCCTCTACAACAATACATCTTTCTGCTTTGTCAAAAGCTTCGCCAGCTCTTCTGATGGTCAATATCAACTTCTTCACCAACTTCTGACTTTACCGGATCTAGCCCATTCTCAAACAAACCTACTACCGGAGGTCATTGAGGTCCCACACCGACCAACCGCTTCTCTCGAACCTCTTCACATATCGACCCAAGGACTCGTTGGTGAACTCACGGACCAGTCTTTAATGAACCAAATGGCTTCCTCTTCTTCTATTGCTTCATAAAGCGGCATGGAACTTATCGCAAAGCTTCGGTCCAAGAGGAAATTGAATCGACGGCAAAGTCCCCATCCACCGCCTCGCATCTTTTCTTAATGTCGTAATAAATGTGTGGCACTTGGCGATCGGTGAAATCATAATAATCCATGAGCCATTTAACGCTTTGTTATGGTCGTAAGGGTCCCGGACCCATCGTAACTCTCCATACGAGGCAACTTCTTGGTGACATCCGCCTTCTCGAGAAATATCCGGGAAAAAGGGATGCCTTATTTCCGGAGTGTCCTTCACTGTTGAACCTCACCCAACCGCTTTGAGCTCTTTTTCAACTCCTTCACTAAAAATCAACACCTTGATTTGATCATGAGGAGACTCTCTCTCCGAACAACATTCCGCCTCTGAGTGGATCGACCTCCTTCGCCGATCCTATCGCCTCGTGGGGCTTCGGATCTACTTGATGATAATTTCGTCCCCTCACGACGAGAATATTCACGCCGATGCTCTCTTCTTCCGGTTTCGCACGATCTCCTCGACCCTTTCTTCCGCTGTCGTCGTCTCGATGATGAGAACCAACGACCACCAGTGCCTTCTTCGAGGCCACGGGAGTTCTGCTCCTCGATCTCCTCCTATCGTGAGAACGATCCCTAGACACGTGTGTAGAATGCTCCGGCTCTTTACCCTCTCGCCGTGGCATCTCCTTATGCTTACTCCGCCTTTCGGACTGAATATGGCTAGATGCTTCGCCCCTTAATTCCGCCACCAAGCATCTGTTCGGTTATATCTTCTCTCTCGCTTTAATGTAACCTCCAAGGCTTTTTATCTGCTTTCGTCGCGCCATCCTCGCCAACTTGGCGGCTCATCCTCCTACCACTTCTGCGATGAGTCTTGGTGGGTGAGCCTTCCGCCTCCCTCGACCATGATCACGCTCCTTATCCGCATCGAAAACCAACCTCCGTCTGGCCCCACCATGGATCTTCGGACGGAGATCTCCTGAATTATGCTTAGAGGCCGTGCTTTCGTGAGCACTTTTAGAAGGACCCAGACGATCCTTTCTCATCAAACACACGAGCGTTGACGAGCTAATTGACCATCGCCGCCTTCTTCCGGCGTGTACCATCTCTACTCCTCACCATCTTCCGGTAGATTAAATGATTGTGATTGAAAATTTCAATGACACTAGAACTCACCCTCCTTCTACAGCGCCAATGTTAACGCCAGATCTTCTCCAACGTCCCCAATCACGTAAGACGCCTACGATCCCGCAGACAAGAAACACAATAAACACCACAAGCTTGGCCGGTACCGGACCACGGGGATAGCTCAAAGCGTGAGAGTAAGTATACGTGTTCACAAGGTTAACAATGGAGGATGTAATGTCTAGTGTCTTGAGAGATAATAATTCTCGGTTGTGTGTATGTGTGAAAATGAATGTGAACGCGTGTGAGAACGTGCACTGCTTGTGAAGACTTAGTTGATAGGTTATACTCTCTTTGCCATTCGTACCACCCACTATCTCTACGACCACGACCCGTGATCTCGATGGGTCCTGCCACCGCTTTGCTGCGATCCTACTCACTACCTTTGGTCATCGCTTTTTGCCACCAATACATTGTAATTCCATCCACATTAATGCATGACGGTGTCTTAGTCAATCGTCATGCTTTTTTCATCATTACAAGTCAAAGTAATAGATATTAAATGATTCAATGGGTTAGTCCAATGAACCAAATTGGTCTTATAGGGTTAAATAAAAGTAATATGGTGACTAGGCCGGTGACTTTCACTTGTTCAATAATGATGGCCCAATAGATTAATTAAACAAGTGAGCCCAACTTACTTACTACCCAAAGAGGAGAAATATCATGACCCAACAATAAGCTTCTTTAGTTGTTTGATATGCTTTTTACGATGCTACGTCTTTGTAGTTGAGTGCTTGGCTTTATAGATTTTCATATCTTTTGACGTTTTTAGAAACTGTTTTTTGCTTTGTGACACGATCAAATCAATTATTGATTTTAGTTTCTCTCTCTCATTTATAAATTTGGAGCCGTTTGTGATCCGGTTCTATAATCTAATTTTATCTACAATTAATGCTTTTGAACCGATAACGTAATTATGATAATTGATATATCGATTTTGTATTACCCTAACCATACATTCTACCGGTCTTTGTATCTTGTAAAATGACTTGTAATTTCAATGATTGCTAACATGATTTTTTTGCTAGCGAGGGCCTCGATATGTGTGTACAAATTTACGGACTTTTATTTGCACAAATTGTAAGTGAATACATGAAGTGCTAACATGTTTTTTAGAGCACAAAGTAAATATATCGCTAGGGTATAGAGGAAGTTTCAAAAGTTTCCTTAATGTATGATAGACTTCGGTTTAGTCTTTTGCTCATTGTTTTATTTATCGAAATGCAACAATCGGGAGTTCACACACAGAGTAAAATCGGATGGTTGAATATCAACTTCTTCACCAACTTCTCGGACTTTACGAGATCTAGCCCATTCTGAAACAAACCTACTACCGAGAGTCATTGAGGTCCGACACGACCAACCGCTTCTCCTCGAACCTCTTCACATATCACCCGAGGACTCGTTGGTGAACTACACGGACTGTCTTAATGAACCAAAGGCTTCCTCTTCTTCGTTGCTCGCATAAGCGGGCATGGAACTTATCGCAAAGCTTCGGTCCCAAGAGGAAATTGAATCTGACCAAGAAGTCCCCATCCACCGCCTCGCATCTTTTCTTAATGTCGTAACAAATGTGGGCACTTGGCGGCATCGGTGAAATCATAATAATCCATGAGCCTAATTGATCGCGCTTTGTTATGGTCGTAAGGGTCCCCGGACCCATCGTAACTCTCCATACGAGGCAACTTCTTGGTGACATCTGCCTTCTCCTTGAGAATATCCGAGGAAAAAGGGGATGCCTTATTTCCCGGAGTGTCCTTCACCTGTTGAACCTCAGCCAACTGCTTTCGGAGCTCTTTCAACTCCTTCACTAAAAAATCAACACCTTCGGACTGCGAGGAGACCTCTCTCTCCTGAACAACATTCTGCCTCTGAGTGGATCGACCTCCTTCTGCCGATCCTATTGCCCTTGTGGGGCTTCTGGATCTACTTCGGCGTACAATTCTGTCCTCATGACGAGAATATTCACGCTGATGCTCTCTTCTTCTGGTTTCTGGCACGATCTCCCTCGACCTGCACCTTCGCCTGTCGTCGTCTCGATGATGAGAACCAACGACCACCAGTGCCTTCTTCGAGGCCACGGGAGTTCTGTTCCTCGATCTCCTCCTATCGTGAGAACGATCCCTAGACACGTGTAGAATGCTCCGGCTCTTTACCCTCTCGCCGTGGCATCTCCTTATGCTTACTCCGCCTTTCGGACTGAACATGGCTAGATGCTTCGTCCCTTAATTCCGCCACCCGAAGCATCTGTTCGGTTATATCTTCTCTCTGCTTTAACAGAACCTCCAAGGCTTTATCGCTTGCTCGCCATCCTCGCCAACTTGGCGCATTGTCCTCCCGACCACTTGGCGGATGAGTCTTGGTCGGTGAGCCTTCCGCCCGCCCTCGACCATGATCACGCTCCTTATCCGCATCGAAAACCAATTTCCGTCTGGCCCCACCATGGATCTTCGGACGGAGATCTCCTGAATTATGCTTAGAGGCCGTGCTCTCGTGAGCACTTTTAGAAGGACCCAGACGATCCTTTACCGAAACACGAGGCAGTGACGAGCTAACATCCATCGCCTGCCCTTCTGGCGTACCATCTCTACTCCTCACCATCTTCCGAAGTAGATTAAATGATTGTGATTGAAAATTTCAATGACACTAGAACTCAGCCCTCCTTCTAGCGCCAATGTTAACGCCAGGATCTTCTCCAACGTCCCAATCACGTAAGACGCCTTGATCCTGCACAGTAAACACAATAAACACCACAAGCTTGACGGCCGGACCGCCGGGGGATAGCTCAGGCGTGAGAGTAAGTATACGTGTTCACAAGGTTAACAATGGAGGATGTAATGTCTAGTGTCTTGAGAGATAATAATTCTCGGTTGTGTGTATGTGTGAAAATGAATGTGAACGTGTATGAGAACGTACCTGTTTGTGAAGACTTAGTTGATAGGTTATACTCTCTTTGCCCGGTTTACCGTGCCACCCACTATCTCTGACACAGCCCCCGTGATCTGATGGGTCCTGCCGCCTGCCTGCAGTCTACTCACTACCTTTGGTCACTGTTTATGCCGCCGGCCGGCTATAATTCCATCCACATTAATGCATGACAGGTGTCTTAGTCAACTGTCATGCTTTTTCATCATTACAAGTCAAAGTAATAGATATTAAATGATTCAATGGGTTAGTCCAATGAACCGACCCGGTCTTATAGGGTTAAATAAAAGTAATATGGTGACTAGGCCCAGTGACTTTCACGGTTCAATAATGATGGCCCAATAGATTAATTAAACAAGTGAGCCCAACTTACTCGGCCCAAAGAGGAGAAATATCATGACCCAACAATAAGCTTCTTTAGTTGTTTGATATGCTTTTCTGATGCTACGTCTTTGTAGTTGAGTGCTTGGCTTTATAGATTTTCATATCTTTTTGACGTTTTTAGAAACTGTTTTTTGCTTTGTGACATGATCAAATCAATTATTGATTTTAGTTTCTCTCTCTCTCATTTATAAATTTGGAGCTGTTTGTGATCTGGTTCTATAATCTAATTTTATCTACAATTAACAGTTTTGAACTGATAACGTAATTATGATAATTGATATGTCGATTTTGTATTGCCAACCATACATTCTACCAGTCTTTGTATCTTGTAAAATGACTTGTAATTTCAATGATTGCTAACATGATTTTTTGCTAAGCAGGGGCCTCAGTATGTGTGTACAAATTTCTGGACTTTTATTTGCACAAATTGTAGTGGAATACAGTAAGTGCTAACATGTTTTTCCGAGCACAAAGTAAATATATGCGCAGGGTATAGAGGAAGTTTCAAAAGTTTCCTTAATGTATGATAGACTCGGTTTAGTCTTTTGCTCATTGTTTTATTTACTGAAAATGCAACAGTCGGGAGTTCACACACAGAGTAAAATCGGTATCAATGGCTAAATTCACTTCACAAGAAGTTAGTGCCCTTCAAGGAGGGGGTAATGCGGTATGCAGACAACTTCTCTTGGGATCTGCATAATATATTCTTCATTACTTCTTATAAGCTGTTCCAGTTGATTATGTTAAATTCTTTGTTTTACATTTACAGAGTGCGAAGGAAATATATTTGAAGGAATGGGACCCACAGCGCAATTCTCTACCTGATAGCAGGTTAGTATACTGTATTTATGATATGTTGTGCCTTTGATACAGCGTTTTTTCTTTCTTTCTTCCTGATCTTACATACACGTCATATGTTTGCTATCAGTAATGTTGAGAGACTCCGGGACTTCATTAAACATGTTTATGTGGATAGAAGATATACTGGTGAGAGAAGCTTTGAGAAGCCTCCGAGGGTGAAAATGGTATGTATAATCTTGTTCTCCTAAGTTTAAAATAAATTAATCTTCTTGAGGAATATTAGATCGAGGGCATTTGACTTTTAATTACTTTCTCTAAATATTAATTCTGATAGAAGGTGGTTTGAATACATAATTATGTTGATCTAAATTAATTACTCCATCCGTTCCCAAAAGGATGACTAAAGGTACATATATTTTTTTGTCCCAAAAGGATGAAATAAAGTACATAAAGTGTAGGGTAACTAGGTCATTTAGTGGAGTCTACTAGTATAAAAAAATAAAAGTACTCATCATTTTACGTAATGTTGTGGGGTCACTAAGGATAATTTTGGAACTTCTTTACTCTCTTTCCTTTACTTTTGTTTTTTCATTTTACATTCGTATTGGCTTATTCAAAAGCCATTAGCTCCTAAATCATGTGCATTATGATTTCATTTTCGAATTTTTAACATGGAATTCACCGCTTAGTTCATTATTAAGCGTTCGTTTATCGTTCGTGAGCGTTCATAGCTCATTTTCTTCGTTCTAAGTCGGAATTCAACGATTCTTGAGTCCACGACTCTTGAATACCTTATCTCACGTGATGCCACTGAAAACCAAAGTTTCTAAGCTGCACGACAAGTTTTGATTACTTATCCGGAATTATATGATTTCAACGTTTAACATCTTATTTTGAAAAATTCGCCCTAACTTCATTACTCATGTTTTATACGCCAAATCAAATGGAACCAATCCATTGATTCATTGTCTATATCCTAACCAAGCAATATGCACAAATCCTATCAATGATGCTTTATAATTTGCTTTTTTGCCCCCCTTTTTTTATAAAATAATCAAGTGATGTTCCAGTTTTAGTGTTGATCATTTCCTTTTACTTGCCATAATACAGGGGGAAACAGATTACTTGAGTGAACACAGGAAGATGGATTCATATCAAGGTGGGTCTCGAAGCCCACCATATGATGATACATATGAACGTCGTTACAGTGACAGGCCTAGTCCTGGTGGAAGAAGTGATGATAGGAACTACAGAAATAGTTATGATGAAGGAAGAAGTCCAGGATCTGATAGTGACTATCGGAGAAGTCCTGCCCACACAGAGATAGTCAATGACTGGCGACGAGATGATAGATTCGGAAATGGAAAGAAACCTGAGGATAGCAGAATCTCCGATGGAAGTTCTAAGCTTGAAGGAAGATCCCCTGATCGTCAAAGGGATCTGGATATTTCTAGTCCTCCTATGGTTCGACCTGTTAGAGATATTTTGGGAGAAAGTGTTTCCCCCCTTAGGGTAATTGAACCTCCTCCAAAAGACAATGGTGGCAGGTCAGCTGATGGTCCTCAATGTACACAGGTAAGGATTTACCTCTTCAGAGTATGAGATTCTTTGTGTTACTTGTTTGATGTCCTTTTGTGGAGCTGTAGTGGAAATATTTTATTTGTATAGATCTTATTGTCAGATTAAAATATGAGCTAATTTCTGTATGTATGGATGTTATCTCATTAGGCCTATTGTTTTTGTATTAAATTTGTACCCCTCAATGAGAATCAAGAATTTGTGGACCTGTAGTGGAAATATTTTATTTGCATAGATCTTATTGTCAGATTAAAATATGAGCTAATTTCTGTATGTATGGATGTTATCTCATTAGGCCTATTGTTTTTGTCGTAAATTTGTACCCCTCAATGAGAATCAAGAATTTACACCTCAAATGTTTCTGATTACAGAGGACTGCTTCTTCTAGTAGCTTGGCATCCTCTAATGGGAATCCAGCTGAAGTTAGAGTGGAAAGTTCTTTAATTGATTTTGATGTTGCTCCTGATCCTCCCGTAACTGCAACAGTGCCACAAACACAGCAAACTGCTACGGTACTTTCCATTGCACAGCCAACAACAATGCCCAATGACAACTGGGCTAATTTTGATTCTGTGCCGGAGGTAAAAGTATCTCAAGCTCCTTCAAATGCCAATTTACTGGAATCTGTACTTTCAGAATTGTCGGTTCCAGCACCATTTCCTGGTCATGGTAGTGGTGGTCCTTCAACGACCACACCATTGGGGAACATGTCATTGTTGCCACCTAGTAATTCACTAGCTCAACCTGTGGGGCATTTTTCTGTGTCTCCTTTTGGCAGTGGTGGTCCTGCTGCACAAATAAGCAACTCAATAGCATTCCCTCCTAGTGGAGTTCCAGCAGCAGCACCTGGTCCAACATCTAATTCCTTTGTCAATCTTGCTGATGGAGGCCAGTGGAATCACTTGCAGACTCCGCAGCAATTTTTATTCGCTGCTGCTGGTAGTCAGCCTCCTGCTCAACCATTTACTTCGGTAGTTGGTGGAGCCTCAAGCAATCAGGTGTGCTTTGTAGAGTAGATCTCTTACTTTTGTTTATAATTTCTTTTTTACAAAATATTGTGGGTTACTTTATTCTCTCTTGTGGCTTCTCTTCAGCCATGGAATTCATTAGTTACTCTAAATACGGAAGTGAATAGTGTATCAGCCATACACGCCTCTCGAGCTGTTTCAGGACCTGCTGTGGCGGTCACTTCTGGAGTTGTAACACAACCCTCCACTGCGGAAGTTAGACCCACTGGGAAAAAAGAACTGCCAGAGGTGGTTATGTTCTTTTCTTGGGCTCATCGTATTTTAGATCTTGTAAGCATGTTTTCTTATGTATGGCTTTCTGTCTTATCGTACTCTATAATTTGTCTGCAGGATTTATTTACTGCAAACTATTCATCCTTCCCTGCTCCACTGCCTGGCTGGCATAATGTTCCACCTCATGGCTTTGGGTTCAACATGCAATATAACAGTGCCATGGTGGGTTGCAACAACATAATTATGTCAATGACTTGGTTCCATATAGCTTAATTATTTTTTATCACATGGTGTGTACTCATCTGAAAACGTGGTTTATTGTTGCAGCCTGTTCCAACCTTTTCTCTGCCATCAAAATCTTCAAACCCATTTGATTTCAACAATGAACCATCTCCAGTTCAAGCTTCTACGGTAATGCCTATTATTCATTGATGAATTTATATTTTAACCAGAATATTCTTTATGAATATTAAAATAAGTTTGTTGTGATATAGTTTCCTTCAATGATACCGTTGCAAGGGGCTCTACCACATGTGGCAGCTCCAACAGGCTTACTGCATATCTCAAGCCTTGGTACCCCGTCACCAACATGGATGCCTCCCCACTCCTCCCATCCAGTGGCAATGACTTCCCATGCATCATCATATGCAACAGCGGTTCCTAGTAATATATCATCTTGTTTCTTGTGATTTTGTTTTCTTTTATACACCACCTTAATCATATTTGCGATTTCCTTTATATATCTCAGGTTCATACATGGGGCAACACGTACCTTCTAACATGCCACCCAGGTAACTTCTCTTTTTTCATTTAGGTTTCTGTACTGCTTTTTCACAAGGTTAGCCTGATAATGGTAAAAAATAGAATGAGTAGGAAATTGTAGTTGGTCAAAAGTTTTTTTCTTTTTAATGAATACCACCTTACCTGAATGGGTGGTGGGTTTGGTGATGACCCCAACCTGTTTATTAAACAAGAAATAAGTGCAGGAGATGGGGAGACATAATGTCTTAACCTTATTAACATTCCCAAACGGGATACAACCAAATGAATCGAGAAAATCCTGGTATACCATAAGCTGACCTTATAAAACAAGAAGAAATGTTATGTACTTGTTTGTATAAAGTTGTTCCAGGTTCTGGCTTTTCTGCTGCTTTGAAGTACCATAATTTCTTGCAGTTGCTTCCCCCTTCTTTTTTATGTCTCATAGGATTTATGAACTAAATATTTTCCATCTGAAGACGATGCAACTTCAACTTCACCATGGGATTAAGATATTGTATTGGTGTATTGGCAGTTTTTTCTATGGTTATAGCCTACATGTGTCGCACTTAAAAAGTTTTCTTCAACTTTTGCAGGCAGCAAGGAGCAATGGGTCTTGGCATTGAGCAGGCTGCTTTTGGCTCTTTAGTTCAGAATCAGCAGCCTAGTGGATTATATGCATCCCCTGCTGCCCCAAATACTTTCTCTTCTGTTGGAGGAAACCCATTTGGATAGATAGAAACAATGCATTTTCTGACCCATCTTAAGACGAGCATCTTCTTGCTTCGACCATTGGATGTAAAGTTTTGGTTGCTTTATAGTTATAGGTCAAGATAAATGATGCAGCAGCCATCAAGTTTGTGTTGCATCTATGCACGGATTGACATCATTCTCCCCATTGGCTGTGTAAAAAACTGGTGTACTACTGTGAGGAAGAGTGAAGCCACAAAAGTTATGATTGATAGTGAGCATGGAAACTTTCCCAAGGACCTTGTGGCCAGAGGTTTATAGGTTCAAGTATATATTATTCTGGTGGTTGGTCTGAGGTGTTGCTGCTGCCCCATAATTTGTATCATTTTTAGCTTTGATTGTAATTTTTCTTTTCGGCTTGAATGATATTTACCATTTTCTTCATTATTGTGGTGAGACTGTTGGTGATAATATTATAGGCTGCGTTGTAAACCAAATTTGTACGATTAGTACTGTTTATATATATGTTTTGTTTGAATATGATGCTCAATAGTTTGAATATTTTAAAATAATTTTTAAAGCGACATAATTTTAATAAAGGAGTGTTATTTAAGGGAGAATGTTATTTAAGAGAAGTGTTTTAAATTTATTATATATATATATGTGTGTGTGTGTGTGTGTCTCGATGTTTACCGGGCTAGGTTTATAGAGTTGGCAAAGCGTGCAACTAATTAGGTTTAGAAATCACTATTAACAGTTATGTACGAGTTCGGATTGTTTGGTGTTTGCGAACATGATCGAGTTCGTGAACAATGCAAGTTGAACACAAACTTGTTCGCGAATGTTTACGAACACAAACTTGTTCACGAACACCAAACTTGTTCGCGGACATAAACTTAGAACTCTAAAACAAAAAATAGTTAAATAAATACAAAAAAAATGTCATTCTCTAAGAGTAAGTAATTCAATCAAAAATTAGATCAAATATATATAATCATCATTCTTAGAATAGGATATAATCATATAAATATAATATAAATTATATTATATTATTATCATATTATCATTGTTATATAAGTCTTATATCACACTATATAAGACTTATTTATTTAGAATAAGATATAATATATATCATATTATCATATATATATATATATATATATAATATTAAATTAGTAGTAGTGGATTAGTGGTCAATATTATTATTTATTACATAATTAATCTAGAATAAATGAATAATACTCCATCTATTTCATAAAAATAATCTTATTTAAGATAATGAAAATAAGAAATTGTAAAATTTTAAGATTTAAAATAATGTGAATTTAGTTGATTTAGATTAATTCAATATTTGATATACTAGTATTGTTAACTTTGAAAATGTGGAATGTATTAATACCAAATACTTCCTCCATTCTGAAATATAAGTAATAAACTGATCAAGTATGAATTTTTGATAGGAAATATTTTTAATTCAAAAAGGATGTGATAATTAACTTTTGAATACAATAAATTTTGAGAATTACTTTATAAAATTTTTTTAATTTTCATATAATAATTATTTAAAACTAAATAAATTAATTACGATTCTAAGATCAAAGGCTTAAAAGTCAGCGCTATTTAAAAACTTTGTTTTATTTTTTGAAAACATTTTTGCTTATTTTAATTTAAATTAATAACTCATGTAAATTTCAGTACTGTAACATATTGTTTAATTTGATTATTAAACACTACTTTTTAGCCTGAATATGATTACTTAATTGCATAATTAATGAATCAAAGTTAGTCAATCACTCTTTCTCACTGTCTCACATATACACCGTAAGTTTGTAACACTAAAAAAATTCAAAAAATTGATAAAATCTAATTTGCACTTTTAATTACATAATTGATAGTAGATGTACAATAGTAATTGTAATATTATTACTCTATAGTCAAATTATTACGATACATTGATAGTTATAGTCTAATCGTAATTGATGAACTCGAAATGTAAGCTATATTATGCTTTAAATGTCAGATCCATTGCATTTCATTAATAATTATTTATGTGCTTTAGTTGATTTTATAATAATCTTCGATCATGAAAATAAGTCTGGGGTCTGTCTTAGAATCAGCAGTTTCAATAATAAAAAAATTATTACAAATTTAACAATTATTGATAACCTCAATTTTTAGAATTTAATACCAATGTTTATGAGGGTGTTAGAAACTAGTAATCGAACTTAGTTAATTTAAAGTTAAATGTATACTTACTTTATATATGTTATTTTATACAATAATTTGTCTATAATATCCTTAATATTAATTATCATATTTTTATTCAGTTGATTTTCATTAGAGAGCAGCTTCATGTGTGGAAACCTCAATTCACCAATGTTTTGAGGGTGTCTAGTAATTTTATACTCCTTATAAAAGTATTCTAAAGTTAAATGTATACTTACTTTATATAATATATTTTTAAATAATTTGTCCATAATATCCTAAATAATTGTCATATTTTTTATTATTTTATCCTTTATGGAACACCACTAGTCATAAAAAAAATTACCAAGACTTTTATTATTTATCTTTCTTCTGAATATGCGACCGAGGGAGTAGTTACCATTGCCTTGTCTAGTTGTCTTTGAGTTAAAGTAAGGTAATGGCACACTTAAGAGAGCATTCTCAACTTTGAGTGATGTTTGTTTGACAATTCTCTTCCTCAACTTCATATTGCTAAGAATACATACAATGAATCATGTTTCCTGGTAGGGGCATGCATAATCTTATATTAAATAAAATTGTAATCAATGTCTTTTTCCTATTTTTCTTCCCCCTTGGTGTAATAGTTCCTTAATATTTACATGAACTGAGATACATTCGTAGCGTGCAGAGCTGGGGAATTGGCTATCCTTTTCACTTGGAAAAGGGAATAAATAAGGTCAGTACACTAGTATCTAATCGTCTTCAGGCCTGCAAGTCTTACCGTGATAGATGCAATAGGAATAAGAAATTTCAGACTAGTCCCGACGATGCAGCTGCTCGTCTGTGTTTCAATATAACTGGAGCCACCAGCATCCAAACTGCAACAAAGTGAACACAAGTAATACGAGCAAGCAACTTCAAACTAAAAGAAAGGCACTCAAAACTTTTAGCAGTATATTTAGATAGATAGCAGCAGGGAAAGGAATGAAAAAGGGTTGTTTTACATATTTTTTGATTTAAACAATCTAGGACCTTCTTTAATTTTGTCTTTTTAAACAAAGTTAGCAGCAATACTTACTGTAAATGCAGGCTGCCAGCCATTCATTCACTATTCTAACCCAAGTGCTTGTCCAACCAATATCAATTGTCCACCTGCAAAATGGTAAATTCTAAGGCGAGTGCATATAATCTCTTCCGTAATTATAATCGAACAAAAGGATTTGTCAACTTACTTTTGGGTGACGTGATGAGTATTCCAACTAATCAGTAGCATTGCAAAGTACATGGCTCCAGTGGCAAAAACAAAATGGAAGAATCCATAACCATATGGAACCTCATCTTCTTCGTCCTCTGTCTCATCCGTCCTGAACTGCACATTTACTTGTCAGATACATAATTAGGTGGCATGTCTTTTAAGGGTCGAGTGATTTTACCTGAAAGCATTTTGAATCTATTCCTGTTGAAAATGTTGCAATAACCATCGCCAATACTGCCACAATAAAGGTCTGAAAAGACAAGAAAGCAGCAAATAGTTCAGCAATAAGCTCCAAGAACTCCTGCCTTTTTTGCTAACAATATATGAAATATAAAATCTAGTGAAACTCATGATCAAATTATGAACTCGCGTATGTATTTCTATTGAAATTGAGCTCTTTTTTATTTTATTCCGGACAGAGGGATTGTTGGAACTTGTGGCTTTTAACTATGAAATAGGCCAAGTGTGGAGAAGATGCGAAGTGAGCTGGCCGCACCAGACAGAATGTTATGGAAATTCTGGTTCGGTGGAAATTCTGCGCCCAAGTTCAGGTTCTTCTGAGTACTGGCACGGGCGCGCCAAGGACAGCAAGGTGCAGGGCGTGCCGGTGGGCGAACAACATCAATGATTTGGTTTTCGGAGGAATTTATGGGTATTTAGGCTATAAGTTGGAATATGATTAGTAGTTATAAATACTATCTATTGTAAACTCTATGGGAAGAGAATCGAATAACAAAAGGAACGCCTCCCGTGAAATACTCATATTGGGGAACCACCTTAATCTCTGTGTTAATTCTTTATTGTCATGTGTGTGATCTAATTCTAACAGAGATGATAAAATTGTTTAGTGATTTATGAGAAATTCGTAATTACAATGATGGATAGCCAGTCTCCTTTAGTTGCGGCTTCCGTTTTCTTTATACATTGTGCCTCTGGGGGTTCACTGCAAAGCAGCAAACATGTTATTAAGTGCGGAATTCAATCAAAGATTACACTGAACGGACAACACTAGAAGGCTGAGAGGACACAAACACAATTTATCAAATAAAATAAAATAAAGAAGATGATATATTAAACTGAAACCATGCCTTCTAACCGCGGACCAGCACAGGAACACCACATAAAGACCCATAAATCCGGGAGTTAAGAAACGTGCATTCACCTGTTTCAGTCAGGCAATTATAAAGAATGATTGGATTGGAACTATTTTTTGGGACAACTTTCAGGTGAATGTACTAAACAAACAATACTCAAGTTTGGAACTTACTTTCGGATGGAGAGATACACTTGTCATGAGTTGGAGGAGCACTAGAGTCCAGGTGATGAAGAAAATGTTAAGAAGGCAAGATGGCTGCGGAGCATACCAAATGTACATCAATATGATCCCACATATGCAAATTACGTACGCGCTTGTCGCAAGTAACATCACATGAATGTGGCTGCAGTTCAAATATTTCCATATGTTAATACTCTTGCCCATGTAATTACAATGCATAATTGGGACATAGGGACAATTTTGAAGGATATAAACCATTGATCAGCTCAATCATGCTGTCATAATTTTCATTTTTCTGTTTCAATACAATACCAGATTGCATCTGTTTTAATATGAAAACACTTACCATCTGTCAGCATATTTGTCGGACTGAACATAATCATTTAACCATGTAATGAAGCTGATAATGCTTACTAGCTGAATTAGTAGAAAAACCCTGCAAAAAATGCAAAAGATCATAAACGAAAAAAGAGCCGTAAGCAATTTTGTTGACTCGTCTAATATTCCAAAGCTTAAATCTCAAGTTTTACCATAATGATTCTAAATGGATAAGTCAGTATGTGAAGATAGAAACATAGAAGAGGATTAGTTCATACCCAGCACCAAAATGAGCAATATCCCCTGCCAGAGTTTTATTTCATTAGAGATACTTAAAGACCAAAATTAAGAACAGCTAAAATGACATTATATTTGTTAACAGTTAAAAAGGAGAAGAAACCAACCATAAATCTGAATAACATCTGAAGGAACAAAGAAGGGCAGCACCATTAAACAAAACATCATAAGAATCTTAGCAGGCCACCAACCAGAATGCCACAATTCTCTTGATTCATGCAATTTTGAGGTACCAGCAGTAGAAAGAAACATTGTGAAATAGAAAATCTAATTTTTTTTTGTTAAGGCCAATTCCAACTCAACTCAGAATAGTGGGAAAGTTGTAGATTTTGTAGTAGTACTAATTATGAAATGGATACAGTTTATATCCCAAAAAAATAAAAATAAAAAGGATACAAAACATCCCAAGCTCACTCTCAGAACTCCTTCAGTACCCAAACAGTCTGCGCCTCCTTCACATTCTTTTAATCCTGTTTATCACATAAAATTATATAACCACTGGGGAATTAGTTTCCAAAATGAATAATACCAGCTTTATGGAAAAGTTTAACACTTGAACAATTTCGAATGAGGTAAAATCTTACTCTTCAGTTCTGTCAAAGCGCTTCTGCCATAATCACGTATCGCCCAGGCAAGTAAATTTGCAACAAGAAACATCAAGCTATAGACATATCTAGCCATCCAAGGGTTGGAACCGCGGTGGAATTGATTCCACCATGATCCCTCCATGAGCTTGGCATACCGGTCACTAATGCTGTTCGTCGCGCCTTCCATTTAGAACTCTTTCAAGTTTGACAATGGCTCATCAATGAAGCTAGCTGAATAGAGCTAGTGGAATGTTTTTATTCCACTAGCTCCTTGTCATCTGTAAGCAAGAAAATGTTAACTTCTAGTCTGTTGGCATGAATTTAGTGTGTTTAGACTTTTACTTGAGTGGGAAAAGAGTTCATGAAATATCAGTGTGAAAGTTACCAAGGAAATTCAAACACCAAGGCTGGCTAAAGTGTATAATTTTTTAAGAAGGTTACCAGATACTCTCATAATGTCAATTTTCACAATGTAAGATATTTTGTATAGTATTTTTACCCCGCAGTCCTCTATGTTATCAAATTGGTGAAACTAAATTATAAACTCATTTTTTAAAGTTCTCTATAAACATGCACATGGCCGATCATAATGATTTTCTGATACACCAATAATATATAGTACATTCTATAGTAATATGCTATAGGTAGCTAGCTAAGGTAGCTACAACATAAAATGAGAAATTAAAAATCAACTCCACTAGACCAATCCCATAGTATATATACTGGTTAGAAATTGTTTAATTATAATTAATTAGCTGGTGTGCATTAATTAGTCTGAACCTAAAATTTCAAAGAGAGAAACTCCCCTTATATACTAGCCGGCACCAGAACGTGAGAAATAGCTTACTTGCTGAACAGTAAACTGAATGAAACAACAGTAAACACTAAACTGTACAAAAAACTGAATGAAATGGTCGTTGAATGAAACTTAATAGTAAATGAAAAAAGTTGTTTGATAATTAAAATGTTTGGAACATCTGAATAACATATTTTTTTTAAATTTATTTAATATTACTTAATATAATAGTTAATATTGTAAAAATAATAATATTTCATTCAACCAATTCAGCCAAAAAATAAAACTAAACCATTCAAATTAAAATCGCCAAATAATTGGTGATTCAAATGCATTTAAATTATTATTTTTCAAATTAAACACACTTAAATTACCGATTTATCTACCATTTAACGAAAGAACAAACAGCCCCTTAGTACCAATTAATTGTCTGCATTCCTTTGGAATCGTGTAGTATTTATCAACCAGATGTGTCCTATTTATAATTTGTTTCCCATATATATATATATATATATATATATATATATATATAAAAGAGGTTCTCCAAGTTAACGTGTGTGTGTGTGGGACTACTTTATTAACTCAAATTTGACACCATCTGAAATGGAGTAGTTGTCAAAAAACAGTTTAATTTTCAAGGCATATTATTTTGCTTTTTTGACCTTTCTAGAATTAAGAGGTAGACAACTCAAGTATAGCTACCTAGCTAACCAAAAACATGGAGTCCTACTAATTCCTTTCTAATTTTTTTGAGAAATGAGAATGCTACTCTTTTTTTGAACCAACAATTCCAATTTCATTGCAGAAAATGAAAAAAAAAACATGTTTATTCCTTTTGTTCATTAACACAATACATATTATATCGTTATTTATAATTTACACTCCCGCATTTTTTTAAAATTAAGAATACATTTCTTAAGTCCGTTTTTAAGTTAGAAATATAAATTTATTTTTAGACTATAACATAAAGTTACTTGAGGAATATATTTTTTAAAAATAAATTTAATATTATATGTGATCGTTAGTTATCAATGTAACTTGTACGTATAATCTACTCATTCAGGATCATGATGCAGAAACTATATAAAATATAAAAATTTACAGAATATCATCAACTATGAACAGAGTTGCAAAATGCTTTTACAATTAATAAATACATATATAACACATATATATATATATATATATATATATATATATATATATATATATATATATATATATATATATATACAATTATGAGAATGGTTTGAAGGTGAGAAATTAATGTCATATTTCATGTGCTTGAAAAGTATGGTTATTGAAGAATACTGAATTAAATACGACACCAAAAAAAATGAAAGCAAATCGGAGTCAGAACAGATGTATACCTACCTAAAATGGTGAAGCTACTTTTGAGAATGGAGATGTATTTGAATCAATGGAGAAGTAGTTTTTTTTTTCTCGTCCTCAAAATTAAACTATCAGGGAGATCAAGAAGCTTTGCTCTGTTCTGTTCTGCTGCTACTTTCGGCGTTTTATTTATGAGGAGTAAGACAAATAGTAAACAAAAGATGTTACTTTCTTCTCCTTTATATCTTCCCTTTTCCTCCTTTACTAATTCTCTCTCTCTCTATATATAATATAGTATTGAGCATGAGCATGGTTGTTAAATTAATCAGTTTTGGTCAAAATATGGTAGAACTATCAGTAAAATAAGTTAAGTTGATCTAGTGAATTATTTTTAATTATTTTTTTAATAAATAATTTTTAATATTAAAATTAATCACTTTTAACAATATTGTAACTCAACTTTATTATATTTTAGTTTATAAAAAATTAAATTTTTAAAATTTTTAATAAGTACTAACAATATATAATTTTATATATTAATGATGACGTAATTGCGTCAATAATAATTCGAACACTAGTTAAATCAAATCAGTGTTTCATTCACCGATGCGTTTGGGATTAAAAGCAAAGGTGGTGATCGTACCTTACAAGGATTATGTTTATCAAGTGTAGAAGGCTGGCTGGCTGGCCGGCTGACCGGCTGAATTCAATCATCAAATACTACTTTTAAGATTTTATTCATTTTTCTCATGCGTCCAAGCAATCATGTTAACGAACTCCACACCCCATATTTGTTATTTTACGCCTGCCAATTGGCCTCCCACTCACTTTTTGAGAATAAAGTTTATAGACTCTAATATACATGTGTTTGTCTTTCAACCAAAATAGTTTATCTTGTCTTATGGAATCGATGCATGTATTATTAATTATTAGTAACCTAAACTAGTTTCAATGAAAATGCTAAACTTGTTATTTTTATATTTAAATGACTTTATACAATATTTATATTTTAGAGTTAAAAGAATCAATATAGAGTAAATAACTATATAATATAGTTGATAATATTTTAATAACGGATTTGATATAGTGATCTAATCTTATAATTTTATCCAATCGTGTGTCATATACATGGTAAATTCAATTAGACTTGTATTAAAATTGAACAAGTAATTATCACGTTTTGTTCAAAGGAATAAACCTCTTAGTAAGAGGATATATATGATAACAAAGTAAGTTTCCGAATAGTATTGGCAATATCTATGACAAGTGTCCTCTGCTTGTTGCTTAATTGGTTAGGACATAATTTGGTAGCTCACGTTCGAATATGCAAGGACATTATCATCATCATCATCATCTTAACTGGAGTAGTTCCTATTGTAACCCTCCATTAAAAGATTCCCCATTAATTGATTTCAACTTTGCTTGATACTCTGCCGTCATAAAATTAGAGTCAAAACAGTTTTAAATACAAATTTGAACATTCTAATAAATGACAAACAAATTTAGTTTGTTCGGCTTACGTTTTTAATAAGTCTAAACCAAAATTTTGGCCAATTATTACTTAATTTATAATGCTAAACATGTCATCCAGCCCTGCCCTTCCCTTGCATATATAACAACATAACATATATATATATATATATATATATATATATATATATATATATATATATATATATATATATATATATATATACGGGGAATAATTATTTATTACTTAATTTACCAGAGACAACCCTCACGATCCGGTAGTTACATATTAAGAAAATTGTGGGTCCGTTGACGAAAATTCAGGACTGAAGACGGAATAGAAACTGAATTGATGGTGCAAATATTGTACTATCTCTGTCTTGACTAATTGGGTAACTGGGGGTAAAAGAGTCCAGAAGTTTGACTAGCGGACGACATACTCCCATTTTAAATCTCAGCTATCTATTTGTTAAACGGAGAGTTAAGATGTTATATGCCATTTTTTATTCCATAACATATAAATATATGGATCATTCTCCGTATATATATATATATATATTGTTATGTTGTTATATATGCAAGGGAAGGGAAGGGAAGGGAAGGATGGCATGTTTAGCATTATAAATTAAGTAATAATTGTTGCATGGGAATATTTCTGTCTATTAAAGTTGAGGTTTTGGGACAATTCGTCCTAACAATGCTACAGATTTCTACCTACAAATTTGACTTTTTTGAAACACCAACAAATTATTAGGCAGCAGAAAGCGCGGGGCGGGGATTTGGAAAAGTAGAATGGTAGAATTAACAGTAATAATATTATCACACATATTGGCTGTATCTTACCCATGTTTTTAAGTTTTATTCAAATAATTTAATTTTTTTTCTCTTAATTGCACATACATAATATAATAGACCAGTGTAATATATTAAGTGGGCTCATCTCTTTGAACTGTTCGACATAGCACCCTAGTTTCCAGATTGGCTTAAATCTTGGGTTTTACCAAGTCCGGCATAAGAGTATTCTATACAATAAAAACAAGTAGAAAGAAGGAAATTAATTATTGTTGGGTCGTGATATTTCTTATTTTTAGGTCGGATATATTGGACCTATTCACATAAACAATCTATGGGACTTCTATTATTAATCCGTGAAAGTCACCTACCCGATACCATATTATATCCGTTTTAACCTTTAAAAGTAAAGGCTCATTCAGCCTGGATCGACCCATTAGATATTTTAATATATGTTACTTTGACTTGTAATGATGAAAAAAGCATGATTTGTTGACCAAGCTCTCCGCCATGCATTAATGTGGATGGGATCATAGCCCACGGCCAGATGAAAATAGTGGCCAAAAAGCGGTGGATAAACCTCGATCTGATTCGGCAGAGCCCATCAGATCAAAGGGGGTGTCAGGTAGTAGTGGGTGGCACAGTAATCCAAGCAAAGATAGTATAACCTAACAAGGAAGCCATCGTCTAGAGGTACGTTCTCATACATATCATTTTTCATATTCTCTCACATACATACAACTGAGAATTATTATCTCTCTCTGACATTAGACAATACATTCCTCCATTGTTAACCCCAGCGTGACACATACTAATTCTCACGCTTTGAGCTATCCCAAGCGGAACCCGCCGCCAAGCTTGTGTGGTGTTTATCGTGTTCTTTACCGCGCAGGATCATGGCGTCTTACGTGATTGGGGCGTGGCGTAAGATCCTGGCGTTAACATTGGCGCGCCAAGGAGGGCGCTTTTACAGTGTTCTTGAGTTATCAATCACAATATTTTCGGTTGTTATACATCGGAAGTTATAGCACAAATCGGGGGTTCTCGTTCGAGATCCCCTACCGTGGCTCAAGATAGTTGGTCTTTCTTTGGCGACAAAGAGCATGATCATGGCCGAAAGGCAAGTAAAACATCCCTTTAGAACTCGGACCAAAGTGGTCAGTGATGAAGATGGTGGATTGAAGCAGATAGAGCTTTGGAGGTTCTCTTGGAGCGGAAGCGAGGATGTAGCTGTGCGGAGCGAGGATGTAGCTGAGGAACAAAGCATTCAATTATGTCCAGTCTAAAAGACGTGGTACGCCTAAAGATGGACAACCGTGAATTGGAAAATAGTCTATATACTTTAAAGACATGTCTTGAAGCCGTCCTTGGGATCGAAGCAGACCCACCAGCCATTTTCTCGATTGACCGAAGCGGGTATTCTGCCCTATCGGTCTTCGGGATTATGATCGAAGCAGAGTAGATGAAGATCCAACAGCCATTTTCTTGATTGACCGAAGAGGGTACTTCACCCTATTGGTCTTTGGGATTATGGTCGCAACAGACGAATAAACTGATCCAGGGAGCATGCACCTCAGAATACAAATAAGGCATTCTGCCTTGAGTATCCTCACCACAGTGACAGAAAGTTTCACCGAAGTAGATCCAGAAATCACACTCCTGAGAATCCACTGAGGGCACACCGCCCTGTAGACACTTGTCTTCGGAGATGCCCATCTAAGGCTGTCAGTTTCAGATTCAGCACACAAAATGCACCCATATTCCTAAGCATCCGAAGAAGGTACCTCATCCTAGGGGTTCTCGGGACTATGGCGCAAGCGGACGAGGGAGTAATTCAAGAATATATTCACCCGAGAACACAAAAGGCACTCATTTTGAGTGTTCTCGCTAACAGCGAAGGACTCATCACCAAAGCAGATCTATAAGCCGCACTCCTGGAAATCCAAACACTTAGGTAAATATTTCTAAGGTCGGTTGACATTGTGGTCCAAAGTTGATAATAGTTAAAGAGAAGCTGAGGAGTCCGACAAAACCGTTGCAGTTCTTCAGCAGAAGCAGAGTTCGTGGATATTGCATGCAGATGGATATTCTATTTCGGTCATCAAGACAAAGAAGTTATCAAGGAGTCGATCACAATAACAATTCCACCGCCGGTGCATTATCGAAGCTGGCCACTATAGATGCTTGTAACTTAGATGACAGATGGCGTCTTTCCTTCGGATCAGATGCTGGCAAAGAAGATCAAGTACAAGAGTGTCAATTTTGTTCTCATTGATGAGAATCTTTATCGAAGGACCTTTTTCGTCATCATTGCTTAAACATTTGGTTCCATCCAAGGCGTAGTATGTTCTTCGGAAAGTTCACAAAGACATTTGTGGCAATTATTTGGCCCAAGTTGTTGACCTACAAAGCACTTGGCGATATTCTTGAAAGAATCGGGATTCAAAGATGAAAGACTTCTGTGGCTCATCCACATTCACTTTTCATTATTGATCCCGGTCCTATTTGTCCTATGGTCACTATGGTGTAAGGAGGTATGGTAGGACTCACCGCCATTCGATGGCGAAATTTCATTTGTCGTTCTACCCCGAGTGGTAGATTTAAGGATCCTATATTGATTTTACTAGGGTGGTAAATCAATGGTCACTATTTATCCTGGTCCTATTTGTCCTATGGTCACTATGGTGTAAGGAGGTATGGTAGGACTCGCTGGCCATTCGATGGCAGCCCATTTGTCGCTTCTACCCCCGAGTGGTGAGCGAAAGGATCCTATATTGATTTTACCAGGGTGGTAAGTCAATGGTCACAATTGGTCCTTATATCTTGGTCCTTATATCTTGATCCTTATATGATTGTTTCACCCCGAGTGGTAAACAAATGACTGATCTCACACTTCGGAGCCGATGAGTATGTGTTACTTTATTTTTATTTAAGTGTTGAGTTCAGTCCTTTCAGTTCAGTTAAGTTAAATTATGTCCATGAAATTCAATTCACTTCGTCTCATACATTAACTATCATATGTCTTAAACTGATTTACTGTTTAGGTTCATCTTACTGATATTGAATTATTGACAAGAAACTAATCGAAAACATAGTTCACAATTAAGGAAATTGCAGATTCATCAGGAAAACTAAAACATTCATTCGATCTATTCATTCATGAACAAAAATACACCAATATAGAAACAAAGGACAAACTTCCATATATAAAATTTTCAAAAGCGATCCCAAAACATAAAAAGTTTAGACAGATAAATTTTTTACATAAATTAAAATGAAAGCGGAGAAGAACATCTAGCGCCCACCTTCGTCCCTGAGTTGAGCAAAAGCTGGATCCAGTTGAAGCGTGAGATAGTTTCTCTTTGCCTCGCTTCTACTCGGCGATCTTTTAGCCTTCCTATGAATAGACCTTCATGATCTCGACGTTAAGCTCGTCTCAATCCCTATACTCTTCCTCAGATTCGCTTTTTTCAACTCTTGATCGTAAGAGGGCCCTTCCCTCAAGCTCCTTTATTTTAAGACGAAGCTTGTGGCGTTTGTTCTTATGTCTCCATCCTTCATCCTAGGCCTTTGATTGAGCCTCCCCAAGTTGAATAGCCAGGCTTCGGTTGGCCGAAGAAAACTCCTCATTCTTGGCCCTCAGGAGCAGGTTTTCTTCGACCAAGCCGGCGTTCAGATCGGTTAAAGTTTGTTGGCTGGCTTCGGATGCGGCCAACCCATCCCTTGTGTCCTTTAGTTCATCATCAGACGTCTTCAATTCCATCTTAGCTCGATCCAAGTCTCGTTGGAGGCCATCGATGACATGAAGAGCGTCTTCTCGATCGGCCCTTTCTCGAGCCAAGGTCGATCTCAGCATGTTGATCTCCTGTCTCATGAAATCTTCCTCGGCTTCCCCATTTATGTGTCTTGGACGCAAACGTCCAAAGACAGCATTGGCCTGCATATGTCCAAACAGTACTCAAGTCAGTACCCAGATATCCAATTAAGAACAGAAAGACATAAAATAAAGAAATGTTTATTTACCTTGGCTAGATAGCTCATCCCTTCATCGAGCAGATTCCCGTCCGTGTGATCACTGAACCGATGATCATCAGCATTCCTCACGAAGGCCCCGAATAGGTCGAACAGAAAGTTAGCATTGAATCTAGGCCACAGAGTCGGAGATCCCATGGCCTCGGCATGATAACCCTGACCTCGAAGGACCGGTCGTTCGTTGCGAGTGGGTCTCGACCTTCCGGGAAGGAGCTGGTTGCTCAGGAGGAGTAGGTTCAGGTTCAGCGTACACGGTCTCGGGAGATGGAGATTTATTTGGACTGGGTACTTGGACAGGAGCGGCAAATGCAGAGCTTGGATGGCTGTCAGGTGTTCTTTTTCTCTTCCTAGACAGAGTTTGGATAGCATCATCCTGATCACCCTCTTCGGCAATCTGTATTTCTACATGGGGCACGAAAGGAGGAATGATCGAAGATTGGGGCACCCTAAGCTCTTCGGCGGTCAGAGGTGTTATTTTGCTTTTCAATTTTTTGGTTCGAAGGATGCTTCTTCGATCGGGACGATCGAGTAAGCCTCCTCGTCGAGGTATGGATGTGGTGGATGGCTCGACTTACGGGGGGTTTCGGAAGGATTGGAAATGTTGTTGATCTTGGTTTTTCGATTGCCTCCTCTTCGACGAGGAGGAGGGTTTCGTCCGGGGCTGGAACCTCATCATCATCTTACGGTTCGTCAATTCGAACTCATCAGTATGTATCTCCTAATCGGTTCGACTTCGGAGTTGCTTCATCGCCGTGAGTTTCAACAGCTTACGAAGACCTTCCGGACAAAAAATCTTCGAACTCTTTTATCTCTAAAGAGCTCGGTTTGATCAAAGATATTGCATAAACAAAACAACTCTGTGTTAGAATCCACATTATAAAAGCATTTTCAAAAAATTCGTATACATATAAAATAGACCGATACTTACATTTATGGTCATATAACCATGCTTGCTTGAGAGAGTCCGTATTTCCACTCTTCCTTGGGGAAATTGTCAAAAGTTCCATCATTTCTATTTCTCTTTTCTTGAAATGTCTCCTAAGTCGTGAGAGATCTTCTCGTCGATTGGCCCGATTCGGTAGGGAAGAGATTTGGGGCCTTTGACGTAGAACCACTTTTCATGCCACCCCTGTTGCTCAAGGCGTATTCACCAAATGAACGCCTCTCGAACTTCTCTCCCGACTTCGAGAATGCTTACTAATGGCCTTGAACCCCTTCTCCTAGATTGTACTATTTTGTATCTTCGTAAAGAAGAAGTCCGTGGAGGGCTCCATGCCCAATTCATGATGTAAGGCCACGAAGGCCAAGATGTGAATGTATGAGTTCTAAGATTAGTTAGGCGAACCCCACCCCGTAAACCCCAAAGAAGGTTACTATGAAGATATGCAAGGGAAGCGAACCCTCTTCTCCAACAGAGTCAGTCACGAACTAGTAGTCCAACCTTTCCGCCGTTGGTACATCTTTTCACCGGATCTAGGAACCCTAGCTGCATGGGTATCTGGGATGTGATATCGAGACCGAATCCTCTTTAGTTCAGCCTCTATGACTATCGAGGGAGTATTGGCATGCGAGAATCGCTCAGTACTCCTGTTGTGTTCAGAGGGAGTGTCGGGATTTTTTGGGGGAGGGTTCTTATCAGATTTCGACCCTTTTGGGTTTAGTGTCGAGGCTCCTTCGTGAGCAAAATAGCGGGTAGGATTTGGTGGAACGATCATGTGAGTGGGGTTACCAAAGTATATGAGAGCCTTGTGCGTAATCACAGGAAGCCATTGTTGATTAGTTCTGCGAAGAAATGAGAAAGTTCGAGAAAGTCGAGAGATTTCTAAGGCTTTCGAAATTCAAATGGGCGAATAAAAGCACAAAAATTGGTAAAGTTACCTTTTATAATCGCGGTTTACCACGGTGTTGGTAAGGCTCCATTAAATGTTAGCAATGATTTAGAATTTGAATGGGAAGGGTCCGGTTCCGGGTTCATGTATCTATTTGATAGGGCTTTTCTGATTTGGGCCTCCATTCTCTTCTCCTTTCATTTCGTGAACAGCAATTGGGTACACTTCAATTATCTCCTACTATGGACCTTTAGTAAACTATCTTGGGCCATTCATAGTTTTCTACTAAACATTCTGTTTAACAAAAAACTAGGGGGCAATGTTGGGTCGTGATATTTCCTATTTTTAGGTCGGGTACATTGGGCCTATTCACATAAACAATCTATGGGACTTCTATTATTAATCCGTGAAAGTCACTGGGCCCAGTCACCATATTATATCCGTTTTAACCTTTAAGGCCGGGTCGGTCCAGTGGATCGACCCATTAGATATTTTAATAAATGTTACTTTGACTTGTAATGATGAAAAAGCATGACGGACGACGAGGCTCCGCCATGCATTAATGTGGATGGGATCATAATGCACGTGGTAAGAAAAATAGTGGCCAAAAGCGTTGAATAAACTTCGATACGATCGGCAGAGCCCATCGATCGAGGGGTGTCGGTGGTAGTAGGGGTGCACGATAATCCAAACAAAGATAGTATAACCCAGCAAGGAAGCCATAGCCATCGCCTGAGAGTGCGTTCTCTCATACATATCATTTTTCATATTCTCTCACATACATACAACTGAGAATTATTATCTCTCTCTAGATATTAGACAATACATTCCTCCATTGTTAACCCTGTGAACACATACTAATTCTCACGCCTGAGCTATCCCCCAACGGAACCGCCGTCAAGCTTGTGGTGTTTATCGTGTTTACTGTGCAGGATCAGGACGTTTTACGTGATTGGGACGTGGCAGAAGATCCTGGCGTTAATAATTATGTATCAAAAAACGTACAATTTGTAAATAACACACACACACATATATATATATATATATATATATATATATATATATATATATATATATCATTTCAAAATTTATCTATCTTTATTTGTTTGTTTAATAATTCTCATAATGCACTTTCCTTGTTCATAAAACATATACGTTAATCTCAGTTCTAAAATATAAAATTAATTGTCTTTATATATTTATAAAAGTAAGTAATTTTATATTTTGAATTAATGAGAGTAATTAATTGATTGAGAATAAGCCCAAAAGGACAAACTTGTGCATGTAATAATATATAGTAGTAGTAGTAAGTATTAAGCAAGTACCTTTATCAATTTATATATTGTTGGTTAAAATGAAAATGTTAAACATTGCCGTCAGGTCCCCCCCGCAAATAAAAATAAAAATAAAATCCCATCAAATAAACATTGTACTAATCCACGTGGAATGTATTTGTATGTCTGCAAATTGATACTACTTGTAAGTGGGAAAGTAGATTTTAATGATTCAGATTATCTTAAAAAATAATAAGTTGACATATACTAATAATTATTTGGATTCAATTCATACAAACTAAATTATACAGTATAATTTTAATTTTAGTTTTAATTTTTATTTGCAATCATAACTATATTGTACAGCTCAAACCCAAATTAAATCCAGTTTTTACAAGGACTAACTAAAATTAATAGACTTGACCTACTCACTCACACAGCCTGTCACTTTTGAGCCTTTTAAAATACTAAATGATAGTATTTCATTGAAATCCATATAAAAATAAATAATAATAATAATAATAATAGTATATGATGTGGAATATTGCAGCAATAACAACCCATGTGATGTGAGTAGCATAATGCAACTACACCCCACTCACTCAATACATCACTTTTATTTATAAGACTAAGAAAATAAATGACAAGTAGCTTAGCTTAGCTTAGCTTAGCTAGTTGAAGGCTATTTATTCTTCTTCTCTTCTCATTTTCCTTTCTGTTACGAGCTGAGCTTAAACCAATTTAATTTGTAGTATAAGATACTAATCAAATGAGGTGATAATATATTTAGCATTGTACCGCCTGGCCCTGGCCCTGTCCCTGTCCAACACAAATAATGTTCAAGTTTTTGTGTAAATTACTCTACGTTCCTATGCAGAGCAGCATTGTGCCGCCCCGCCCGTCTCTAATAAGATACAAGACCAGTTACTTCAAATGCCATTTTGGTACCATATTTTATTTTAAAACATACAACAAGTTAAATTAAGGACTTTGGTTTTTGTTGGATTGTGAATAAGAATATTAGTTAGGGCAATGGCAAGTACCATCACCCATTCGATATTACTATTATCTTACTCAATATGTCAGTCCTGTGAAAGAAAACATCTTGAGACCATGCACCAGGAATGATCACCATAAAATTAACTTTGGTCGATTAATCAATACAGTGTCGCGTACAGGTCGGAAGGTGATCTCCCTTTGCATGTCGAAATTGACCATGATGTTAACTTTATCGTAACCGAATCCCCATGCACTACACACATATATATCTATATCTATCAATATTATATGTAATTGTGTCACGCTTTACATGTTCCAGTTGTTTAAGCAATCCCATGGTAATGTGCTCCCACTTCCATTCTGAAATTTCAAGTGGTTGCAATGGACCTTTTGGTACTTGATGTTCTGCCTTGACTCGTTGACAAGTTAGACACCTTTAGATAAACAGTGCTATCTCTCTCTTCATATTGCTCCACCAAAATGTATGACGAAGATCACGATACATTTTGGTACTCCCAAGATGAATTGCAAACGGTGTGTTGTGCGCCTCCATCATGATTTTATACTTTAAATCAGGGTCGTTAGGAACACAAATTCTGGAGTTGACTCGAAGTATTCCTTCTTCATCGATTCTTGCTTCCTAAGTAACACCTTCTTGCACTTTCTTCCTCATACGCATGTCGACTCCAGTGTCCGTAATTTGAGCAGCTTTAACTTTATCGATTAAAGTCGGTTCTACTCGTATATTCGCCATCATCACGTGGGTCCCTGGAGTCTTTATCTCTATCTCCATCCTTTGCAAGTCATACAAAATGGGTCTTTGCGTTGACAATATCGCACTCGTACCCGCATATGATCTTCTACTCAATGCGTCAGCTCTCACATATGACACACATAAAATCTCGTCTGCGTGTCAGTATTCTATTGGTCAATTGACCAACTTACCCAAAAATAAACTTCATACTAACCACTTCCATACTATTGATCCGGTTAGCATGAAATTATTTTTTAGTAAGTTGGTCAATTAACAATGTAATATCGAACACATAAAATCTCGCCCTGCGTGTCAAGATTCTATTGGTCATTGACCAACTTACCCAAAAATAAACTTCATACTAACCACTTTCATATACATGGATCCGGTTGGCATGAAGTTATTTTTTAGTAAGTTAGTCGATTAATCGCCAATAAATATTGACACACATAAAATCTCGTCTGCGTGTCAGTATTCTATTGGTCAATTGACCAACTTACCCAAAAATAAACTTCATACTAACCACTTCCATACTATAGATCCGGTTAGCATGAAGTTATTTTTTTGGTAAGTTGGTCAATTGACCAATAGAATATTGACACACATAAAATCTCGTCTGCGTGCCAGTATTCTATTGGTCAATTGACCAACTTACCCAAAAATAAACTTCATACTAACCACTTCTATACTATGGATCCGGTTGGCATGAAGTTATTTTTTAGAAATTGGTCGATTGACAAATAAAATATCGACACATAAAATCTCGTCTGCGTGTCAGTATTCTATTGGTCAATTGACCAACTTACCCAAAAATAAACTTCATACTAACCACTTCCATCATACTACCTTCCAAATTAATATTCTACTTTTGTAGCAATTTTTTTCCCTTTGTTTTGGGGATGGGTTGTCCTATGATTACTTTTTATTTCTCAAGTATTCTCATATTTAATTTCATAAAATGAAATGTCTTCCATATATTTTGAAATTCCAATTATTTATATTTCAACCATTATATATATATATATATATATATATATATATATATATATATATATATTATGGCGCCCCAAAATATCTCGAATCAAATATTCATCTTTTACACTACAGCCAAAGATATTCATCACTTAGTCATGTTCATCTAAACACTGCTCATCTTTTGCACTACGGAAAAAGATATTTATCGAAATCATTCATCTTTGCACTACAGGGCCAAAGATATTCAATAATATCATCATTTAAGATCGAGGATGATCAAAAATATTTTTAAAGAAACGAATCCGGTGAAACAAAATGACAAGGATTAAGGATTAAGGATTAAATACTTTGTTTTATCCATGTTCAAAAATACCTCAAAAATAATCATAGTGGTGTAAAATTCAAGAATGATCAAAATATGGATACAATCAAAGCTAGTATCCACAATATAGATATTTTAGGCGAAAAGGAAAATTTTTATTTTTTCGATGAATAGTGCCGTGATTACGTGAATAATTAGTCGTATATCGTGAATAGTCTTGATATCGTGAATAGTAACTCAAACACCAAAAGTTCCAAATTTGATAAAAACTTTAGATCAATATTTCAACATAATGATATTGAAGAAATAATATCATTACGAAAAAATAATATCCCTTCCACATATACTCATATATCCCACATTCATCGTAAAAATATCATCATTATTATATTATTAAAATATAACAATATATTTAAATGAATTATTTTATCGTAAAAAGATAAAATTTCAATTTTCAACAATTGTCACATTAAAAATTTTCTCCATCTATATCCACATAAAATCAATATTTTCCTCATCATATGAATCAATAATTAATTATTCACAAATAATATTACGTAATCACAATATTGACAACCAGTGCGGTTCAGGAAGAGGGGCTTTCCAATAAGAATTTCTCCTTCTTGGTGCCGCAATTAGGTGACCAAACCTCTCCTTGATGTAACTTTCTAGACATTGCCAATAATGTTATCTAATAATATTATTCAGATAATATGAATTATTGCTTCGATAATGAAAAATACTGTGTAATGACAATTATTGAAACAACAACAATATAAAATATCAACGCAACAATTATTAAATCAATAAAATAAAATCTTTGAGCGATAATTCTCGTAACCATTATTGAGTAGTGTCTTCTTAACGTAAGAATCAATAATTGGTGCAATACCGTGTCTTCTTGTGTTTTAACCACCGAGTATTTTAACAGTATTAACGGTAACAACTACGCCGTTATTTTTAAAAACTTATATTTGTCGTTTTCTTCATCCAATCGCTTTTCAAGTTATGGGGCCCATAAAAGACTCTGCACCGTCGCATTTAATATTCCCAAGCAATGAGAATATTCCACGACCAAACGAATATTCCCAAATAACAATGAATATTTTATAACCACTTGGTTATTTTGAAATATTTACGTATTTTACCCATAACTATCCACATTAATCAAATCAACCCTTACTATTTCAAAATAATAAATAGAAAATTAAATTTCATTAATAATAAGTTGGGGTCTTACAACCTCCCTCCTTATGAAATTTAGTCCTCCCGAAATTGACGTCGTGTACAGTGTGTTTGAAAAGGTGAGGATACCTCGCTTTCATTTCCGCTTCCAATTCCCGTGTCATTTCTCTATAACATGATTCCTCCACAAAACTTTAACTTGTGGTATGACGACTTTCAGGCGTGGGACGTGCTCCTTCCTATCCAAGATCTTGACAAGTACCTCTTCGATCGTTAAGTCTTGACTATCTCGTCGTCCGGTTCTAACTCTATAACGTGGTTCGAGTCTTTCAAATATTTACTGAAGTACGGATATGTGAAACACATTATGAACACGAGACATACTCGGAGGTAACGTGAGTCTATAGGCTACATTTCCTACTTTCGGTCAAGAATTTGAAATGGACCAATAAATCGTGGATTGAGCTTTCCTCTCTTCCCAAATCTTGTAACTCCTTCCATAGATCAACTCATGACAATACATGATCCCCTATACTAAATTCCACGTCCTTTCGATGAAGATCCGCATAACTCTTTTGTTGATCTTGTGCCGCTTTGTATACGTTGTCGAATCATTTGGATATTTTCGGTGAGTCATACGTCTTAACTCGGGTCCCAACAATGTTGCTTCACCCCCCTCATCCCAACATATTGGAGAGCGACACACTTTCGTCCATATAATGCTTCAAATGGAGCCACACCTATACTTGTCGATAATCTTGTTGTTGTAGGAGAATTCCACCAATGGTAAATACTTATCCCAACCGCCCTTGAAGTCTAGGACACGAGTCTTAATAGATCTTCAAGAGTTTGAATAGTTCTCTCCGATTGTCCGTCCATTTGAGGATGGTATGCTTAATCAAATCAGAATCCGTGCCCATAGCTTTTTGCAAGCTAACCCAAAATCTTGAAGTGAATCTTGGGTCACGATCTGAAACTATGGATACTAGCATGCCATGCAACCTCACAATCTCATTTACATATATACTAGCAAGACGTTCAAGGGCATAAGTTTCCTGTATCGGCAAGAAATGAGCAGACTTGGTTAATCTATCAACAATAACCCAAATGACATTGATGCCTTGAGAAACCGTAGGAAGACCCGTAACGAAATCCATGGTAATGTGTTCCCACTTCCATTTCAGAATCTCAAGTGGTTGCAACGGACCCTTAGGTACTAGATGCTCCGCCTTTACACGTTGACAAGTTAAACACATCGAGATAAACTTTGCAATCTCTTTCTTCATATTGTTCCACCAAAATGTATGTCGAAGATCACGATACATTTTAGTACTTCCAAGATGGATTGCAAATGGTGTATTGTGTGCCTCCATCATAATCTTGTACTTCAAATCAGAGTCGTTAGGAACACAAAGTCCGGAGGTGGACTCAAAGTATTCCTTCTTCATCAATTCTCACTTAGGAATAGCACCTTCATACTTTCTTTCTTCTTCGAGACGGATCGGCTCGGGATTTCCTGGCTCGAAAGCAACGTTAACTTTTTCTATTAAAGTTGGCTCTACGCGATATCTTGACATCATCGCACTCATTCCTGCGTATGATCTTCTACTCAACGCTCGCATCCACTACGCTCGCTTTTCCGGGATGGTATTGAATAGTGTGGTCGTAATCTTTCAACAACTCAAGCCAACGTCGTTCTTGCCGCATGTTGAGTTCCTTTTGCGTGAAGAAATATTTGAGGCTTTTATGGTCCGAATATATCTCCACTTTCTCCCCATATAGATAGTGCCTCCGTGTCTTTAAGCAGCAAACGATTGCTTTGCTAACTCTAGATCATGAGTAGGATAATTCCTCTCATACTCTTTAAGTTTTCGCGAGGCATAAAGGCTATGACTTTCCCACGCTGCATGAGAACACATCCTAACCCTTTACTCCGAAGCATCGGCGTAGATAACAAATCCATCCGTACCAGATGGTATTGTTAGAAAGCAGTCTTAAAATGAGTCTCCTCTTGATCTCTTGAAACTCTTCTCGCATTCCTCGCTTCCATACGAATTTTATATCTTTCCGAGTCACCGAGTTAATGGAGTAGAGATTCGAGAAAATCCTTCCACGAATCTCCGATAATAACCACTAAGCCCGTAAAGCTACGTCTTTCTGTCCACCGACTTGGTTGCTCAAACTTTGTATTGCTTCAATCTTGGCGGGTCCACGGATACTCCATGTTTTGACACCACGTGCCCAAGAAATTCTACTTCCTCGAGCGAACTCGCATTTCTTCAATTTGGCATATAGTTTGTTTTCACGAAGCCTTTGGAGTACCAAACTTCAAATGGTGCTCATGATCTTCACGACTTTTGGAATATATGAGGATGTCATCAATAAAGACAACAACGAATCCGATCCAAATATTCCTTGAATACTCGGTTCATCATATCCATGAAAGCCCAGCGGGCATTAGTCAATTCGAAAGACATGACTAAGAATTCATAATGCCGTCATCGAGTTACGAAGATGATCTTTGAATATCCTCGGTTCTAATCTTCAAATTGATGATATCCGAATCGAAAATCGATTTTGAAAAGAATTGTGCTCCTTGGCTCGGTCAAACAAGTCATCAATACGAGGTGAGGATACCTATTCTTGATGGTGACATGGTTCAATTCCCCGATAGTCAATACAAAAAATCGCGATACTACCGCTCTTTCTTCTTTTCTTAATAAAAACCGGAGCACCCCAAGGAGATGTACTGGGGATCGAATGAAACCGATGTCCAACAACTCCTATAGTTGGACCTTTAACTCCCGAATTTCAATAGAGCCATTCGATATGGGGTTTTAGAAATGGGCTTTGTACTGTGTTCAAGATTAATAAAGAATTCAACTTCACGCTCTAGGGGGTAATCGGAAGTTCTTGAAAAATACGTCGGAAAGTCAATAACAACGGAATATTATTCAAATTTGACGTGTCTTTATTTAAATCCATAACATGGGCTAAGAAAGCTTGACATCCGCTTTTTCAATAAACGAATAGCTTTATGATTAGATATGACGTTGATTGATTTTAATGGTTTAGTTGCTTGAATTACATAAACAGTTGGTTAGGAATATGAAAACTAACAACCTTACGAAAAACAATCAATTTTGGCATGATGAGTAATTAACCAATCAATCCTTAAAATCACATCAAAAGCAAGTATCTTTAAAGAGATAAGGTCAACGTGTAAGGTGATGGTGCCAACTTGAATCAAACAAGATTTATAAACAAAGGGATGTGATGAAAGTTTCTCCTAACGGAGTTTCCACAGATAGGTCAAAGTCTAATTTCTCCTGAGTCAAGTTTAAACGTTGAGCACAAGCGGAGAGATAAATGAATGGGTAAAGACCAAGATCGAAGTAAGGTATAAACTTCGCAAGAATTTATAAATACTTACCCGTGATCACCTCGTTTGGGTTCCTCGCATTTTGACCACCACAACAAACGCTCTTCCGTGAACCGCTTGACTTTGACTTTTACTCGGACGATCTTTTGAGTCACCGTCCCCGCTGAACTAGGTTTCGCTACCGTACAATCTTGAGCGATATGTCTTTCATTTCCATAATTATAGCATACCTTGAACTGTTGTGGGTAGTTTGGACTGATATGTCCCTCTTTCTTGCATTTATAGCATATGACCGGTGGTCGTTCTCCTCCCTTAGAACCAGTTGCTGCCAGCACTATCATCTTCACATGGTCGTTGTTAAATCTCCTCTTTTTAAAATCTCCTCCTGACTCGCTTCTTCTATTTTCATGGCCATGATTACCACCAGTGGTTACCATTTTGTCCGTCTTTTTCTTCTCCGTTGGTTATCGTTGTTTTGTTGATTTCTTATCTCCTAGATGATCCTCGATTGGGTCCCTCGGTTGGCCAAGTACTCGTTATCTCGCCTAATAATTGAGCCTGCATTTAACATTTGAATAGAGAGAAAATTTATGGGAAATGAGATATTGTCGTTTGCAGTGTTTCAAACCTCTCGAAACATCCGCGTAATCGTTCCTCATTCTCCACCAAATGAGGTGCAAACACAGATAACTCTGCAAACTTTGCCTCGTCATCGAGACAATCATTCATGTTATTTTATTCTAATCTAATGAACTCCACTTCCTTCATACGATAGCCTAACACTTTCGTGAAAGTATTTGTCATTAAATAGTTTCTGAACGTCTCCCAAGACATCTTTGAAATATACCCGGATGTGTATGCTTCACGAGACTCCCCACCAAGAGATCGCCTCGCCACTAACATAAAGGTGGAGAATGGAACTTTCTCGTTCTTCAGTGCATCCCAAGACATCAAATATCTTGGTAATTTGCTTGACCCATGTTTCCACGCCATGATCGGATCTAGCTTTCCCTTAAATTCAGTGGTCCCAACTCTTTGAACTGCTTGGGTTGTGACAACCCGTGAATTGCTATCATTTCCTCCGTATTTTTTGAACACGAGTCTCCTCGTGCGATTTTGCATGAACTGCAAAAGCTTCTAAACATCCCTCGCTCATTATCTGCTTCGTGGTGTTGTTCACAGGAGGAACATTGCCAGCCTGTTGCACGTTCTCTTCGTTGGTGAGTACAGACGTCTCCACGGTCTCATTTCCACTTTTAATATTCTCGACGACATTCTCAAATCTGCTCGTAAAACAAGGGTTAATTAAGGAAATCAATATATCACATAATATCCCTATATATCTTGACCAACTAACAAATAAGCTTAGGTAGGACACACTGCAAAAGGATTTACTCGCCTCTCCCTCCTAGTTCTATTCCTCGATCTCCGCCAGAGATCATATCCCTAAGCTCGATACCAACCGTGATACCCCCAAAATAGGTATACATCACCCATTCCGAGTTGTCAATACATGGTGCATGAAATAACTACAACTTTATTATTACAACAAGAAAAGCGTGAGTTTGAATACAAATATTATCTTCTGCAGACAATATCTATACTCAAATAAATCCTCATCGCATTTATTGATACATTATTTTATAAAAATGGTGAGGACTACTAAACAACTCTCTCTAGAACCTTCATTCCATACCCCAGGCTAAATACTCGCTATATTCTCGCCTCCCGAGAAGAAAAATGGAACAAAAAAGAAAAGGGTGAGCTCAACTAGCCCAAGAAAGAATATTATGACTAAGATAATATACAACAAATTATCGTTAGTCTTCAACAGGAAAAATCTAATAGAATACAATAGACAACAAGTTTTAAATCAATATTCGCAATGAAATAATAATTCATTAGAAGAGTTAAGTAGAGAATGCAAATTACTATCTTCTATGTATGAATTTAAAAGTTCATCGCTCATCTTTTATCCTTGTAACATCAATAAATATATATACGGAATCAAATATTCATCTTTGCACTACAGAACCAAAGATATTCATCACTTAATCATGTTCATCTAAACACTGCTCATCTTTTGCACTACTAGCCAAAGATATTTATCGAAATCATTCATCTTTGCACTACTGCCAAAGATATTCAATAATATCATCATTTAAGACCGAGGATGATGAAAAATATTTTTAAAGAAACGAATCCGGTGAAACAAAATGACAAGGATTAAGGATTAAGGATTCAGATACTTTGTTTTATCCATGTTCAAAAATACCTCAAAAATAATCATAGTGGTGTAAAATTCAAGAATGATCAAAATATGGATACAATCAAAGCTAGTATCCACAATAGATATTTTAGACGAAAAGGAAAAATTTTCATTTTTCGATGAATAGTGCCGTATTCGTGAATAATTAATCGTAGATACGTGAATAAAGTCCGATACGTGAATAAGAATCTCAGACACCAAAAGTTCCAAATTTGATAAAAATTTTAGATCAATATTTCAAAGATAATGATATTGAAGAAATAATATCATTACGAAAAAATAATATCCCTTACCTCGAAAGATCAAGATTTCAAATTGAAACATCTGACATATAAGGCATGACTTGAACTTGCACCGTATAGAAATACTCAAAATATACTCAAAATACTCACAAGAATACGCCGATAATATAAAGAGAAAACTTTCATTTAAATGTGATTTTAATTCTAACCTAAGCACCCTATTTATAGGAAAATGCTTAGAACACCAAAGTAGAAAATTTATTAAATATTATTATATTTTTCCAAAATCTCATACGCATTACTTCTTCCAACCGATTTCAGCCTCTATCACATGTTACATAAGGGCCACAAAATGAAAAACACGTTTTTGTAATTAAAAATATTTTGAACTTCCAAAAATCAATTATTTCGGAGCTTCGGAGCTTCGGAACTTCAATAATTCACAATAAATAGTCCCTTTTGTCAGAAAATTAGAATCTCGCGAATTTTTATAGAAAATTCCATTATCTACAACTTTGAAGAAGGAAGTTTTTTCAAATTCCAAACAGAAATTGACCGAAATCCACAAACAGGCTATTTTACAGGCTATAATCAAATTTTAGTCAAGAAATGGGGTCCACCGACACATAAAACATGCTTTAAATATTTTTGGTAACAAAAATACTCCTCTTCCACAAATACTCATATATCCCACATTCATCGTAAAAATATCATCATTATTATATTATTAAAATATAACAATATTTAAATGAATTATTTTATCAGAAAAAGATAAAATTTCAATTTTCAACAATTGTCACATTAAAAATTTTCTCCATCTATATCCACATAAAATCAATATTTTCCTCATCATATGAATCAATAATTAATTATTCACAAATAATATTACGTAATCACAATATTGACAACTGCGCGGCTCCAGAAAGCGGGGGCTTTCGAATAAGAATTTCTCCTTCTTGGCGCAAGCAATTAGGTGACCAAACCTCTCCTTAGAGCCAGAACTTTTTAGACATTGCCAATAATGTTATCTAATAATATTATTCGATAATATGAATTATTGCTTCGATAATGAAAATACTTGTGTATGACAATTATCAAACAACAAAGAATATAAAATATCAACGCAAAGAATTATTAAATCAATAAAATAAAATAATCGAATGAGAGAATTATCAGTAACCATTATTGAGTAAAGTGTCTTCTTACGTAAGAATCAATAATTGGTGCAATACCGTATCTTCTTGTGTTTTAACCACCGAGTATTTTAACAAAGATTAATCTGATAAATAAGACGCTGTTATTTTAAAAAACTTATATTTGTCGCTTTTTCATCCAATCGCTTTCCAAGTTATGGGGCTCATAAAAGATCGCAGACCGTCGCATTTAATATTCCACGACCAAACGAATATTCTCCGATGAACAATGAATATTTTATAACCACTCACTTATTTTAAAATATTTACGTATTTTACCCATAACTATCCACATTAATCAAATCAACCTTTACTATTTGAAAATAATAAATAGAAAAAATTAAATTTCGTTAATAATAAGTTGGGGTCTTACATATATATTGAAACAAATTTAAATTAATATAAAGTCATTTAAATTCAGCAAATACGATTTGAGCATTGTGAACTATGTAAAAAAGATACTATTATTATTTTAAATTTTTTGCAACTTGACGAGGTTATAAATGAGAAGAAAAAGGTAGCGAGTTATAACAGTATAACAATTTTTATTTTTATTTTTATTTTTTTATATAAAAGTAGAATTGTAAAGATTGGAAAGGTAGACAAATAGTTTGGAATTATTTTAAGGATTGATTGATTCATCGATTGATATGAGGTGCTTTTCATTTCCCAAACAACTTGTCACGAGGTTTTGGCAAGAAAATGGCATTTATATAATAAACAAATTAAAACAAGATAGTAGTAGTAGTAGTAGTAGTAGTAGGATATATAAAATCGTAATATATATCATTTTTCGTAGTAAAAACATTGATTGATGGTTGTGTTACCTCCTTTCTATTGAGATTGACTCATATTTATGCAGGTTTGATAAATGACCATTACGACAGAATAATTTGTAAATGTCCATTAAGTCAAGCGCAAAACGCAATTAGACTTGAGAATTTATTAGTAGATCGGTCTTGAATTTTATTAATATATTAAATCTCATGACTAATGAACTCATATTATAGAAATTATAATTTTTAATTAATACAAAAATATTGTTTGGTGTGTAAATTATAGTGCGAGGACAAATTAATAAATTATGTGTTACTATTTCAAAAGTATAATACTTGTGTGATTACTATAATAGTATTAGTATTTTTTTTCTTTCTTAAATTCTAACACTCAATCCTTCCTCCGTGCATCTTGGGAATAATTGAGATTCAGGGAGGATGACGGCTACAAAATAGAAAATGATGTTTTGGAATTAGAAAGAAAGGAAGGAAGAGGTATTACTACACATAATAATATTCCAACACAAAGCTAATCAATACACAAGTAAAGGAGACCGACCTGCTAAAAACTAAAGCTAATCGACTCCAAAACAGAAATTGCCATCCTAACCAATCGAAGCTAGCTTAGCTTAAGCTTACTGGGCATGATCAACAATACAGTATGAAAAAGGGATACACAAGTAAAATGTTCATGATTATTATTATTATACTACTACTAGTATAAATTTCAAACCAAAAAAAAATTAAATTAAATTTCAAACCAGAAGCAGCTACTGCCTTTTTCTATACATACACTTTCCCTGCAACCTACTCTTTTCATCCATCTCTGCCAATTTATTTCACAACTCAAATTTATCATTACAATTTCCAACAACTCCATATTGGAGACACTTTCTCCTCTTACCTCCACTGTCTCTTTTGTTTCTCTGTTTATTCTTCTTGTTCAAAAGAATTCAAATGGGATATCTCTCGTTTCATGTTCATGTAATTGTTCATGTTCATCTCATCCCGGCGATGAGAATTTCCAAACGGGAAGAAAAGATGTCCAACTGACAACTCAAAGATGAAGAAGCAATGACAAATAATAATAATAATAATAATAATAATAATAATAATAATGTACTAATTAATTTGTAGGTTTTCGTTGTTTGTTTGTGTTTGTGTTGTGTTTGGGTTTGGGGGAAGGAAAGGTCAGAGGAAAATTCTCTAAAAGAATCAATACAAAGGAGGTGGTGGTGGAGAAGCATATGAAACCCCAAAGATTGGAGGCAATGGACCTTCATAAACCGGTGGTGGCGGTGGTGGTGAATGGTAGTCAATTGCTGGAGGTGGCGGTGGTGGCGGTGGAGGGGGAGAGTAATAATGAACTGGTGGAAATGGGTATATTGGGGGTGGCGGGGGAGGGGATTTGTGAACAGGTGGGGGAGGGGATGATGGTGATTGAGGTGGATGGTAAGGAACTGGTGAAGGTGGCGGCGGTGGTGGTGAGTACTCAACACACGGAGGTGGAGGCGGTGGTGGTTCTATACAAGGAGGTGGTGATGGTGGAGAATATTGGGTTGGAGGAGGTGGAGAATGGACAGGAGGTGGTGGTGATGAGTAGAAATAAACTGGCGGTGGAGGTGGTGAATTAGGTGGTTTAGGTGGCGAGTGTGGTGGAGGCGGTGGTGGTGAATTATAATAGTAGGGAATAGGTGGAGGGGGTGAGAATAGGGGTGGTGGTGGAGAATTTGGAGGCGGAGGTGGTGGTGAGCGGACACAAGGTGGGTAAGATGACTGTGGAGGTGGAGGTAAAATCACTGGCGGGGGAGGCGACGGTGGTGGAGGAGATGGTGGGGAAGGAGGTGGTGGAGGTGAAGGTGGGGGCGGAGGTGGTGAATAAACTGGTGGTGGGGGTGAAGGCGGAGGTGGAGGAGGCGAGTAAACTGGTGGTAGAGGTGAAGGGGGCGGAGGCGGTGGTGAGTACACTGGTGGTGGAGGTGAAGGAGGGGGAGGGGGAGGGGGAGGTGGCAAGTAAACTGGTGGTGGAGGTGGTGGAGGCGGCGGTGGAGGTGGTAAGGAAACTGGTGGAAGTGAAGGCGGCGGAGGAGGAGGTGAATTAACCGGTGGTGGATAAGATATAACTGGAGGCGGCGGAGAAGGAATTACAACCGGTGGGGAAGGCACTGGCAATGGCGGAGAAGGTGGTGGTAGAGTCGGTAATGTGGGCACAAACGGCGCACAGTTGAAAGAACTACAATCCACTTTTTTACTTGAAAATCCCTTACACTGACCAGCTGACCTTTGAGCAGGCCTACCGGGCAAACAATTCCTTCTATCACTAAAATCGGGTAACGCCAAACACGCCGGCGGTTCTCCAGTAAAAAAGTTATACGAGTAAGTAAAATTCTGCAATCTCGGTAAGCTACAAATACTCGCCGGAATACTTCCCGACAACAAATTATGTGCCACATTTAGCTGCTCCAAACTCACCATTCCTCCAATACTATCCGGCAACGGTCCCAGTAATTCATTAAAGCTTGCATCAAACACCGTCAACTCCTTCAAAAGCCCGATCTCCGGTGGAAAACACGACCTTAACCCATTGTCCATCATGATTACCTCATTCAGTGTATCGGACATGTTCCCAATACTGGCCGGAAGACAGCCGTGGAAATTGTTACCGGCTAAGACAACAACCGATACAGGTGAATTACCGAAATTTTCCGGGATTTGGAACCTGAACCGATTATGGTTTATAAAAATTGCATCCAAATCTTTGTCAAATAACTCTTTGGGAACCTTTCCTTCAAACTCATTAAATCGGAGATCTAAGAATTTTAGTTTGGGTAATCCAAGTACAACATAAGGGAATTTACCGGCAAACCTGTTGTTACTGACGTCGAGTTCATACAAAATTCTCAAGTTGTTGAACTTCCTGGGAATGGTACCGCAAAACCGATTGGAATTGATGTGGAACAATGCGAGATCCGTCAAAAGCCCCAGTTCCTCCGGGAGATATCCTGCAATATCTCCATGGTTAAGGTCAATACCCGCGACAGTACGGTCGGATGAATTGTCCGGCGCCGGTGCACAGAAGACTCCAGTATACTTACAGACATCAGATCCAACCCAATTCCCGGTGAGATTGAGGGGATCCGATAGGATAGCTTGCTTCCATGCTTGTAAAGCAATGTAGGCGTTTTTTAGCCTCGGGTTTTCAAAGACAAGGGTCGGGTCCACCGTCACGTTCTCGCCCCGATCGCCATACTTGTCCCTGTAGTAAAGAAGTTGGCGGTGCTTGATGTAAAGGGTCTCGGCGTCGGTGAGGGGGCCATTGGTAATGCTTTCAGCTTGGGAAAAGAAGCAGCTAATTAACAAAGTGAAGATGAGGAGAGAAAATGACAAGAAATAGTGTGTAAAATTACTCTTCTTCCTCATCTCACACTACCAGACATCTGATGCTCTACAACAATAAGGTTTGTATAAAAATTGGAGAGAAATGCAGTAGGATGAAAAGAGATGGGAGAAAAGGGGGAAGGGTTTTTTGAGATTTGAGCGGTGGTGATGGAGTTTTGAGGAGAGAGAAATGGGGGGTTTTCTAGGGATTTTGGGAGAGCGTGTGGACGAGAGGGGGAGAGAATTAAACCATTTGAAAGACAGCTAAATCACAGCTCAAAGCCCACCAGAGATTTAGAGAGAGAAAGGGAAAGGATGACTTTATTTACCCTTTGTTTTTGAATCCGCCAAGCTAAAGTTTGGAATAAAATTGGTTACAAATTACTAGTAAATGATTAGAAAATGATAGTATAAATATTTATTTAATTGAATTAAATTGTGATAAATTAAAATAAATAAAATGAGATATTTTTTTAATAATATTTATTTATTATATTAAAAATACATTACTAAAATTTTTGGCAAGGTATAAGATGAATTTAACGTTTTTACCCGCGGTATATATAACAGGAAATCTAAGGGATAGATAGTCTAGTTATAAATCTCTTTCTTTACAACTTGGACTCTATCCTTAGCAAAATCTATATATTAAAGAGATCCGGTCAGTATAAAATTTATTTTTTAATAAATTGGTCAATTGACCAATAGAATATTAACATATATAGAGTTTTATCTGTGTGTCAACACTCTATTAATCAATTAACCAACTTATCTAAAAATGAACTTCATATTAACCACTCACAGATTGATTGTTTTTTTCATCTTAAATCATTACTACCATTAAATTCCTTTGTTAAAAGAATGTCTAAATGATATTTTTTTTGTCACACGTATTAAAAAGCGAATAATTTTTTTTTCAATATTATTCATAAATGGATTCGGCAAGTGTTTTTCTTTCTTAAATTAGGGGACTTTACTTTTGAGGATAATTTTGTCATTTTAATATATTTAGTATAAATTTATCCAACTTTTAATAAATAAATTATTATATTTGAGGGCATTTTTTAGAATCGGATTATAAGATGTGGTATAACAATTAGTATCATTTGTTTGTATAAATAGTGATAATAATAGCTAAATGATGCCGGCGTAACTGGTCTGACCGGTTATAAGTAAATACTCCCTCCGTCCTTAATTATTTGACGTTTTATAAGTGGGCATAAGAATTAAAAAAATGATTAGAAAATATTAAATATAGTACTCAATTGTCTATAATACCCTTAAATCTTTTATTGGGATAAGGAGAGTTTTGTTAGGATAAGGAGAGAGAAGAGTTTAATGAGGGGTAATTTTGAAAAAATTATCATTAATTCTTCTAGATTTGAACAAACATCAAATAATTAGGGTCAAATGAAAAATTCTAAAACGTCAAATAATTTTAAAAAAATTATCATTAATTCTTCTAGATTGGTACGCGGAGGTTGGTTCGTTTTGTTTGTATGATTTGTTGTAGGTCGAAGGAGGAGAACCGAGAGCAAATCTTTTGTCCTTATTTTTTTTGTCCCCTTGTGTCTCTCCACTTAAATTTTGATATCTGACCTTTTATTTAATTTTAAAGTTAATTGATGTTAAGTAAGAGTTTATATGTCAAAATTTAAGTAGAGAAACACAAGAGAGACAGAAAAAATGAGAACATAAGATCTGTTCTCGTCGAAGGAGAGCGTGCATTATATATATTTAATATTTTTATATTATTACGTGAATGTGAAATTTTACTTTATTCTCTTTTTTTCTGGTTCAAATTATGATTATATTTTGTCAGTCAAAATTTGAAAAACTAAGGACAGATAAATTTCTAGAATCCAGTCCACAAACAAAAACGGCCATTTACTTGTGGACATTTAAGTTGAAATATAAAGACTAGTTAATGGATTAAGACAGGGGCTAACGCCCGGCACGAAACCACATTTAAGTTTGGGTATATGCTATGCTATGCTATGGGATTGGGAGATCGATACATCATGATCATGATGGATGATGATGGTGATTTGTATGTTAATATTATTTGTGGGCCCACGCGCGTTAAGTCTACCACGGCTGGATCGTCGGCGCTGAGTGAGCCTCCGGCCTCCCTTCATAAACATAACCTATTTGGTGCACCGCGTCCTCGTTACGCGTTTAATATCTTGCACCGCTATTTTCTACCACGTCATTTACTACATTCATTCCGTAATAATATTCGTTATAACTGCATACACATAAATTGTTTTTCCATTTTATAATAATATTCATTTTAATTTTATACACATAAATTCAAAAAATTATTTAATATTATCGTTTCATAATTAAAATTTGTGTAAAATTTTATAAAAAACTACTAATACTTCTTGAGATAATGAGAGAAGTTATGAGTGATATAAGAAAGTAAATAATTTATTTTTCTAGAACGTTGTAAACGACAAATAAATTAGAATATTTTTTTTTAAACATCACTTATTTAGGAACGGAGAGAGTAATTGTCTATTTTCTTTTTCAAATTATTTGACAATTTTCTTTTATTAGTTTCACAAAATTCTTTCACGAATACTCTCATTATTCCATTATAACAGTGTTTTAGTTTCATGCAAATGAATTAAATAAGTCATTTGTGTGAAATTTCATCACTATTTCTTTATGAGAAGTTTTTTTTTTTTAATATTAAAATTAAAAACAATTATAACAAGAGAAATTTTTTTAAGACAATGACAGAATTAAAAGATAATATAGAAAAGTAAATAATATATTGTCTTAGTAAATTGTAAATGACAAAAAGATTCAAAGTAAATTTTTGTTCTGTTAAAAAGTCTATTATTATGGAGTGGAGGTAGTATTGAATAATAAGTAGAGTTACCAACATCAGTTGACTGAGTGAAAGAAATTAGGTATCCCTTAAGGATCTAGTTAGCATGAAGTGAATTTTATGATAAGTTCACTTTATGCCTAATACAATGTTGATACACACGCGAGAATGTGATCTCTTCGTTTGCGTGTCAGCACTGTATTGGACATAAATTGAATTTACTACGAAGTTCACTCCATACTAATCACTCCCATCCCTTAAGCATGTTATCGAGTTCAAATCGTGGGAATGGAGAAAACGATATTCAGGAGTGTCTCTTGTGAGTTTGACCATAACTCGATTTCGAATTATTTGGTGTCTAATATAAGTGTGTTTTAAAATGTTAAATGTTATTATAATAAAAAAAAGTTATAAATATATATTTATTTAGAGAATATTATTTTTTGACGAGAATCCCTTATATTACACCTTTCACAATTTTACTCAATTTCTCCTTATAGACCTGAAGTAACAAAATATTCCATTTATCAACACATCATATTTGTCATACATAATAATGTTGTTGCTACTAAAATTTGTATCGCTCTATATCTTAGGATCGAATACCCCCAACAATAATTTTTTAAGGATCCTAATTATTGTATATAACGAATTAATCATTTGTAGTATGTTTGATGATTCATTTTATATGTGATTATTAAACATTAAAACAAATAATAATACAAGTATATGTAGTATTGCATAATTCGGATTATGATCTCCTATATTAATTACACTATCTTCTAATGCATCTCAATATACTTTCAGGGACACATCATCATTATTAATTAGAGCGTTATTGTCTTTATACTGATTAGACCTGACAATATAAATAATTAACTGTTGGGTCAAATTATATTAACTGAAATCAAATAAGTCGGTTAACCATATTTATTTATTCAGGTTAATTAAAGTTTGAACCCATATTTTTAAAACAAATATAGTTAATTAACTAATTAATCATTTTTCAACTCATATTCTATTCAATTGCACTCCTCTCTCTCTCTCAATAACCGCACCAAACACAATTATTTTTTTTTGGGTGGGTGGGTGTAGAGGGTGGGAGGTGTATACACATAATCGTTTAATATTAATTTATTTTGAGAGAGAATGGTGGGGTGGGGTGGGGTGGGGTGGGGTGGGGTGGGGTGGGGTGGGGTGGGGTGGGATGACGCTCCCAAAATAGGTATACATCACCTATTCTGAGTCGTCAAATACATGGTACAAAATTCAAATACAACTTAATTATACAACAATCGTGTAAAATACGACAAAATATATGTTGTATGTTTTAATACAAATATTATCATCTAGACAATATTCACACCCAATTTAGTCCTCGTTACATTTATTGTCACACTATTTTACAGAATAGTGAGGACTACTAATACACCAACTCGGACCATCACTCCGTTCCCCGACTAGTCCCGGCTATGTTCTCATTTTCTGAAGAGAACAGTGAAAGAAAGGGTGAGCTCAACTAGCCCAGTAAGAAATATTATGACTAAGATAATGCAAAATAAGTTATCATTAGCCTTCAATAATGTTAAACTGATAAAATATAATAGACATCAAGTTTAACTGCAGCGGAATAAGCAATCCATTAAAAGAGTAAAGTAGAGAATAAAGTCTACTATCTTTTATGATTTAAAAAGTTTTTCTTCACTGTTATCGCTAAGACTCAGCTTAATAAATAATCCACATCATCCATGTACTACGACCAAGGATATTCATTAGGGTCACGACCACAAATTATCCATGCACTACGGGCCAAAGAAATTCGTGTATTCATCAATGGTCATGATCATGCCAACAATTGTCCATCAATGCACTACGGGCCAATGAGAACTTTTACCACATCATTTGTAACATTACGGTCATGATTACACTGAATAATCCCTGGTGTGACACCCCCAAAATAGGTATACATCACCCATTCTGAGTCGTCAAAATACATGGTACAGAAACAACTACAACTTCATTAATACAACATATAAACTATGAGTTTAAATATAAATATTGTCATCTGGACAATATTCATACCCAACTAAGTCCTCATTACAATTATTGGTACATTATTTTATAAATATGGTGAGGACTATTAAAACAACTTCTAGAATCGTCATTCCATACCCCGACTAGTACTCGCTACATTCTCGCCTCCTGAGAAGAAAAAATGGAACAAAAAGGAAAAGGGTGAGCTCAACTAGTCCAGTAAATAATATTATGACTAAGATAATATAGAACACATTATCGTTAGTCTTCAACAGGAAAAAATCTGATAGAATATAATAGACAACAATTTCAGATCAATATTCGCAGCAGAAATAATAATTCATAGAAGAGTTACGTAGAGAATGAAATCTACTATAATCTATGAATTTAACCGTCCATCATCAATATTTTATCCCTGTAACATCAATCAATATTCATCTTGAATCAAATATTCCTCTTTCGCACTACATGTGCCAAAGATATTCATCACCTACTATGTTCATCTCAACACTGTACATCTTTGCACTACTGTGCCAAAGATATTCATAATAAATTCAACCATCTTTTGCACTACAGCCAAAGATATTCAAGAATACCATCATTTAGGACCGAGGATGATGAAAATATTTTAAAGAAAACGAATCCAAATGAAACAAAATAACAAGTATTAAGGATTCAGACTTTTAATACCCAAGTTCAAAAATACTTCATAAATAACCATAGTGAAGTAAAATTCAAAATGATCAAAACATGGATACAATCAAAGCTAGTATCCATAATCGATATTTTGACAAAAAAAAAAAATTTAATTTTTCTCGAATAAAGGCCAGTATTCGTGAATAATCTTTATCAGATACGTGAATAAGAACCTCGACATTAAAAGACAAGAATTTCACAAGAAAAATCTTACCAATAATCCCAAGATAATGATATTAGAAGAAATAATATCATTTAAAAAAATAATATCCCTTACCTCTGGAAAGCACAAGATTGATTTGGAATCGGATATAGTCTTTGAAGGAAACTTGCATCAGATAAAGAACACTCAAAGTATCAAAATACTCACAAGAATACGCCGACAATATAGAGAGAGAAAGAGAGAAAAGATTTCAGTTTCTAGTGTAATTTTCAATTCTAACCTAAGCACCCTATTTATAGGAAAATGCTTAGAACACCAAAGTAAAAAATTTAATAAAATAAAAATATTTCTTAAAAATATTCAAGCCCCCCTTAGAAATTTAATTTCAGATCATTCATAACACATGTGAGCCCACTCAATTGCAACAAAAAACATTTTTCTTAAAAAAAACATTTTAAACTCCAAAAATCAATTATTCCAGAACTTCAGAACTTCAATAATTCACAATAAATAGCCCTTTTATCAGAAAAATTCAAACCACATGTCTTTTCCATAGGAAATTCCATTCTCTACAACTTTGTAAGTTTAAGTTTTTCTAAATTCCAAACAGAAATTGACCGAAATTCACAAACGGTCAATTTTACAAGCTATAATCAAATTTCGGTCAATAAGTGGGGTCCACCGACACACAAAATATGTGTTAATCATTTAATGCCATAAAAATACTATTCCTCCTCATATACTCATATATCCCACATTCATTGTACAAATATCACCATTATTATATTATTAAATTAATATAATATATTTAAATGAATTATTTTATCAGAAAAAGATAAAATATTAATTTTCAACAATTGTCACATTAAAAATTTTCTCTATCTATATTCACATAAAATCAATATTTTCCTCATCATATAAATCAATAATTAATCATTCACAAATAATATAACAGAATCACAATACTGACAACCAGGCAGTTCTCAGAAAAGAGGGGGCTTTTCAATAAGGATTTCTCCTTATTGACGCGCAATTAGATGACCAAATCTCTCCTTAGACAGAACTTTCTAGACATTGCCAATAATGTTATCTAATAATATTATTCAAATAATATGAATTATTGATCCGATAATGAAAATAATCGCAGAAGTGACAATTATCAAAACAACAACAATATAAAATATCAACGTAGCAATTATTGAATCAATAAAATATAATATTGAATAAGAATTACCGTAACAATTATTAGTAGTGCATTCTTACGTAAGAATCAATAATTGGTACAATACCGGTGTCTTCTTTATTTTTAATCACCGGGTATTCTAACAAGATAATCTGAATAACTACGCTTGCATTTATAAACAACTTATTCTTGCTGCTTTCTTCATCCAATCGCTTTCTATTATGGGGCCCACACAAGGTCGCACTCAATGCATTTAATATTCCTCGACAATAAGAATATTCCACGACCAAACGAATATTCCCCGACAACAATGAATATTTTATAACCACTTAATTATTTAAAATGTGACGCCCCCAAAATAGGTATACATCACCTATGAGTCGCCAAATACATGGTAAAAAATACAAATGACTTTTAAAAAAAATATAAACATGAGGATGATGACAATGATATAAGAATTCAATAAAAACAAGTTCAAGAATTAAGTTATTCGAACTAATAACGTCCAAATTGTCAATACGATACTTTTTGTAAAGTAAAATTCAAGAATGCTCGTAAGAATATTTCCATGAAAAGATCTTCGATGAAACGCAAATATCAAAGATATTCCACTAATTTCATGGAGTATAGAAGTCAAAACTTTAACCAATTGAGTATAATAAAGAATGGAATAACAAAAGAAATCACCACGCACGCGATTGCTTGATGTATACGTTATTCTAATGTAATAATAAATAACGGAACCAGTGTCGCATAATACGCACTTGCAACGTGATATTCCAATGTAATAATAAAGATTTTAACCAGTCCGGTAAAACACATGCATGTGATATTCCAATGTAATAATAATGACTTTTAATAATAGAAGAATGTCACCAAGTATAGGTATTCAGTGATACAAAGTTATTCCAATGTAATAATAAGAAATGGAATAACAACATTTCTTCATGAATAAGAAAGAATAACACCCCTTACATGTACAATAAATAATATCCCTTACCGTAAAAGAAACTGGATATAAGAGTAGGGAAGTAGCAGAATATTTTTCTATAGTTTCTCTATAATATTTCTCTCTGGAGTTTCAGTGAATTTGTAAGAAATAATGAAGGAATGAGCTTCTATTTATAGGAGAATGGAAGTGTACTGTGCAAGAAAAAATAATTGCAGATTTATTTCTTCAACCAAATACAATAAAGTCAATCAACTAACCAATAAAATCACAACAAAAATTAAAATATAATACATATATATAAACACATGTTTTCAACTTATATATATCAATATTATATATACACCACTTAATTTTTCTCTCCCATAACCAACATCAATTCCCCACCCACCCAATAATCAAATTCACTACACTCTTACACATCACTATCACACTACTACTTTTCCACCATTTTTCACTCACACACACATCACACACCTATCGCTTTCACATATCATTTTCTTCCACTATATACTCAAAACACACATATACTTCCATACGTATACTCTTCCATTTCCAAAATCATTTTCCAACACATATGGGCCTCATGCGGGTCTGCCTTTAAATAATTTTCACCGATTATTTTGAAAATGGGTAAATAGGAATCCATAAAATAAGCAAAACTTCATAAAAATTACCTTAATAATTTTTAACAACATTTATCATCTTTATTACAATTCACAATATTAATCGACCAGGTATTTCCCAGGAAAGAGGGGGCTTTCCAATAAGGATTTCTCCCTATTGGCGCGCAATTAGGTGACCAAATCTCTCCTTGGCAGAACTTCTAGACATCGTTAATATTGCAATTTATAATATTAATAACTCTGTCATTTCAATTATTGATTTAATAATATATAAAATATCGACAATACTTGAATCAAATAACATGAGATACTATGCAACAATTACTATAGCAATAATTGAACAAAACTGAGTGACTTCTCACGTAAACATTAATAATTAATACAAAGTATGCTACTACGCAACCATCGCCAGACATCGTACTTTTTTACTACCGAGTAGTTCAAAAGTATCAACGATAAAACTTCCGCTGTTATTTTAATAGAAATATTTTTGTCGTTTTCTTAATCCGACAATAATAATTCCGTTGTGGGGTCCACTAATGATTGTATGCAAAGTCGCATTTGGATATTTCCCCGACAAAAGAATATTCCCCGACCAATCGAATATAATATGATAACTTGCATACTTTGCAAAATTTATAAATACTACCCACAACTATAATATTATATCAAATCTACTCCATAATATTTAAAAAAATATTTTGAGAAATTTAAATCTTTATTCATAAAATCTGGGGTCTCACATAAAATATTTGTGCATTTTACCCATAACTAACCACATTAATCAAATCAACCCTTACTATTTTAAAATAATAAATATAGAAAATTTCAATTTTATTAATAATAAGTTGGGGTCTTACAACCTCCCCTCCTTATGAAATTTCGTCCTCGAAATTGACGTACGTACCTGGTGTTTCAAAAAGGTGAGGATACCTCGCTTTCATTTCCGTTTCCAACTCCCAGGTCATTTCCTCTATATCATGGTTCATCCACAAAACTTTAATTTGTGGTATGACCTTTGTGCGTAGGACATGCTCCTTCCTATCCAAGATCTTAACAGGTACCTCTTCGTACGTTAAGTCTTCGGCTATCTCATCCGGTTCTAACTCAATAACGTGGTTCGGGTATTTCACATATTCACGAAGCAACGATATGTGAAACACATTATGAACATGAGACATACTTGGAGGTAACGCGAGTCTATAGGCTACATTTCCTACTCGGTCAAGAATCTGAAATAGACCAATAAATCGTGGATTGAGCTTTTCTATCTTCCCGAATCTTGTAACTCCCTTCCATGGAGCTACACGCAATAATACATGATCCCCAATACTAAATTCCACATCCTTTCGATGAAGATCCGCATAACTCTTTTGTCGATCACGTGCCGTTTTTATTCGTTGTCGAATTATTTGGATCTTTTCCGTAGTCATACGTACCAACTCGGTTTCCAACAATGTTGTTTCACCCACCTCGTCCCAACATACTTGAAAGCGACACTTTCGTCCATACAATGCTTTAAATGGGGCCACACCTATACTTGCCTGATAACTGTTGTTGTAGGAGAATTCCACCAATGGTTAATACTTATCCCAACTCCCTTTGAAGTCTAGGACACAGAGTCTTAATTGATCTTCAAGAGTTTGGATAGTCTTCTCTGATTGTCCGTTCGTTTGTGGATGGTATGCCGAACTGAATCGTAAATCCGTGCCCATAGCTTTTTGCAAGCTAATCCAAAATCATGAAGTGAATCTTGGGTCACAATCTAAAATTATGGATACTGGCATGCCATGCAATCTCACAATCTCATTTACATACATATGAGCAAGACGTTCAAGGGAATAAGTCTCCCGTATTGGCAAGAAATGAGCGGACTTGGTTAATCTATCAATAATAACCCAAATAGCATCGATGTCTTGAGAAACCGTGAGTAGACCCGTAACGAAATCCATGGTAATGTGTTCCCACTTCTATTTCGGAATCTGAAGTGGTTGCAATGGACCCTTAGGCACTTGATGCTCCGCCTTTACACGTTGACAAGTTAAACACCTCGAGATAAACTTTGCAATCTCTCTCTTCATATTGTTCCACCAAAATGTATGTCGAAGATCAAGATACATTTTGGTACTTCAAGGATGGATTGCAAACTGTGTATTATGTGCCTCCGTCATAATCTTGTACTTCAAATCAGAGTTGTTAGGAACACAAAGTCTGGAGTTGACTCGAAATATTCTTTCTTCATCGATTCTCGCTTTTAGAATAGCTCCTTCTTGTACTTTCTTCTTCATACGCATCAGCCCCGGGTCGGTGGCTTGAGCAACTTTAACTTTTTCTATTAAAGTTGGCTCTATGCGTATACTTGACATCATCGCACTCGTTCTTGCATATTGTGACGCTCCCAAAATAGGTATACATCACCCATTATGAGTTGTCAATACATGGTACAGAAACAACTACAACTTTATTATTACAACAGTAAAATTGTGAGTTTGAATACAAATATTATCTTTTAGACAATATCTATACTCAAATAAATCCTCATCACATTTATTGATACATTATTTTACAAAAATGGTGAGGACTACTAAACAACTCTCTCTAGAACCTTCATTCCATACCCCGACTCGTACTCGCTATATTCTCGCCTCCTGAGAAGAAAAATGGAAAAAAAAGGAAAAGGGTGAGCTTAACTAGCCCAGTAAAGAATATTATGACTAAGATAATATACAACAAATTATCGTTAGTCTTCAACAGGAAAAATCTGAGAGAATACATTAAACAACAAGTTTTAGATCAATATTTGCAGCGGAAAATATTAATTCATAGAAAAGTTACGTAGAGGGTGAAATCTACTAATATCTATGAATTTAACAGTCCATCATCATTATTTTATCCCTGTAACATCAATCAATATTCATCTTGAATCAAATATTCATCTTTGCACTACAGGCCAAAGATATTCATCAGTTGGTCATGTTCATCTAAACACCTGTTCATCTTTGCACTACGAGCCAAAGATATTCATCAAGAAATCATTCATCTTTGCACTACAGGCCAAAGATATTCAGTAATATCATCATTTAGGACTGAGGATGATGAAAAATATTTCAAAGAAAATGAATCTAGTGAAACAAAAGAATAATTATTAAGGATTCGTATTTCAGCTATTTCATGTCCAAAAATATCTCATAAATAATCATAGTGGTGTAAAATTCAAGAATGATCAAAACATGGATACAATCAAAGCTAGTATCCATAATAGATATTTTGAGACTTAAAAGGAAATTTTTATTTTCGATGAATAAGGCCGTGATTCGTGAATAAGATCAGATATCGTGAATAAAGGCCAGATACATAAATAAGAAACCCCGACACTAAAAGTTCCAAATTTGATTAAAAAGTTCAGATCAATACTTCGGCATAATGATATTAGAAGAAATAATATCATTTTAAAATAATATCCCTTACCTCGATAGATCAAGATTTACAAATTAAACATCGGATATAGTATGACTTGAACTTGCACCGATAGTAATACTCAAAATATACTCAAAATACTCACAAGAATACGCTTTCGATAATATAGAGAGAGAAACTTCAGCCGTGTGTGTGATTTTCAATTCTAACCTAAGCACCCTATTTATAGGAAAATACTTAGAACACCAAAGTAGAAAATTTAATAAAATATAAATATATATATCAAAATTCCTACGCCACTCTTGAAATCTAATTTCAGCTCAATAAGCACATGCCACCTTCTAGAAAAAGTAAGAAAAAACGTTTTTCTAATTTAAAATAATTTAAACTTCCAAAAATCAATTATTTCGGAGCTTCGGAACTTGAATAATTCACAATAAATAGCCCTTTTGTCAGAAAATTCAAACCACGCCTCTTTTTATAGGAAATTCAATTCTCTACAACTTTACAGAAGAAAGTTTTTCCAAATTCCAAACAAAAATTGACCGAAATCCACAAACGGATAATTTTACTGGCTATAATCAAATTTCAGTCAAGAAATGGGGTCCACCGACACATAAAACATGCTTTAAATATTTTTGGTAACAAAAATACTCTTCCTCCTCATATACTCATATATCCCACATTCATTGTACAAATATCACCATTATTATATTATTAAAATAATATAATATATTTAAATGAATTATTTTATCAGAAAAAGATAAAATATTAATTTTCAACAATTGTCACATTAAAAATTTTCTCCATCTATATTCACATAAAATCAATATTTTTCTCATCATATAAATCAATAATTAATCATTCACAAATAATGTTACAGAATCACAATACTGACAACCAGTGCGTTCCAGAAAGAGGGCTTTTCAATAAGAATTTCTCCTCATCAAAAGCGCAATTAGATGACCAAACCTCTCCTTGAAGCGTAACTTTCTAGACATTTCCAATAATGTTATCTAATAATATTATTCAAATAATATGAATTATTGATCTGATAATGAAAATACTGTGTAGTGATAATTATTGAAACAACAACAATATAAAATATCAACGTAGCAATTATTGAATCAATAAAATATAATATTGAATAGTAATTACTGTAATAATTATTGAGTAGTGCATTCTTACGTAAGAATCAATAATTGGTGCAATACCGTGTGCTACTGTATTTTAATCACCGAGTATTCTAATAGTATTAACGGTAACAACTATGCCGTTATTTATAAACAACTTATTCTTGTCGTTTTCTTCATCCAATCGATTTCTATTATGGGGCCCACACAAGGTTGTGCCGTCGTACGAATATTCCTCGACAGTAAGAATATTTCACGACCAAACGAATATTCCCTGACAACAATGAATATTTTATAACCACTTGCTTATTTAAAATATTTGCGCATTTTACCCATAACTAACCACATTAATCAAATCAACCCTTATTATTTTAAAATAATAAATAGAGGAAATTTCAATTTTATTAATAATAAGTTAGGGTCTTACAACCTCCCCTCCTTATGAAATTTCGTCCTCGAAATTGACGTGCGTATTCGTGTTTGAAAAGGTGAGGATACCTCGCTTTCATTTGCTTTCCAACTCTCGTGTCATTTCTCTATAGCATGGTTCATCCACAAAATTTAACTTGTGGTATGACCTTTGTGCGTAGGACATACTCCTTCCTATCCAAGATCTTGACAGGTACCTCTTCGTACGTTAAGTCTTCGGCTATCTCGTCCGGTTCTAACTCAATAACGTGGTTCGGGTATTTCACATATTCACGAAGCACAAATATGTGAAACACATTATGAACACGAGACATACTTGGAGGTAACGCGAGTCTATAGGCTACATTTCCTACTCGGTTAAGAATCTGAAATGGACCAATAAATCGTGGATTGAGCTTTCCTATCTTCCCGAATCTTGTTACTCCCTTCCATGGAGCTACACGCAATAATACATGATCCCCAATACTAAATTCCACATCCTTTCGATGAAGATCCGCATAACTCTTTTGTCGATCCTGTGCCGTTTGTATTCGTTGTCGAATTATTTGGATCTTTTCCGTAGTCATACATACCAACTCGGTTCCCAACAATGTTGTTTCACCCACCTCGTCCCAACATACTTGAAAGCGACACTTTCGTCCATACAATGCTTTAAATGGGGCCACACCTATAATTGCCTGATAACTGTTGTTGTAGGAGAATTACACCAATGGTAAATACTTATCCCAACTCCCTTTGAAGTCTAGGACACAAAGTCTTAATAGATCTTCAAGAGTTTGGATAGTCTTCTCTGATTGTCGGTCCGTTTGAGGATGGTATGCCGAACTAAATCGTAAATCCATGCCCATAGCTTTTTGCAAGCTAACCCAAAATCATGAAGTGAATCTTGGTCACGATCCGAAACTATGGATACTGGCATGCCATACAATCTCACAATCTCATTTACATACATATGAGCAAGACGTTCAAGGGAATAAGTCTCCCGTATCGGCAAGAAATGAGCGGACTTGGTTAATCTATCAACAATAACCCAAATAGCATCGCTGCCTTGAGAAACCGTGGGAAGACCCGTAACAAAATCCATGGTAATGTGTTCCCACTTCTATTTCGGAATCTAAAGTGGTTGCAATGGACCCTTAGGCACTTGATGCTCCGCCTTTACATCGCTGGAAGTTAAACACCTCGAGATAAACTTTGCAATCTCTCTCTTCATATTGTTCCACCAAAATGTATGTATGTCGAAGAAACACGATACATTTTGGTACTTCCAGATGGATTGCAAACGGTGTATTATGTGCCTCCATCATAATCTTGTACTTCAAATCGTAGTCGTTAGGAACACAAAGTCCGAGTGGACTCAAGTATTCCTTCTTCATCGATTCTCGCTCGAGAATAGCTCCTTTCTGACTTTCTTTCTTCATGCGCATCGATTTCCGGCCTGGTGGCTAGAAGCAACTTTAACTTTTTCTAATAAAGTTGACTCTATGCGTATACTTGATATCATCGCACTTGTTCCTGCATATGATCTTCTACTCAATGCGTCAGCTACCACGTTCGCTTTTTCAGGATAGTATTGAATAGTGTGGTCATAATCTTTTAACAGCTCGAGCCAACGTCGTTGCCGCATGTTGAGTTCCTTTTGTGTAAAGAAATATTTGAGACTTTTATGGTCTGAATATATCTCCACTTTTTCTCCATATAGATAGTGCCTCCAGATCTTTAGCTCAAAAATGACTGCTGCCAACTCTAGATCATGAGTAGGATAATTCCTCTCATATTCTTTAAGTTGTCTCGAGGCATAGGCTATGACTTTCCCACGCTTGCATGAGAACACATCCTAACCCTTTGCACAAGCATCGTCAGAGATAACAAATCCATCCGAACCGGATGGTATTGTCGTAAGCAGTGCTTAAAATGAGTCTCCTCTTGAGCTCTTGGAAACTCTTATCGCATTCCTCGCTCCATACGAATTTTGTATCTTTCCGAGTTAGCTGAGTTAACAGAGTAGCGATTCGAGAAAATCCTTCCACGAACCTCCGATAATAACCAACTAAGCCTAGAAAGCTACGTATTTCAATTACTGACTTAGGTTGCTCTCAACTGTGACTCATATCCCAATCTTAGATAGCACGTCACAATGGCACCTATCAGTTTACTACCGCACGAATATGGTGTCCCTTACAGAGAGTCTGACTTCGGTGCATTCCACAAAGGAAGTCACCAGATAGAGGCTCGGATACCAACTTCTATAGTTGGGTTTTTCACTCCTGAAGTTCAATAGGAGCCATTCGATATGAGATTTTAGAAATGGGTTTTGTATCGGGTTCAAAGTCGATACAAAATTCAATATCACGCTCTGGGAGTAGGCCAGGAAATTCTTCAGGAAATACGTCAGGAAAATTACTAACAACAGAAATATCATTCAAACCTGACGTATTTTTATTCAAGTCCATGACATGGCTAAGAAAGCTTGACATCCGTTTTTCAATAAACGAATGGCTTTATGGCTTGATATGAAAGAGTTTGACTTCAATGGTTTGGTTGTTTGAATTCGAATAACAGGTTGCTTAGGAATATGAAAACTAACAACCTTATGAAAGGAATCAATTTTAGCATGATGAGTAGTTAACCAATCAATTCCTAAAATCACATCAAAAATAACTATCTTTAAAGAGATAAGATCAAAAGGTAATGTGATGGTGCCAACTTGGATCAAACAAGATTTATAAATAGTGGATGTAATGAAAGTTTCTCCTAACGGAGTTTCAACAGATAAGTCAAAGTCTAATTTTCTCCAGAGTCAAGTTTAAACGTTGAGTATAAGCGTGAGAGATAAATGAATGGGTAGAACCGGTATCTAATAAGGTATAAACTTTGCAAGAATTTATAATTAACTAACCTGTACTAACTTCGTTCGGGTTCTTCGCATTCTGACCAGTCACGACAAACTTTCTTCCAGGAACAGTTGATTTTGATTTTTCTGGGATAGTCTTTTGAGTCACCATCCCCGCTGGATTTTGTTTCGCTATCGTACAATCTCGAGCGATATGTCCTTCTTTTTCACAATTATAACATACCTTGAACTGCTGGGCGGGTTAATGATATGTCCCTCTTTCCAGATTTATAGCATATAACCGGTGGTCATTCTCCTCCTTAGAACCAATTCTTCACCGGTGTTTGCGCCTTCACATGGTTGTTGTTGAATCTCCTCTTTTTAAAATCTCCTCCCGACTCGCTTCTTCTATTCTCATGGCCATGATTACCACCAGAGTGGTTACCTCCTTTGTCCATATTTTTCTTTCTCCGCTGGTTATCGTTGTTCTGATGACTGCTGTCACCAGTATGATCCTAGTTGTGATCCCTCGGTTGAACTTACTTGTTATCTCGCTAATAATTGAGCCCTGTTGACAACATCTGAATAGAGAGAAAATTTATGAGAAATGAGATATTGACGTATGCCGGGTTTCAAACCTCTCAGAAACATCCGCATCATACATTCCTCATTCTCCACCAAATGAGGTGCAAACTCGATAACTCGCAAAACTTCGCCAGACCGTCTTTGGGCCATGTTATTCTGCTTACATCTAGTCTAATAAACTCTACCTCCTTCATATGATGAATACTTTCGGAAAGTACTTGTCATTGAACAGTTTCTGAAACGTTTCCCAAGACATGCCGAAGGGCAAATTGGATGGGTACGCTTCACGATTCTCACCAGTAATCTACCTCATTACGGAACATAAAGGTAGCGAATGGAACCTTTTGTTCCTCCGCGGCATCCCAAGACATTGAATATCTTGGTAATTTGTTTAACCCACGCTCTCACTTTAATCGGATCCGCTTTCCCTGCACTCGTGGTCCCAACTCTTTGAATCGCTTGGTGGTGACAAACCGCGTGCGTTGTTATCATTTCCACTTTGTATTTTGAACACGAGTCTCCTCGTCGATTTTGCATGAACTGCAAAAAACTTCTAAACATCCCGTCGTTCATCATCTGCTCAGTGGTGTTGTTCACATGAGGAACATTGTCAGCCTGTTGCACGTTCTCCTCATTGGTGGGTAAAGGTGTCTCCACAGTCTTGTTTACTCCACTGTTAACATTCTCAGTCGACATTCTCAAATACTGCCATAAAACAAGGGTTAATTAAGGAAATCAACATATCACATAATATCCCTATATACTGATCAACTAATAAATAAGCTTAGGTAGGACATACTAGCGAAAGATTTACTCGTCTCTCCCCTCCTAGTTCTATTCCCCAATCTCTGCCAGAGATCATATCCCTAAGCTCTGATACCAACTGTGACGTCCCCAAAACAGGTATACATCACCCAATTCGAGTCGTCAAAATACATGGTACAGAAACAACTACAACTTCATTAATACAACATATAAACTGTGAGTTTAAATACAAATATTGTCATATGGATAATATCCATACCCAACTAAGTTCTCATTACAATTATTGGTACATTATTTTACAAAAATGGTGAGGACTACTAAAACAACTTCTAGAATCATCATTCCATACCCCGACTAGTACTCGCTACATTCTCGTCTCCTAAGAAGAAAAATGGAACAAAAAGGAAAAGGGTGAGCTCAACTAGCCCAGTAAAGAATATTATGACTAAGATAATATAGAAAAAATTATCGTTAGTCTTCAACAGAAAAAATCGATGTAATATAATGTATAACAAGTTTCAGATCAATATTCGTAGCGGAAATAATAATTCATAGAAGAGTTACGTAGAGAATGAAATCTACTATAATCTATGAATTTAACCGTCCATCATCAATATTTTTTCCCTGTAACATCAATTAATATTCATCTTGAATCAAATATTCATCTTTGCACTACAGGCCAAAGATATTCATTAGTCGGTCATGTTCATCTCAACACCTGTACATCTTTGCACTACGGGCCAAAGATATTCATAATAAATTCAACCATCTTTGCATTGCAGGCCAAAGATATTCAGTAATACCATCATTTAGGACTGAGGATGATGAAAAATATTTTAAAGAAAACGAATCCAGTGAAAAAAAATAACAAGTATTAAGGATTCGTACTTTAAATAGTCCAAGTTCAAAAATACTTCATAAATAACCATAGTGAAGTAAAATTCAAGAATGATCAAAATATGGATACAATCAAAGCTAGTATCCATAATCGATATTTTGGACAAAAATAAAAATTTAATTTTTTTGTGAATAGTATCGTATTCGTGAATAGTACCGTATACGTGAATAGTATTGTATACGTGAAGAGTAACCTCGACATTAAAAGACAAGAATTTCACAAGAAAAATCTTACCAATAATCCGGCATAATGATATTAGAAGAAATAATATCATTTTAAAAAGAATAATATCCCTTACCTCGGAAAGACAGTACGTGACGCCCCCAAAATAGGTATTCATCACCCATCTTGAGTCGCCAGATACATGGTACATAAATTCAAATACAACTTAATTATACAACTGTCGTGTAGAATACGACAAAACATAAACAGAGAGTTTAAACAATAATATCGCCTTCTAGACAATATCCACTCTCAATGAAGTCCTCATTACATTTATTGTCACACTATTTAACAGAATAGGAAGGACTACTAATGCTATCCTCCTGGATCGCTCTCCGCTTCCGACTTCGTCCCAAATTTATATTCTCATTTCAAAGAGAACAAAGAAAAGAAAGGGTGAGCTCAACTAGCCTAGTAAGAAATATTATGACTAAGATAATGCGAATAAATTATCATTAGTCTCTAACAATGTTAAACCGATAAAATACAATAGACATCAAGTTTAATCTGCAATGAATAAGAATTCATTAGAAGAGTCAAGTAGGTAATAAAATCTACTATCTTCTATGGTTTAAAAAGATTTTCATCAACTTTATCGCTGAGACTCAGCATAATAAATAAACCACGTCTTTTAATCATCCCTGTACTACAGGCCAAGGATATTCATTAAATCATCAATGGTCATGACTATACCGAAAAATCCATAATCATAATCGTACCAAGTCCATCTCTGCACGTAAGCCAAAGATATATAACTATAAAAACAGCAACCAACAGTCCATCTTTGCACGTAAGCCAAAGATATACAATTCAATAATCCACCGTCCATATTTGCACGTAAGCCAAGATAACTTTTATTACCATATAAGCATGATGATGATGACAATGATATAAACATTAATCAACTAAAAACAAGGATAAATATTAAAAACTTTAAATTTATCCAAATATTATCAACCACTTATAATCTAATATTATTAATATCATAACAATATTTTAATCACTTCTTAAACTTATAAACAATTTATTTCAATTGTTTACACTTTACCAAATAGTGCATTTAGTTATTCAAAAATGCTATACTCATAAGATTTCATTACCAATGATCAAATCCCTTATCAAAAATCTTCATATACCTTATATAGTATTTCTAAGCCACAAAATCCTATTTTCCAACTTTGTTACTTCACATAACATATTTAACTTATATGTTCGTAACTAAACCATTTTTATGAAAAATACCAAATCAGTCCCAAAAATTATTCTTTTCTGGGATTAAGCATAATATCGTCCCATAATGAACATATATTTTTCTCGGAATTTTTAAAATTCATTTACTATTTTTCAAAAATCAATTTCTAATTAATTTCTTAAGAAACTAGCTACCTCAAGGTTAACTCCAGAAATTTCCAAATCTTGGCAGTACCTTACAAATGTTAACGTGAGCCTCCAATTTAAATTTCATGGTCATCGGAGTTATAGAACTCCGGTTATAGCGTTTTTTTGTCAGAAAAACCTAAATATTGAAATGGTCATATCTTGCTCATTTTAAGTTGGAATGAGCTCATTTTTGGATAGGAGGTATCTTATACCATATACTTTCATGTCCCAAAAGGCCAAAATTTTTCTCACAAATTAAGTGGTCAAATGCTTGACCCTTTAAAAACGTAAGCGAGAGCTTTTTCGATATTGGCAGCTTTTGACTCTTTTGCTAAAATCAGTCCACACGAAAATCTACAACACCTTTTCCAGTGATTCCACTTGGATAAGTTACAAAACTCATAGATCTAACTCTATAACTTGACCACACTTCAAAATTCGAAATACAACAGGAGATATGGTCATTTGAATTTCGTGTTCTGTTTTTACCAAAATTTAATTTTCAACCCTTTGTGATTTCTAAGAAACTTTCATGTTTTCACATAATAACCAATATAACTTATCATGACATTGACATAATAATTCAATAAAACAAGTTCAAGAATTAATTTAACCAGGAACCAATAACGTCCAAATTGTCAACATGATACTTCTTTGTAGAATAAAATTCAAGAATGCTCAGAAGAATATTTCCATGAAAAGATACTGGATGAAGCACAAATATCAAGGATATTCTACTAATTTCATGGAGTATAGAAGTTAAAGCTTTAATCAAATGAGTATAAGAGAATATATGAAACTGCAAATGGATTTTCGTCCACCATGCGGTAATCCACGATATCTGATCATTTCAAAATTTAATAAGGAATGAATACAAAGGATTATTCACCACGCATGTGGTACTCCACATATGATAAAGTTATCCGAATGTAATAATAAAGAATGGAATAACGTAAGAAATCACCATGCATACGATAGATCGCATGACCGATGTTATTCTCAATGTAATAATAAATGCGGAATAATAAATAATGGAACCAGTCGGTGAAATTCACACCTACAAGCGATATTTCGGCGAATAATAAAGAACGAAATAATAAAAGAATTTCACCAAGTATGCGGTATCAGCATAAACAAAGTTATTCCTACATAATAATAAATAATGGAATAATGTAAGAAGATCACCAAGTATTGGGTAAACCGCATATACTGGTCATTCCACCAAGTATAGGTAAATCGCATACACGAGTTATTCCAATGAATAATAAATAATGGAATAATGTAAGGATTTCACCAAGTATAGGGGATTCATGTCAGATAGGTTATTCCAATGTAATAATAAAGAATGGAATAACATAAGGATTTCACCAAGTATAGGTATGCCTCAGATACGAAGTTATGTATAGGTATGCCACTTTTACAAAGTTATTCCAATGTAATAATAAAGAATGGAATAATGTAAGTTCTCTTCATGAATAAGAAAGAATAACACCCACTTACACTAGTAAAAAGAAACTGGATATAGAAGTAGTGAAGTAGCGAGAATACTCATCTTCTTTCTCTCTATATATTTTCTCTCTATAGCTTATCTATAATTTCTCTCTATAATTTCTCTTTTAGAGTTTGAATTCGTAAGAAATAATGAAGGAATGAGCTTATTTATAGAAGAATGGATTGAATAGTAACTAATTCATGAACGGTCCAGATCGATTTACTTTTAAACGAACGATCCAGATCGATTTACTATTAAAACTTAAAGCAACGGTCTATACTGATTTACTATTCTAACTTTTAAACCAGCGATCCATATTGATTCACTATTATAACTTTTTCACCAGCGGTCCATATTGATTCACTATTATAACCTTCCACCAGTGGTCCGTATTGATTCACTATTATAACTTCAACCAACGGTCTGAAAAAATAGCACATCTCCTCATGGAATAATATTGTACCCAAATACCCAAATGCACAATACTAGAGTGAATAGTAATCAAGTGAATAGTAACTCGTGAATAGTAACTCATAAATAGTAACTCATGAATAGTTACTCGTGAATAGTAACTCATAAATAGTAACTCGTGAATAGTAACTCATGAATAGTAATTCGTGAATAGTAACTCATGAATAGTAACTCATGAATAGTAACTCTGACACAAAAAGTGCCCCGAATACCCGATTGAACAATATAACGTCCAAACATCAATTACTATCGAAATAAATGTTTAACACAAATAATTTCAACACAATGGAACTATCAATTCATCTTTAATCAACACGAACTTATCCATCATTAATATCATAACTCACAATATTTAACAACCAAAGTTGTTCCCGTGAAAGGGGCTTTCCGATAAGGATTTCTCCCTATCGGCCGCAATTAGGTTATCTAACCTCTCCTCGATGTAACTTCTAGACATTGTAAATATTGCAATTTAATAATATGAATAACTTTGTCGTCTCAATTATTGATTTAATAATATATCATATTATGCACATGATATCGCGACAATAATCGATCAATAATATGAGAGATATGATGCAAAGAATTATCAGAGCAATAATGGAGTATAACTCAAAGACTTATCACGTAAGCATTAATAATCAATACCGTAGTGCTACCACGCAACCACGCCAGACATCGTATTTTTACTACTGGGTAGTTCAACAAGATAATTGTAAAACCTCCGCCGTTTATTTTCATAAAATATTTTGTCATTTTCTAACTACGACAATACTTCCGTTGTAGGGTCTACTAATGATTGTGTCGTCGCATTTGGATATTCCCCGATAAAAAGAATATTCCCAGGCCAAACGAATATAATATGACAACTTACATACTTTGCAAAATTTATAAATACTACCCACAACTATAACATTATATCAAATCCACACTATAATATAAAAAATATTTCGACAAAATTAAATATTTATTCAAAAAATCCTGGTCTCACAATCTCCTCCTTATGAAATTTCGCCTCGAAATTTACGTGACGCACTGTATAACAAAAAAAGGTGAGGATACCTTGAATACCTTTTATCGTCGAAAACATTAAATTCATCTTTGCAATACTACCAAAGATATTCATTAACAATTCATCTTTGCATTACAGCCAATCAGATAACTAATAATTAATAGCTCATCTTTGCACTACGTGCCAAAGATATACAAATATAAAAACTAATAATGTTGAGACTCAAACAATAATATCACGACCATGAATTATCCACGCACTACGTCAAGGATATTTGTGTTTTCAATTACGGTCATGATTATACCGAATAATCCATGGTCATAATCATACCAAGTCCATCTATGCACTACGGGCCAAAGATGACTTTTACCACATCATTTGTAGCATTACGGTCATGATTATACCGAATAATCCTTGGTCATAATCATACCAAGTCCATCTATGCACTACAGGCCACAGATAACTTTCAACAAATATAAATATGATGAGTAGTTAATCAATTGATTCCTAAAATCACATCAAAGGCAAGTATTTTCAAAGAGATAAGATCGACAGGTAACGTGAAAGTGTCGATTTGAAATAAGATTTATAAATAGTGGAGGTAACGAAAGTTTCTCCTAACGAAGTTTCAACCAATAAGTCAAAGTCTAACTTCTCAGGAGTCAAATTTAAACGTTGAACAAAACTAGGTGAAATACAAGAGTGGGTAGAACTAGTATCGAATAAGATATAGACTTCGCGAGAGTTTATAATTAACTTACCCGTAATAGCTTCGTTCGGGTTTCTTGACAAACGCCTCACTTAAACTACTTTGGATTTGACTTTCTTTATGTAGAAAGACATTCCACCCTTAAGTGCTTCGTCTATTCCCGATTTGAATCACTATTCTCGATCCATATCGAATTCAGTTGACCGCTATACGCATGTGGTAATGCCGAATTCGATGTTGGATTATCCTAATTGTTGTCCAAAAGCAAAATCCATTTCATCTATTTTGGCTTTATTGGATCTACGCCTTTTTCTACAATATCTACGCTGCGTCGTGCGGCTTTTTACCCATGCATCATCTATTCTCCTTCGTTCAGTTGTTTCTTCTTTCATCAGAACCTTGATCATAGCATTCTCATATTCCAACTCTAATATCTTATACTCTGCCAAAGAGTGCTTCTGTTCAAGCATCGCACATCGATTAACACAATTTTGAATTGTTACATCTCTTTGCTCCACGATCGCTCGCTGGCTTCTACAAATTTCTCTTCTAACTCATGAATACGATTTTGAAATTCAAAATTTTGATCATAAGCTTCTTCTAACCAATTTTCCTCAGGTTCTTCTTCTTCCTCTTCTTCCTCACTCTCAGCTGCTACCTCTGCAACTAGTTCGGGTATAACTATCAGTTCTTCACTTACCACGTAGATATCTCTAATTTCTTCTTTGTGTGACATCACATTAACCTGGTTAGTGATTAAAGGTGTCTCAACGGCCTCATTCACTCCATTGTGAACATTTTTAGCTGTCATTTTCAAACACTGCCATAAAATAAGAGTTAATTGACATCTCACATAGTATTCCTATACTCTGACCGACAAATTAAATACCAAATAAATTTAGGTAGGTCATACTAGCGAAGGAATTCCCCCTTCTCTCCCCTCCTAGTTCTTGCCTCACATCTCAGCCAGGGATCAAATCCCTAAGCTTTGATACCAACTGTGACGCCCCCAAAATAGGTATTCATCACCCATCTTGAGTCGCCAGATACATGGTACATAAATTCAAATACAACTTAATTATACAACTGTCGTGTAGAATACGACAAAACATAAACAGAGAGTTTAAACAATAATATCACCTTCTAGACAATATCCACTTTCAATGAAGTCCTCATTACATTTATTGTCACACTATTTAACAGAATAGGGAGGACTACTAATGCTATCCTATGGACTGACACTCCGTTTCCCGACTCGTCCCAGCTATATTCTCATTTCCTCAAGAGAATAAAGAAAAAGAAAGGGTGAGCTCAACTAGCCCAAGAAGAAATATTATGACTAAGATAATGCGTAATAAATTATCATTAGTCTCTAACAATGTTAAACCGATAAAATACAATAGACATCAAGTTTAATCTGCAATGAATAAGCAATCCATTAGAAGAGTCAAGTAGGTAATAAAATCTACTATCTTCTATGGTTTAAAAGATTTTCATCAACTTTATCACCGACTCACAATAAGTAAACCACGCCTTCTAATCATCCCTCGTCATCACGGGCCAAGGACATTCATTAAATCATCAATGGTCATGACTATACGTAAAAATCCTAGTCATAATCGTACCAAAGTCCATCTCTCGCATCGTAAGCCAAAGATATACAACTATAAAACCAACAACTAACAAATCCATCTTTGCACGTAAGCCAAAGATATATAATTCAATAATCCACCGTCCATCTTTGCACATAAGCCAAGATAACTTTTATTAACATATAAGCATAAGGATGATGGCAATGATATAAACATTAATCAACTGAAAACAAGGATAAATATTAAAGACTTTAAATTTATCCAAATATTATCAACCACTCATAATCTAATATTATTAATATCATAACAATATTTTAATCACTTCTTAAACTTATAAACAATTTATTTCAATTGTTTACACTTTACCAAATAGTGCATTTAGTTATTCAAAAATGCTATACTTATAAGATTTCATTACCAATGATCAAATCCCTTATCAAAAATCTTCATATACCTTATATAGTATTTCTAAGCCACAAAATCCTATTTTCCAACTTTGTTACTTCACATAACATATTTAACTTATATGTTCGTAACTAAACTATTTTTATGAAAAATACCAAATCAGTCCCAAAAAATATTCTTTTCTGGGATTAAGCATAATATAGTCCCATAATGAACATATATTTTTCTCGGAATTTTTAAAATTCATTTACTATTTTTTAAAAATCAATTTCTAATCAATTTCTTAAGAAATTAGCTACCTCAAGGTTAACTCCAGAAATTTCTAAATCTTGGCAGTACCTTACAAATATTAACGTGAGCCTCCAGTTTAAATTTCATGGTCATCGGAGTTATAGAACTCCGGTTATAGCGTTTTTCGTCAAAAAAACCTAAATTTTGAAATGGTCATATCTTGTTCATTTTAAGTTGGAATGAGCTCATTTTTGGACATGAGGTATCTTATACCATATACTTTCATGTCCCAAAAGGCTAGAATTTTTCTCACAAATTAAGTGGCCGAAACAGCCCTTTTTTAAAACGCGTATGCGAGTTTTTTCGGGTATTGGCGACTTTTGACTCTTTTGCTAAAATCAGTCCACACAAAAATCTACAACACCTTTTCCAGTGATTCCACTTGGATAAGTTACAAAACTCATAGATCTAACTCTATGACTTGACCACACTTCAAAATTTGAAATATAACTGGAGATATGGTCAATTGAATTTCGTGTTCCGTTTTCACCAAAATCTGATTTTCAACCCTTTTGTGATTTCTAAGAAACTTTCATGTTTTCACATAATAACCAATATAACTTATCATGACAATGACATAATAATTCAATAAAACAAGTTCACGAATTAATTTAACCAGGAACTAATAACGTCCAAATTGTCAACATGATACTTCTTTGTAGAGTAAAATTCAAGAATGCTCAGAAGAATATTTCCATGAAAAGATACTGGATGAAGCACAAATATCAAGGATATTCTACTAATTTCATGGAGTATAGAAGTTAAAGCTTTAATCAAATGAGTATAAGAGAATATATGAAACTGCAAATGGATTTTCGTCCACCATGCGGTAATCCACGTATACAGATCATTTCGAAAATTTAATAAGGAATAAATACAAAGGATTATTCATCATGCATGTGGTACTCCACATAGACAGGTTATCCCAACTTAATAATAAAGAATGGAATAACAGAAGAAATCACCATGCATGCGATAGATCGCACCGACAGGTTATTCTCAACAGAATAATAAATGCGGAATAATAAATAATGGAACCAGGTAAGTTGAAATTCACAACGACAGGATATTCTGACAGAATAATAAAGAACGGAATAATAAAAGAATTTCACCAAGTATGCGGTACTTCGCATAAACAGATTATTCCTACATAATAATAAAGAATGGAATAACAGAAGAAGATCACCAAGTATTGGGTAAACCGCATATATAGGTCATTCCACCAAGTATAGAGTAAACCATATATACAAAAGTTATTCCAATGTAATAATAAATAATGGAATAATGTAAGGATTTCACCAAGTATAGGGGATTCAAGCAGATCAAAGTTATTCTAACGTAATAATAAAGAATGGAATAACAGAAGGATTTCACCAAGTATAGGGTATGCTGTAAGACCCCAAATTATTAATAAATGAAATTTATTTTCCTCTATTTATTATTTTGAAATAGTAAGGGTTGATTTGATTAATGTGGATAGTTATGGGTAAAATACGCAAATATTTGAATAAGCAAGTGGTTATAAAATATTCATTATTATCTGGAATATTCGTTTGGTCGTGGAATATTCGCATCATTTGAGAATATTCGACGACGACAGACACGCCTTTATGGGCCCCATAACTGAAAGCGATTGGATGAAGAAAATGACAAATATAAGTTGTTTATAAATAATCAGCGTAGTTATTACCGAGTAATCTTGTTGGAATACCCGGTGGTTAAAATACAAGAATACGCTGTTGTTGCACAAGATAGTACATGTATTGCACCAATTATTGATTCTTACGTGAAGACACTACTACTCAATAATTATTACGATAATTATTTTTCAAAGATTTTATTTTATTGATTCAATAATTTTTGCGTTGATTTTTTATATTACCGTTGTTTCAATAATTGTCACTACACAAGATTTTCATTATCGAAGCAATAATTCATATTATCTCAATAATATTATTAGAAAATTTTATTGGCAATGTCTAGAAAGTTACTTCGCCTAAGAGAGGTTTGGTCACCTAATCATTACTAAATAAGGAGAAATTCTTATTGAAAGCCCCTCTTTCCTCGTAAACCCTGCTGGTTGTCATAATTGTGATTCTGTAATATTATTTGTGAATAATTAATTATTAATTTATATGATAAGTAAATATTTATTTGATGCGGATATAAATGATGGATTTATTTATGTGGTTATAAATGAAGGAATTAATGCTGAAGTGTTTTATTAGTATTTTGTCGAAATGAAGAACAAAATATGGGATTTTCAAAAAATTAGTTTATTACTTGATTTTGTAAAATCTATAACTCTTTGTGTATAATGAGTTAGGAGATGAGGCATATATCAAAAGAAAGCCCTGGAAGTAATCTAAATCTATAACACTTTCCTAGGAACTGCCTGGTTGTCAATAATGTGATTCTGTAATATTATTTGTGAATAATTAATTATTAATTTATATGATGAGAAAATATTGATTTTATGAGGATATAGATGGAGAAAATTTTTAATGTGACAATTGTTAAAAATTAATATTTTATCTTTTTCTGATAAAATAATTCATTTGAATATATTATTTTAATAATATATTAATGGTGATATTTTTACAATGAATGTGGAATATATGAGTATATGAGGAGGAAGAATATTTTTGTGGCATTAAATGTTTAACACATATTTTGTATGTTGGTGGACACAATTATTGACCAAAATTTGATTATAGCTTGTAAAATTGCCCGTTTGTGGATTTCGGTCAATTTCTGTTTGGAATTTGGAAAAACTTCCTTCTGCAAAGTTGTAGAGAATGGAATTTCCTATGGAAAGGAAATGTGGTTCAAATTTTTCTGATAAAAGGGCTATTTATTGTGAATTATTGATGTTCCGAAGTTTTGGAATAATTGATTTTTGGAGTTTAAAATATTTTTTTTAAGAAAAACGTTTTTTGTTGCAATTGAGTGGGCTCAAATGTGTTATGAATGATCTAAAATCAGATTTCTAAGGTGGGCTTGAATATTTTTAAGAAATATTATTATTTTATTAAATTTTCTGCTTTGGTGTTCTAAGCATTTTCCTATAAATAGGGTGTTTAGGTTAAAATTGAAAATTACACCAGAAACTGAAATCTTCTCTCTCTTTTTCTCTCTATATTGTCGAGCGTATTCTTGTGAGTATTTTGATACTTTGAGTGTTGCTATACTGATTGCAAGTTCCTTCAAAGACTATATCCAAAGATTCCAAATCGGAAATCTTGTGTGAGACCCCAGATTTTTTGAATAAATATTTAATTTTCTCGAAATATTTTTTTATATTATAGTGTGGATTTGATATAATGTTATAGTTGTGGGTAGTATTTATAAATTTTACAAAGTATGCAAGTTGTCACATTATATTCGTTTGGTCGGGGAATATTCTTTTTGTCGGGAATATCCGTACGACGACACAATCATTGGTAGACCCCACAACGGAAGTATTGTCGTAGTTATAATAGTGAATTAATATGGACCGCTGGTGGAAAGTTATAATAGTGAATCAATATGGACTGCTGGTGAAAAAGTTATAATAGTGAATCATATATGGATCATTTGGTTTAAAAGTTAGAATAAGAAATCAAGATAGGCCGATGCTTTAAGTTTTAATAGTAAATCGATCCGGATCGCTTCGTTTAAAAGTAAATCGATCTCGACCGCTCATGAATTAGTTACTATTCAATCCATTCTTTTATAAATAGAAGCTCATTCCTTCATTATTTCTTACGAATTCACTGAAACTCTAGAGAGAGAAATTATAGAGAGAAATTATAGATAGAAGCTATAGAGAGAAAATATATAGAGAGAAAGAAGAAGAGTATTCTGCTACTTCACTACTTCTATATAAAGTTTCTTTTACGGTAAGGGGTGTTATTCTTTCTTAATCATGAAGAGAACTTCTGTTATTCCATTCTTTATTATTATGTTGGAATAACCTGTAAAAGTGGCATACCCTATACATAACCTGTATACTCGGCATATGTGACGCCCCCAAAATAGGTCCATTCCATCCAACCCATTCTGAGTCGCCAAATACATGGTACAGAAATAACTACAACTTTATTAATACATTGGTCGTGCAAAATAAGACAACCTATATACTATGAGTTTAAATACAAATATTGTCTTCTAGACAATATCCACATGCAAATAAATCCTCATTATTGATACACTATTTTACAGAATAGTGAGGACTACTAAAACAGCTATCTAGAACCTTCATTCCATACCCACACTAAGATTTGCTACATTCTCTCCTCCCCGAAGAAAAATGGAACAAAAGGAAAGGGTGAGATCAACTAGCCCAAGAAAGAATATTATGACTAAGATAATATACAACAAATTATCGTTAGTCTTCAACAGGAAAAATCTAATAGAATACAATGATAAAACCAGCTTTTAAATCAACAACTGCAATGAAACAACAATTCATTAGAAGAGTTAAGTAGAGAATGAAATCTACTATCATCTATGAATTTAAAAGTCCATCATCGATATTTTATCCTGTAACATCAATCAATATACATCTTTAATCAAATAGTCATCTTTGCACTACAAAGCCAAAGATATTAATCGGTCGATCGTATTTCATCTCAACACATGTTCATCTTTGCACTACGCCCGAAGATATTCATCATAAAATCATTCATCTTTGCACTACTGAAAAAAGATATTCAAGAATATCATCATTTAGGGTCGAGGATGATGAAAAAAAATATTTTAAAGAAAAAAGCGAATCCAAAGTGAAACAAAAGAACAAATATTAAGGATTCGTACTTTAAACAATCCGAGTTCAAAAATACTTCATAAATAATCATGGTGGAGTAAATTCAAGAATGAAGATCAAAACATAGATCCAATTAAAGATATGAATCATAACAGACAATCTTGGACACAGAAAAGAAAATTTAATTTTTCTGTGAATAGTGTCGTATTCGTGAATAGTCTTGATAATCGTGAATAAGAACTCAGACCTCAAAAGATAGAAATTTCATAAAAAAAATATCATCACGCTTCGTGAATAGTACTCATGAATAGTAACTCGTGAATAGTAACTCCGACATGAAAAAGTTCCAAATTTGATAAAAACTTCAGATCAATATTTCGGCATAATGATATTGAAGAAGATAATATCATTTAAGAAGAAAATAACATCCTTTACCTTAGAAAGAATAGTACTTCTGGCTGGAATATTGGGTATAGTGCTGAAGAAAACTTGCACCGTATAACAACACTCAAAGTATCAAAATACTCACAAGAATACGCTCAATATATCGAGAGAGAAATAGAGAGAAAATTTCAGTTTCTGGTGTGATTTTCAATTCTAACCTAAGAACCCTATTTATAGGAAAATGCTTAGAACACCAAAGTAGAAAATTGAATATAATATTAATATATTTTTCACATTTTCCTTAGCCCACCTTAGACAACTGATTTCAGCCCATTTGAATCACATGTGAGGCCAACTTAGTTACAAAAAACGTTTTTCTTTAAAAAAAAATAATTAAAACTTCCAAAAATTAATTATTTCGGAACTCCGAAACTTCAATAATTCACAATAAATAGCCCTTTTATCAGAAAATTCGAATCACGCGAGTTTTTATATGTGTTAATCATTTAATGCCACAAAAATACTCTTCCTCCTTATATACTCATATATCTCACATTCATTGTACAAATATCACCATTATTATATTATTAAAATAATATAATATATTTAAATGAATTATTTTATCAGAAAAAGAGAAAATATTAATTTTCAATAATTGTCACATTAAAAATTTTCTCCATCTATATTCACATAAAATCAATATTTTTCTAATTATATAAATCAATAATTAATCATTCACAAATAATATTACGTAATCACAATCATCGACAACCGTGCGATTCCCTAGGAAAGAGGGGCTTTCCAATAAGGATTTCTCCTTCTTGGCGCCAATTAGATGACCAAACCTCTCCTTGTAGACAGAACTTTCTAGACATTGCCAATAATGTTATCTATTAATATTATTCAAATAATATGAATTATTGATCTGATAATGAAAATACTGTGTAATGACAATTATTGAAACAACAACAATATAAAATATCAACGTAGCAATTATTAAATCAATAAAATATAATATTGAACAGTAATTACTGTAACAATTATTGAGTAGTGCTTAACTTCACGTAAGAATCAATAATTGGTGAAATACTGGTATCTTCTCGTATTTTAATCAATTGGGTATTCTAACAATGATTACTTAGTAATAACTACGCCGTTATTTATAAACAACTTATTCTTGTCGTTTTCTTCATCCAATCGCTTTCTGTTATGGGGCCCACACAAATTTATGCTACCGTCATTTAATATTCCTCGACAGTAAGAATATTCCACGACCAAACGAATATTCCCCGACAACAATGAATATTTTATAACCACTTGCTTATTTAAAATATTTGCGCATTTTACCCATAACTAACCACATTAATCAAATCAACCCTTACTATTTTAAAATAATAAATAGAGGAAATTTTAATTTTATTAATAATAATTTGGGGTCTTACAACCTCCCCTCCTTATGAAATTTCGTCCTCGAAATTGACGTCGTCACAATGAGTATAGGGTATGCCAAGCGTATCAAGTTATGTATAGGGTATGCCACTTTTACAAAGTTATTCCAACGAATAATAAAGAATGGAATAATGAAGTTCTCTTCATGAATAAGAAAGAATAACACCCTACTATCAGTAAAAAAATTGGATATAGAAGTAGTGAAGTAGCAGAATATTCTTCTTCTTTCTCTCCATAATTTTCTCTCTATAGCTTTTCTCTATAATTTCTCTCTCTAGAGTTTCAATGAATTAAGTAAGAAATAATGAAGGAATGAGCTTCTATTTATAGAAAAACTAAGAGTGGCTCTTGGTCTTAACGAAGGGTCAAAATGACTCTTGGTAATATTGAAGAGGCAACTACTATTTATGAAGGATAATTAACTCTTGGTACAATCAAGAGTCAAATAACTCTTGAAAGTTTGAAGGGTCAAGTTACTATTAAAACTCATGAATAGTAACTCATGAATAATAACTTCGTGAATAATAGCTGGTGAATAGTAACTCAAATACCGAAAAGTTTCCCAAATATCCGATTGAACAATATAACCTCCAAACATCAATTATTATCGAAATAAATATCAATTTTCACTAACACAAATAATTTTAACACAATGGAACTATCAAATTCATCTTTAATCAACACGAACTTATCCATCATTAATATCATAACTCAAAATATTTAACAACCGTATCGTTCTGGAAAGGGGCTTCCAAATAAGGATTTCTCCTATTGGCGCGCCAATTAGGTGACCAAACCTCTCCTTGATGTAACTTCTGACATTATAAATATTGCAATTTAATAATATGAATAACTTTGTCATCTCAATTATTGATTTAATAATATAACATATTATGCACACGACAATCTTGTGACAATAATTGGATCAATAATATAAGAGAGATATGATGCAAAGAATTATCAGTAGTAATAATGCAGTATAACTGAGTGACTTCTTACTAAAGCTTCAATAATCAATACCATGTGCTATTATGCAACCACGCGTATTACTGTACTTTTACTATCGGGTAGTTCAACAGTATTAATGGTAAAACCTCCGCCGTTATTTCCATAAAATATTTTTGTCATTTTCTAACTATGATGGATTTCTTACATTGTGGGGTCCAACAATGATTGTCTTAAATCGTCACGGATATTCCCCAACAAAAAGAATATTCCCCACCAAACGAATATTTATAAAAACTTGTATACTTTGCAAAATTTTCAAATACTACCCACAACTATAACACTATCTCAAATCCACACCATAATATAAAAAAATATTTCAAGAAATTTAAATCTTTATTTATAAAATCTGGGGTCTCACAATCTCCCCTCCTTATGGAATTTCGCCTCCAAATTTACGTCGCGTTACTGGTATGATAAAGAGGTGAGGATACCTTGAATACCTTTATCGTTGAAAACATTAAATTAAATCTTTGCAATCCTACCAAAAGATATTCATTAATAATTCATCTTTGCACTACAGTCAATCAGATAACTAATAATTAACAGTTCATCTTTTGCACTACTGGGCCAAAGATATACAATTGAAAAACCAATAATCTTGAGACTTCGACTTAATAAGAGTATCACGACCACGAATTATCCATGCACCTACGGGCCAGGATATTCGTGTTTTTCAATCTGATCGTGATTATCTTTGAATAATTCCTGGTCATAATCATACCAAGTCCATCTATGCACTACGGCCAAAGATGACTTTTAACATATCATTTATAACATTACGGTCATGATTATACCAAATAATCCCTGGTCATAATCATACCAAGTTCATCTATGCACGTAAGCCACAGATGACTTTCAACACAATATAAGCATGAGGATTATGACAATGATATAAATAATCAATCAAACGAGATAAAGGATAAATATTAAACATTTATAATATAATTTATCCAGGGTTTAAGAATATTCTAATGTTATCAATCACTTAATAATCTCATAATCTAATATCATTAATATTATAACAATATTTTAATCACTTCTTAAACTTATAAATAATTTATTTTAATTGTTTATGATTTACCATATAATGCATTTAATCATTCAAAAATGCCATATTCATAAGATATCATCACCAATAATCAAATCCCTCATCAAAAAATATGCATATACTCTATATAAGATTCCCTAGCCATAAAATCTTATTTTCCAATTTTGTTACTTCACATAACATATTTAATTCATTTACTCATAACTAGATTATTTTCATGAAAAATATCAAATCAGTTCCGAAAATATTTCTTTTCTAGGATTTAGCTTAATATAGTCCCATAATGAAAATATATTTTTCTTGGAATTTATAAAATTCATTTACTATTTTTCAAAAATCAATTTCCAATTAATTCCTTAAGAAATTATCTACCTCAAGTTTAACTCCAAAAATTCCCAAATATTGGAAGGATCTTACACATGTTAATGTGAGCTTCCAGTTTAAATTTTATGGTCATCGAAGTTATAGAACTCCAGTTATAGCATTTTTCGTCGGAAAAACCTAAATATTGAAATGGTCATAACTTGCTCATTTTAAGTCAGAATGAGCTCATTTTTGGACAGAATATTCTTTATACCATATAATTTCATGTCCCAAAAGGCCAGAATTTTTCTCATAAATTAAGTGGCCGAAAATGCCCTTTTAAAATAAGATCGATGAGCTTTTTTTGAAATTTCCAACTTTTGACTCCTTTCTTAAAATCACCCACACGAAAATCTACAACTCCTTTTCCAGTGATTCCACTTGGAGATGCTACAAAACTCATAGATATAACTCTAGGACTTGACCACACTGAAAAATTCAAAATATATTAGGAGATATGGTCAATTGAATTTCATGTTCCATTTTTCACCAAAAATCTGATTTTCAACTCCTTGTGATTTCTAAGAAACTTCCATGTTTTCACATACTAACCAACATAACTCATTATAACACTTACTAATACCACGTATACCCATGATTTTCATTAGTCCAATGCTTTTATTATGAATTTCATCATAATCCACGTAAACTGTTCATTTTAGTTGAAGAAATATTTGAGGGTTTAAGAAATGGGTTTTGTACTGGGGTCAATACAAAATTCGATTTTACGCTCTAAGTAGGCTAAGAAGTCTTCAAGAATACGCCAGAAAATTTATTAATAATAGAAATATCATTCAAAACTATGATTCTCATCCAAGACTTGGATAAGACGTCACATTGATACCAACTGCGACTTCATCCTTAACCTAGAATAAGACCTCACAATGATACCTATCAACTTGCCATCTTTATTCACGATGTCGCCTACTGTAAAGTCCGCCCCGTGCATTCCACACAAGGAAGTCAACAACAAAAGGTTCGGGCTCTTTCTTATGGCTTGATATGACAATGATTGACTTTAGTGGTTTTGTTACTTGAATTCGCACAACAGGTTGGTTATGAATATAAAAGCTAACAACCTTACGAAAAGTATGATGAGTAGTTAACCAATTGATTCCTAAAATCACATCAAAGGCAAGTATTTTCAAAAAGATAAGATCGACATGTAACGTGAAAGTGTTTATTTGAATCAAACAAGATTTAAAAAGCAATGAGAGAGTAACGAAGGGTCCTACTAACGAAGTTTCAACCAATAAGTCAAAGTCTAACTTCTCCTGAGTCAAATTTAAGCGTTGAACGCAAAGCAAAGAGATAAAATAATGGGTAGAACCAGGTATCTTATAAGGTATAGACTTCATGATTTATAATTAACTAACCCAGTCTTAACTTCGTTGTTACTTTCGCTTTTTGAGAAGTCACGAAAAACGCTCTCCCTTACACTACCGATTTTGACTTTTCTGAAACGGTCTTTGGTGCCTCCATCCTATCTGAACTTGTCTTCGGTAAACGATAAAATATGGCTAAGTGACCTTCTTTTCCACAATTATAACATGCTTTGGACGACATCGCGCAGTTTGGACTGATATGTCCCACCCCTCCGCATTTGAAACATATGATAAGTGGTCATTCTCCTTCCTTAACAATGGGTGTTGGTGTTGACGTCTTTCCATCATTGTTGAATTTCCTCTTCTTGAAATTCCCATTCCTATTATCTTGGCCATGATTAACACCGAAATGGTTACCATTATTGGCATGATAATTTCCCCCACGATGGTTATCATTGTTCCGATGACCGCTTGCCACCAGGTATGATTATTATCGTGTTGTTGTTGGTTGTTGCCTTTTGGTTGTCTTGACTCATTATCGCGCTCCAATAATCGAGCCTTATTCACAACATCGTAATATAAACAAAGTTTGTGAGAAATGAGGTATTGACGTATATTGGGTTTCAAACCTCTTAGAAACATTCGCGTCATTCGCTTCCTCATTATCGACCAAATGGGATGCAAACAGAGACAACTCGGCAAACTTAGACTCGTCTTTGCGACACGGTCCATATTATTTTGCTCCGAACGATGATGAACTCCACCTCCTTCACGTGATGAATACTTTGGAAAGTACTTGTCGTTGAATGACTCTTGGAACTTATCCCAAGACATCTTGAGTCGGCGTCGGTGGGTACGTTTTGATTCCCACCAATGTCTGCTTCTTCACGCAATATAAAGGTGGCAAAGGGAACCTTTTGCTCCTCAGATCATCCCAAGACATCAAATATCTTAGTCATCTGCTTTACAACGTTTCCGCCTTAAGTGGATCTAGCTTTCCCAAAAACTCCGGTGGTCCCAGCTCCTTGAACTGTTTAGCGGTGACCGACCGTGGGTTGCCATTATTTTTACCTGCATTATGAATAAGAGCCGCCTTCGCCTGATCTTGCATGAATTCTAAAAAGCTCCTAAACGTACCGTCGTTCGTCATTTGATCAGTGTTGTTGTTTACAGGAGGATTATCGCCATCCTGTCACACATTATCCTGATTTTTGATCTGTGGAGACTCAATGGTCTCCTGTGCTCCATTGCTTATCTCAACATTTTCGGATGCCATTTTTAAATACTGCCACAAAACAAAGGTTAATTAACATGTCACATATTATCCCTATACACTGACCGACCAATTAAATACCAAATAAACTTAGGTAGGTCATACTAGCGAAGGAATTCACCGTCTCTCCCCTCCTAGTTCTTATCTCACATCTTAGCCAGGGATCATATCCCTAAGCTTTGATACCAACTGTGACGCCCCCAAAATTAAGTATTAATCACCCATCTTGAGTCGCCAAATACATGGTACACAATACAAATACAAATTTAACTATACAGCTGTCGTGTAAAATATGTCAAAACATAAACTGAGAGTTTAAACAAGAATACTGCCTTCTAGACAATATCCATTCTCAATGGAGTCCTCATGAGGCGATATCTGAAACTCAAATTCATCCTCGTTACATTTATTGTCACACTATTTAATGAATAGTGAGGACTACTAATCTTATCATCTGGACCGTCACTCCGCTCCCAGACTTCGTCGGTATATTTTCATTTCAAGAGAAAAAAGAAGAAGGAAAGGGTGAGCTCAACTAGCCCAAGAAGAAATATTATGACTAAGATAATACGAATAAATTATCATTAGTCTTCAACAATGTTAAACCGATAATATATAATAGACATCAAGTTTAATCTGCGGCCGAAATATGCAATCCATTAAAAGAGTCAAGTAGAGAATAAAGTCTACTATCTTTTAGGTTTTAAAAGGTTTTCATCAATTTTTATCATTTGTGACTCGACAATAAATAAACCACCACATCTAATCATCCTCGTACCACGGTCAAGGATTTTCATTAAATCATCAATGGTCATGACTATACCGAATAAACCCTGGTCATAATCATACCAAAAACTATTCATCAATGCATTACAGGCCACTGAGGACTTTTATCACATTATTTATAACAGATCATGATTATACCGAATGATCCCTGGTCATAATCATACTAAGTCCATCTATGCACGTAAGACAAAGATGACTTTCAACATAATATAACATGGGGATGATGACAATGACATAATAATTCAATAAAACAAGTTCAAGAATTAATTTATCCAAGAACCAATAACGTCCAAATTGTCAACATGATACTTCTTTGTAGAGTAAAATTCAAGAATGCTCAGAGAGAATATTTCCATGAAAAGATCTTTGGATGAAGCGCAAATATCAAGGATATTCCACTAATTTCATGGAGTATAGAAGTTAAAATTTTAATCAACTGAGTATAATACTAGAATGGAATAACAAAAAGATATCACCATGCATGCGGTCTTCGCGTAGACGTGAGTTATTCCAACGAATAATAATAACGGAACCAAAGTCGGTGAAATTCACACCGAGCGGGATGTTCCAACAGAATAATAAAGAATGGAATAACAATGAAATCACCATACATGCGGTGGTCTTGGCGTGAGCAAGTTTATTCCAATGAATAATAATAACGGAACCGAGTCGTGAAATTCACATCGCATGGCAGATGTTCCAACAGAATAATAAATGTGGAATAATAAACAATGGAACCAGTCCTCCGTAAAACACACGCATGTGATATATTCAATGAATAATAAATGTGTAATAATAAATAATGGAACCAGTCCGATGTAAAATACATGACGGGATATTCCAAATGAAATAATACGAGAATGGAATAACGAAAGAAGATCACCAAGTATAGGGGATTCACAGCATTAAAAGTTATTCCAATGAATAACTAAGAATGGAATAACATAAGGATTTCACCAAGTATAGGGTATCCACATCACGAGGTTATGTATAGGGTATCTTACTTTTACAGTTATTCCAATGTAATAATAAAGAATGGAATAATGAAGTTCTCTTCATGAATAAGAAAGAATAACACCCTTACCGTAAAAAAAAGCTGGATATAGAAGTGGTGAAGTATCGAATACTCTTCTTCTTTCTCTCCATAATTTTCTCTCTATAAACTTCTCTCTATAATTTCTCTCTACAGAGTTTCAATTAATTAAGTAAGAAATAATGAAGGAATGAGATTCTATTTATAGAAAAACTAAGAGTGGCTCTTGGTCTTAACGAAGGGTCAAAATGACTCTTGGTAATATTGAAGAGGCAACTACTATTTATTGAAGGGGTAATTAACTCTTGGAACAATCAAGAGGCAAATAACTCTTGAAAGTCAAGGTCAAGTTACTATTAAAACTCATGAATAAATAACTCATAAATAAGAACTTCGTAAATAGTAACTCATGAATAGTAACTCATGAATATTAACTCGTGAATAGTAACTCGTAAATAGTAAACTTGTGAATAGTAACTCCGACACGAAAAGTTTCCCAAATACCCGATTGAACAATATAACCTCCAGACATCAATTATTATCGAAATAAATGTCAATTTTCACTAACACAAATAATTTTAACACAATGGAACTATCAAATTCATCTTTAATCAACACGAAATTATCCATCATTAATATCATAACTCACAATATTTAACAACCGTGTCGTTCCCGGAAAGAGGGGCTTTAATAAGGATTTCTCCTATTAGGCGCCTTGATTAGGTGACCAAACCTCTTCTTGATGTAACTTACAGACATTGTAAATATTGCAATTTAATAATATGAATAACTTTGTCGTCTCAATTATTGATTTAATAATATAACATATTATGCACATGATCTTTGTGACAATAATTGGATCGATAATATGAGAGATATGATCGCAAAGAATTATCGTAGCAATAATGCAAGATAACCGAGTGATTTCTTACGTAAGCATCAATAATCAACAAATTCTTCGCATTTTTACTAAGGGTAGTTCAACAAAGATTAATGGTAAAACCTCCGTAGTTATTTCCATAAAATATTTTTGTTATTTTCTAAGACGACAAGATTTACGTAGGTGGGGTCCACTAATGATTGTCTTGGTCGTCATTTGATATTCTCGATAAAAAAGAATATTCCCACCAAACGAATATTTATAACAACTTGCATACTTTGCAAAATTTTCAAATACTACCCACAACTATAACACTATCTCAAATCCACACCATAATATAAAAAAATATTTCGAGAAATTTAAATCTTTATTTATAAAATCTGGGGTCTCACAGCTGGGACCACCAGAGTTTTTTGGAGAGCCAAAACCACTTAAGGCGGAGACGTGGATAAAACAGATCAACAAGATATTTGATGTCTCGGGTTTTTCAGGAGCAAAAGTTCCCACTTTACCACCTTCATGTCATGAGTAGAGGCAGACATTGGTGGGAATCAGAAAGCGTACTCTCAACCCGCCGCATCAAGATGTCTTGGGAGAAGTTCGAGAACTGCTCAACGACAAGTACTTTCCCGAAAATATTCGTCACATGAACGAGGTAGAGTTCATCAAGCTAGAGCAAAACAAAATGACCGTGTCGCAGTACGAAGCCAAGTTTGCCGAGTTGTCCCGGTTTGCATCTCATTTGGTTGATAATGAGGAGAGAATGACACGGATGTTTTTAAGAGGTTTGAAACCAGAGATACGTCAATATCTTATCTCTCATAAACCGTGTTTGTATTCAGATGTTGTTAATAGGGCTCAATTATTGGAGCGCGATAATGAGTCAACCCAACCAAAAGAGAGCAGCTAACAAAATGATAATACTAGTGATAGAAGTCATCGAAGCGGTGACAATAAGTGTGGAGGGAATCAGCATGCCAGAAATGGTAACCACTTCGGTGGTAATCATGGCCAAAATAATAAGAATGGACATCTCAAGAAGAGGAGATTTAACAATAATGGAAAGACGTCAGCACCGGCAACCGTCGTTAAGGAAGGAGAACGAACACCTATCATATGCTTTAAATGTGGAGGGGAGGGACACATCAGTCCAAACTGTGTGATGCCCTCCAAAGCATGTTATAATTATGGAAGAGAAGGACACCTGACCCAATTTTGTTGTGCCCCAAAGACAAGTCCAGCTGGGATGGAGGCAACAAAGGCCGTCCCAAACAAGACAAAATCGGTAGTTCAAGGGAGAGTGTTTGTCGTGACCTCCCAGAAAGCAAGGAACCCAAACGAGGTCATCACGGGTAAGCTTATCATAAACTCTAGCGAAGTATATACCTTATTTGATACCGGTTATACCCATTCTTTTATTTCTCCTACTTGCACTCAACGTTTAAATTTGACTCTGGAGAAATTAGACTTTGACTTATCTGTTGAAACTCTGTTGGGAGAAACCTTCATTACATCCACTGTTTATAATTCTTGTTTGGTTCAAATCGGTACCCTCACATTACCTATCGATCTTATTTCATTGAAAATACTTGCATTTGACGTAATTCTAGGGATTGATAGTTAACTACTCATCATGCAAAAATTGATTATTTTCGTAAGGTTGTTAGCTTTCATATTCCTAATCAACCTATTATGCGAATTCAAGAAACCAAACCAATAAAATCAATTACTGTCATCTCAAGCCATAAAGCTATTCGTTTATTAAAAAACGGGTGTCAAGCTTTCTTAGCCCATGTCACGGATCTAAACAAAAATACGTCAGTTTTGAATGATATTTCTATTGTTAATGAATTTTCTGACGTATTCCCTGAAGAACTTCCTGGCCTACCCCCAAAACGTGAAATTAAATTTTGTATCGACCTTGAACCTGATAAAACCCATTTCAAAGCCCCAAATCGAATGGCTCTATTGAACTTCGGGAGTTAAAGACCCAATCGCAGGAATTATTAGACATTGGCTTTATTCGTCCCAAGTACTTTTCCTTGGGGTTCTCCTGTTACTATTCGTGAAGAAGAAAGATGGGAGTATGCGACTTTGTATTGATTATCGGAGTTGAATCATGTCACCATCAAAATAGGTACCCATTGCCACGTATTGATGACTGTTTGACCCGATTCTGGCGCCAAATTCTTTTCAAAGATTGATCTTCGTTTGAATATCACCAATTGAAGATTAGAACCAATGACATTCCAAAGAAGGCTTTGAACTCGATGCAGTATTATGAATTCTAGTCATGTCTTTTGGATTGACTAATGCTCCTACCGCCTTTCATGGATATGATGAATCGAGTATTCAAGGAATATTTGGATCACTTTGTGGTCGTCTTTTTATTGATGACATCCTTATTTATTCCAAAAGCCGTGAGGATCATGAAAGAACACCGAGGTCGATACTCCAAAAGCTTCGTGAATATAAGCTTTATGCCAAGTTGAAGAAATGCGAGTTCTGGCTTGAGGAATTAGCATTCCTTGGGCACGTGGTATCAAGTCATGGAATATCTGTTGACCATGAAAAGATCGAAGCCATTCAAAGCTGGGAATAACCTAAATCGGTGATCAAAATCGTAGCTTTCTCGAACTTAATTTGGTTATTATCGGAGATTCGTAGAAGGGTTTTCTCGAATCGCTAATCCATTAACTCAGCTGACTCGAAAAGATACAAAATTCGGTTGGAGTGAAGAATGTGAGAAGAGTTTTCAAGAACTCAAGAGAAGACTCATTTCACCACCTGTTCTGACAATACCATCTGGCTCGGAGGGATTTGTCATATACTGTGATGCTTTAGGCAAAGGGTTAGGATGTGTTCTCATGCAACATGGGAAAGTCATAGCCTTATGCCTCTCGACAACTCAAAGAATATGAGAGGAATTATCCTACTCATGATCTAGAGTTAAACATTTGTTATCTTCGCACTTAAAATTTGGAGGCATTACTTGTATGGGGAGAAAGTGGAGATCTTTACTGGATCATAAAAGCCTCAAATATTTCTTCACTCAAAAGGAACTCAACATGCGACAACGACGTTGGCTTGAACTGCTGAAAGATTATGATCATTCCATCTAATACCATCCAGAAAAACAAAGCGTGGTAGGTGACGCATTGAGTAGAAGATCATATCGCGTCAATGCAAAAGCGATATTGTTAACGCATAAGGCCCATTTTGTATGACTTACAAAGGATGGAGATAGAGATAAAACTCTGAGGACCCACGTGATGATGGCGAATATCTGAGTAGAACCAGACTTTAATCGATAAAGTTAAAAGTGCTTTCAAGCTACGCACTGGAGGCGATGCGTATGAGGAAGAAAGTACAAGAAGGTTCTATCTTTGGAAGCAAGAATCGATGAAGAAGGAATACTTCGAGTCAACTCCAGACTTTGTGTTCCTAACGACCCTGATTTAAAGTATAAAATCATGATGGAGGCGCATAAGACACTGTTTGCAATCCATCCTGGGAGTACCAAAATGTATCATGATCTTCGACATACATTTTGGTGGGGCAATATGAAGAGCGAGATTGTGTTGTTTATCTCAAGGTGTCTTATCAACGAGTCAAGGTGGAACATCAAGTACCAAAAGGCAACCACTTAAAATTCCAGAATGGAAATGGGAGCACATTACCATGGATTTCGTTACTGGGCTTCCCAAGGTTTCTCAAGGCATTGATGCAATTTGGGTCATTGATGATAGATTGACCAAGTCTGCTCATTTCTTACCAATACGAGAAACTTATACACTTGAACGTCTTGCTCGTATGTACATAAACGAGATTGTAAGACGGCATGGTATGCCAGTATCCATAGTTTCTGATCGAGACCCAAGATTTACTTCACGATTTTGGGTTAGTTTACAAAAAGCTATGGGCACGGATTTACGATTTAGTTCGGCATATCATCCTCGAATGCATTTTACAATCGAGAGGACTATTCAAACTCTTGAAGATTTATTAAGACTCTGTGTCCTTGACTTCAAGGGAAGTTGGGACAAGTTCTTACCATTGGTGGAGTTTTCCTACAACAACAGTTATCAAGCAAGTATTGGCATGGCTCCATTCGAGGCGTTGTATGGAAGAAAGTGTCATTCTCCAGTATGTTGGGATGAGGTGGGTGAAGCAACGTTGTCGGGACCGAAATTGGTACGTATGACTACGGAAAAGATTCAAACGATTCGATAATGTAATAAAACCTCACAAGACCGAAAAGAGTTATGCTGATCTTCATCGAAAGGACGTGGAATTCGATATTGGAGATCATGTGTTGTTACGTGTTGCTCCATGGAAAGGTGTTACAAGATTTGGAAAGAGAGGAAAGCTCAATCCTCGATTCTTTGGCCCATTTTTAATCCTCGATCGAGTAGGGATCAGAGCTTTATAGACTCGCTTTACCGCCAAGTATGTCTCGTGTTCATAACATTTTTCATATATCCATGTTACGTAAATATGTGAAAGACCTGAACCATATTATTGAGTTAGAACTGGATGAAATAGCGGAAGATTTAACGCATGAAGAGGTTCCTGTTAAAATCTTGGATAAGAAGGAACATATTCTACGCTCCAAGGTTATACCTCAAGTCAAAGTGTTATGGAGGAACCACGATGTTGAGGAAATGACCTAGGAGTTAGAATCTGAAATGAAATCTAGGTATCCTTACCTCTTCGACATACCAGGTACGTACCCTAATTTCGAGGGCTAAATTTCATAAGAAGGGGATATTGTAAGACCCCAACTTTTATGAATAAAAATAAATTTTCTATAATTATCATTTTTGAATATTATGGAATAAATTTGATATAATGTTATAGTTGTGGGTAGTATTTATAAATTTTGCAAAATCATGAAGTTGTTATATAATATTCGATTGGTTGGGGAATATTCGTTTTAACGAGAAATATTTGTCGATGACAACACAATCATTAGTGGACCCCACACAATGTAATTATTGTCAGATTGAGAAAACGACAAAAAAATATTTTATTAAAAATAACGGCGGAAGTTTTACCATTGATACTATTGAACTACTCGATAGTAAAAAATACGATAATATGCATGGTTGCGTAGTAGCACACGATATTGATTATTAATGCTTATGTGAGAAGTCACTCCGGTTTGATTCAATTATTATCGATATTTTATATGTTATTAAATCAATAATTGAGATGACGAAGTTGTTAATATTATTATTTGCATTATTAACGATGTCTAGAAGTTACGCCAGGAGAGGTTTGGTCACCTAATTGCGCGTCAATAGGAAAAATCCTTATTGAAAGCCCTCTTTCCGGGAGCACTGGTCGATTAATATTGTGAATTATAATATTGATGATAAATGTTGTTAAAAATATTAAGGGAGTTTATATATATAAGTTTGTAATGTGTGTGGTGAGTGGAATATATATATATATATATATATATATATATATATATATATATTATGTGTGTATGAGTGGAAAATGGTGGAAAAGTAGAATTTTGGTGGAAAAGTGGAAATGGTGGGATGAGAATTAGTATTATATATGGCATGAATTGAAAAGGGTGGGGAAATGATGTTTGACGGGTGGTTTATTTTTCAATCAACTTGTGGTTATATATATATATATATATATATATATATAATTGTATGGCATATGGGTGGGTAATGGTAGTCCTAGTAGATAAAATTTGGCAGGTTATGGATTGATTTGTCAAGCTTAAATATTATTAGCCGAATTTTTTTCAATCATGCAACATGGTTGGCAACTTGTAAATTATGGAGCATTTTAATTGGTCAAGGCTTTTAAAGTGGCATGTGTTCATTTTTCATGGGCCAACTCTTTGAAAAGATTACTGATGTGTTGGACCAAAGGAGTATGTGACTCAAAGAAATGATTAAATGCAATTCTACTATCTGATCCAATAGTATCCTTCAATTCTCCTATAAATAGAAGCTCATTCCTTCATTATTTCTTACGAATTCACTAAAACTCTAGAGAGAGAAAATTATAGAGAGAAAGAAGAGGAGAAGTCTGCTACCTTTATTTTCCTATATCCAGTTTTTTTTTACGGTAAAGGGTGTTATTTCTTTTGTATTCATGAAGAGAACTTCTGTTATTCCGTCTTTATTGTTCTGTTGGAATATTCTGCATGCATCTTTTTACGTCGGACTGGTTCCGTCTTTTATTATTCTATTGGAATATCATATACATCTTATCGCCTGGGACTCGGTTCCGCCTTTATTATTCCGTTTCTTTATTATTCTCATTGGAACATCCTTGTCGGTGTAATTTCACCTTTGACTGGTTCCATTATTTATTATTCTGTTGGAATAACTTTATCTATGCGCAATGATACGCATGTGCATGGTGATTTCGCTGTTATTCCATTCCTTATTATTCTATTGAAACATCATGTCGATGTGTATTACGCTTTGACCGGTTCCGTTATTTATTATTACATTGGAATAACTGCCTATCTGAACTGCATGCATGGTGATTTTTTTTGTTATTCCATTCTTTATTATACTCAGTTGGTTAAAGTTTTAACTTCTATACTCCATGAATATCCTTGATATAGTATCTTTTCATGAAAATATTCTTCTGAGCATTCTTGAATTTTACTTTACAAAGAAGTATCATGTTGACAATTTGGACGTTATTGGTTCCTGGATAATTAATTCTTGAATTTGTTTTATTGAATTCTTATATCATTGTCATCATCCTCATGTTTATATTTTTTGAAAGTCATCTGGCACGTAGTGCATGGATGGACTTGGTATGATTATGACCGAGGATTATTTGGTGTAATCATGGCCGTAATGTTACAAATGATGTGATAAAAGTCCTCATTGGCCCGTAGTGCATTGATGGACAGTTGTTGGCATGATCATGACCATTGATGAATACACGAATATCCTTGGCCCGTAGTGCATGGATAATTTATGGTCATGACCCTGATGAATATCCTTGGCCGTAGTGCAGGGATGATGTGAATTATTTAATAAGTTGAGTCTCAGCGATAAAAGTGATGAAAAACTTTTTAAATCATAAAAGATAGTAGACTTTATTTCTCTACTTGACTCTTTTAATGGATTGCATGTTCCGCTGCAGTTAAACTTGATGTCTATTGTATATTATCAGTTTAACATTATTGAGAACTAATAATAATTTATTCTGCATTATCTTAGTCATAATATTTCTTACTGGGCTAGTTGAGCTCACCCTTTTTTCACTGTTTTCTTCAGGAAATGAGAACGTAGTCGGGATTAGTCGGGGAACGGAGTGATAGTCCGAGATGATAGTATTAGTAGTCCTCACCATTATGTTAAATAGTATGACAATAAATGTAATGAGGACTTATTCTGAGAGTGAATATTGTCTAGAAGATAATATTTGTATTAAAACTCACATCTCTCTTGTTGTATATTAATGATTGTATTTGTATTCTGTACCATGTAATTGGCGACTCGGAATAGGTGATGTATACCTATTTTGGGGGCGTCACACTTTTCTTTTTTGTTCCATTTTTCTCAGGAGGTGAGAATTTAGCAGGGACTAGCCGGGGTGTGGAGTGATGATTCAAGATAGCTGTTTTAGTAGTCCTCACTATTTTGTAGAATAATGCATCAATAATTGTAATGAGGACTTTATTTGGGTATAGATATTGTCTAGAAGACAATATTGTATTTAAACTCACAGTATGTGTTGTCGTATTTTGCACGACAATTGTAATAATCAAGTTGTAGTTGTTTTCTGTACCATGTATTTTGGCGACTCAGAATGGGTGATGTATACCTATTCTTGGGGCGTCACAGAGACTATTAATTTAGAGATTATAAAATGACGTAATATAGATGATTATTTAATAACATGTTCAACAGGTATTATAATTCTCACTATTGGGACTAAAAATTTCTAAACAAAATTATTCTCAACCTTTTTCTGAAATGATCATAATATCCTATTATATCTGTAAGACCCCAACTTATTATTAATAAAATTGAAATTTTCTCTATTTATTATTTTAAAATAGTAAGGGTTGATTTGATTAATGTGGTTAGTTATGGGTAAAATGCGCAAATATTTTAAACAAGCAAGTGGTTATAAAATATTCATTGTTGTCGGGAATATTCGTTTTGGTCGTGGAATATTCTTACTTGTCGAGAATATTATATTCGTGATTGACAGTAGCGACCTTTGTGTGGGCCCCATAATGAAAAGCGATTGGATGAAGAAAACGCAAGAATAAGTTGTTTATAAATAACTACGTGAGTTATTACTAAGCATCTTGTTAGAATACCCAATGATTAAAATACGGTATGACACTACAGATTTCACCAATTATTGATTCTTACGTAGCATAAGGCACTACTCAATAATTATTCACGGTAATTACCGCTCAATATTATATTTTATTGATTTAATAATTGCTACGTTGATATTTTATATTGTTGTTGTTTCAATAATTGTCATTACACAGTATTTTCATTATCAGATCAATAATTCATATTATTTGAATAATATTAATAGATAACATTATTGGTAATTTTTAGAAAATTCTGTCTAAGGAGAGGTTTGGTCATCTAATTGGGCGCCAGTAAGGAGAAATCCTTATTGGAAATCCCCCTCTTTCCTGGGAACTGCCTGGTTGTCAGTATTATGATTCTGTAATATTATTTGTGAATGATTAATTATTGATTTATATGATGAGAAAAATATTGATTTTATGTGAATATAGATGGAGAAAATTTTTAATGTGACAATTGTTAAAAATTAATATTTTATTTTTTTTGATAAAATAATTTATTTAAATATATTATATTATTTTAATAATATAATAATAGTGATATTTGTACAATGAATGTTGATATATGAGTATATGAGGAGGAAGAGTATTTTTGTGGCATTAAATGATTAACACATTTTGTGTGTCGGTGGACCCCAAATATTGACCGAAATTTGATTATAGCCTATAAAATCGCCCGTTTGTGAATTTCGGTCAATTTTTGTTTGGAATTTAAAAAACCTTAAACTTACAAAGTTGTAGAGAATGAAATTTCCTATGGAAAGGACATGTGGTTCGAATTTTTTTGATAAATGAGCTATTTATTGTAAATTATTGAAGTTCCGAAGTTCCGGAATAATTGATTTTTGGAGTTTAAAATGTTTTTTTTAAGAAAAATGTTTTTTGTTGCAATTGAGTGGGCTCACATGTGTTATGAATGATCTGAAATTAGACTTCTAAGGTGGGCATGAATATTTTTAAGAAATATTATTATTTTATTAAATTTTCTACTTTGGTGTTCTAAACATTTTCCTATAAATAGGGTGCTTAGGTTAGAATTGAAAATCACACTAGAAACTGAAATCTTCTCTCTCTTTCTCTCTCTATATTGTCGAGCGTATTCTTGTGAGTATTTTGATACTTTGAGTGTTGCTATATCTGATTCTGCAAGTTTCCTTCAAAGACTATATCCGAAAGATTCCAAATTCAAGATTATCTTTCCGAAGTAAGGGATATTATTTTTAAAAATAATATTATTTCTTCTAATATCATTATCTTGGGATTATTGGTAAGATTTTTCTTGTGAAATTCTTGTCTTTTAGTGTCGAGGTTACTTATTCACGTTACAAAGATTCTTTTCACGATATCTTGACCTTTATTCACGAATACCAAGACTATTCACGTAAAAATTAAATTTTATTTTTGTCCAAAATATCGATTATGGATACTAGCTTTGATTGTATCCATGTTTTGATCATTCTTGAATTTTACTTCACTATGGTTATTTATGAAGTACTTTTGAACTTGGATCGCTTTAAAGTCACGAATCCTTAATACTTGTTATTTTGTTTCACTTTGGATTCGCTTTTCTTTAAAATATTTTTCATCATCCTCACTCCCTAAATGATGGTATTCTTGAATATCTTTGGCTCAGTAGTGCAAAGATGGTTGACTTTATTATGAATATCTTTGGCCGTAGTGCGAAGATGTACAGTGTTGAGATGAACATGACCGATCGATGAATATCTTTGGCTTTTGTAGTGCAAAGATGAATATTTGATTCAAGATGAATATTGATTGATGTTACAGGGATAAAATATTGATGATGGACGGTTAAATTCATAGATTATAGTAGATTTCATTCTCTACGTAACTCTTCTATGAATTATTATTTTCGCTGCGAATATTGATCTGAAACTTGTTGTCTATTATATTCTATCAGATATTTTCCTATTGAAGACTAACGATAATTTTGTTCTATATTATCTTAGTCATAATATTCTTTAATGGGCTAGTTGAGCTCACCCTTTTCCTTTTTGTTCTATTTTTCTTCTTAGGAGGCGAGAATGTAGCGAGTACTAGTCGGGGTATGGAATGATGATTCTAGAAGTTGTTTTAGTAGTCCTCACCATTTTTATAAAATAATGTACCAATAATTGTAATGAGGACTTAGTTGGGTATGGATATTGTCCAGATGACAATATTTGTATTTAAACTCACAGTTTATATGTTGTATTAATGAAGTTGTAGTTATTTTTGTACCATGTATTTTGACGACTCAGAATGGGTGATGTATACCTATTTTGGGGGCGTCACAATATCCAATAAACTTATTATTGATAAATAACTTATTATTTAAACAACTTGTTGGTAAACAGATTATTATTAATAAACAACTTATTATTTAAATAGTTTGTAGATAAACAACTTATTGGTAAACAACTTATTACATGTAAATACTTTATTATCGATAGAAACTTATTATTTAAGCAGATTATGGGTAAACAACTTATTATTGGTAAACAGCTTACATGCAAACAACTTATCAATAAGCTGATTATCAATAAGCTTATTATTGGTAAACGATTTATTATTGGTAAATAACTTATTGGTAAACAACTTATTATTTAATTAGCTTATTATTAATAAACAACTTATTGCTAAACAATTTATTATTGGTAAATAGTTTATTATTGATAAATAACTTATTATTTAAACAACTTATTTGTAAACAACTTATTAGTTCTAGCCATATTTAAGTATTGACTTTTTGTTTGTCAAAACTTATTTTAACATCTTATTAATAAACATCGTTGTATAAACAAGTCTAAATTATAGTTTAAAAGATGTTATTATAGGTAAGGGTATAATAGTCCGGACCATATTTTTTATTTAATCCTTTAATTAATCTTAGAAAAAAATAAACATAACATGAGATTATTTTAAGTTTTCTCATGAATAATTCATAAAAAGTAAACACGTGACTATGAGTATTTCATTTTTGGATTAATAGTCTTGAAATTATAATCCCGAAATTATAATCATTGCAAACAAATATGACCTTATTATATTATATTATATTTATTTACAAGAATTATTTTTAGATGATTTATGATTCAAGAACCAATAATTCAAGAATTTCATTTTTTATATATATCCAAATGACACTTAAATCACTGTATTTTATAAAAAATTTAGTTTTAATAAATCACATTAATTATTTGGAAGTCAAAAGTAAAAAAATATAAAAAATAAATAAATAAATAAATTTACGGCTTGCCACTAATTCATTAAACCCGCCGATCACTGCAGACTTATTGATGCTCAAATGTGTTGTAATAATAAATAAAGAATAATGCTAAAGACAAACTATTCTACAAACATTTTACAAACTGGCTGATGTGACATACTTCATCTCAACTTTTATGTGGGGCCGAAGACTATATTAAATCAATTTGTTGATCAATATGCTGAGTTGGGATATGCCATATCAATAATTTATAAAATATTTATAAAATAGTTTATGTCCGTAGCATTACTCATAAATAAATTGGAAGAAATGGAGGGATATTTATATTCTAAAGAAGATTCAAAAGGGTAAAAAAGAACAAGCACGTACGTTACCTAAATTACGGTCAGAATTAGTCTCCTCCGGAAATTAAGACAAAGCCCCACCCACAATTCACGGTTAACTTGCGTCGGCAAGAGCAGGAGGACTATACAAGGTGGTGATATTGGTGGGGGTGGATGGGTCCCACCACCGGAGACAAGAATCAGAGTTCATATGACTGGTAGAATTATGTGGGCCCCAACTCCCAACTTTTATTTATTTATTAACTTAATTTTCAGCAGAAAAGTTGTGGCTGAAATACCATGAAACTAATATCTATCTGACAATGGACCGAAAGTGTTATTTACTCGATCCCCGGCTGCAATTAATGCACTCAACGGTGCGTACATCCCCTGCAATTTTATTCTTTTGACCCTTTGGCCAAATTCTCAGTGGAAAGCCAAATAAAAAATAAAATAAAAATAAAAATTTGTGTGAGAATTTCATTTAGTAATTTAGTATAATATTACACCAAATTTGTCTCCACATATTGAAATTTTTCTTCAGTTCATTTAATAAATTAACCAATTTAGTATGGTGCTGTATCTCTGCTGTCTGGAGATCAATTAGGGTTGAGTTTTACTAAAAGTATAAACGACTTGAATCGAAGCAAACAAAAAATTGTTCGAATTTCACTTGAAATATTAAATTTATACTCGAATTCGAATTGTATTTAAAAATTTTTACTCAGATTCGACTCGAATAAATTTATTACTCGAATTCTATCCGACTCGGATCGAATTATATTCAAACTACTCGCGATCTTCAAATTTAAGTTCGAATTAGAGTCTCTACATAATAACTAGTTTTATAATAAACATAATTATGAATTGAATTTGTTATTTTACTTAGAAATGAAAAAATATATTTACTATTACACTTATAAATATAAAATCACAATTAAAAATAAAAATAAAATAAGAATAATTTATTATCTTAATTTGATTTAATTTTGTATATATTATAAGAGAATGCGTCAAGTATCTAATCGAATCTATATCAATCGAGTATGTATAGAATCACAATCAATAATTCGAGTAGTTTAAATATTAAACGAGTCGAGTATAATCTTGACAGATTCTATTTATATTTTTATTCGAACTATTTTTAATGCTAAGATTTGAATCATATTATTAATAAATCCGAGTCTTTCTCGTATTTTTTTAAATTAAGTTTGAATCATGCTCGAACTGTTTGATTAATTTACGACCTTAGATTTTAAAGATAAAGATGCTCAACCTCCTCTAGAGAAAGCCCAAGGTTTCCGCGTAATGATATTTAATTTAATTTAATTTTTCTTTGGAATTGAATATAGCTTTCCATGGCGTCTCAATCTATCATTACAGCAAGCTTGATATAGACAATTCCATTCTATTTTAAGAAATATATATATATATATATATATATATATATATATATATATATATATATATATATCTTCTAAAATAAACCTTAAAGAATCTAACTAAAGATTTAACCGTCGCTTTTTGGTGTCTATAAATACGGTTCGATCCATCGCCATAGTCATGTAGTCTTTTAGCGATGGGTGAACTGTCATGTATAGACACCAAAAAAATACGCACGATCCGCCTTTGATTCGCTTTTTTGCCGTTCATTTAAGCCTTCTCCGTATATATATATATATATATATATATATATATATATATATATATATATATATATATATATATGTGGACAGTTCAAACTCAAGAAATTTATAAATAAATAAAATTTGTCTAACTTTAAATGGTGTACCTATTTCCTATATATGATTGTGAGTGTTTTTGTAGACAAACTAGTTCAAATATAGAGTAGTCAGAGGATGAACTGGCTTTAACATTATCCACTAGTCATTATTCAAACTTGTAGAGTATTTATTCCTGTTTATATATATATATATATATATATATATATATATATATATATATATATATATATATATAAGAAATTCATTCATGAGAATAGGTTGTTGGGAAGCCCATTTTATTAAATAAATGATAGAGCTTATCATTGCACCTTTTAGACAATTTTTTTTTTTTTTTATGTTCAGTACAAGCTCTATCTACCTACCAAATTTAATAGGTTCTTCCCCAACAACCTATAGGTTCTTGTGGATGGATGATCTATATATATATATATATATGTGGTGGTGTTATATATTATAACATTATAATAATTATATCTAATAAAATTAAATAAATATATATTAATTTAAAATTTAATATATCGTTATAATTTTAAAAATTAAATTGTATATTTAAATTTAGAACAGAATTGAATGCATTATATTTATATTTTTAAATATTTATTTGATGTAAAGTAGGATACATCAATCTCTGTAAGCGTCCGAGAAGAAAAAACAACTGCAAATCATTGGAACCTACCTAATCTATCACAAAGCCAACATTCGTTTAACCATGCATAAACATAACTAAAAGCCAGCTAAATTCACCAGCTTAATTAAAACCCCTCTCACCGAATTATGTTTAATTATATTCTAATCCAATGTTTTGAAAAAACCTTTCTTGCTCTTATTAGAAAGGGAATCAAAGATGGGTTGGGGTGCGTCCGGTACAATATGTATCGGACTAACGTCAGTTAAATATTTTTTTTATTATAAACAATATTTTTGTAATAAAAAATATAATTTTTTATGGTTTTTTGTTTAAATTTATTTTATTATTTTTTATTTATTATTCTTATAATTGTGCTTGAAAAAATAAAATTATCTTGTCAGACTTATTTATGTCAGATTTTGACCTAACGCCCCAATTAATCAGAGATCGACTATCATTGACATTGAGGAAATGAAATTGATATTTTTATATAAAAAATTAATATTTACTGTGACGCCCCCAAAATAGGTATTCATCACCCATCTTGAGTCGCTAGATACATGGTACATAAATTCAAATACAACTTAATTATACAACTGTCGTATAGAATATGACAAAACATAAACAGAGAGTTTAAACAATAATATCGCCTTCTAGACAATATCCACTCTCAATGAAGTCCTCATTATATTTATTGTTACACTATTTAATGTATCAGGAGGACTACTAATGTTATCCTCCTGACCGTCACACTCCGCTTTCCCAACTCGTCTCCAAATTTATATTCTCATTTCACGAAGAAGAATATTGAAAAAGAAAGGGTGAGCTCAACTAGTCTAGTAAGAAATATTATGACTAAGATAATGCGTAATAAATTATCATTAGTCTCTAATGTTAAACCGATAAAATACAATAGACATCAAGTTTAACTGCAGTGAGAATAAAGAATCCATTGTAAGAGTCAGTAGGTAATAAAATCTACTATCTTCTATGGTTTAAAAGATTTTCATCAACTTTATCATTTGAGACTCAAATTTTAATAAATAAACCACGTCTTCTAATCATCCCCTCGTATTACGGCCAAGGATATTCATTAAATCATCAATGGTCATGACTATACCGAAAAATCCCTAATCATAATCGTACCAAGTCCATCTCTGCACGTAAGCCAAAGATATACAACTATAAAATCAGCAACCAACAATTCATCTTTGCACGTAAGCCAAAGATATACAATTCAATAATCCACCGTCCATCTTTGCACGTAAGCCAAGATAACTTTTATTACCATATAAGCATGAAGATGATGACAATGATATAAACATTAATTAACTGAAAACAAAGATAAATATTAAAGACTTTAAATTTATCCAAATATTATCAACCACTCATAATCTAATATTATTGATATCATAACAATATTTTAATCACTTCTTAAACTTATAAACAATTTATTTCAATTGTTTACACTTTACCAAATAGTGCATTTAGTTATTCAAAAATGCTATACTCATAAGATTTCATTACCAATGATCAAATCTCTTATCAAAAATCTTCATATACCTTATATAGTATTTCTAAGCCACAAAATCCTATTTTCCAACTTTGTTACTTCACATAACATATTTAACTTATATGTTCGTAACTAAACTATTTTTATGAAAAATACCAAATCAGTCCCAAAAATTATTCTTTTCTGGGATTAAGCATAATATCGTCCCATAATGAACATATATTTTTCTCGGAATTTTTAAAATTCATTTACTATTTTTCAAAAATCAATTTCTAATTAATTTCTTAAGAAACTAGCTACCTCAAGGTTAACTCCAGAAATTTCCAAATCTTGGCAGTACCTTACAAATGTTAACGTGAGCCTCCAGTTTAAATTTCATGGTCATCGGAGTTATAGAACTCCGGTTATAGCGTTTTTTTGTCAGAAAAACCTAAATATTGAAATGGTCATATCTTGCTCATTTTAAGTTGGAATGAGCTCATTTTTGGATAGGAGGTATCTTATACCATATACTTTCATGTCCCAAAAGGCCAAAATTTTTCTCACAAATTAAGTGGCCGAAACAGCCCTTTTAAAAACGTGGGCAGTAGCTTTTTTGGTATTGACAGCTTTTGACTCTTTTGCTAAAATCAGTCCATACGAAAATCTACAACACCCTTTCCAGTGATTCCACTTGGATAAGTTACAAAACTCATAGATCTAACTCTAGGACTTGACCACACTTCAAAATTCGAAATATAACAGGAGATATGGTCAATTGAATTTCGTGTTCCGTTTTCACCAAAATCTGATTTTCAACCCTTTGTGATTTCTAAGAAACTTTTATGTTTTCACATAATAACCAATATAACTTATCATGACAATGACATAATAATTCAATAAAATAAGTTCACCAATTAATTTAACCAGGAACCAATAACGTCCAAATTGTCAACATGATACTTCTTTGTAGAGTAAAATTCAAGAATGCTCAGAAGAATATTTTCATGAAAAGATACTGGATGAAGCACAAATATCAAGGATATTCTACTAATTTCATGGAGTATAGAAGTTAAAGCTTTAATCAACTGAGTATAAGAGAATATATGAAACTGCATATGGATTTTCGTCCGCCATGCGGTAATCCACGTATACAGATCATTTTGAAAATTTAATAAGGAATGAATACAAAGGATTATTCACCATGCATGTGGTACTCCACATAGACAGGTTATCCCAACAGAATAATAAAGAATGGAATAACAGAAGAAATCACCATGCATGCGATAGATCGCACCGACAGGTTATTCTCAACAGAATAATAAATACGGAATAATAAATAATGGAACCAAGTCAGGTGAAATTCACACCGACAGGATATTCCGACAGAATAATAAAGAACGGAATAATAAAAGAATTTCACCAAGTATGCGGTACTTCACATAAACAGGTTATTCCCACATAATAATAAAGAATGGAATAACAGAAGAAGATCACCAAGTATTGGGTAAATCGCATATACAGGTCATTCCACCAAGTATAGGTAAAAGCACATATATCTGAGTTATTCCAAGAACAATAAATAATGGAATAATGTAGGATTTCACCAAGTATAGGGGATTCAGCAGACAAAGTTATATTCAATGTAATAATAAAGAATGGAATAACAGAAGGATTTCACCAAGTATAGGGTATCGCCATGATATCAAAGGTTATGTATAGGGTATGCCACTTTTACAAAGTTATTCCAATGAATAATAAAGAATGGAATAACGAAGTTCTCTTCATGAATAAAAAGAATAACACCCTTACTAGTAAAAAAAATTGGATATAGAAAGTAGTAAAGTAGCAAAATACTCTTCTTCTTTCTCTCTATAATTTCTCTCTAGAGTTTCAAAGATTCGTAAGAAATAATGAAGGAATGAGCTTATTTATAGAAAAACTGAGAGTGGCTCTTGGTCTTAACGAAGGGTCAAAATGACTCTTGGTAATATTGAAGAGGCAACTACTATTTACGAAGGGATAATTAACTCTTGGAACACCGAAGAGACAAATAACTCTTGGAAAACCGAAAGGACAAGTTACTATTAAAACTCGTGAATAGTAACTCATGAATAGTAACTCATGAATAGTAACTCGTGAATAGTAACTTCCGACACAAAAAGTTCCCCAATACCCGATTGAACAATATAACCTCCAGACATCAATTATTATCGAAATAAATGTCAATTTTCACTAACATAAATAATTTCAACACAATGGAACTATCAAATTCATCTTTAATCAATACGAACTTATCCATCTTTAATATCATAACTCACAATATTTAACAACCAGGTTGTTCCCAGGAAAGAGGGGGCTTTCCAATAAGGATTTCTCCCTATTGGCGCGCAATTAGGTGACCAAACCTATTCTTGATAGAACTTCTAGACATTGTAAATATTGCAATTTAATAATATGAATAACTTTGTCGTCTCAATTATTGATGTAATAAAATAACATATTATGTACATGATACTGTGACAATAATTGAATCAATAATAATATATGATGAATGATCATCGCAGATTCTAATAGCAAGATAATGCGGTTATCAGCGTAAAGATATCAATAATCAATAATCAATGCAGGTGCTACTATGCAACCACGCAGCGTATCTTATTTTTTACTACTTAGGGTAGTTCAACAGCTTTTAACAATAACACCTCCGCCGTTATTTATAAAATATTTTTGTCGTTTTCTTAATCCGACAATAATTCTGTTGTGGGGTCCACCAATGATTGTGTCGTTGTACGAATATTCCCTGCAAAAAGAATATTCCCCGACCAATCGAATATTTATAAGACAACTTGCGTACTTTGCAAAATTTATAAATACTACCCACAACTATAACATTATATTAAATTCATTCCATAATACTCAAAAATAATATTCATCGAAAAATCATTTTTATTCATAAAAGTTGGGGTCTTACATTTACACATGATCTCTCACGTGAATAATTAGTTAGTGGGTCCCTATTTTATGTAAGAAAAGTGAAAAAGAAATGGTTTAGAAACAATACAAAATTATTTGTAAGGATATTATAAGAAAAAGAACATAAAAAGCTAGCGGTATGTGTGTATATTATTTTTAAAGATATTATAAGAAAAAGAACAAAAAAGAAATCACAGATTTTTTGAACACATATATGTATGTATGTGTCTATATATATATATATTTAACAAAATATAATTAATTTTGAATTTTCTGCTCCTTCTAATAAATCATCTAAATTGTCTAAAATTTGAGATAAATTCTACCATTCATATAGTATTGAAAGTACGGGACACATCTAGTATATATATATACTAGTATATGCCCGTGCCTAAAGGCACGACGTAAAAAAAATTAAATTAAAATTTAAAAAATATATATATCCATAATTCATCATACCACCACAATTCACTATACTACCATAATTCACCATACCACCACAATAATTAATACATACTCAATCATCAACACATGTCCAACTATCAAAACATCAAGCTAGTTGGTACTAATTTCCAAAAAAATCGATAAAATTTCCTAAAATTGTCTACAAAACTTACAATCATCAATACATATCTAACCACCAAAATAAAATCATAAAAAAAACTATCATTCCATACCCAAAAATACACACAATCATCAACACATATCTAACCACCAAAATATCAAGCTAGTCGCTACTAATTTTAAAAAATTTTGACAGAATTTCCTTTAAAAATAGATATCCAGACAAATATAAACCTGTGTATAAAACTTACAATCATCCATACATATCCAAACCTCCAAAAAAACAATCATTCCATACCCAAAATCATCATAAACATGTATAATTAGTTAACTTTACAAAATGCGGAACAAAAAAAATACATACATGAAGAAATCAATACATACTCAATCATCAACACATCCAACCACCAAAATATCAAGCTAATCGCTACTAATTTCAAGAAATTTCGGCAGAGTTTCCTTTAAAAATAGATATCCAAAAAATCTAAACCTGTTTACAAAACTTACAATCATCCATAAGACATACATGTTGAGCATACATGCAGAAAACCATCATAACCAAGTATAATTAGCTAACTTTACAAAAGGCAAAACACAAAAAATACATACATGCAGAAAATAGAGAAACAACATGTTGAGCATAAGACCCTCTACTTTACAGCTTACACCAAGTATATTCTTTACAACTTTCATCATGTATCCTTCAATATATACCTGAAAATATTTGAAATTTAAAAATTATCAAAATATGTTAGTTAAAATAAAACAATTATAAATCTGAAACATAAGACCCCTTACTTTACCCTGAATTATCTAAAAAACAAATGAGTACACATATTTGTATATAGGGGGCATGATTTAGATTGATATAAGTAAGAATTTAGAGAGATTGTAAGAAATAGTCAATTTTTTAAGGAAAAGATATGGACTTACAATCAAATTAAGTTTTCTTAATCTTATCTCAAGGAATGGTTCGTTTGCTTAATGATTTAAATCATAAATTTGTATTGGTGGCGTGATAATAATGGTGTGCGAGTTTGATTTACGTGTGTGTTTATGCATGAATTATGTGTGTTTGTGTGTCCACATGAGAAGTAGAGAAATATAGTCTTAGTAAGAGAGATTTTCACACCTAAACAATTGTTTGGTCGATTGGTAGGTTAGTAATCGTCAAAGGTGGACATGTCAAGATCTTGGATTACATATCATTTAACTCTCTTAAATGTCTTTTTATCCCTTTAAACCTTCTCTTCATCAATATCCTTAATGTCCTCGTGATCAATCTGAGCATGCACTTTGCCCCAATGAGGAGAAAGACACAACCACCTATATTAAATTAAAATTTGTTATTTACATAAACAATAAAACTAACACTATTTATATTATAGGAATAGTATAGTTATTTTTATGCGATGACATAAAAGTAGATTTACGATTACGTCGAATTCCCATCCACAAAGGTCCATTGTATATATTTTATTGTTCTCGTTGACAAATTCACTCCAATCCTACAAAGAATGAACGTCATTGTAAAATTAAAAGTTGAAATGTTGAAAAGATTACATAATTTAGTAGAAATAAACATGTTTAAACTATACCATTTAATTGTCGTAAGAATATATCATAATAAAACTTCTGGGTAAACAATATTTGTGGTGCAATTTGACCCATCTTCCGGAAAGGAGGATAGTAATACGATCCGCAGATGTGCATCTAGATAGTGCCACATAAAGGTGTCCATGACTAAAAAGCAGTGTTCATGAAATCAATCCCAACGAACTTGATGATTGTCCTTGGGATTTATTGATTGTCATAGCATAAGTTAATCGGATAGGAAACTGACGTCTTGTCATTCGAAAAGGTAAGTCCAAAGATGTTGGTGTCAATGATATTCTCAGAATGAAGACTAAATTGCCAATTTTATCTCTATTTAATATCTGAGCTTCGAATACCCTTGAGGCACATCTAACAACCATCAATCGCGTGCCATTACAAAGTCCATCTTTCGGTGCAATATTTCGTAACAACATTATTGGGCATCCAACTTTCAACTCCAATTTAAACGGTGGCAACCCTGAAGGATTCAAGGAGTTTAAGTACTCGTTAGGATATCGATTCCTAATGGTAAGATCAAGCTCATCACCTTCAGACATTTTATCTGCAGCTAAAAAAGTAATTGTTTCTCCCGGAGTAATATTTAGTGCTGCAGCATTTATATCACTGACGTCGTCATTGCGAGCAGATAGAATTGTTCGTTCAGTGAGAAAGGTAGGAGTCACTATACCAATCACATCCAATTGTGGATATATTTTAAATATCAATTCATTTAGATTATGACATCGATTTATTCTAGATGGAAGTTGCACAATTTCTTGTGGGTTGGTCCCAATCTAAAAAATGAAAGTATAATTATTCACAAAATGAGATTTAATTCAAAGTATCATGTTATAAAAATTCAATGTAAGGTTGAATGAAATATTACCTCCATCAAGAATTGAGCAAAATTAATATTTTGAACGCGTCACGTGCGAGTTAATCGCATGTTTGAACCAGTCAAAACACTTATATCTTTCCATAAAGCAAAGCACCGTCTCAATGATGCACCCACAATTTGCTCATGCTTAACGCTTTAGGAATAACAGCAATATTTGTCGAAAGTCTCCACCTAGACAACAATGATACCTCCAAAAGGTCTTTTATCGTGTCTCGATATCTTGAAGGGTCGATCGATCGCCTCAACACAATGATCGATGTTGCATGGAACTTCATCCCATATTATTAGCTTTGTTTTTCTAAACAACTCAACATGCATTGATTGTTTAGTGAACCCACATATTGAATTATCTAGGGTTTCCAAAGGAATACAAAATGTAGAATGTGCGCGATGCGCCTACCAATAACAACGATGCAATACCGGATGAAGCCACGATGTAACAACAACATGTCCATAGCTACGTAATTTGGTTGCAATGGTATTGTATAAAACCCCTTTTCCCCGTCCCCAAAGACTCTCCACTCAAAAAGAAAGTAGTTGCTATGTTTTCACATACTGACGTTGTGACAGCAGTATAAGCAGCAAGTTAATCATCATTAAGTCTGTCAACATTAATTTGTGCATCAGACTGTTGTGCTTCATTCTCAAATTGTTGGTGCTCAGACAGTAATCTATTTCCAACTATTGCATTCCAATTCCCAGTTGGTTGTGGCATGGGTGGAAAGTCAACTAAAATCTTCCCCGAATCATGGAGCAATTGATTTATCAAATATAAGCCATAATCTTCAATATGATCATCAGTTGAATTCAAAATACCAAACATAGTACGAATCCTGTGTGCTAAATCATCACATATATGTGCTGAGAATTGCTTCCACAATTTAAATGGATGCAATGGAAAGCATTCCATTAGAATTATAACAAATAGTCTCCTTAATTGGTATCCCGTTCTCATAATTGCAGCCTCTTGGAGACATTGTATCCATTCTTCATCATTTTCAAGAAGTCCTCTTGCAACACATGCTGACTTGAATGTATCATGCATAACATTATTTACCGTGCGTAGCAGATCAAATAAATAGAAGGTCCTCTAACAGCGCTAAAGTAAACGCAAATAAAACCGCTCACTTGAATTAGGGCTAGCAAAGTACATTCTACCAATTGCATAACCCCTTTGTCTTGGAATCCATTTATTGATAGACTTGTTCCAAACAATTTTTTCTGGAAATTCCTGATAAGTTAATACACTCGGCAGATTCATTTGTAGAACAATCAAAAAAAGCCGGTTAGAGTTGTTTTTGATGTGCACCTCTAGAAAGGATCATATCAAAAGATTCAAAGAGGTTAAAGACTATACGAGCATCCCAGGCAAATGAAGTGCCAATCTTACAACTGAAGGAATCTCTTCATGTAAAGGATTACCAAACAATCACCACGCGGCTTCTGGAGGTCCAATATACCTAGCATCAAGATATTGTTAGATCTCATTAATTCCTCCAAGTACCATTGTTGCGCGATCATGTCCTTTATAAATATACTTGTGAATGTATTTTACACATCTAACTCCTGCACAAACTTCAACATTGATATGACAATTGAACATTCTTGATAAATACGGATTATGTGGCACAACGCCTCTATTATCAATTTCTTGCCCCTCACGATGTACTTGACGATTACGACGACGATTGATTGAGGGATATCCATCGAGTCTATACTTGTTGATTCAATGAAATGATCGAGGTACCGCTTGATACACACCCCATTTTCCATACATCTTTGCTTGTGGATTTCGAGCACCACATGGTCCGTGTACCATGCAACCTATAATTGTTTCAAAAAGCAATGGGTCAGTTTGGCAATCCGGAAATTCAGCACACACTACTCTGTCCACTTGAGCACATGTTTGAATTTTATCAGAACCATGAAGGAATAAAAGTGCATGCATGTGCGGTAACCCCCTTTTTTGGAATTCAATTGTAAAAACATGCGCCACTTTTCTACCAAAGACGTTGTTTGTTTCTATCTCCTTCATCAAAAAAATCAACTTCAACTCAAAAACACGGGCCACTAAATTGGGACGGTCAGTAGGGATCTGATTTGGCAATAGTGATTTAGTAATTTCAGGCCATTTGGGATTTGCAGTCATAGTTAGAAAGATATCTGGGTGTTGATTATACCGCGTGATAGCCATTGAATCTTGAAAAATTTCAAACATATGTCTTGCACTACCAGTGAATGAAGATGGCAAAATCATTCGTTGACCAACTTGTTCAAGACCAAGCTCATCTGCACAAACATCTGTAAGACCTTGGTAAAGTTCTGCACGAAGCTTGATTGATTCAACTTGTAGTATGTCAACCGATTTTGTTCAAGAATGCCCAAGACATCTACAAAAATTCTTGAAATAGTTTACCTTATTCTTAAAATTATTGAATACTCGAGGTCACGTTGGAACATACGATAACCGTAATATTGCAATTATGTCGGTCGAGTAGATGAAGGTCCACCTTGGGAGCGCTTTCACTATTTCAAATCTGGATTCCATCCTAGCTCACCATAAGTGGAACAATACCGTATAATGCAATGGCAAATAAGTGGGATGACACTTTCGTTAATTTGCATCAAACCATTATCCCTCTCAAATATAACATAATATCTCTCATTCCACTTGATTCACTCCATCTCCAGCAATATTACATAAATCTCATCGGTTGTTTGAAGATTATATCGACGGCCTTGGCCTCATTATTGAACCTGTAGTGGAGATAGTAGAAGAAATTCACCCCGTCAATTCCAATTCACTTAAAATTGTGTGAGCCTGACGAAATTTTACAGGAAATGGATTTACTTGCAATAAACAATCTTGTATGGTTTTCAAAACATCTCTTCTCAAGTTAGGATTTTTGTTGCTGCGAACATCTAAAGCTGAATTAGGATCATAAATGTACAGTTGAGAGTAAATTGGTTCACACCCTGGTTGTGGCATAAGCGATCCTGTTCGATGACGTAATTCCCCATGGATGGTGAATGTTCTAGGCCCCCTCCCGGCAATTAATCTGTCATCCAATGTAGCACCAAGACTCGTAAACGCATTAGCTGCATTATACTCTCGTGTGTGCTGACGAAACAATTTTGATTGTTCATCATTGTCATCATACAATGCTCTAAGCATTAAAGGAGGTGTAATAAGTGGCGGTAGTCTAATTTTTCCTTGTAAACAACATTTACCAAAGGCTGGATTTGATATAGATGATTTTGTTAGTTTTTCAGCAAGCCAGTGTAAGGCAGAACAATGAGGACATGTTCGATTCATCAAGCCGAGGGAATGACGATCTGGAATTTCATGGTTTCGAGGATTAAATGCAACATCCATAGTAACACCTTTTACTGTGTAGGCACTACAGATAAAATTATAGATGTCATACAATTTTTAAAGGAGAACATGAATAAGATGCAATGAAGTGTGAGAATAGAAAATTAGAACTTATATCGAACACACGGTGCCTTCATTCGGATTACGACATTCTTTGGAACATGTTTGTCATATCGATGCCCCGGGAGCGTGGGAAAAATGGTTCCAAGTTTGTTGTTGTGCTTTTGAATAGGTTTTGAGGTGGCAAGTCTTGGAGCACAGGCGATAACCTTGAGATATTTGTTGATGGGCCTTCTTCAAGATTTTGAGGAGGATTTTCTTGATTCACAGGCGACAACTACCGTGAAACAATTGATGTAGTATCTTCATTATGATTTTGAAGCAAGGTGGTTGACGATGACTCTAAAAAATTTGTTGTCACTATACTGTCTATTACAAGATGTGAAATTTTGGTAGACAAAGTCATTGGTTGAAGGCGGGACCTTTTATTTGATTCTCGTTCAAGGCATGCTCGGCGACGGCGGCTTGGTGGTAAAGAAGGAAAAAATCTAGGCTGGACGGGGGCACAATGTTTTGATCGCTCTTTTTCGTAACGTGCAAGTTTTCCCAATTGACGTTTGGAGCACTCATTTTCTTTCCCATCATAACACATTTTTGGAGCAAGTCTTCCACATTGCGGCAATGTTGATTTTGATACAACATTATAGTTTGGTGCCTAAATCACAAACTTAAAAAAAATTAATTATTATTTTGTTGATTTAACGTATATCGTATCATTTTGCACTTTGTATATATAACAACGTGATGTATCATGACAATAAAGTGTTACATTCACAGAACTATCTACCCAACCATTTATCATCATTATAATTATCATAAAGTTTTTGTTTGATGCAGAAATAAAACACCATAGCCCTACATCCAACACATTATTCTATAGTAATACGCTCGATCAATAGCATATTGAATTTAACAGCTTGAAAAGTATTTTATAAATAAGATCAAAACTACTTGGAAAGGTTGAGGTTTCACTATTGATCGATGCTTCAAATTATGGAATGTTTAAACAAATTTAGAGTTTAAAAAAATTGGACCTAACAAAAGTTTCTTATTATATATCATAACAAAAGCTTAAAGGATACAAAGCAACAAAATAACACAAAACTTCAAATATTTTAAATTTAATAACATCCAAATCCATTGTAAAAATAAAGAAAAAATAATAGGATTAAAAGTGATACCAGTTTGCAATTTGTATTTTGGGTAGCAGAGGTTGATTTGTGTTTCCCTTAAATTTAGCATTCGCGAAAAGATCAAACTTTTTTTCCTTACCGGTAAGAACACGATAAAAAAAATAAGTAATATTAAATGAGACAAACCAAAAACATGTTGACAAATCAAACGATCTACATAAAATGAATATGAGAAAAGAATATGATTAAAAGTGATACCAGTTGGCAATCTTTATTTTTTCTTCCTTGGGTAGAAGAAGTTGCTTTTTGTTTCCCCTTAAATTCGGCATTCGCCAAAGCATCAGACCTTTTTTTCTCCTTCTGTGTAAGAAAACACTAATTAAAAGTAAAAAAAAAAAGAAGGAAAAAATGAATGAGAAATAGGTATGAGTATACACTACCTCACGTAAACGGAGACAATTTAGTTCATACTCATTTCGAATTATTACTCCAACATTATTATGACAAAGTATTCGAACCTGTAGACAAAAGAACGTTGAATAGTAAATAAGCTGGTAAAAAGATAAGATAAAAAGTAAGAAAATGATGAGTAAGAAATTATTATCATACAGTGTTTTCTAGGTGGTCATCCATCTGTCATGACATTAATGAAAATAAATTAAAATAAATAAGTTATTAAAAAATCAATAAGATATATTTAGAGAGAGTTAATCGGATGATAAACTTACACTACTAAATATAACAACATCATCCATCGGGTCGATGATTGTCTTTGTTGAAATATTGGTTGTACCTACAAGAAATTTCATAATACATATTGTGTTATGTATTTTACAAAAGTACATGAATTTGTTAAGTTTTTTGTTTATAGAAATTATATGTTATTTTTTTATTATTTTTGTTTACTACTTGAGATTCAAGGTTTTGGTTTGAGATACATGCTCTTCTAATCAAAAAGATCAAATTATATACTACAAATATATATAACTCTAATAAAAATATCTTCCATCTTTACTATAGATTCTCATCAACCAAATGGAAGATATATACCGTAACAAATGTAATAAGCATTTAATTTGTTTGGGAGGTATCTTTTATATACATTCCATAAGAAGCGATGTGTCTTTGTTGTCATTTTTTTAATGGAGGATCGGAGATTTTTCATGATATGATGGAGGATGGAGATTTTTCTGTCATTCTCCATTCCTTCAAAGAAAATATATTCACTAAAAAACAAAATTCAACCAAAAACAGAAAAGTGTCTCTCAACAAAGACCGCAGAAAGGAAGAGAGATTATGGGAGTGAGGTTAAAAAAGTGAACGTTTCACACCTGCTAATTTGTGTATATACTTATAAACAATTACAAACATTGGGATCGGAATACATCACCTATCTTTACTAAACCCCGGATTTTGGTAAAACAACCATTATTACTCCCCCATTCCTTTCAAATCAAGAATTATAAAGATTTTGGTAATTAGTAATTATTTTGATGGGTAATGAAGAAACACTAAAATGCGACTTAGATAACTTTGATATAATCTCACCTTTTCCTTGAATCCACCGCCATTCAAGAAAAAAAAATAACTTTGAAAGTGAGAGAGCTTGAGACCAGAAGATTAAAGCCATTGATTTTTCTGTTTGAGACCTATAATTTTCACATTACCTAGGAAGATGAATAAACCATGAGTATCAAATAAAGAGATTAACAAATGGGCATACAATCAATCACCCAAAATAGAAAACCCATTTGAATTTTCGAGCAATGAGAGGATATCGAAACCTCCACGAACATTAAAGCGCAAGACAGTCTCCCCTCTATAAACATTAAACTCACATAAATGTTATAAACATTATAAGCATTATAAATCTTTCAAACTCACATAAATTTTTACATGCTGTAATTGTAAATTCCATTCTAAATTCCGAAATACTAAAATGTGTCCTAACATGATAACATGGTGTCCCCGTGTTAACTATCTAGGTGTTTAATGATGGTTATTAGAGTCCGGAGATCCCATAACAAATTAAAATGTGTCCAATTGCTTCCCAAATTCCTAATATTCTTTGGATCAGTTGAGGATGAAAAATGAATCGCTTTAATTAGTTGTGGAGGATAACGACGATTAGGATGAAAGAGTGAACACTTTCAAGCAAAAGAAAGCCAGTTCCATCCATCTAAAAAAGCTACAATGGTTTTTTCTGGATTATGGATATTATCTTATATGTGAACTAAAACTGCAGGTATTATTTGGCACATTGTCCTTAAATCGTCTGTTCACTTTCCAAACTAACTTTCACGGCCATTGCAACCCAAAACTTTTTCACTTAAAACATCATGTCGTCCTCCTTTTTCGTAATTTCTTAGTTTTCTTTTAATTATTTTGACATCATGTCTGTCCTGCATCTTTTACACTTCTGTCACATATCTACTATTAAATATTTTGAAGCACATATATAATAAGATGAAAAAGCAAAATGAAAATAAATGTTGAAGTATTTTTTCGAATCTCAGCTCCAGGTTTATGGAAAAAGTATAGTACACTTTTTGTAGATTGAGTCTTGGATTTTTTTTCTTCCAATACATTTACTTTGGTCATATACCAATGCGTTCTTATTTGTTCCTTAAAGCTTTAAATCACAATTAGAAATACTTGCTTTGTTATTTGAGTTGAATGCTCTGTAAATTTGATGTGATGAATACAGAATTTCAAAGTGAGCTCCGATTTTGCCAAGTTTTCTTGTAAAACTATGGAGGCTTTTGCTGTGTCTGTGATAGGAATTTTAATTTGTAGTCAAATACCATGGAGAAAGTTCTTTGGTGCTTACCAAAAACGACTTATCAACCTCCGTTTGCCATCGCCGCTGCTTAGCAAAAAGATAAGAACAATCGTAGTAAGCGTGAGCAGTGAGGACCATCGAGAGCGGGAAGTGAGAATCGATCACAGTTATTGCCCCGTCAAGCGCCGAACGGAAGTGAGGACCGATCAGAGCATGAACAGAGACTGATATTGAAAGAGAACGGGGCAAGAAAAATTTTAGTTTGGGGGTTTTGAACGGAAGGAGACATTAGAGTGCGAGGGTTTTTGATTTGGGGGGTTTAAAGGGAAGGAGACAATAGCTTACACGGGAAGGAGGATAAATTGAATTTGGGCGGTTAATTTGTAGCATTGTAATGAAATCTGACCTTTAGATTTAATAAGATGAAATTTGGGTCTTTGTTGTGGTTTGTCAAATGTTAAGTAGGAATAGATTCAAAATTAATTGTGTTTTATTATGTAGATATATTGTGCGTGTATATTGATAAACTATGAAATCCTTTTAGAACAAAAATATGGGCAGGGCAGGGCAGGGCAGGGCAGTAAGCTAGCGGTCCCGTGACCACTTACTTTGTGACAGCTTGATACAAGGTGAAGAGCAAATAATAATAGAGAAACAAAGATTTTATTTGTACGACGAGACTGTTTAAGGCTATTGGTTTGGTTTGGTTTGGTTTGTAAGAAAAAGGAAAAAGTAATCTGTCACGAGAATAAGTAGACACTTTATTTAGGGATACTTTTGAGGGTGTACAGTCTACATAAAGACAACCTAACTAACTAGCTAGCTAGCTAGCTAGAGGTCACCCACCAAAAACAAAGTAAAGTAAAGAGGGTGTGGAAAATTAATATACGAAATTAATTTTGCCAATTGCCAACAGTATATATATATATATATATATAGGATTTTAGAATATACGATTCAACCACCCCCCTCCTCCATGGGTCTACTTTTAACTCCAGAAGGTCATGGTTAGATATTTTTTTTTGTTTCTCATTATTTTGCCTGAGAGTTGGAAGACATGTCTTTTCACGTTAATGCTTAAATTTTATCGTAATTAAATTTAGTCACGATCTTTTGAGTTAGTCTGTGATAAATCAAGATGATCTAAGAAAATATTATTGGACTAGTGATTTAAGGTTTTGTTTTGATAGATTTGATTTTAACTTCAAATTTGACCTGAGATTTGTGACTCTGTCGAATCTTCCGATCCGGTTGCCGAAGGTGGAGACACAAAGGCCGATAGTATTATCCTACAATGCAGAGAGGTCACGAGGTGGGGACTCTCGAAAGCTCTTGTTTAAGTGAGAAGTTTGTAATGCTTCGGCCTCATCTCAAAAAAATATGAAAAAATTTGTTAAATTCTTAACAATAATATCTTGGTCGTGATCTTTTGAATGAAATGAGTTTGTAATTAAAAAATGACAAAAAAAAATATTATTGAATTAATAATTTAAAACATTATTTTGATAGATTTAATTCATTTTGAAGTTATAATTTAACCCGAAATTTGTTACTCGAGTGGTTTCAATTAAGCTTTTAGTCTTCTTAATCGGTTGATCAAAGTATTATCAAGTTTGCCATTTAATAAAATTTCCCAATTAGATGGAAACGCTAAATGGAAATGTAGAAAAAAAAATCAAATATTAGACACTTGTTTTGCACGAAGATGGCCATGTATAACAACTGGCATCTGCTGGATTGATGGGACCTAATGACGTGGCACAAGCAGTTGCCATCTCAGCTAAAAAAAACAAAAAAAAATGTCATTATGTTAATTATATATATAAAAAGTTGTAAATAATTCATGTATTGTTTTTGTTGTCATGCTGCATGAATTCCTTTCTTCGTTTTGGACTTGAGTATGGTCAAGCCATTTTGGGCATTCGGTTTTGTGTACCAAAGCTGGTTTGGTTATGTAATATAATAATATTACTACGTTTAAATTAAAAGAATAAAATAAAAAATAAAATAATTCATTCTATTCTAGTTGAAAAAAGTTATTTTATACTTTTCCTTCCCAAAGAATAAAATTTATAAATTTGAGAGGAATAAAAACTATTAAATCTATTCTAATTACAGCCAAGCACAATTTTTTTCATTCCATAAAAACGTAGCATTTAATGTTTAGAATGAATGGAGTACATGTTAGTATTTTCTTAGTACAACTTGGCAGATGAGGAACAATTTTTAGTTTATTAAGTATTTCCTTAAGTTTTAGACACACACACACACAATAGTTCCATTTATAATAAATATTTACACAAATTGAATAAATTTGAAGACTGCCCAACCCATGAACTAATGGAAACACTTAACCAATGAGTCATACCCATGGCTTATGGGCTTATGGCACCAACCTACAAAACCCATTACTACATGCTATAAACCCTTTTCAAGGTATAATAATATCCTTCCACTAATGACAATATTTAATATTTAATATATACTACCTCCGTTCCATAATAAGTGTTTTTTAGCTTAAATCACACATACCAATACACAAGTTAAAATGACAAAAATATCCTTAATATATTTTTTTTGAAGTTAAAGAATTAATGAGTGTCATTTAATTGTAGTGATTGCAAGATGCAATAAATACCATTGGTTGCATAAGGGCATATATGGAAAAATATTGTAAAAATTGTATTGGAGTTCTAATACATCACTTATTTTGGAAAAAAATATTAAACCTAAAAAAGCACTTATTATGGGACGGAGGTAGTAGTATTTTAGTTTTTTATTTTTTAGTGAAGAGAAAACTTAAGAAACTATAGGAGGTTAAATTAATTGCGTGAAATTGGAATTCTAATTAACTTGTAATCATAATGAGACATTACATAAAACAATTCAAGAATTACTAACATGATTTACATTAACATCTCTTTTAATTTGGGGTGTTTGCTTAATTATTAACCCCAAACATTCATTTTTTTATTAAGCTCCATCTATCACTCATTTATATAATTCTTCATTCTGATTGCTTAAAACTTGTGAGGGAATATCTACAGGCCTCGATTGCATCCTCAATTGACAAGAAAACTGACTCCTTCCCGATCTTGTCTATGAATTTTGAAATTGTCAATTTCTCCATCACTTTAATCCTAGGGTTTATCAACATAATCTGTAAAATTATAAATAAAAATAAACAATTAGAATATATATATATATATATATATATATATATATATATATATATATATATATATATATATATATATATATATATATATATACATGGAGTAATTTTATATATACGTATTTAAGAAAAGAAACTACTAATAAGAATGACATGATTTAATTTACCTTGATCTGTTTCGCTTCCAAATTTTTTCGGATTTCAAATAGGAATTCCATGCCTGTTGCGTCAATAGATGTAACTCCTACATATCATAATTATTGTATTAGAAACCCTAATGACCATAATTATAAATAAATAAATAAGGCTTATATTTTAATTAAATTAGGTCAAGGTTTGGAGTAATATTATAATTATAACTACCTCCAAGATCTAATAAAACATATTCAATATCATTCCCTTGAGAGTTTGAAATGCTTTGGCTATCTCTTATCCATCTCAAAATTCTAGCAAAAAAAAAAGGTCAAGCAAATAGAAAAATAGCAAATTAGCATTTGAGACAGACACATAATAAATTAATTAATTAGCAAGTGTAAGTGTAAGCACATATATATATATATATATATATATGTTATTCAATAAAAGGGGAAAAAATGTAAAAATGATATATACCTGTCTCTTAAATAACCGCAATTTGCAAAGTATATAGGGGAGCCCAGTTGAAAAATCAGAATCCCTGGGATTCCATTTGCACCAGGATATTGTTCAATATCACGATACAATTTTGAACTCGGTATATTTCCAAGCTGGCAACTTGCAGGTCTTGCTATATATAAAAGTGCTCTAACTAAGGCAACTCCAACCTACTTACAAAGTTTAAATTAAAAAGAAATTAATCCTTTCTTAATTTCACATTAATAAAGTTCATACTACCTCCATTCTATAATAATAATCGTTTTAGCTTCATGAACATGAATTAAAAAAATAATTTAATACTATCATTTAATAAATAAAATTTATATGAAATTTCATTAGTATCTCTTTATGGAAAGTTGAAAATTACTATTACAATAGAGAAAATTTCATATACAACAAATCGATGAATTTCTTACCGATATCATTATCCCGGCCTCCATGCTTATGAAAATAACACCAAAAAATGCAGCCATGCATATGCAGAAATCGAACTTATCGGTCTTGAAAATATGATAAGTCTTTTGGTAATCAATAAGTCCAATCACTGCTGAAATTATAATAGCTGCAAGAGTAACAAGTGGTGTGTATTTGAAGACAGGAGCCAAGAACAAAAGCACCAACATCATGCAAAATGCCATTACTACATTAGTCATTGCTGTTTTACAACCAGCATTGTAATTAACTGCTGATTTTGAAAATGGCCCTGCAAATTAAACAAATATATATTCAGGAAAAAGATCGAGTAATTAATTAAGTAATATATACGTACGTACATATCAATTTATTTAGCAATAATTAATACTAAAATATTTTAAAAATTAAATAGAATTAGCTAGTTACCACTTGTTAAGTAGCATGAAGTGAGAGATCCAACAATGTTCATTAGTCCGAAAGCTATCATCTCCTTGTTACCATCAGTTTGTTCATTTTCCATGATGGCAAAACTCCTTCCAATTGATATTCCTTCCTATAAACCCATCAGATAATACTTTTAAAAGGAAGATAGCAAATTATATATATATACATGCGCGTGCACACACACTACATATTATTAAACAAAAAGAAAATGTTTTGCATGAAGAATAAAACGCAATGAGATATTAAGTGTTTCATATGTGGATTTCATTTTAACATGGAGTTGTATGTGTAGCTAACTTATTATGATTAAGAAGATTATATATTTGAATAACCTTAATAATCTCAAAACATTTGAAAATCTAGTTATATTAAATTTAATTATAACATTATTAACAAAACGAAATCATGCATGCATGGCGTTCAATTAATTAATCCTTCATGAATATATAATAATTATATATATATATATATATATATATATATAAAAGCAGATTATTTATATATATATATATATATATATATATATATATATATATATATATATATATATATATATATATATATATACATATAGTAAGGTGTTCTTACTGCTAGAGATATAAAAGCTGTGATAATCCCGGCCCTTAGCGGGGCAGATATGTACTTTGTGTTGAAGTTCAAATGTTTAATGGACAGTGGATTGATCCCTTTCTTTAACTCACCCACCTGTTTTGTGTAACAAGTTCCAAAATGAGATTTTTCTTTTAGTTTAATTAAGAATAAGAATAAAAAAGATAATACAGATTAAGAATTAAAAGACAAATTAAGTCATCAAAATATTTACATAAAATAGTCATAGGGACCGAAAAACTTTATATATAATGAGCCATTTTACCAAATTCTGAATTCAATTGTTTCAATAAATTCCAGAATTAGCTAATCTAGTTTTTGTTTTCGAGAAAAAACAGGAAATTTAATTTCTGAAGAGTTGTACTAATAAACTTTTAACATCTAAATTAAAGAAAATGAACAGCAAGAAGTATAAGCAATTTATAATGAGGAGAAGAATCCATGCAAATGATTTCAAACAAAGCCTACTGTAATTGTCTTTTTTGGGGGGAGTAGCTCAATTAAAAGTGAAGGTCCAAAATAGAGAAAAGAAAAGGAGATGAAATAAAGTTGGGAATTAAGGGACTAGTAATAGTAGTGACATTAATTTTAAACTACTATAAAGTATCCTTGGCTCATTTCGATCTTAGGAACCTCCAAAATACAAAAAGTAGTCAAAAGTAATTGGAAAGAAAGAAAGAAAAGACTCACAATTTGGATGCCATGTTTCTCCACATGAACAAAATAAGCAAAAAGACAACCAATAATGACGGTCACCATCGGTGCAATAGCCGATACCCAAAACAACTTTGGCCTTTTCTCCTTCTGCAAATTAGTTCAATCAATCTTTTTTGGGTTAGATAACACACCCCTTTTTCATAGATCGATTAGATATAATTTTATAAAATCAAACACCCCCCCCCCCCCCCTAAAATGAAAATGAGAGTTTGAATACGAAAGAAACATATATTTAAATTCATTATTTTTTTAATAAAAAAATTAGCAAGTTAATAGACTGACGTGCATGCAAGTGTGTTAACGACAAATTATTTTACGTGTACGTAAAAGACTGCAAGTTAAAACAAAATTCTCATTTTGAGACGAACGGAGAAAAGAAAAGAAAAAATGTGCACGTAGGTATGGTGAGGAGGCCTTGTGCAATGCATGGATATATATGTATGTAGAAATTGAGTAGCTAGGGAACTCACAACGTATTTAGTGAAGGTGAGAAAAGAAAGGAAGATCATGCCGACAAGTGCACTTTGCCATCTCCACTGTAAAATAAGAAAAAGTTATAAGAATAAGGATAAAGAAAACATAATAACACGCGTTGATTTCTTTTTTAATTGAAACAACAAGATTGGGTAAAAAGTTGGAGACTTTTATGATATATATGCTGGAATTTTCCTTTAGTAATAATTATATACAAGGAATAAATGGAAGGGAAAAAAGTGGATTCTCTCTTTCTCCAATATTATATATATAGCCATAGCCATAACCATGTGCCATATATACAATTTATGAGCAGTAGAAGCATTAATCCATCCAAAATATCAATTTTCCACTTAAGAGGGACTATTACAATTGCTCTAGCTAGCTGTCCATATATTAATTCTTCATTTATTTGTTTTAATAAAATTAATCTTAATAATACATTAAGGCTTTTACTTTTAAGGATTTGTGTACCTCACCTAATTAACTAAAAAAAATTAAGAATTTGTTTTCCCTTGGAAAATAATTTTTCCTGGTACAAAATGGAGAATGTGTGTGTATATATATATATAGTACCTCATCTACATGACTGAAAACTACATGTAAAACATCAATCACACTGGTATGAGTAGTGAAATGCTTCAATCCAAAAAAGCTCTTCAGTTGTTGCAGGCATATAAGTATTGCAGTCCCTCCCATGAAACCGGTGATGGTCGAATGTGACAAGAAATCTACCAAAATCCCCAATCTGTGTTTATAATATATAATAACAAAAAAAGTTTATTAGTAAACATTAATTAATGTTTAATTACAGAATAAAAAAGGCTTGAAAACTCAAATATATATACGTCGTCCAATGTATTATATGAGACGAGGTGAATAAAAATCGTTTGAGATATTATATATCGGACGTCAGCTATCAACTAACTGTGTTTATGCATGAATATGATTATATATTGTTTTTTACCTTAACAAACCCAAAGCTAACTGCAGCAAACCAGAAATGAGAGTAGCAGTAAAGACCAGACCAAGATATAACTCAGGGTTATCTACGGGTGACGCTTTTCCTTCAATTGATGAGCCTATAAGCAAAGATGAAGCTGCAAGCGTTCCAATTGCAATATGCTTTGAACTCCCAAACACCACGTAAATCAATGGCGGTACAAAGCTTGAATCTGCAACAGCACATGCACAATTATATATATAAAATTTATAATCCACATGAATATATTCTTTTAAGTTAGTTTATAATAGCTTAGCGTACGTGTGTGTGTGTGTATATATATATATATATATATATATATATATATATATATATATATATATATATATATATATATATATATATAACTTACATAGGCCAATGATGGGGGGAATGTTAGCGAGCTTAGCGTAGCTGATGCCTTGTGGAATGGCAAGACTAGCAATTGTAATTCCGGCAAGAAGATCATACTTGAAAAAATTTAAATTGTATTTAGGCAACCATTCGAATACCGGAATAAAATATTTTAAGACTAGTTTAGCGCGGCTTGATGAGCTAGGCTCATTTTTGAACTGGTAAAATGGATCGTCGGGGAAGAAAGTCTCTTTCAGGTCATATTTGAAGGAGGTGGCAAAGCTTCTTGGCGTGGCAAAGTTCACCTTGTGCTCATTAGATTCAGCATTAGAAGAACCTATCGTCATGGCTATAGAGAAAGAAAGAAAGAAATAAAATACATATAAGAGAATAATTAATTTAGGGGTTATTTACTACAACGACGATCTATGGAAGTATATATAGAGATGGACTACAAAATTATGGAAAGTGACGAAGGAATGACAAAGATTGGCTAAGATGGATTACTTTGACAGGTTAGACAAATTTTTATCCTATGATTACTTTATTCGTTCTAAAATTAAAAATATATTTTTAAACCGACAATTATTAAGGATAAAATTTTACTGATGATGACTTTTATAATAGGAGAAAAAATTAATGACAAATTAAGTAGATTACATTATCTTATAAATTTTTTAAAAAAATTATATATATAAAAATATATTTTTAATTTTAAAAGAAAAGAGTATTATAATATGCTGATAGGAGATTATGGGTAGATCCTTGAAGAAAATTACTTAAAGTTGGATGGTATCTTATACCACTTACAATAGATTGATTTAGTGTTGCCTTTTTCGTTAGTTTAGAGTTATTCACACCCTATTTGATTTAATTTAAACCCCACGTACAGACCACCTATTCTGACCTTACTTTCCAGGGGTAGCTTTAATTTTCCAAGCGTGCAATTAAAGATGAGTAATGCAAATGAAAATTTGCCACTCTATTAATTCGGTATTCCCAATTTTGTTGTAACAGAGGACGTGTAATTAATATGGACTTACTGCCAAGTGTAATCAATACTCGACTACCAAAATATGATAAGGCAAAAATAAGTTATTTTAGTTTGGTTCTTAATCAATTCAGGAGCAATCCAAAATTCCGCGGTCTAAAAGTTTTTTTTTTTTTTTTAATGAATTTTCTGTCTTCTTACTCATAAATTTTGACATTTCCAAAAAATTATTATTACTACTCCAACTGGTAAATAGTTCAAGAGTTTTTGGATGCTCAAAAAGTTTTTTTTTATTTGCTCGACTTCCTTGATTCCTGAGATTCTAGTATTCCAAAACATACAAGTATTTATATATACACACATATAAAGAACCCAAAAAGCTATACTCTTTTAAGTAATCCTAAAACCATAACTATTTTTTGTGTAGTACTACTACCTATATATCGTAATATACACAAACACAAATATATATATATATATATATATAATATGCCTCGCATACAATCTATTTGTAAACCAAATTATACATAAAAATCCTAAAAGTTTAAGAGTATGTATCAACATATTCCTTGAATCAATTATATTTTGAAAAATGTAATTTCCCTATTAAAGTTAGAGTTGCTAGAATTTGAAATGGGGGTAAACACGAAAACAAACAAGATTGTTAACTCAACACCAATACTATCTACTGGATTGAATGAAAATGTAAGCATTTCTTTCAATATATTAATTAATGGATTAAAATGACACATTACAATGACTTCATTCAAAATTACACAAATTATTATGACTATAAATATTGTTGCTTAAATTTGTTATATTTAAAATTTACAGATAAATTATTTTGAAATTTACCCGTACTTTGCACGGACTATTTAAAGCTTGTTATTAGCAATAAGATTATTGATAATCAAATGATAGCAATTAAATGATTCATAATATCATGATCAATTTTGTTGAATATCTTTTAAAAAGATGTTCTTGATTGATTAGAAAATTTATTAAATGACAGTATAATAAAATAATGGCTCATCAATTTATAGTTTGCTACTATTTTTTATGTTGTAATTTGGTCATTATAACTTAGCCCTACAAGTTGTAACCACAAAAATGAACCATAACTCTTTTCAAGTGATGCACACACATGCTAATATGCACTCGTAATTCTGTACTGCAAATATTATATTCTTAAGATTAGTTTAGCCTTTAACTTTTGGAGCAAAAAAAGAACCAAATTGTAATACAAGACAAGAAGAATAAAGCAATGAACATGGGACATAATACATATCAAACTAAAGACCAAACTCTTCCCAATTAGTGGGACTAGACATAATATATCAAATTAGAATTCACAAATTTGGCATGAATAAGAATGGTTCATCCCATTTCAAAGAAGCGACCAAATAAATTTTTTTTTTCATTTAATGAGAACGAGTCATTCCATTTCCACTTTGATTTCTGCAATCCAAACATGCATGTTCTCATTTACGAAAAGCCATCATGCATATGCTCATTTCTTCATAAAGTATGCCTAATTTTGAAAAGCCAGATGTTTTTTTATGTTGTGGTTATACTTGAATTAAATCACTCGAATATATTGATCACGTACCTTTATTAAGCAACCAAAGCAGCTTTGACAGCGACGACCACGTCCCAAACCTAAAGAAATGAGAGAGAACCGGCACAAGAAGAAGAAGAAGAGTGAAAGAAAAAAATTAAAGATAAAAACAGATCGCTTGATTATCGGTTTGGCAGGTAATATGATTAGATCGATAAACAAAAAGGATGTCAGAAAGAAAATAAGGAAACGAAATAGTCAATAATTAATTTTGGATCAAAATTGGACATATAGCTGTGCTAATGTTTAGGATAGAAAGATTAGAGTTATAATTGGAGTAATATTTGAATGACATAATTACTTATAATTAGATAATAGATAATGTTAGGAGTATTAAATTTCTTTCTATTTGAAATCTCAATTTATTTGTTATTCCCTCCATACGAGGAAAAGGGAACAAAAAAAAGTCCTATTTGCTATTTTTTTCCATAAAAGAGTTATAAAATGACACAATATTCCTAATTTATCATCATAATTTTGATAATCACATCACATTATTATGTGCCCATTTTGAGTAGTGCAGTCATGTGATGCGTTGATATGAAACAATTTTAGATATAGAATTTTTGACAAAAGTGTTCATATAAAGGTTAAATAGTGTTTGATTACACAAATGTAAAAATGCTTTTTTTTTTGAAAAAAAAGAGACTAAATTATACAAAAGTATGTCTTTTGAATTTCAAATTTTTTCTTTAACAGTTTATTTGTAAATTTTATCCTTAAATTGAGGAATGCTCGAGTCGTCAGACTTAAATTGAATGATTGCAATCACTTTGCAAATTGCAATATTGCCAATGCCAATTTTAAAAATGCTCGACTTGTTTCACAGTTTTTAACTGAGCGATAGACCCGACACGAATGACAGATAAATCTATATTAATAGCAAGACTAATTCAAAAGGAACAATTAATGCATGTTCTGAACTTCTAAGTACCATCCTAAGTCAATTTTGCAAACAGAAATAATGTTGCATGTGTGTTAGAGATAGACATGTAGAACTAGTAACTGTTAAAGTCTCGAATTTGTCCATACGTTCAATCACCGGTTTGGATGTGGATCTGTATGGTAAGAATCATCGTAAAATACTTGACAGTTTGGATTGTCGGGGATACTTGTGATATGAGAGTAAGGATATGTTTCACTATGCATTAACAATTGAGGAGTTAGTATTTAATAGATTAGACCACCTTTCTATTGTTACCCTGTATTTATAGTTTAGCTCTCCAATTTCAATAGGACTACAATTTCTAATAAGAATTGTATAGAGAAATTCTATTAAAAAAGGTAAGGTAAGCATTATACAAGAGTAGTTAATATCGAATATGATAACTACATGATGCCTTAAAATTATATAATGCCTTGAAATATATAATGCCTTGAAATTGGGTGAACAATCCATTATATAAAAAGCTTAAATATAATTTATTACCTTAAACTATAGAACATATTCCACTTCGGTTATCCACCTTTTAATTTTATCAATTAGATAATTGAACTATCAATTTTTTTCACTTTGGTTCAATTAAGTCTGCCATGTCATAAATTGATGACATGACTCGCTGACTAGATAAATTGATGACGTAACTCGCTGACTAGATAAATTGGTGTTTTCTGACTTTTGAGTGATGAAAAATGAGTTATTGTTACATATTATGCATATACAAGTTAATACATTCATAATACTTTTGAGATGCTAATTCACGAGGGCTGACACTAACATTTGCAAGGCTTTTCATTGAGGGATAACTTACTTAAATATATTACTAGTATTTTAATTCTTTATGTAGACGAGGAAAAAAACTCAACCAGACATCATATATATCCATAAATTCTGTCACATATCTAAAACAATACCAAAGACTTTCATTTGTAAAATTAAGAATATATTTTCTTTCATGTTACAACTTGAATATAATGAGTGTTAGTTTAGTAGTATTGTCAGTGCAAACTTGTGAGTTAAACTTGAGGACGTTGTCAGATTATATCAAAAAAAAGTTTTTAGTTTTTACATTTTTGTGTGGAATATATATATATATATATATTGGCCGGTTCTCTAACCGATGGTTTTTTAGAATTATGGCGACAGTTCATATTGTCGCCATGCATAGTTATAAAACCTGTTATTATAGTTGGTCCGTCAACGGACCAGTACGTTAGAGATCCTCCCCCTCTCTCTATATATATTTGCTGTAAATGAGACTTTTTGTGGAAATTAGAGAACCTTTGTAGAGAAACTATTGTGCGTCTATCAAAAACGGATTTGGCTCCCTCCATTCCACCTTCCCTTAATTCTATCCAATACTCTATATTTTTTTTATCTTAATAAATATTTTGTTACTAATGATCAAACTATGTGATAAATAATTGATGATATTAAGATCAATCTCACCAAAAATTAGAATCATTAAAATTATTTTTATTGTTAAAAGTTTAAAAGAATTTTCAACCAATATTGAAATTTTGATGAAAAATCTACATATTAATCAAATGGTGAAAAAATGTCAGATTATTTTCATTTTTGGAATAATAATATTACTTAATATTATTAATTGATTCGTGTTTATTTCAATTATACTAATCTAAAAGTATAAAAATTATATGGTGTATTGAATGGAATTAAGAGGGAATGTATAATAGAGTTGAGCTAAATCCATCAAAATCAATCAATTTGCTGCATAGGGCATTCGTCCAATCTTTGATATTTAGACTACATACCCCTCCCCCAATTGCACTTGCACCAAAAAAACCCACAAAATAAATATAAATAAAAAAAATTGGCTTTTGGATAACAAAGTAGCTTTTAGAAAAAGAGATAATCTTATTACTTATATGTTGAAGAGGGAAGAATGCCATATATATTAAGACAGATGGATAAATTTGGAGATAGAGGGAGGACCCCCTTCTCCCCCACAAAGACCTATACTTTAAACAGATCCTAAACCACTCTTTATGTAGCACATGAAAGAGATATATATATACCTTTCTTCTGATTTTGATAATTTGGTTGGAATTATGCTAGACCAATAATCATATTGTCAATGAGCATGTGTTCTCTATCCTTTAATGTTTATGGTTCTTACTTACAAATTATTAAGGAGGTAACATATACTTTGTAGTTTCATATGATCCAAAATTTGTCATATCACTAATAGGAGACATTTCATCTTATCCAAGACTTTGTTGGAGCTAAATCTATCAAATAATTCAGGCTAACATTGACATTAATTATAACAATCAAGATATATCGAGTGTGTATTCATATATACAATATATGATACCATGGTTATCTAAAATAATTCAAAAGGAGAATCTCTGATGTATTTAATGGAAAAAAAAATACTTCTTATGTTTCAAATTATAAGATCATTATTGATAATATAAAATATTTTTTAAATTCAAAATTGAGACGATTCATTAAAAATTATGAAACAATATATCTTACAATGAGTAGTACCTATTAGATATTTTAAAATATTAATCATAGTATTAATAAAAATTAAAAAAGTTTATATCAATTTTAAATTTGAAAATGTTTAAATTCATTTCAAAAAACTGATAATTAATGATGTTATAAATTTGGAACAGAACAGAAGTACATATATGCCAAAAGGTATATATAGATACAAAACTCGTCATGGCTCCAATCAGTTGAGTGTTAGCTGTAAGTGGGTTTTCAAAATATAATGACGCCTTCTTCATGGCTCCATTAACAGATACAAAAAGAGGGCTTTCAGCAACGCCATGACCTTGACTACACGGAGAATTTCAGCAAGGGTTTGTACTTTAAGTTAAATGTCGACTTACTTTTAATAATCCTTTTTTTATATAAAAAAATTTATAATACCTTTAGTATATATTAAATGTTTTATATTTCTATGTTTTATGCATATTTATGAAGTATTATTTGTAATGTATAAAAAATTATGCAATTAGATGAGAAGTTATAATGAAATTTAAAGAAAATTATAAGTAAATGCGCGGTATGAAATTTTATTTTTCTTCAATAATTTAAAGATAAAATTATACATGATATTTTTGTGAAAAGTAATTAAACCAAAAACACAAATTTTCTGCTTCAACCAAATCACTTGAAAGCCCAAATTTTAACTTGTTAAAAATGCTTCGAGTCAATAAACACTAAAAAAATTCCAATTTTAATTTAATAGTATTTTTAGTTCACCTAACCACATGCACCACCAAGTGGCATCTGAATAACCTTTTGTCATCTTTTTAAACATGGCATATTAATTTTAGTAATAATGTAATATACATTAAAAAAGCTGCTGAGTGCTAACAATCTTTCCAAATGATTTTTTTTAATTAAAAAAATGTGGTCTAGAGAAATTTTAATATATTTATAATTTGAACAAGTTGGCATTTGGATTATAGCTTTATTTTAGTCATCTCTGATCAATTTTTCATGCCTGTGAAATTTTGCATTAGAGCCCTTATTTTATTTTATTTTTATCATAGTGTGCAAGTATTTATTTGAAGCAGTTTTTGTGATTAGTTGTATTGCTGTTTTATATTTTTATGATGGATCCATATTTGTATCATATGCAGCCATTATCCAATCTTTGTGGTTTGAGTTCTATTCTATATTTCTATGCAATAAAAATTTCTATGCTATTTATATTAATGAGATAGAACTAATTTTGAATTTGAGCGGGAAAATATAAGTATAGTTCAGATTAATTCTAATTGATTTGGACGAAAAAAATACAAGGATGATTCAGATTCATTCTAATTGATTTGGGCATGAAATGGTGGTGGGAGAGGAAGGAGGAGAGGAAGGAAATAAAAGTGAAATTGTTAAAACGGAGAGAGATAAATAATTTTATTATGCCGTACATTCAGACACAAATAATTACTAGTTTGTTAATAAACAAAAAGAAGGGAAATCTTCATTCAGATACCAAAAAAAAAGGTTGGGAAAGCTATATAGGAGCTTCTTGTTGGAGTTGGGGGGCTAATTTTCCTTTTTCAATTGGTAGTTAGAATCTCTCACAAGTTTAAGGGGCTCTAGCCAATTGTGGCAATCCCAATGTTAATTGATCATTGTTAATACTACTTACTAGGTCCACCAAATAGGCTCCTAACTTAAGAAAAGAAAAGAGAAGAGGAGGATTAATGATACCATTACTTTAGGTTGTGTCACACTATTTTTTTTTTCTTTTTTTATCGTTATAATTTAAATTACAATATTTTATATATATATATATATATATATATATATATTATTTTCATATTTAGTTATCTAAAATTTTAATTTTTCAAATATAAATTACACATACTCATATTTAGTTAATTTAAATTTTAATTGTTTTTTCACAAGTCGTATAAAGTTAGAAAGAGTTCAAATCATCTTTGTGTTTTCCCAAATACTCATATAAACCTCCCTCAGGTAGCCAAAAAGGTGTTTTTGTGATAGTTGTATAAGAGTTATTGTTCAAGTTTGAAACGTAATCTTTAATTTAGTTCAAGTACCAAATTACCTATTGTTGGGGTTCAGGAGATTCCAAGGATCTATGTCACCTAGCTTGAATTTGACATTTGAGAGGGACTACAATATGGTGTATTCAATTAACACTTTAAATTAAAAGTCTTTAAAAGTTTAGTTGTATTCGATTAAAACATTTAAAGAGTTTATAAAAATTTACTGGTATTTAATTATAATTTTTGTAATGTCTTTAAATTAAAAATTAGATGGTATTGAATTGAGATTTTTATAAAGTCTATAAAAGTATTTTAGTATTCAAAAAGTCATTAATTTTTTTAGATTTCTATCAAAATGGTAGAGTTTGACAGACTTTAAAAAAAGATATACCCATATCCAAAGTCTAACCTCATCTCTAAAGACTTTCAAAGACTTCCAAATATTTGATAAAGAAAAAAGATGAACAAAAGAGAAAGACAAAGAGAAAGAGATAGAGGAGATAAGACAAAGAAGAGAAAACAAAACAATATATATATAGCCTAAAAAATCGTCATTATAGCCCAAAAATTAAATAGTCATAATGTATCACATACTACATAACCTGTATATATATTTTTCATATATATATATATATGTATATATATATATGGGCTATATGTATGTACATAATAATATATACATTACATGTACTATGACGATTGATTTTTTTGAGCTATAAATGACAGTTCACCTGTCCCTCAGTAGCCTGAAATAGCTATGGGCGATGGGTGCTTCTAGGTTCAACAAACCCTCTAGATAAACGAGCGACCACTTCTCTTTTAAGAGTGAATCATTGACTGATATGAGTCCAATCCATAAAATAGACAGCTTCTCACCACTCCGAATTCCTCAGATGGGTAGTTCTCACAGAAGATGTGCTTTTTCTAAAAAAAGTGAAGTGGTTCCTCGCAGAAAATGTGACACCCCAAAATAGGTATATATCACCCATCTTGAGTTGTCAAATACATGGTACAAATTTCAAATACAACTTAATTATACAACAATCGTGTAAAATACGACAAAACATATGCTGTGAGTTTTAATACAAATATTGTCATCTAGACAATATCCACACTCAATTAAGTCCTCATTACATCTATTATCACACTATTTAATGAATAATAGTGACTACTAATGTTATTATCTCGGACCGTAACTTGTTCCCCGACTAGTCCTCATTACGCTCTCATTTCACAAGAGAACAATGAAAGTAAAAGGTGAGCTCAACTAGCCCAAAGAAAAATATTATGACTAAGATAATACATAATAAATTATCGTTAGCCTTCAACGATGTTAAACCGATACAATATAACAAACATCAAGTTTAATCAGAATGTAACAAGCAATCCATTAAAAGAGTCAAGTAGAGAATAAAATCTACTATCTTTTATGATGTAAAAGGTTTTCATCACTTTTATCGTTGGGACTCACTTAATAAATAATCCACATCATCCCCTCGCACTACTACCAATGATATTCATTAGTATCACAACCACAAATTATCCATGACTACGGGCCAATGATATTCGTGTATTCATCAATAGTCATGATCATGCCAACAACTGTCCATCAATGCACTACGGGCCAGTGACGACTTTTATCACATTATTTGTAACATTACGGTCATGATTATACCGAATAATCCCTGGTCATAATCATACCAAGTCCATCTATGTACTACAGGTCACAGATGACTTTCAACATAATATAAACATGAGAATGATGATAATTGTAAGACCCCGAATTTTATGAAATGAAAGTATTCAATTTTTATAATTATTATTCTATTTAGTAAATGGTTAAATTGATAAAACTATAGTAATATGTGTGGTTGCACAGTGGCACACAGTATTGTACAATATCTTTGATTATTGATGCTTACGTGATAAGTCACTCAGTTATACTCAATTATTGCTATAGTAATTGTTGCATCATATCTCTCATATTGTCACAGTATCATCTGCATAATATGATATATTATTAAATCAATAATTGAGACGACAAAGTTATTCATATTATTAAATTGCAATATTTACAATGTCTAGAAGTTTTGTCAAGGAGAGGTTTGGTCACCTAATTGCGCGCCAATAGGGAGAAATCCTTATCTGAAAGCCCCTCTTCCTCGAGAATCGACCTCGTTGTTAAATATTGTGAGTTATAATATTAATGATGAATAAGTTCGTGTTGATTAAAGATGAATTTGATAGTTCCATTGTGTTGGGATTATTAGTATTAGTGGAAATCGACATCTATTCCGATGATAATTGATGTCCGGGGTTATATTGATAAATCGGGTAATTAATCGGATAAATGAGCAATTAATTGCAACTAATTCACATACTTTTATAACTATTTATTCACATGTGTGTATTATTGAATCACATTCTTGTACTATTAGGGGAGTTGGTGCAAGATTGATAATACTTGCATGACTAAGTTAAAAATGGAGGTATAGATGGAGGTACTATAACGTAATTAGATTTTTCACATGATTATAACTATTGAATCACATGATTGAACTATTGATTCACATTATTTACTATTAGGGGAGGTGGTGCAAGTTTGATAATACTTGCATGACTAAATTAAAAATGAAAGAAAAGTTGGAGGTATTGTATTGTAATATTTCGAGCCCCAAAAATGTGTAATTATCGAAACTATATTTTCCTATAAATAAAGCTCATTCTTCTTCATTTCTCACCAATTCACTAAAGCTATGTAGCAATTATTATATAGAAATTATAGAGGGAGAAGCTATAGAGAGAGAGAAAGAAGAAGTCTGTCTGCTACTTCACTATTCCAAATGTCCGATCTTCTTCCGAGGTAAGGGATATTATTATTATTGTAAGGGTATTATTCTTTCAGTATTCATGAAGAGAATTATTTTCTTTCAATACTGTAAGAGTTGTTATTCCATTCTTCATTATTATGTTGGAATAACTTTTGATATGTCTAATACTGCATACATGGTAAAATTCTTCTATTATTCCATTCTTTATTATTATGTTGGAATAACCTATTTATCTGAAGTACCACATACATGGTGAAATTACATTATTATTCCATTCTTTATTATTACGTTTAATATCGTGTTCGCAATGCGTTCTGTGGGACCTAGTTCCATCATTTATTATTCTATCGAATAATATCCGTCCGCAAGGCGCTTCTGGCGGACTGGTTCCATTATTTATTATTCGCCGTAATATCCTCGTACGTGCATTTACGCATGACTGGTTCCATTATTTATTATTCCATTGAGAATAACATGTTCATGCGATCTATCATGCGTATGGTGAATTCTTCATTATTCCATTCTTTATTATTACATTGAAATAACTTTGTCTATGTGGATTACCACATGCATGGTGAATGATCCTTTGTATTCATTCCTTATTAAATTGTGGAAATGATCTGTTTACGTGGATTATGATGAAAGTCATAATATAAGCATTAGACTGTTGATTATGATGAAAGTCATAATAAAATTATTGGACTAATAAAAATCATGGGTATATGTAGTATTAGTAAGTGTTATGATGAGTTATGTTGGTTATTATGTGAAAACATGAAAGTTTCTTAGAAATCACAAAGGGTTGAAAATCAGATTTTGGTGAAAATGGAACATGAAATTCAATTGACCATATCTCCTATTATATTTTGAATTTTTGGGTGTGGTCAAGTTCTAGAGTTAGATCTATAAGTCTTTTAACTTATCCAAGTGGAATCACTAGAAAAAGTGTTGTAGATTTTCGTGTGGACTATTTTTAGTAAAGGAGTCAAAAGCTGCAAAATAGCAAAAAACTACTGCCCAAAAATTTAAAAGGGCTGTTTCGGCACTTAATTTGTGAGAAAAATTCTGGCCTTTAGGGACATGAAAGTATATGGTATAAAGAACCTCTTGTCCAAAAATGAGCTCATTCTGACTTAAAATGAGCAAGTTATGACCATTTCAATATTTAGGTTTTTTCGACGAAAAACGCTATAATCGGAGTTCTATAACTCCAATGACCATAAAATTTAAATTGGAAGCTCACTTAACATGTGTAAGATCCTGCCAAGATTTGGGAATTTCTGGAGTTAAACTTGAGGTAGCTAATTTTTTAAGGAATTAATTAGAAATTGATTTTTGAAAAATAGTAAATGAAATTTAAAAATTCCGAGAAAAATATATGTTCATTATGGGACTATATTCTGCTAAATCCCAGAAAAGAAATATTTTTAGGACTGATTTGGTATTTTTCATGAAAATGGTTTAGTTACGAACATATGAGTTAAATATGTTATGTGAAGTAACAAAGTTGAAAAATAGATTTTATGGCTTTGAAAATCCTATATATAAGGTATATCTGATTTTTGATGAGGATTTGATCATTGGTGATAAAATCTTATGAGTATAACATTTTTGAATGATTAAATGCATTATTTGGTAAAGTGTAAACAATTAAAATAAATTGTTTATAAGTTTAAGAAGTGATTAAAATATTGTTATAATATTAATAATATTAGATTATGAGTTTATTAAGTGATTGATAATATTTGGATAAATTTAAAGTCTTTAATATTTATCCTTGATTTCATTTGATTAATGCTTATATCATTATTGTCATCTTCATGCTTATATTGTGATGAAAGTCGTCTTTGGCTTACGTACAAAGATGGACTGTTGATTATTGGTTTTACAGTTGTATATCTTTGGCTTACGTGTAAAGATGAATTGTTAATTGATAGCTTTGGCCCGTAGTGCAAAGATGGACAGGTGTATGACATGATCATGACCACTGGTGATACTAACGAATATCTTTGGCCCGTAGTGTAGGGATGATTCAATGATGGGAATTATTTATTAAGCTAAGTCTCAGCGATTGGTTTTATAGTTGAATATCTTTGGCACGTAGTGCAAAGGTAGACAACTAATTGGTATGATCATTGTTATTACATTTGAATATCTTTAGCCTTTGGGGTAATGATATTGAGTAAACGTTCTATTAAGCCTTTGTGGCAAGGGGAAACTGATGATTTACCTGATTATAAATATGAATTGTGAATTTAATTATAACCTGTGGTGGTTCAGGTGAAGACAGGTGATGAGAGTTCTCTTTGTTTTGGGTATAACAAAGAACTATTGATGAGTATTACAGTGATAAAAATTAATGAAAACATTTTTATATCATAGAAGATAGTAGATATTATGTTCTACTTGACTCTTCTACTAGATTGCTTATTCCGCTGCAGTTAAACTTGATGTCTATTATATATTATCAGTTTAACATTATTGAAGGCTAATGATAATTTATTACAGATTATCTTCTTCTTGGGACGAAGTCTGAGAATGGATGACGGGTCGTGGATGATAGCATTAGTAGTCCTCACTATGGCATGACATGAAATATATAATTGTATTGAGGGCCTAAGATGTGTGTGTCGTATTTTATACGTCACTTAATAATTGATTTTGGTGAACAACAATAGGGTAATAAGAACCTCACCACGAAGGGTCAAAAGTGCTATGTGAAAAATGAAGAGAACATAAATCTTCTCGTGTCCCTTTGGAGACTTGAAATATTTGTTGTTGTACTTTATATGGCATGTATTAATTTGAGTATGAATATTATCGTATTATATACGTTACAATATTTGTATTGAAACTCACAGTATATATGTCGTCGTATTTTACACGATTGTTGTATAATTAAGTTGTATTTGAATTTATGTACCATGTATTTGGCGACTCAAGATGGGTGATGAATACCTAATTTTGGGGGCGTCACAACAATGATATAAGAATTCAATAAAACAAGTTCAAGAATTAATTTATCCAGGAACCAATAACGTCCAAATTGTCAACATGATACTGCTTTGTGGGGTAAAACTCAAGAATGCTCAGAAGAATATTTCTATGAAAAGATACTGGATGAAGCGCAAATATCAAGGATATTCCACTAATTTCATGGAGTATAAAAGCCAAAACTTTAACCAACTGAGTATAATAAAGAATGGAATAACAAAAGAGATCACCAAGCATGCGATAGACCGCACATACAGGTTATTCCAACAGAATAATAAATAATGGAACCAAGTAATGCGTAAACGTATATATAAGATATTCCAATGTAATAATAAATAACGGAATTGTGTCATGCGTAAACGCATGATAGGATATTCCAATGTAATAATAAACAATCGGAACCAAGTCATGCGTAAGCCGCATGCACAAGATATTCTATCGTAATAATAAACAACGGGCAAGGTCATGCGTAAACGCATGCATGTGATGTTCCAAATGTAATAATAAATAATGAACCGTGTCATGCGTAACGCATGCATATTATAATGTTCCAATAGAATAATAAAGAATGGAATAATGAAGAATTTCATCATGTATGCGGTGCTTATGAGCAAAGTTATTCCAACATAATAATAAAGAATGGAATAATAGAAGAATTTCACCAAGTATACGGTTGTCTTCATAGACATGTTATTCCAACATAATAACAAAGAATGGAATAATAGAAGTTCTCTTCATGAAGACGAAAGAAAGAAATAATACCCTTACCTTAGAACAAACCGGATATAGGAGTAGTGAAGTAGCGAGAATACTTTTCTTCTTTCTCTCTATAGTTTCTCTCTAGAGTTTCAAAGAATTTGTAAGAAATAATGAAGGAATGAGCTTCTATTTATAGGAGAATGGACTGAATAGTAACTAATTCCTGAGCGGTCCAGATTGATGTATTTTTAAACGGATGGTCCAGATTGGTTTATTATAAAATATTCTAATAAAAATAAATTTTTTAAATAAAATATAATATATTCTTTTTATAATCTAATAAAATGAATAACTTTATAAAAGTATTCTGCTTTTATAAAAAAATTTACTATCTGCGCAGTACTATAAAAATACTATGCATAATAAAATATAATATATTCTATTTATAGTCTAATAAAAGGAATAACTTTATAAAATTATTCTGCTTTTATATAAAAAAGATTTTACTATGCAAAACACTATGCATAATAGAATATAATTATATTCTATTTATAGTCTAATAAAACGAATAACTTTATAAAAGTATTCTGTTTTATATAAAAAGTTTTTCTATTTTATTACATTAATAATACTAATAAAACAAAACTTCATCATCATTATTATAATTTACACTATTAATCGACCAGGTCGTTCCCATGAAAGAGGGGGCTTTCCAATAAGGATTTCTCCCTATTGGCGCGTAATTAGGTGACCAAACCTCTAATTGGCAGAACTTCTAGACATCATTAATATTGTAAATAATAATATTAATAACTTTGTCGTCACAATTATTGATTTAATAATATATAAAATATCGACAATAATTGAATCAATTAACGTGAGATACTATGCAACAATTACTGAAGCAATAATTGAACAAAACTGAGTGACTTCTCACGTAAGCATCAATAATTAATACCGTGTGCTACTATGTAAGCATGCGTATTCCTGTACTTTTAACACCGGGTGTTTCAACAGTTAACGATAAAACTTTCGCCGTTATTTTCATAAAAATATTTTTGTCGTTTATTCAATCCGATAATAATTCCGCCAGAGGTCCACTAATGATTGTGCTTGAGTCGCATTTAATATTCCCTGTTAAAATGAATATTCCCCACCAATAGAATATTATATAACAACTTGCGTACTTTCCAAAATTTATAACTATTACCCACAACTATAACATTATATCAAATTCATTCCATAATATTCAAAAATAATAATTATAGAAAATTCATTTTTATTCATAAAAGTTGGGGTCTTACAATCTCCCATTCTTATGAAATTTCGCCCTCAAAATTAGGGTACGTACCTGGTATGTCGAAGAGGTAAGGATACCTTGATTTCATTTCAGATTTTAACTCCCAGGTCATTTCCTCAACATCGTGGTTCCTCCATAAAACTTTGACTTGAGGTATAACATTGGAGCCTTAAGTGTTGCTCATGATCTTCACGGTTTTTGGAATAAATAAGGATGTCATCAATAAAGACGATCACAAAGTGATCCAAATATTCCTTGAATACTCGGTTCATCATATCCATGAAGGCAGCATGAGCATTAGTCAATCAAAAAGACATAACTAGGAATTCATAATGCCCGTCTTCGGTTTTTGAAAGCCGCCTTTTGGAATGTCATCGGTTCTAATCTTCAATTGGAGATATCCTAACGAAGATCAATCTCTAAAAAATTTGGCGCCTTTGCAATGGTCAAACAGTCATCAATGCGAGGCAATGGATATCTATTTTTGATAGTGACATGGTTCAACTCCCGATAATCAATACAAAGTCGCATACTCCCATCTTTCTTCTTCACGAATAGAATACGAGCACCCCAAGGAGACGCGTCTTTAGGGACGAATGAAACCGATGTCTAACAATTCCTGCAGCTTGGGTCATTAACTCCTCAAGTTCAATAGAGCCATTCGATATAGGGCTTTGGAAATGGGTTTTGTCTGGGATTCAAGGTCGATACAAAATTCAATTTCACGCCTGGGGGTAGGCCAGAAGTTCTTCAAGGAATACGTCAGGAAATTCATTAACAATAGAAATATCATTCAAAACTGACGTATTTTTGTTTAGATCCGTGACATAAGATAAGAAAGCTTGACATCCATTTTTCAATAAACGAATAGCTTTAGGACTTGAGATGACAGTGATTGATTTTAATGGTTTGGTTGCTTGAATTCGCATAATAGGTTGGTTAAGAATATAAAAGCTGACACCTTACGAAAATAATCAATTTTTGCATGTTGAGTAGTTAACTAATCAATCCCTAGAATTACGTCAAATGCAAATATTTTCAATAAAATAAGATCGACAGGTAATGTGAGGGTACCAATTTGAACCAAACAAGACTTATAAACAGTGGATGTAATGTAGGTTTCTCCCAATGGAGTTTCAACAGATAAGTTAAAGTCTAATTTCTCCGGAGTCAAATTTAAACGTTGAGTGCAAGTAGGAGAAATAAAAGAATGGGTAGAACCGGTATCAAATAAGGTATAAACTTCACTAGAGTTTATGATAAGCTTACCCGTGATGACCTCGTTCGGGTTCCTTGCTTTCTCGGAGGTCACGACAAACGCCGCCTCTTGCACTCATCGGCTTGACTTTTTTTGGGGCGTCCTTTGGTGCCTCCATCCTAGCTGAACTTATCTTCGGTGAACGACAAAATCGGGCTAGGTGACCTTCTCTTCCATAATTATAACATGCTTTGGACGGCATCGCGCAGTTTGGACTGATGTGTCCATCCCCTCCGCATTTAAAGCATATGATAGGTGGTCATTCTCCTTCCTTAACAATGGGTGCTTGTGCTGACGTCTTTCCATCATTGATGAATCTCCTCTTCTTGAAATGTCCATTCTTATTATTTTGGCCATGATTACCACCGAAGTGGTTACCATTTCTGGCATGTTGATTCCCTCCACACTTATTATCACCGCTTCAATGACTGGTATCACTAGTATTATCATTTTTGCCGGCTGCTCTCTTTTGGTTGGGTTGACTCATTATCGCACTCCAATAACTGAGCCCTATTAACAACATCTGAATACAAACACAATTTATGAGAGTTAAAATATTGACGTATCTCGGGTTTCAAACCTCTTAAAAACATTCACGTCATTCTCTCCTCACTATCAACCAAATGGGACGAAAACCGGGACAACTCGACAAACTTGGCTTCGTACTGCGACACGGTTATGTTATTTTGCTCCAGCTTGATGAACTCTACCTGTTTCATGTGATGAATACTTTCAGGAAAGAACTTGTCGTTGAACAATTCTTGGAACTTCTCCCAAGTCATCTTCAAGCAAGCGAAGTTGAGTCGTTTTACTGATTCCCACCAATGATCGCCTCTGCACGCAACATGAAGGTGGCAAAGGGAACCTTTTGATCCTCGGAGCATCCCAAGACATCAAATATCTTGCAGATCTGCTTTATCCACGTCTCTGCCTTAAAGTGGTTTTGGCTCTCAAAAAAAAAAACTCCGGTCGTCCAGCCTCCTTGAAGCCTTGAATGGTGGATCGGTCAAGAGTTGCCGTTGTTTCCACTGCATTTTGGATGAGCCGCTCTTTCCGATGTTGGATGAATTGCATAAATCCTCTGAACATTCCATCGTTCATTATCTGGTCCGTGTTGTTGTTTGCCTAAGTATTGTCGCCTTCCTGATGCACATTATCCTGATTATTGATCTGTGGAGACTCAACGGTCTCCTGTGCTCCATTGATGTTCTCAACATTCTCGGATGTCATTTTTAACTACTGCCACAAAACAAGGGTTAATTAACATATCACATATTATCCCTATACTTTGACCGACCAATTAAATACCAAATAAACTTAAGTAAGTCATACTAGTGAAGGAATTCCCCCGTCTCTCCCCTCCTAGTTCTTGTCTCACATCTTAGCCAGGGATCATATCCCTAAGCTTTGATACCAACTGTGACGCCCCCAAAATAGGTATACATCACCCATCTTGAGTCGCCAAATAAATACAACTTAATTATACAACAGTCGTGTAAAATATGACAAAACATATGTTGTGAGTTTTAATACAAATATTGTCATTTAGACAATATCCACACTCAATTGAGTCCTCATTACATTTATTATCACACTATTTAACAGAATAGTGAGGACTATTAATGCTTTTATCTGGACCGTCACTCCATTCCCCGACTAGTCCCTGCTACGTTCTCATTTCCTGAAGAGAATAATGAAAGTAAAAGGGTGAGCTCAACAAGCCCAGTAAGAAATATTATGACTAAGATAATACAGAATAAATTATCGTTAGCCTTCAACAGTGTTAAACTGATACAATATAACAAACATCAAGTTTAATCAGATAGCAACAAGCAATCCATTAAAAGAGTCAAGTAGAAATAAAATCTACTATCTTTTATGAATTAAAAGGTTTTCATCACTTTTATTCTTTGGACTCGGCGATAATAAATAATCCACATCATCCCTACACTACGGCCAAGGATATTCATTAGTATCACAACCACAAATTATCCATGCACTACGGGCCACGGATATTCGTGTATTCATCAATGGTCATAATCATGCCAACAACTGTCCATCAATGCACTACGGGCCAATGATGACTTTTACCACATCATTTGTAACATTACGGTCATGATTATACCGAATAATCCCTGGTCATAATCATACCAAGTCCATCTATGCACTACAGGCCACAAATGACTTTTAACATAATATAAACATGAGAATGATGATAATGATATAAGAATTCAATAAAACAAGTTCAAGAATTAATTTATCTAGGAACCAATAACGTCCAAATTATCAACATGATACTGCTTTGTGGGGTAAAACTCAAGAATGCTCAAAAGAATATTTCCATGAAAAGATACTGGATGAAGCGCAAATATCAAGAATATTCCACAAATTTCATGAAGTATAAAAACCAAAACTTTAACCAACTGAGTATAATAAAGAATGGAATAACAAAAGAAATAATGGAACCAGGTCATGCGTAAACGCACAGATAGGATATTCCAACAGAATAATAAATAACGGAACCAGGTCATGCGTAAACACACAGACAGGATATTCCAACAGAATAATAAACAACGGAACCAGTCGTGCGTAAACGCACGACATGAGATGTTCCAATGAATAATAAATAACGGAACCGAGTCATGAGTAACGCATGCACAAGGTGTTCCAAATGTAATAATAAAGAATGGAATAATAGAAGAATTTCACCATGTATGCGGTATTGGCATGAGACAAAGTTATTCCAACATAATAATAAAGAATGGAATAATGTAAGAATTTCACCAAGTATGCGGTACTTGGCGTGACAAAGTTATTCCAATATAATAACAAAGAATGGAATAATGTAAGTTCTCTTCATGAAGACGAAAGAAAGAAATAATACCCTTTACCTTAGAACAAACCGGATATAGGAGTAGTGAAGTAGCGAGAATACTTTTCTTCTTTCTCTATAGTTTCTCTCTAGAGTTTCAAAGAATTAAGTAAAAAAATAATGAAGGAATGAGCTTCTATTTATAGGAGAATGGACCTAATAATAACTAATTCTGAGCGGTCCAGTTTGATTTATTTTTTAATCTGGACGGTCCAGATTGGTTTACTATAAAATATTCTAATAAAACAAAATCTTTTAAATAAAATATAATATATTCTTTTTATAATCTAATAAAACGAATAACTTTATAAAAGTATTCTGCTTTTATATAAAAAAATTTTTTACTATACAAATACTACGTACATGCACTATGCATAATAAAATATAATATATTCTATTTATAGTCTAATAAAATGAATAACTTTATAAAAGTATTACGCTTTATATAAAAAAAATTTACTATACAAACACTATACATTCACTATGCAAATACTATGCATAATAAAATATAATATATTCTATTTATAGTCTAATAAAATGAATAACTTTATAAAATTATTACATTTTATATAAAAAGATTTTACTATGCAAAACACTATGCATAATAGAATATAATATATTCTATTTATAGTCTAATAAAACGAATAACTTTATAAAAGTATTCATTTTTTATATAAAAGCTTTTCTATTTTATTATATTAATAATAATAATAAAACAAAACTTCATCATCATTATTATAATTCACACTATTAATAATCGACCGAATTCGCTCCTGTGAAAGAGGGGCTTTCAATAAGGATTTCTCCCTATTTATGCGCCGCAATTAGGTGACCAAACCTCTCCTTGGCGTAATTTCTGAGACATCGTTAATATTGCAAATAATAATATTAATAAATTTGTCGTCTTAATTATTAATTTAATAATATATAAAATATCGACAATAATTGAATCAATAATTGAACAAAACTGAGTGACTTCTCACGTAAGCATCAATTGTAAGACCCCAGATTTTATAAATAAAGATTTAAATTTCTTGAAATATTTTTTTTAATATTATGGTGTGGATTTGATATAATGTTATAGTTGTGGGTAGTATTTATAAATTTTGCAAAGTATGCAAGTTGTATTATATTCGATTGGTTAGGGAATATTTTTTGTGTCGGGGAATATTCGTACGACGACACAATCATTGGTGGACCCCACAACGGAATTATTGTCAGATTGAGAAAAACGACAAAAATATTTTATTGAAAATAACGGCGGAAGTTTTACTGTTAATCTTCGTTGAACTACTCGGTAGTAAAAAAATGCGATGTCTACGCGTGGTTGCATAAGTAGCACTCTGTATTGATTATTAATGCTTACGTGAGAAGTCACTCAGTTTTTGTTCCATTATTGCTTATAGTAATTGTTGCATAGTATCTCGTTATTCGATTCAATTATTGTCGATATTTTATATAATATTAAATCAATAATTGAAATGACAAGTTATTAATATAATAAATTGCAATATTAACGATGTTCAGAAGTTCTTCCAAGGAGAGGTTTGATCACCTAATTGCGCCGCTACCAATAGGAGAAATCCTTATTGGAAAAGCCCTCTTTCTTCCGGAACGACACAGTCGATTAATATTGTGAATTATAATAAAGATGATAAATGTTGTTAAAATTATTAAGGTGTTTTTTTATGAAGTTTTGCTTATTTTATGGATTTCTATTTACCCATTTTCAAAATAATCGGTAGAAAATTATTTAAAGATGGGGCCCACATATGGGGGCCACATGTAGAACCCATATGTGTGTTGGGAAATGATTTTGGAAATGGAAGAGTATACGTATGGAAGTATATGTATGTTTTGAGTATATAGTGGAAGAAAATGATATGTGAAAGTGATAGGTGTGTGATGTGTGTGAGTGAAAATGGTGAAAAGTAGTAGTGTGATAGTGATGTGTAAGAGTGTAGTGAATTTGATTATTGGGTGGGTGGGGGATTGATGTTGGTTATGGGGAGAAAATTAAGTGGTGTATATATAATATTGATATATATATATATAAGTTGAAAACATGTGTTTATATATATGTATTATATTTTAATTTTGTTATGATTTTATTGGTTAGTTGATTGACTTTATTGTATTTGGTTGAAGAAATAATTACTGCAGAAATAATTAGCTCATAAACAAAGACACTTGATTCTCCTATAAATAGAAGCTCATTCCTTCATTATTTCTTACAAATTCACCGAAACTCCAGAGAAAAAAATTATAGAGAAACTATAGAAAAGTATTCTGCTACTTCTCTACTCTTATATTCAGCTTTTACGGTAAGGGTGTGTTATTCTTTCTTATTCATGAAGAGAACTGTTTGTTACTCCATTTTTATTATTCTCGTTAGAATAACTTTTATATCTGTGGTCTACCCTATACTTGGTGACATTCTTCATTATTCTGCTCTTTATTATTCATTGGAACATTACGCCTCGTATTTTACACATCGGACTGGTTCCGCCTCTTTGTTATTATTCTGTTGGAATATCCTTGCGTGTGTTTACACCGACTGGTTCCGCCTTTATTTATTATTCGCCGGAATATCCTATCTACATGCGTTTTACTGGGACCGGTTCCATTATTTATTATTCCGCATTTATTATTCTGTGGGACATCCTCATGCGGTGTGAATTTTACCCCACCTTTCCCGTTATTATTATTCTGTTGGAATAACTTTATCATGCTGAAGTACCTCATGCATGGTGATTTCTTTTGTTATTCCATTCGTTATTATACTCAGTTGGTTAAAATTTTGACTTCTATACTCCATGAAATCAGTGGAATATCCTTGATATTTGCGCTTCATCCAGTATTTTTCATGGAAATATTCTTCTGAGCATTCTTGAATTTTACTCTACAAAGCAGTATCATGTTGACAATTTGGACGTTATTAGTTCCTGAATAAATTAATTCGTGAAATTGTTTTATTGAACTCTTATATCATTGTCATCATCCTCATGTTTATATTTTTTGAAAGTCATCTGTGGCCTATAGTGCATAGATGGACTTGGTATGATTATGACCAGGGATTATTCGGTGTAATCATGACCGTAATGTTACAAATGATGTGATAAAAGTCCTCATTGGCCCATAGTGCATTGATGGACAGTTGTTGGCATAATCATGACCATTGATGAATACACGAATATCCTTGGCGTGAGAGAGCATGGATAATTTATGGTCGTGACCACGATGAATATCCTTGGTAGTAGTGTGAGGATGATGTGGATTATTTAATAAGTCGAGTCTCAAATGATAAAAGTGATGAAAACCTTTTAAATCATAAAAGATAGTAGATTTTATTCTCTACTTGACTCTTTTAATGGATTGCATGTCCATATGAGCTAAACTTGATGCCTATTGTATATTATCAGTTTAACATTGTTGAAGATTAATGATAATTTATTCTGCATTATCTTAGTCATAATATTTCTTACTGGACTAGTTGAGCTCACCCTTTCTTTCACTGTTCTCTTCAGGAAATGAGAACGTAGCTGGGACGAGTCGGGGAACGAAGTGATGGTCCGGATGATAGTATTAGCTAGTAGTCCTCACTATTCTGTTAAATAGTGTGATAATAAATGTAACGAGGACTCTATTTGAGGATGGATATTGTTTAGTAGGCAATATCCCTGTTTAAAATCTCAGTTATGTTTTGTCGTATTTTACACGACAGTTGTATAATTAAGTTTTTTATTTGTATTTGTACCATGTATTTGGCGACTCAAGATGGGTGATGTATACCTATTTTGGGGGCGTCACATCAATAATCAATACCGTGTGCTACTATGCAACCATGCGTATTCCTGTACTTTTAACACCGGGTGTTTCAACAGTTAACGATAAAACTTCCGCTATTATTTTCATAAAATATGTTTGTCGTTTACTCAATTCGACAATAATTCCGTTGTGGGGTCCACCAATGATTGTATCGTCGTACGAATATTCCCTGTTAAAATGAATATTCCCCGACCAATCGAATATTATATAACAACTTGCGTACTTTGCAAAATTTATAACTATTACATTATATCAAATTCATTCCATAATTTTTAAAAATGATAATTATAGAAAATTCATCTTTATTCATAAAAGTTGGGGTCTTACAGAAAAAGTGAAGCATATATAAAACAATCAGTCGCCATAGCCATTCTTATATATATAAGTTATATATATATATATATATATATATATATATAATTTTCTATTGTTCTTCATATATATAAAAGATATATAATATATATTTATATATATATGTGGTATAATTTTTGAGTTTAAGTAAGAAAAATTAGAAGTTGTTCGTGGGTCATTCAACTATTTCAGTGTTGATTAGTTGGGTGAAGAGCCGTTGAATCCTGGAGTAGGATTTCGTCAGTGACCTTAGCACCGAGAAAAGTTCTTCGATGGACGAAATTTCTATTTAAGGACAGTGCGCTGCACGCCTCTGCTCAACATAATTCTCTCTAAATCGATAAGTCGAATTTATGTCTTTCTTTTATTTGATAGTTAAATCCTATTTTATTCGTATTTATCCAACACTATAATGTATAATTGTTGTGAAGGTATGAGAGAAAGGAACGGAACAGAAGAGAATATATTGCAAAGCAAGTTTAGTTTTCTCTCTTGCCCACTATTCCGCATATGAAATGGTTTCATGCTTGGCTATCTTAATTCATGCTCTAGGCCTAATGAGTCAGTCATTCTAATAGTGAGTATACATAAGCCACCTCATGCTAACCTTGTAACAACTCAACAAGCCACTTAGCTTACTTCTTTATATTAATCTCCCAAAAACTTAGTCCCATATGTTTCATTTAAGTTCCAGCATATGCATATACCTTCACATAATACACATATTTATTTAAAATAATAGATATATAATAATATATCCAAATAAATTGTTATTCCACAATTTATTTTTTGATCAAAACAAATATATATAATATATTTGCTTATTTCATTTTTTTTCCTTCTTATAAATTGTTTTCAATAATTATAATAATAATGATATCTTTTTCTTATTCTACAAATTGAAATCACCAATTTATTTACATATAATAATATATTTATTATTATACAAATCATCACATTGCACAACACAATTTCACTTGTAAAATCAAATATCACATAATAAGAATTTTGTTTAATTAAATTCTTATTTTAATAATTCTCGAAAACCCGGATAGTCACATTCTTCCCTTCTTAATTATAAGGATTTTGTTCTTAGAATCACAATATCGAAACTTTCCTATTTGGTTTAGATCTTATTCTTTCTCGATCATGTTAATTCCCTCTTAGCAGCCTTATTCGGTAATAGTGAAATATATTATTTTTCACATATCATAACACATATTAACATGTATATAAACATGTATCTCCAAATATTTAATAACTTCCGCTATTTTATACATAATCTTTTATTATTGTGAAAGGTCCTAAAATTTTCGTACTTATCCTTTCACCTTTTGACCATCTCCAGAGTCTACTTCCTTTTATCACTGTCAATGTCTATCTATTTTTGACGTTATCTATATCTTAATTTCAACACCCATATGTCGGTTCTTATTACCATAACACCCTGTATTTATTTTTGTTATGACACATTACCTGTGTCTAGCTTCTTATGACTTATCACCCATGTCTATGACACAACACCAGTGTCTGACTTTCTATAACACATCAGTACCAGTGTCTACTTTGTTATGCGAAATTTTTTATTTCTCATAACTCTACTTTTTTTCCTTCTTCAAGGATTCATAAACCATCGTCTTATTCTACGACCTACTTCCACTCAAGAAAGTTCATTCTTTCTATACCCAACCTCCAGAATAGAAATTCCCCATAATTGATTAATAATTGTGAAGCAATATAAATAATTCAAGAATTCAAAAGATTCGCACAAGAAGAGCTTTTTGTATCATGATAAAGGTCACAAAGACCATAAACTTTATTTCTGAAAAGATTTCAACAGAAATTTATCTGCAAACCGACATATCTTACGGGCATATAGGTGGTCAACTTGTTTACACCATGTGTTGATCAATATTAGAACGACATTTGTAAGACCCCGAATTTTATGAAATAAAATTATTCAATTTTCATATTTAGTAAATGGTTAAATTGATAAAAAGTTACGGCTGATATATGTAAAATTTTCAAAATACGCAAGTGGTTATAAAATACTCATTGTTGTCGGGGAATATTCGTTTGGTAGTGGAATATTCCTGCTGTTAGGGAATATTCGTACGACGGCGCAGCCATTTGTGGGACCCATAATAAAATAACTGTCGGATGAAGAAAACGACAAGTTTGAGTTTTTATAAATAACGGCGTAGTTGTTACCATTAACACTGTTGGAATACCTGGTGGTTAAAATACGATGTCTGCGTGGTTGCATAAAGATGACACACCAGTATTGCACACGATTTTTTGAATTATTGATTTTACGTGAAGGCACTACTAAATAATTGTTACAAATAATTAATCGCTCAATATTTTATTTTATTGATTCAATAATTCTTTGTGTTGATATTTTATATTATTGTTGTTTCAATAATTGTCATGACACAGTGTTTTCCATTATCAGATCAATAATTCATATTATTTGAATAATATTATTAGATATCATTATTGGTAATGTCTAGAAAGTTCATCAAGGAGAGGTTTGGTCACCTAATTGCGGCCGCCAAAGAAGGAGAAATCCTTATCGGAAAGCCCCCTCTTTCCTAGGAACGGCCTGGTTGTCATAATTGTGATTCTGTAATATTATTTGTGAATAATTAATTATTGATTTATATGATAAGGAAATATTTATTTGATGTGGATATAATTGATGGATATATTTAATTTATGTGGATATAATTGAAGGAATTAATGTTGAGATGTTTTTTGGCGGAATGGAGGTATTAAAAATCAAATCAGTATTTTTACGATATATTACGTGAGTTATAATTTTTAATCCGACCGTTGGATCGTTGTGATTTTTGGATATGTTATACATATATAAGTTGAGTATATGTCCACAAATTTTGAACCGTTAAAAATGAACGTATGATTTTTTATGAATTTTAAGAGGAGACTGATTCAGAAATTAGGTTTATAAATGATTTTTGGTGGAAAATTCTAGAATGAGTGGGCCCTACTTGTGGTTGGTGAAAAAATGTGCTGAATTTTAATTCAAATGTGGTAGGTGGCAATAGTAGCATGTAAAGCCATCAGGTAGCAGGTCAAGTCTGCTACAGCGTGCTAACATTTTTCTATAAATAGAGGGCTAAGTTAGAATTGAAAAACACACCAGAAACATAAGCTTTCTCTCTTTCTCTCTCTATATTATTGTAAGACCCCAACTTTTATGAATAAAGATGATTTTTCTATAATTATCATTTTTGAATATTATGGAATGAATTTGTTATAATGTTATAGTTGTGAGTAGTATTTATTAATTCTGCAAAGTATGCATGTTGTTATATTATATTCGATTGGTCGGAGAATATTCGTTTTAGCAGGGAATATTCATACAACGGCGCAATCATTGGTGGACCCCATAACAGAATTATTGTCAGATTAAGAAAACGACAAAAATATATTTATAAAAATAACGGCGAAAGTTTTACCGTTAATACTGTTGAACTACTCGGTAGTAAAAGTACAGTAATATGCGTGTTTGCATAGTAGCACGCGATATTGATTATTGATGCTTACGTGAGAAGTCACTCGCTTATACTCAATTATTACTACAAAGAATTGTTGCATCATATCTCTCATATTATTGATTCGATTATTGTCACAATATCATCTCTAGATAATATGTTATTTTATTAAATCAATAATTGAGACGGCAAAGTTATTCATATTATTAAATTGTAATATTTACAATGTCTAGAAGTTCATCGAGGAGAGGTTTGGTCACCTAATTGCGCGCCAATAGGGAGAAATCCTTATTGAAAAACCCCTCTTTCACAGGAACGACTTCGATTGATAAATATTGTGAGTTATAATATTAATGATGAATGTTATTAAAATTGAAGTTGTGCTCGGAGTTGAATTTTGAGACGCGGACGTGATATTTGAGTCCAGAGCGATGAAATTAGTAAAAATAGACCATAAACACAAAATTTTCCGGGTTTTACTATTTGGTCAAAAAGTCAACAGTTGACTTTTTTGGGAAAAGTCAAACTTCAAAATTTCAAAATTTATATTTTTGATAAAAATAGTTTCATTGTGTTGGAATTATTTGTGTTAGTGAAAATCGACATTTATTTCGATAATAATTGATGTCTGGAGGTTATATTAACCAATCGGGTATTTAACCGGATAAATGAGCAATTAATTGCTATTATTTCACATGATTATAACTATTTGTTCATATGTGTATACTATTATTTCACATTCTTGTTACTATTAGGGGAGTTGGTGCAAGATTGATAATACTTGCATGACTAAGTTAAAAATGGAGGTATAGATGGAGGTACTATACTGTAATTCGTATTTTCACATGTGTAGAACTATTGATTCACATGATTTTCTATTGAATCACATTATTTAATATTAGGAGAGGTGGTGCAAGTTTGATAATACTTGCATGACTAAATTAACAATAAAGGAAAAGTTGGAGGTATTGTACTGTAATTTTTCGAGCCCCAAAACGAGCAATTATTGAAACTATATTTTTCTATAAATAGAAGATCATTCTTCCTTCATTTCTCACCAATTCACTAAAGCTATAGAGCAATTATTATAGAGAGAAATTGTAGAGAGAAAATCTGTAGAAGAAGGGAAGCCTGCTACCTCACTATTCCTATATCGAGTTTCTTTCAAAGGTAAGGGGTATTATTTCTTTCTTTCGTCTTCATGAAGAGAACTTCTGTTATTCCATTCTTTATTATTATGTTGGAATAACCTTGTTATGCGAAGTACCGCATACATGGTGAAATTCTTCTATTATTCCATTCTTTATTATTCTATTGGAATATCTTGTTCATCTTTTTACTGCCGGACCGGTTCCGCTCTTTATTATTATTCATTGGAACATCCTGTGCATAAGCTTTACGCCTCTAATTCGGACTGGTTCCGCTCTTTATTATTCTGTTGAAATATCCCGTCTACATGCATTTTACTGTTGGACTGGTTCCGCTCTTTATTATTCTGCTTGAATAACTCCGCCTGTGCGATCTTCATCTAGCATGCTTGGTGATTTCTTTTGTTATTCCATTCCTTATTATACTCGGTTGGTTAAAGTTTTGACTTCTATACTCGTGAAATTAGTGGAATATCCTTGATATTTGCGCTTCATCCAAAGATCTTTTCATGGAAATATTCTTCCGAGCATTCTTGAATTTTATTCTACAAAGAAGTATCCTGTTGACAATTTGACGTTATTAGTTCTGGATAAATTAATTCGTGAACTTGTTTTATTGAATTCTTATATCATTGTCATCATCCTCATGTTTATATTTTTTTGAAAGTCATCTGTGGCTTCAGTAGTGAATAGATGGACTTGGTATGATTATGACCGAGGATTATTCGATATAATCATGACCGTAATGTTACAAATGATGTGATAAAAGTCCTCATTGACCCGTAGTGCATTGATGGACAGTTGTTGGCATGATTATGGCCATTAATGAATACACGAATGTCCTTGGCCCGTAGTGCATGGATAATTATGGTCGTGATACTAAAGAATATCCTTAGCCGTAGTGTAGGGGTGATTCGAAGATGTGGATTATTTATTAAGCTGAGTCCTGGCGATAAAAGTGATGAAAAACCTTTTAAATCATAAAAGATAGTAGATTTTATTCTCTACTTGACTCTTTTAATGGATTGCTTGTTCATTAGCAGCTTAAACTTGATGTCTATTATATTTTTTCGCTTTAACATTGTTGAAGACTAATGATAATTTATTCTGCATTATCTTAGTCATAATATTTCTTACTGGGCTAGTTGAGTTCACCCTTTTGCTTTCATTGTTCTCTTCAGGAAATGAGAACGTGGCGGGGACTAGTCGGGGAACGGAGTGACGGTCCGAGGATAAGATAGTAGTCCTCACTATTACATTAAATAGTGTGACAATAAATGTAATGAGGACTTATTCTGAGAGTGGATATTGTCTAGAAGACAATATTTGTATTAAAACTCATAGCTCTTTTGTTGTATATTAAAGATTGTATTTGTATTCTGTACCATGTATTTGGTGACTCAGGATAGGTGATGTATTCCTATTTTGGGGGCATCACAATTATCGAGTGTATTTTGTGAGTATTTAGATACTTTGAGAGTTGCTATTCAGTGCAAGTTTCCTTCGGCTTTACATTCCGGTCAAAAATACTACTCTTTTGAGGTAAGGAATTGTAAGGGATATTGTCATTATTATGGTAAGGGATTTTAAGAATTATTATGTTTATCATGTTTCGTAATTTTTCTGACCTTCAAAAATTCTGGAAAAATTTGAAATGATAATTTGATGAGTTTCCTTGATTGTGTCCAAAAATGGCGATTTTTGGATATATAGATTAGGAGTTATGGATTTTATGAGAAAAAATTATTTTAAAAGTAAACCTTTATAACTCCTTGTGGTTAACTTCAAAATTGGTGAAATTTTTATTGGGAGTACATCTATATAACATCAATATATTCTGTAAATTTCAGAATTTTTGGACAAAAGTACAATTTATGATAAATGTCTAAATATTCGGTAGTTTTGACCATGTGAAAAATAGGAAATGAATATATGTTCAATATGGGACTATATTATGCTAAATCCCAGGAAAAAAATATTTTTGGAACTGATTTGGTATTTTTCATGAAAATGGACTAGTTATGAATAAATAAATTAAATATGTTATGTGAAGTAACAAAATTGAAAAATAGGATTTTATGGCTTGAGAATCCTATATATGGTATATGCAGATTTTTGATGAGGTTGTTGGTTATTGGTGATGAAATCTTATGAGTTTAGCATTTTAGTATGATTAAATGCATTAACTAGTAAAGTTTAAACAATTAAAATAAATTATTTATAAGTTTAAGAAATGATTAAGATATTGTGGTAATATTAATGATATTAGATTATGAGATTATTAAGTGATTTATAACATTTGGATTAAGGTGTTATGAAATCATTGATTTATGAATCTTACTTTTGAAATTAAATGCAGCTGTTGATCATATTGTTTTTATTATCATATATAACATTTTTATAATCTCGGTGATGAAATTTCTCTTTGACTTAAGTGTAAAGATGGGTAGATTATTGGTATGATTGTGACTATGGGTTCTCTTTGGCCAGTAGTGCAAAGATGAATGGTTGACTGGTATGATCATGACCATTGAATTTACAATTGAATATTTTTAGTTTAAGTGCAAAGGTGAATTGATTAACATGGTTATAATTATGATTTATATAAATTCTAAAATGAATGTATGTTTCTTTGAGATATGAATTGTAAGACCCCAACTTATTATAAATAAAATTGAATTTTCCTTTATTCATTATTCTAAATTAATAAGGGTTAATTTGATATAATTCTTTGGTTATGGGTGAAATGTGCAAAGTTTACAAAATAAGCAAGTGGTTATAAAATATTCATTATTGTCGGAGAATATTCGTTTGGTCGTGGAATATTCTTTTGTTTCGGAATCTCCGCATTGACGGCAGCGATCATTGGTGGGCCCCATAACGGAAAAAACGGTTGGATGAAGGAAAGCAACAAAGATTGAGTTTTATAAATAACGACGTAAATTGTTACTGCTAACAACGTTGGGTTACTCGGTGGTTAAAATACGATGTCTGGCGTGGTTACTGGATGCACAGCACCAGTATTGCATGATGATTTTTGAATTATTGATCCTTACGTAAGAAGGCACTTACTCAATAATTGTTACGATGATTCTTTATTAAATATTATATTTTATTGATTCAATAATTCTTTGCGTTGATATTTTGTATTGTTTGTTGTTTCAATAATTGTCATTACACAAGATTTTCCATTATCAAATCAATAATTCATATTATTTGAATAATATTATCGGATAACATTATTGGCAATGTCTAGAAAGTTACATCTAAGGAGAGGTTTGGTCACCTAATTGCTTGCTAGGTGAGAGAAAATCCTTATTGAAAGCCCTCTTTCTCGGAACGGCACGGTTTATCGATCTTGTGATTACGTAATATTATTTTTAAATAAGTATTATTGATTATTATGATAAAGAAAATATTTATTTTATGTGGATATAGATGTAAAAAATTTTTAATGCGACAATTGTTGAAAATTAATATTTTATCTTTTTACGATAAAATAATTCATTTAGATATATTATTTTAATAATATATTAACTGGTGATATTTTACAATGAATGTGGAATACATGAGTATATGAGGAGGAAGAGTATTTTTGTGGCATTAAATGTTTAACACATATTTTGTGTGTCGGTGGACACATTCTTGATGAAAATTGATTATAGTATATAAAATCGCTTGGTTTGTGGATTTTGGATAATTTCTGCTTTGGAATTTGGAAAAATTTTCTTACTGCAAAGTTGTAGAGAATTGAAATTCCTATAAAAATCGCGAGATTTGAATTTTTTGATAAAAGGGATATTTATTGTGAATTATTGATGTTTGAGTTAAAATAATTGATTTTGGAAATTTTAATTATTATTTTCAAGAAAAACGTTTTTCAAAGGTTGGTGAGCATCTTTAACATGTGGTTGGTGGCTAAAATCAGATTCCTTGGTGGTGGGCTTGAATATTTGGTAAATAATAATATATTTATTAATTTAGTCTCCTTTATGTTTCTAACATTTTTCTATAAATAGAGGCTAAGTTAGAATTGAAAATCACACCGAAACAAAGTTTTCTCTCTCTAAATTATCGAGCGTATTCTTGTGAGTATACTTTGAGTGTTGCTATACTATGGGTTTTACACAAAGACTATACCAAAAATTCGATCGGAAGATACGGTTATTTTAAGGTAAGGGTATTATTTTCTTCTTAAATGATATTTTTTTCTTCAATATCATTATGTCAAAGTATTGGTGAACTTTTTATCAAATTTGGAACTTGTTGTGTCGGGGTTACTATTCACGTATACTAACCTTTATTCACGAATCGACACTTTATTCAATAGAAAAATAAAATTTTTTCTTTTTGTCCAAAATATTTATACGGATACTAGTTTTGATTGTATCCATGTTTTGATCATTCTTGAATTTTACACCAATATGATTATTTTCAAGTATTTTTGGACATGGGTAAAACAAAGTACGAATCCTTAATCCTTAATCCTTGTCATTTTGTTTCAATTGGATTCGTTTTTTAAAATGTTTTTCATCATCCTCGGTCCTAAGTGGTGATATAAATGAATATCTTTGGCACAGTAGTGCAAAGATGAGCGATTAATTGATGAATATCTTTGGCTTGTAGTGCAAAGATGAACAGTGTTGAGATGAACATGACCAATTGGTGATACAAATGAATATCTTTGGCACAGAGTGCAAATATGATTAAAGATGTATATTGATTGTTATTACAGGATAAACTATTGATGATGGACTTTTAAACCTTAGAAGACAAGTAGAATTCTTTCTCTACGTGACTCTTCTAATGGATTCTTATTTCCATTGCATTTGTTGATCTAAAACTTGTTGTCTATTGTATTCTATTAGATTTTTCCCTCGTCAAGACTAACGATAATTTGTTGTATATTATCTTAGTCATAATATTCTTCTTGGGCTAGTTGAGCTCACCCTAGTCGGGGTATAGAGTGATGGTTCTAGGAAGATGTTTTAGCTGTCCTCACTATTTCTGTAAAATAGTGTATAAATAATTAATGAGGACTTATTTGGGTGTGTATATTGTGTAGAAGACAATATTTGTATTCAAACTCACGATTGTATTGTCGTATTCTACACGACATCCAGATATTATCAAAGTTGTAGTTTGCTTTCTATACCATGTATTTTGGCGACTCAGAATGGGTGTTGTATACCTATTTTGGGGCGTCAGCGATTAATATCGAGCTTAGGGATATGATCTCTGGCGGAGATCGGGGAATAGAACTAGGAGGGAGAGACAGAGTAAATCCTTCATTTGTGTGTCCTACTACTAAGCTTATTTGTTGGTCGGTCATAATATAGGATATTATGTGATATGTTAATTTGTTTAATTAACCCTTGTTTTATGGCGATTTAAGAATAGTTCTTTGAAACGTTAACAATGGAGTTTATGAGGCCGTGCGAGACCCCTGTACTCACTAACGAGGAGAAACGTGCAACAGTCGACAATGTTCCTCCCGTGAACAACACCACTTTGAGCAAATGATGAGCGACGGGATGTTTAGAAGCTTTTTGCAGTTCATACAAAATCAGACGAGGGAGACTCGTGTACAAAATACGGGAGGAAATGATAGTAACGCGCGGTTTATCACGGCCAAACAATTCAAAGAGTTGGGACCACCAGATTTCCATGGAAGCCGGATCCGATCAAAGAAAACGTGGGTCAAGCAAATTACCAAGATATTCGATGTCTTGGGGTGCGGAGGAACGAAGGTTCCATTCGCCACCTTTATGTTTAAGTGGTGAAGCTGATTCTTGGTGGGAATCGTGGAAGCGTACTGACCAGATGCACTTAACATGTCTTGGGAAAGATTTGAAATCTGTTCAATGACAAGTACTTTCCGAAAGTATTCGTCATATGAAGGAGGTAGAGTTTATTAGACTCGAGCGAAACAACATAATTGTGTCTCGATCTGAGGCAAGGTTCGCAGAATTATCGAGTTTGCACCTCATTTGGTGGAGAATGAGGAGCGAATGACGCGTATGTTTACGAGAGGTCTAAAACCGAGATTCGTCAATACCTTATCTCTCATAAATTTTCTCTCAGATTCGGATGTTGTCAATGTGGCTCGATTATTAGGCGAGATAGTGAGTATACTCAACCGAGGGACCCATGATCGTGGTAGTCATCAAAACGATGATAACCAACGAGGAGGAAAGAATACTTGACAAAGGCGGTAACCACTCGGTGGTAATCGTGGACATGATAATAGGAGAGGTGACTCAAGTGGAAATTTCGGGAAGAGAAGATTCAACAATGACGGGAAGATATCAACAGCGGACCAAAGACCAACAATAAATGCTAGGGGAGGAGAACGCCTTGATTAGATGTTACAAATGCGGAAGGAGGACATATCATTAAACTGTCCACAACAATCCAAGGTATGTTATTCTGTTGTGGAAAGGAAGGCCACATCGCTCGAGATTGTACTATAAGCGAAACCAAGTTCAGTGGAGGGAGTGGTGATTCCAAGGGTCATCCCTGGATAAGTCGAAATCACGGCTTCTGGAAGAGCTTTTTGTCGTGGTGGCCAAAACATGAGGAACCCGAGCGAGGTGATCACGGGTAAGCTAATCTTGAATTCTTGCGAAGTTTATACCTTACTAGAATCTGGGATTCTACCCATTCTTTTATCTCTCCTCACTTGTCTTAACGCTTTAAACTTGACTCAGGAGAAATTAGATTTTGATTTATCTGTTGAAACTCCGTTGGGTGAAACCTTCGTTACATTTACTGATTTATAAATCTTGCATGATCCAAGTTGGCACTATCACATTACCCGTTGATCTTATCTCTTTAAAGATACTTGCTTTTGATGTGATTTTAGGAATTGATTGGTTAACCACTCATCATGCCAAAATTGATTGTTTTCGTAAGGTTGTTAGTTTTCATATTCCTAACCAACTTTGTCATACAATTCAAACCACTAAACCACTAAAATCGATCCACATCATATCAAGCCACAAAGCTATTCGTTTATTGAAAAAAGCGGATGTCAAGCTTTCTTAACCCATGTTATGGATTTGACTAAAGACAAGTCGATTTGAATAATATTTACGTGGTTAGAGAATTCCACGATGTATTTCTGAAGAGCTTCGGTCTACCCCCGAGCGTGATGTTGAATTCTTTATTGACCTTGAAGCTGGGTACAAAGCCCATTTCTAAAACCCCATATCGAATGGCTCTATTGAACTTGAGGAGTTAAAAGTCCAACTACTGAGTTATTTAGACATCGGTTTCATTCATCTAGTCGTCGTCTCCTTGGGGTGCTCCTATTTTATTCGTAAAGAAGAAAGAGCGGGAGTATCGCGACTTTGTATTGACTATCGAGAATTGAACTATGTCACCATCAAGAATAGGTATCCGCTTACCTCGCATTGATGACTGTTTAAGACCATTTACAAGGGCGCAATTCTTTTCAAAGATCGATCTTAGCTTACGGATATCATCAATTTGAAGATTAAAAGCGAGGATATTCCAAAGATGGCATTCAGGACTCGATACGGGCATTATGAATTCTTGGTCATGTCTTTTGGATTGACTAATGCTCCTGCTGCTTTTATGGATATGATGAACCGTGTATTCAAGGAATATTTGGATGAGTTCGTTGTTGTCTTTATTGATGACATCCTCATCTATTCCAAAAGCCGTGAAGATCATGAGCACCATTTGAAGCTGGTACTACAAAGACTTCGTGAACACAAGCTTTATGCCAAAATTTGAAGAAATCGAGTTACGGCTTGAGGAAGTAGCATTCCTTGAGGCACGTGGTGTCAAAACAAGGAGTATCTGTTGACCCGGCGAAGATTGAAGCAATACAAAGTTGGGAGCAACCAAAGTCGGTGATCAAAATCTGTGACTTTACGGGCTTAAATTGGTTATTATCGAGATTTGTGGAAGGATTTTCTCGAATCGCTACTCGCTTAACTCGGTGACTCGGAAGGATGCAAAATTCTTATGGAGCGAGGAATCGCGAGAAGAGCTTCCAAGAGCTCGAGAGGAGACTCATTTATTTTTGTTACGACAATACCATCTGGTTCAGATGGATTTGTTATCTACAGCGATGCTTCTGGCAAGGGGTTAGGATGTGTTCTCATGCAACATGGGAAAGTCATAGCCTATGCCTCACGACAACTCAAAGAATATGAGAGGAATTATCCTACTCATGATCTGGAGTTAGCGACCCGATCGTGTTCGCGTTGAAGATATGGAGACACTACTTATGCGGGGAGAAAGTAGAGATTTATACGGATCATAAAAGCCTCAAATATTTCTTCACCCAAAAAGAACTCAACATGCGGCAACGACGTTGGCTGGAGCTGTTAAAAGATTACGATCACACTATTCAATATCATCCTGGAAAAGCGAACGTAGTGGTACGCATTGAGTGAAAGATTATACGCAAGAAATGAGTGCAATATTATCAACGCAAAAGGCCCATTTTGTATGACTTGCAAAGGATGGAGGTAGAATTAAAGACTCCAGGGACCCACATAATGATGGCGAATATACAAGTAGAACCGACTTTAATCGATAAAGTTAAAGCCGCTGCTTCGAGCTACGGACACACCAAATACGATCGTATGAAGAAGAAAGTGCAAGAAGGAGCTATTCCGGAAGCAAGAATTGATGAGGAAGGAATACTTCGAGTCAATTCTAGACTTTGTGTTCTTAACGATTCTGACCTAAAGCATAAAATCATGATGGAGGCACACAACACATCGTTTGCAATCCATCCTGGGAGTACCAAAATGTATCATAATATTCGACATACATTTTGGTGGAACAATATGAAGAGAGAGATTGCAGAGTTTATCTCAAGATGTTTAACCTGTCAACGTGTAAAGGCGGAGCATCAAGTGCCAAAAGGTCCATTGCAACCACTTGAGATTCCGGAATAGAAATGGGAACACATTACTATGGATTTTGTTACAGGTCTTCCCAAAGTTTCTCAAAGCGTAGATGCAATTTGGGTTATTGTTGATAGATTAACCAAGTCTGCCCATTTCTTACCGTTACGTGAGACTTATCCCTTGAACGTCTTGCTCAGATATATCGTGAATGAGATTGTGCGATTGCATGGCATGCCAATATCCATAGTTTCGGATCGTGACCCGAGATTCACTTCAAGATTTTGGGTTAGCTTGCGAGAAAGCTATGAGGCACGGTTTACGATTCGATTCGAAGATACCATCCTCAAAGCAGACGACAATCGAGAGAGGACTATTCAAACCCTTGAAGATCTATTAAGACTCGTGTCCTAGATTTCAAAGGAAGTTGGGATAAGTACCTACCACTGGTGGAATTCTCCTACAACAACAGCTTATCGAAGCAAGTATAGGCATGACTCCATTTGAGGCGTTGTATGGATTTAAAATGTCGTTCTCCGATATCTTTGGGGCGAGGTGGGAGAAGCAACATTGTTGGGACGAAATTAATCGCATGACTACGAGAAAAGATCCAAATGATTCGACAACGTATTCAAACTTCACAAGATCGACAAAAAGAGTTATGTTGATCTTCATAGAAAGGACGTGGAGTTTAATATTGGAGATCATGTATTGTTACGTATTGCTCCATGGAAAGGAGTTACAAGATTTGGGAAAAGAGGAAAGCTCAATCCAAGGTTTGTTGGTCCATTTGAGATTCTTGACCGAATAAGAAACGTAGCCTATAGACTCGCGTTACCTCCAAGTATGTCTCGTGTTCACAATGTATTCCACATATCTATGCTTCGTAAATATGTGAAAGACCAACCACATTATTGCATTAGAACTAGATTTAGATAGTCAAGAAGATTTAACCTACGAGGAGATACCTGTTGAGATTTTGGATAGGAAAGAGCATGTCTTACGCACGAAGGTTATACCACAAGTTAAGGTTTTGTGGAGAAACCATGCAATTGAGGAAATGACATGGGAGTTGGAATCGGAGATGAAAGCGAGGTACCCTCACCTTTTCGATATACCAGTGCGTCGTCGTCAATTTTGAGGACAAAATTTCATAAGGAGGGGAGGTTGTAAGACCCCAACTTATTATAAATAAAATTGAATTTTCCTTTATTCATTATTCTAAATTAATAAGGGTTAATTTGATATAATTCTTTGGTTATGGGTGAAATGTGCAAAGTTTACAAAATAAGCAAGTGGTTATAAAATATTCATTATTGTTGGGGAATATTCGTTTGGTCGTAGAATATTCTTTTTGTCGGGAATCTCCGCATGCGACCTAGCGATCATTATTGGTGGGCCCTATAACGGAAAAATCGGTTGGATGAAGGAAAAGCGACAAAGATTGAGTTTTATAAATAATGGCGTAAATTGTTACCATTAACCTTTGTTGGGTTACCGGGTGGTTAAAATCTGATGTCTGGCGCGTGGTTGCTTGGCAAGATGTACACGGTATTACACAAGATTATTGAATTATTGTTCCTTACGTAGAAGCCACTTACTAATTAATTATTACGATGAATTCTTGTTCAATATTATATTTTATTGATTCAATAATTCTTTGCGTTGATATTTTGATATTCTTTGTTGTTTCAATAATTGTCATTACACGTATTTTCCATTATCAAATCAATAATTCATATTATTTGAATAATATTATCGAGATAACATTATTGGCAATGTCTAGAAAGTTACATCTAAGGAGAGGTTTGGTCACCTAATTGCGGCATGAGTGAAGGAGAAATCCTTATTGAAAGCCCCTCTTTCCCAGGAGCGGCACGTTGTCGATCTTGTGATTACGTAATATTATTTTAAATAAGTATTATTGATTATTATGATAAAGAAAATATTTATTTTATGTGGATATAGATGTAAAAAAATTTTAATGCGACAATTGTTGAAAATTAATATTTTATCTTTTTCTGATAAAATAATTCATTTAGATATATTATTTTAATAATATATTAACGGTGATATTTTTACAATGAATGTGGAATACATGAGTATATGAGGAGGAAGAGTATTTTTGTGGCATTAAATGTTTAACACATATTTTGTGTGTCGGTGGACACTGATTCTTGACCTGAAAATTGATTATGTAGTATAAAATCGCCTTGGTTTGTGGATTTTGGATAATTTACATTTGGAATTTGGAAAAATTTTCTTCTGCAAAGTTGTAGAGAATTGAAATTCCTATAAAAAATCGCGAGATTTGAATTTTTGATAAAAGGATATTTATTGTGAATTATTGATGTTTTGAGTTCAAAATAATTGATTTTTGGAAATTTTAATTATTATTTTCAAGAAAAACGTTTTTCAAAGGTTGGTGAGCATCTTTAACATGTGGTTGGTGGCTAAAATCAGATTCCTTGGTGGTGGGCTTGAATATTTGGTAAATAATAATATATTTATTAATTTAGTCTCCTTTGGCGTTCTAACATTTTCCTATAAAAATAGAGGCTAAGTTAGAATTGAAAATCACACGAAACAAAAAGTTTTCTCTCTAAATTATCGAGCGTATTCTTGTGAGTATACTTTGAGTGTTCTTTATACGGTCTTGGGTTTACATCGACTATATCTTAGAAATTCATCGGAAATACGGTTATTTTAAGGTAAGGGTATTATTTTCTTCTTAAATGATATTTTTTTCTTCAATATCATTATCTTGAAGTATTGGTGAACTTTTTATCAAATTTGGAACTTGTTGTGTGGGAGTTCTTATTCACGTGTATCTGACCTTTATTCACGAATCGACCTTATTCACCTTAAAAATAAAATTTTTCTTTTTGTCCAAAATATTTATTACGGATACTAGTTTTGATTGTATCCATGTTTTGATCATTCTTGAATTTTACACCATATATGATTATTTTCGAGTATTTTTGGACGTGGGTAAAACAAAGTCTGAATCCTTAATCCTTAATCCTTGTCATTTTGTTTCAACTGGATTCGTTTCTTTAAAATGTTTTTCATCATCCTCGGTCCTAAGTGGTGATATAAATGAATATCTTTGGCACGTAGTGCAAAGATGAGCGATTAATCGATGAATATCTTTGGCTTTAGGTGCAAAGATGAGCAGTGTTGAGATGAACATGACCAATGGTGATACAAATGAATATCTTTGGCACAGTAGTGCAAGATGATTAAAGATGTATATTGATTGTTATTACGAGGATAAACTATTGATGATGGACTTTTAAACCTTAGAAGGCGGTAGAATTCTTTCTCTACGTGACTCTTCTAATGGATTCTTTATTTCATTGCATTTGTTGATCTAAAACTTGTTGTCTATTGTATTACTATTAGATTTTCCTATTGAAGACTAACGATAATTTGTTGTATATTATCTTAGTCATAATATTCTTCTTTGGGCTAGTTGAGCTTACCCTTTTCCTTTTTGTTCCATTTTTCTTCTCGGGAGGTAAAAACATATGCGAGGATCGAGTCGGGTATGGAGTGATGGTTCTAGGAAGATGTTTTAGTTTATCCTCACTATTTCAGCGTAAAATAGTGTATAAATAATTAATGAGGACTTATTTGGGTGTGTATATTGTGTAGAAGACAATATTTGTATTCAAACTCACAACAGATTGTCGTATTATTACACCGACATCCATATTATCAAAGTTGTAGTTTGCTTTTACATACCATGTATTTTGGCGACTCGAGAATGAGTGTTGTATACCTATTTTGGGGGCGTCACATGAATATCTTTGGCCTATAGAGCAAAGATCAATTATTAATGAATATCTTTGGCCCGTAGTACAAAGATGACCCGTTGTTGAATATCTTTGGCCCATAGTGCAAAGATGACTTGTTGATTGAATATCTTTTGCCTGTAGTGCAAAGATGAACTGTTGTTGAATATCTTTGGCCCGTAGTGCAAAGATGACTTGTTGATTAAATATCTTTTGTCTGTAGTGCAAAGATGAATTATTGATGAATATCTTTGGCCTGTAGTGCAAAGATGACCTGTTGTTGAATATCTTTGGCATGTAGTGCAAAGATGAACTGTTGATGAATATCTTTGGCCCGTAGTGCAAAGATGAACTGTTGATGAATATCTTTGGCCCGTAGTGCAAAGATGAACTTATTAGTATGATTATGAATAGGAACTGTGGTTTGGTATAACCATGATCTTTGATGTTTCAGGTAAAGACATGTGATGAAAAATATCTTTGTCTTGGATGAGAAGAGAAAATTAGAACTACAATTATGATTATGAGTTATTTACATGACTGTGAACAGGATCTGTTGATTAATGTTCTGAGGGTTAAAGCATTGTTGGTGGACTTTTAACATGGAGAAGATAATAAACTTTATGGTCTATTTGACTCTTCTAATGGATTGCTTTCGTTAAGATTGCAACTATGGTTGAAAATTTTATCATCTACCATATGTTCTAAATCTACGATTTATTCTTGATGAAGGCTATTGATAATTTAATTATCTTTAGTCATAATATTCTTTCTTGAGCTAATTGTGCTTTCACCCTTTTTTCACAATTCCTTTCGGGTAATAAGAGTGTAGCTGGGTCGAGTGGGGATAACAAGGGAATAGTGTGGTGGTCCAAGGCTGTCAAAGTTTCTCAACACATTATAAAAGCGGCATGACATACAATATATAATTGTATTGAGGACCTAAGATGTGTGTATGCGTTATATTATATGTCACTTAATAATTGATTTTGGTGAACAACAATAGGGTGAGGTGAACCCAACTTTGGAAGGGTGTTTTGCCACTATCATACAAGATGTCTAATGACATACTGATCTCGTGTTATCATAAGAAAGGGTTATGCGCATCCACTTCTTTGAGTATATCTACGAGCACTACTATATGATCTTGGGTTGGGTTGAAACATAATGTTCAATCACGAGACGGTGGAGATAGTTATATGTCGAGAAGACTCACTATTGGAAGGAACATGATAGTAATCTTCTCATTTTTTTTTGGGGTCTATTGGATCAACCAAGGATAATTCTCCGGGACATATGATATCTATTATAACTTAGATTCATGGCCTCCCATATGCACGAAGGTTTCCTTGAAAGCACTTCCCAAAGATTTTAATTTCTAAAATTGAGGTTCTAGATTGTACCTTTATGTAAGGTATCCTTTGTGAGGTCTTTGTCCATAGTTGGGACATGAGTCACAGATTGGTATTAAAACTCACGATTATATGTGTTGTTGTATTTTGCACGACAATTGTAGTAATAAAGTTGCGATGGTTTTTTTGTACCATGTATTTGGCGACTCAGAATAGGTTGGATGGATTGGACCTATTTTGGGGGCATCACAACATTCATGTTCCACATCATTGCCATTCGACACAATTTGAATGACATTTGCGTTCATCATCACTGCTATTTAGTACAAACAGAATTTTCCATTTTGGATGTTCTGTGTTGATCAACACTATCTTGACGGAACAATTTCTTTCAGTTCCTCTTTGCCGTTCCCAGGACGCAATATAAAATAATCTCATTATAGGAAAATTTTTACCCATTCTAGAATCCATAACAACTCAATTTAGTTGGACAGTCAAAAGATTAATATAAGCAATATCTAAATCTGTGTCTAGCCGATTCAGCATTAACACCTTTTTATTTATTAAAAATACTGAAAATTATTTTATGACGCATAGTACCGACTGTATTTAACAGCCTGTTGAGAATGCCATAATTTTATGACTTTGTCATACTACATCATACTGTAATGGGCTGATGATCCTTAGATCACATGCACTGCATTGATGGCTTCATCATTTGTCACATTTATATCATATTACTTATGTAGTGATGACTACAAAAATATATTTTGATGTTTTCAAATTTATCTTAACCGAAACAATTAGGGTAGACATAATAAACGATCGAACTTTTTTATAAAAACTAATTCCTAAACAGTAGTAGAATATAAAGTGTAGTCATTTTTTATTTAATATTGGCAAGAACTAATGGAGAAATTTTTACTGGGCTTCATACGTTTGACACCAACAAAAGACGAACTCAAAGAGGCCTAGTGATAATAAAAGGAAAGAACAGACGTTAGAGCAAGCTGTGATAAAGGAGCCCAATGATGTCAAAACAGTAAAGAAGTAAAAAAAAATAAAAAAATTGATTCGAACTCATTTATTTTTTTATTAGTTTTTTTTTGCTAGTTACCTAAGATCTCCTGCTTTACGCTTTGTAGATGCTTTCATATTTACTTCTAAATATAATGATGAATACTTATAGTAATTAGGGGTGGTATGATAGTGAAAATTGTGCCGTTAATATTACACTACTCTATGATCAATAAAAAGATAATTTTTTTGTGTATTTTTTGTTATTGTAAATAAAACTCTTTTTATGAAACGGTGAAAGTATATTTAAACTTCTACATAGTTATAATAACTTCATTGAAATTTTAATTCATTTGATATTAGTATCTCATACATAACACAGGAGGAAGCATAATTAAAATAATAAAATTATATTATAAAATAAGAAAAGAATATATGAAAATTATTCAATGATAACAATTATATGAGAGAGAATAAATGTATTATATTATATGATTTTACCATCAATGTGAGATTTATTTGATATTGCAATGATGAATGTAATTCTTGATATTGATTATGAATCTTTTTTTCATTTATAAAATAAGTCACGTTTTGAGAAACACAATATTATTTCATAATTAAGTATATTATCAAGAACCAATTAAATTTCACCAAAGAGGAAGAAATAAGACTCACATAAAGAAAAAACAAACTTTCAATAATAGAAGAAATAAACTCACCTAAGTGAGAATCCAATCAAACCTCGTCAAAGAAGAAGAAATAAACAAACAAACAATAAAGCCTCACATAAAGAAGAAACAAACTTTCCATATTGAAAAAAATAAATTCATCCAAGTGAAAATCAAACCTGAGACCTAAATGTCACAGTAACATCATCTAAGTCTTAACCATTAGGCTAAAACCTTTTTGGTGATTATGAAACTTAATTGTAATATAATGGTATCCCTCAAAATATGAGACTTCAAAAAAAAAATTATATCAGCTTTAGTGTTATATATATATAAGAGTGTGCGTGTGTAAAATAAATTATAGTTACGTGTGGCAAAAATTTAAAACATCAAACAATTTTCTTCAACTGTTCATACAATGAACAAATCTTTTGTATTCTATATTCTCAATATCTCAAAAATGGTTGTCCATGTAATCCCCTCCCCCCAACATACACAAAGAGTTAATGTTTACCTATGACATATAAACAAACTTAAACATAAAAAAAATGGTATATATATATATATTATTCAATGCTTATTTTAATTTATATCCTACCAATGATTCAATTAGACAATATTCCCCACAACTAGTCAAGTTTAATTAATGCATTTGAACCACCAAATTATATTAGTATAAGGTTTGCTCCTTTAATTTTAAGTCTTAATTTGAACAATCACATGGACATATAATTGACCTGACCAACAGCAAGAATTATTGGGATAATCATATCAGTTCATTATATATGAATATCAATCATCATTAGTTTCAACATATATATAGTTCCATCTGAAGGTAACTTATGGATGTAGAGATATTCTATATCAACACGATCACTAGTTCAAATGGAACCTATATTCGACTTTTTATTGTATTATTACTTTATCCAAAAAAATAAAAAAACTTTTACGTATCATTATCGCATTGCATATGTGCCCAAAAAGTATGGGGCTAAAGGATTATCTGAATAAAGAAAGAAGGGGATCTTACCAAAAGAGGAATTTGATGGTCACTATAAATATGTCAGTGAAATTGTGAATATATAATCGAACCAAATATAAATGTACGGTTGGGATTGAAATTAAGTATACAGGTGGTCAATTCTAATATTATATATATATATATATATATATATATATATATATATATATATATATATTCTTCCTTTTATTATAAGTACGTAAAAGGGTTAGCATCTTATATATTTAATTAATTATGCACATTATGAAGTGTAAAAATAGATAGAGAGAATGTGAAGGAGAATGACTGGCCTTTTCTTGGCCAAAAATGTTGAGCTCCATTAAATTTCAAGATACCATCAGTGAGTTTTATAAAAACAATTAATTAATGGAGTCATGTTATAATTTTTGAGATTAATGAAGAATAATTTTTAAAGTTTCAATCCCATTTTAATTAATCCTTTTAAAAAGAAAAGGAATTACTGGAGGAGCAAACGTGATTCATAATTCAATGTCCCAAAAAAGATATTAAACACGGGCTGCTATCGTATGTGAGAAAAGATATATATGTTTGTGTAGAATGCATCTATATAAGAAGCCTATACTATACATTTGGCAATTTGGATACTCTTGATTCGAATCAGACACCTTATTATGGCAGTATCATAAAGTTTTATTTTAATGTCGGCCACTTAGTTGATGGGATTCTTGTGAACATGATAAATTTCTTAACTTTGCAGGTTTAATTAGTTCATTTTCTCATGTCATCAATCAGTCCATGTAATTAACTATAACAAGGGTAGTAATATTTTTCATGGATCATAATTGAGTCCAACATTTTTAGAATGTAAGATTCATGACTTTTAATTTTCAAATTTTGATTGGATGATCAAAATAAAAACCAAATGTAAAAGTTGTGACGCCCCCAAAATAGGTATACATCACCCATCTTGAGTCGCCAAATACATGGTACTAAATTCAAATACAACTTGATTATACAACGATTAAATAAAATACGACAAAATACATCTTGTGAGTTTTAATACAAATATTGTCATCTAGACAATATCCACACTCAATTTAGTCCTCATTACATTTATTATCATACTATTTAATGTAATAGTGAGGACTACTAAGACACCATCTCTAGACCATCACTCCGGTTCCACTAGTCCATTACGTTCTCATTTCCTCAAGAGAACAAAGAAAGAAAGGCGAAATCAACTAACCCGATGAAGAAATATTATGACTAAGATAATGCGTAATAAATTATCATTAGTCCTCAACAATGTTAAACCGATAAAATATAATAGACATCAAGTTTAATCTGCGAGTGGAACATACGATCCATTAAAAGAGTCAAGTAGAGAATAAAATCTACTATCTTTTATGATTTAAAAAGTTTTCATCACTTTTATCGGCGAGACTCAACTTAATAAATAATCCACATCATCCCACTTTTCTGCCAGGATATATTCATTAGGGTCACGACCACAAATTATCCATGCACTACTACGCCAAGGATATTTGTGTATTCATCAATGGTCATGATCATGCTAACAACTGTCCATCAATGCACTACGGGCCAATGAGGACTTTTACCACATCATTTGTAATATTACGGTCATGATTACACCGAATAATCTCTGGTCATAATCATACCAAGTCCATCTATGCACTACAGGTCACAGATGACTTTTAAAAAAAATATAAACATGAGGATGATGACAATGATATAAAAGTTCAATAAAAAAAGTTCAAGAATTAATTTATTCAGGAACTAATAACATCCAAATTGTCAACATGATACTTCTTTGTAAAGTAAAATTCAAGAATGCTCGAAAGAATATTTCCATGAAAAGATCTTTGGATGAAACGCAAATATCAAGAATATTCCACTAATTTCATGGAGTGTAGAAATCAAAACGTTAACCAATGAGTATAATAAAGAATGGAATAACAAAAAGAAATCACCATGCGTGCGATTACTTGGCAGACAAGTTATTCCATCGAATAATAAATAACGGAACCGGTCGAGGCGTAATATGCAATCGGCAGGGATATTCCAACGAATAATAAAGAATGGAATACAACGAAAAATATCATGCATCTGATACTTGCATGTATTGTGGTTATTTCAATGAATACTAAATGAGCGGAACCGTGTCGTGTGAAATTCACACCAACAGGATGTTCCAACGAGAATAATAAAGATTTTAACCGGTCGGCGTAAAAGCCTGAACGAGGATATTTCAACGAGAATAATAAAGACTAACCGGTCCCACGTAAAAGTCTGAAACGGATATTCCAAATGAATAATAAAGAATGGAATCTGAAGAATTTCACCAAGTATAGGGTAGCCCACGTATCTGAGTTATTCAACGAGAATAATAAAGATGGAATAATAGAAGTTCTCTTCATGAATACAAAAGAAATAATACCCTCTACTGTAAAAAGAAACTTGATATCGGAGTAGTGAAGTAGCGAAATACTTTTCTTCTTTCTCTCTATAGTTTCTCTCTCTCTAGAGTTTCGTTGAATTAAAAAGAAATAATGAAGGAATGAGCTTCTATTTATAGAAGAATGGAATGAATAATAACCAATCCATGAGCGGTCCAGATTGATTTACTTTAATCGGACGGTCCATATTTAAAAGCAAAATCTTTTAAATAAAATATAATATATTCTATTTATAATCTAATAAAATGAATAACTTTTAAAAAGATTTTACTATACAAACACTATATCTGCACTATGCAAATACTATGCATAATAAAATATAATATATTCTAATTATTGTCTAATAAAAGCAGATAACTTTATAAAAGTATTACATTTTTATATAAAAAGATTTTACTATTAGTCTAATAAAACGAATAACTTTATAAAAGTATTACATTTTATATAAAAAGAGTTTTACCGCTTTATTACGTTAATAATACTGAATAAAACAAAAACGTCATCATCATTATTATTATTCACACTATTAATCGTCCGAATTCGTTCCCGGGAAAGATGAGGCTTTTCAATAAGGATTTATCCTTATTGGTATGCCAAATTAGGTAACCAAACCTCTCCTCAAGCGAGAACTTCTAGACATCGTTAATAATGCAAATAATAATATTAACAACTTCGTCATCTCAATTATTGATTTAATAATATATAAAATATCGACAATAATTGAATCAAACTGAGTGACTTCTCACATAAGCATTAATAATCAATACAGTGTGCTACTATGCAACCACGCGTATTACTGTACTTTTACTATCGAGTACTTCAACAGTATCAACGGTAAAACTTCCGTCGTTATTTTCATAAAAATATTTTTGTCGTTTTTCAATCAGATGATAATTACATTAGGGGTCCACCAATGATTGTCTTGAAAGTCGTCTGAATACTCCCGACCAATCGAATATTATATAACAACTTGCATACTTTGCAAAATTTATAAATATTACCCACAACTATAACATTATATCAAATTTATTTCATAATATTCAAAAATGATATTTATAGAAAATTTATTTTTATTCATAAAAGTTGGGGTCTTACAAAAGTGTTTAGTTATTGTATATTAATTATATAACAAAAATTATTGTTTTTTCTTAAACAAATATGCTCTTATCTTATTAGATTTAGAGCAATTACAACAGTTTCTTTATATTTATCCTTACTCTGCAGTGCTATTGGGTCATTCTGCAAAATAGGGATTCAATTTTTTCATTATGTACTCAACAGGTTCCTTATATTGTTTCCTTAAATAATAAAATTTAAAAGTTAAAAGTTCCAATAGTCAAAACATCAAATTAATAATAATCTTATAATTTATAAAAGAGACATTATAATTTATCAATTATATTCCACTTTAAAATAATTTTTATTTTATTTTAAATTTTAAGTAATTTATGGAGTGAATATTGAATGGATTAGTAGTTGCAAATGTATTAATATTAACTTTTAAAAGTTAATTTGTGATATTTTTAAATTTAAATTTAATTTGATTCATTTAAATTTCAAAATAATAAATTTATAATTAATAGTACTTTCATAATATTTATAATTATATTGACATAAATTAAATAAATTTATATCAATTTTAAATTTGAATACATTTGAAATTAATTTTTAAAAAATAAGTCAATATTAAGTTTATAATTTGAAAATAAAGTAGAAAAAAATGTCAATATGTGTATGATTGATGAGTTGTCCACTTAAATGAGGGTGTGAAATGTCATTTTGTATATATAGAGAACAGTCTTTTGACTCCCTCACATTGGGAAGTAAAATCCTATATAGGGATTAAAATAGAGAGTCAAATAAGGATAAAGAAGTTGATGGATAATGATTAATTTGTTGATGTATTCTTCAAAATTGGAGATAGAGAATTGATTAGGAAAACTGTTATTAATGCTCTTAAGATCAAATATTGCAAACAAGAATAACGGAAATTAAAGAACGGAAAAATAAATGGCATACGATATACTCAAATTCACCAAATTGCGACTAATCATGCTTATCTCTAGTGTAATCATATATATGTGTCTCACATATACTCTATAATAATGATCCACACACCATTCCTAAATAAGTGGCGTTTTGAAAGGTTTCACACTTATTAAGGAAGTCATTTATTGCTCTAATTTTGTCATTAAGATTGCAAAAACTCTATGTGGACATGAATATATTTAAATTTTTCTTATTTATATTTTGACCCCCAATGGTGGGTAAAATTACAGATAGATAAAATTTAAATACACTCATGTCTAATTTTCATGTTCAATTTTTATGTCCACATAGAAGAACTCTTAAGATTGATATGTATTACCACAATAATCTTTGCATTAATTAAGAAACCCTAGATAAATGAGATAGAAAGATACTTGAGGGCAATAGAGGAAAAATTTTAATTAATGCTTCTTAGAAATTTGGTAACGTCAAATATATTAAAAAATTTTGAATCCTCAAAAATGTCACTTATTTAGGAATGAAGGGAGTACCAAATATTGGTTGTACTAACCTTTGATTGGACTCACTAAAGTATGAGTGAATCTCAACATGAAAATTAAATAGTGTGAACAATCACATGCAATCACCATAGCCCTAGTGAATTGTCAAGTATTGATTTGTCCAAATAAAAATAATTGACATGTACGACCGATTGATAATCTTTGCTCAAATAACAACTCCCCTAAAAAAATGATCCGAAAATTTACTAATTAACCATAAAACTACACATTTTCGCGTGCGTCACTAATTTCCTCACCAGCATGAAATTTGAACATACTAATGAATACTAGTGACATGTGATACGAATAATTTAAATGAAGGTTCAAGTTAAGCAAATATTTTTCAAATATGTTATCAAATTATATATAATAGAAATTCATTGTTTCCTTAAGGTTTGCCGTTTGCATACTATGTTAATATGACCGAAAATCAGACTGTATGCGGACATTGTGGGGATCAGTTAATGCGTTAATTAAGAGACACTAATAACCAGCCTATACTGATCATGGGATTATTGCGTGCTAATTACGTGCAAGAGTTTATGAAAAATCAAAAGAAAGGCTTTCAACTAGAGTTGCCCTTCCATGCTTTGTTCTTAGTATAATTTGTTCTCACGTTCATGCATGTAATTATGATAGATGGGAAACGTACAACACATAGGTAAAAGTAGTAGTAGTTTAGTTAGTGCCACACTGTAAATCCGAAGTTGACATGTCCTAACCTTAGTCAAATTCATGTAATTAAAAAATTGAAAAAAAATTGTATAGTTTTCTTAATGTTTAATATCATTAAAATTATAATACAACTGATCAGTATTATACATATACATATGTAACTTGTTCTTATATTAAAGTTAACCAACTATATTGTGATATATTCACCCAATTCTAGAGTTTTAATTTGATATATATATATATATATATATATATATATATATATATATATATATATATATATATATATATATACAAAACTCACAAATTCTAGATTTCCCTTTTCACTACCATGATAATAATAGTGATCGATATTTTCTAAATATTTTCACATAATCGTTCCTTAATAGCTAGTGTAAAAATATTATTTAGAGATAGATGAAAAAATATTATTTTAATATATGAAAATATCAATTTCCTATACGCGTGATAGTATAGTGATATAGGAATGAAATTAGCAATAAAGTTGAAAAAAAAATGTATTGTGGAGAAAGTTGAGACTTAACTACTAGCTAGGGTTGCCATAACACTCGAATAACTGAATAAGGTAAATTTAGGCTTTTGCATGTAGGCCCCACATGAGTCCTCAATACACAAATAAAGGTCAATTGGTACGACCAAACAAATGGATTTTCATGAAGTTAATTTCCTTCATACAACACAACAGTTACATATTATAACCGACGTACGTTCCTCTCTCTCTCTCCATCTCTCCCTCTATATATTTGAACCAAGAAATAAATTTCCTCTTCACAAGAACAACAACCACTACCGCTACAAATTAACAGTGATTTTTCAAGAGCAAAATATGGTTTTAATTGATTCAAAGAGAGTAGAATCTTCATCAGAGTTTTCGGATGATGAAACTCCGATCACAATTTCAATTTCTACAGATGGAACATTTCCAAGTACGGAAATACATAGAGTTGGTTTGCCTCCAAAAAGAAGCACCTTCCAAAAACTCAGACACAAACTCTCTGAGATTTTCTTCCCAGATGATCCCTTACACAGATTTGAGAACCAACCTTTCTTGAGAAAATGGGTTCTTGGTTTGGAGTATATGTTGCCTATATTTCAATGGCTGCCTACTTATACTTTCCAACTCTTCAGATCTGATCTTATTTCTGGTCTTACCATTGCAAGTTTAGCCATCCCACAGGTGAACTTGACTAAATTAAACCATCTCTCTCGTTTTCTCTCTTCTTTCTTTCTCAGTTTATGATCAAATTGCATATTTTTATTTTTTATTGTATTTTTTTGGTATGTCTGCTGCATAGTGGTTGAAACCGTTTATAGTGCTGAAAATATATCACAACCTTATCTTTACTCATAATTAATTTTTAGGTTTGGCCTAATTATTAATTAAGACAACTAAATGCAAATATTCTTTTCCTTCTATTATCAGCAACCAAATTTAATTAGTCTTAGAATTTAATATTGTAATGTTTAAGGTAAAAGTCAATGTATACGTCTTGCATACTTTGTAATTAATTAGTTGAACAACATATAAGATTTTTCTTATCAATGTTATTTTTGTTTGGCAGGGAATTAGTTATGCCAAGCTTGCGAATCTACCTCCTATAATTGGATTATGTGAGTCCCATTAATTCACAGCATTCAATTTTCTCCATTCCATACTGAATACCATTAATTTTAATTTCAAACTTAATTATGCAGATTCAAGCGTTGTACCACCACTAATATATACTGCACTTGGTAGTTCTCGGCATCTTGCTGTCGGTCCAGTGTCAATAGCATCATTGGTCATGGGAACAATGCTAAGTGAAACAATTTCTCCAATTGATGAACCACATCTTTATCTCAAACTTGCTTTCACTACAACTTTCTTTGCTGGTTTATTCCAAGCTTCTTTAGGTCTTTTTAGGTACGTACGACCAATCTTTCTTAGTTTATTTTTTTCTATAATTTATGTATCACCAATCATATATATATATATATATATATATATATATATATATATATATATATATATAATCACATATATTAGCTTCACTGCAGTAAAATGAAAAAGGAAATAATGAATATTTATCTTGTGGGTAGAAATGTAGAAAACACAAATAATTATGTGATTCTTTATTGCACACTTAAAAGTAGATTATTAACCTACATGCAACTTTTGTAATCTAATTGCAAAATTTCCAAAACCTTTGGCATAAAGTAGGTTGAAATGTTCAGAACTTTTAGAAATTATCAATCGGACAAGATTCTAAAGCTTGTTGAGGGTATAACAATTTCACTGTCACGTATAAGATTCCAAATATTAATTAATTAATTAATTAGCCATAAACGATGGCTTCTTAATTTCCATTGCATAAGTCCTAGAGAAGTCTGTACTGATTTTAGCCTGACCGAAACTTCTGGGATTCCTTTCATTTTTGCAAAAGATTATAGCTGGTCAATGTCATCAGCTATTCTACATCAAGAAATAAAAACTCAATTTTAAATTTAAAAAATAAATAATGTTCCACTAACAAAAAAAATCCAATTGAAATATAATAATTGAATGACGTGTCACCCCTTCAAATGACAACTTGCATGGACAGTTGGCCCCTCTCTAATATTCTCTCTATTCTATGAGAGAGATAATAAAAAAGACATTCTGTTAAATTTTCTCTTGAATTTTACCTGGTCATTCTGCATTGAATTTTGTACTCATATTATATATATTTGTATATATCAAATATTTCATTTTATCATGTTTTGAATGATTTATCAAGTAGTACTAATTAAAAGCTTATGAATTTGACAAACAATTACATGTTCTTTTTTTTGTTTCAGGTTAGGATTCATTATAGATTATCTATCAAAGGCAACATTAATTGGGTTCATGGCTGGAGCTGCAATAATTGTCTCCCTTCAGCAGCTTAAAGGTTTGCTTGGGATTGTTCATTTCACTGGTAAAATGCAGATTATTCCAGTCATGTCCTCAGTTTTCCATGAGAGACAAGAAGTAAGAAATTAAAAATTAAGCAAAAATGTTTTACTTGCATAGTTGCATGTGCCTGACTAAAAACAAGAACAAATTAAACCAAACAAAAAAAATGAAGAAGACATGATAATTGATATATATATATATATATATATATATATATATATATATATACTAAAAAATATTATATAAATATAGTGAGGTGATTTTACTGATTTGCATGTGCAGTGGACCTGGCAAACCATTATAATGGGCTTCAGTTTCCTAGTATTTTTATTAACAGCAAGGCTAATTGTGAGTTACACCAGTACTTCTGAAATAGTACTTTATTTTAAAATTTTCTTTTGAGATAATTAATTTTCTAATGAAAATTTCATTTGTTTCTTTTTTCCCCTTGCTAAACCATTAGAGCTTAAAGAAAACAAAGCTTTTCTGGATTTCAGCAGCCGCTCCATTGACGTCTGTTGTTCTTTCAACTCTTTTATTGTTCCTCTTCAAATCAAAAGTCCATGAAATATCAAAAGTAAGAACATCTATATAGATTCCTTCTACATTTTGTATTATATATACTTCCCCATTTTAATTTCCAACAAAATGGATCAATTTTGAATTTCTGTTTAAATTCAAATGATATTCATTCATTTAATTTAGAATTAAGTATAATTAATAAAATTCACTTTAAAATGTCAAAATTAGGGAACTGACAAAATATCATATATAAAGAGATGAAGTAATGGAGCAATATAAGGATTTTAAATTAATGGAGCTTATATTTTTGGTACACAGATTGGTACATTGCCAGAGGGTCTCAACCCATCCACAGTGAACAAGCTATATTTTCATGGTCCTCATTTAGGCCTTGCAATCAAAACAGGCCTTATAACAGGAATCTTATCTCTCACTGTGAGTACTACCTGCTGAAAGTACTTGCACTTTATTCTTGCGGAAAAAAGGCTTAGAAATACTATGGAACTCGAGTTTAGCACTTCTGCATATCATATTAACAGAAAAAGTGTTGACATGCATCGTAAATTAATATTGCAACTAGTTTGCAATTAATAGTACTAAATTGTTAAGTGACAAGTGCATGTTAGAGCTTGATATACATACGTAGTTAGATCCATTCCCTAATAGCTAGCTTAGGTGTAATTCTTGACACAATTTACTTTGCATGCAGGAAGGAATTGCAGTAGGAAGAACATTTGCTTCTCTTCAAAATTATCAAGTTGATGGAAACAAAGAAATGACAGCTATTGGACTTATGAACATGGCTGGTTCCTGCTCTTCATGTTATATTACCACAGGTAATTAATCATTTATATATTGTTTGTGCCAGATGAAACCTTTTGCCTATAATTAGGGAAAATGATATTTCCAGGGCTATATATATATATATATATATATATATATATATATGATGTAAGTGCAAATGTACAATAATTAATATACATTGCGCAACTGTGTAATACAAATAAAAGAAGTTGCAATTAATGAGCTGGAAATATCAGCTCTCATATATTATTGTTCACCAAAATCACAATTTAATAATTTTACAGGATCATTTTCTCGATCTGCGGTAAACTACAATGCCGGAGCAAAGACGGCAATTTCAAATATGGTGATGGCTGCTGCGGTGCTTGTTACACTTCTGTTTCTAATGCCACTCTTCTATTATACTCCAAACGTCGTCTTAGCAGCCATAATCATAACAGCCGTTATTGGATTAATTGACTACAGTGCTGTAATAAGGCTGTACAAAATTGACAAGCTTGATTTCTTGGCCTGTTTATGTTCCTTTTTCGGAGTTTTATTTCTCTCAGTTCAGATGGGATTAGCCATTGCAGTAATTTTCTTGACCATTATGTTTCCGTTTTTTAATTATAAGCATTTGGTGCATAGTGTTGTTACATGTTTGGAGCATGATAATGTTGCTGGAATTAATAATTACAGGTTGGTGTTTCCATATTTAAAATAATGTTGCATGTTACAAGACCAAATACAAATATTTTGGGGAATTTTCCGGGAACTCAATTATACCAAAGTCTTTCTCGCTATGAGAATGCTCAGAGAGTTCCATCTTTCCTCATCTTAAGCATTGAATCTCCCATTTACTTTGCTAATTCAACATATCTGCAAGAAAGGTACTACGGTTAGCGTATATATATATATATGCAGAAGATATATATAACTTGATCCTTGCTATATATATATATATATGCAGAAGATATAACTTTTATTGGAACAATTGTGCAGAATATTGAGATGGGTAAGGGAGGAGGAGGAGAGGATTCAAGCAAAAATGGATACTACTCTTAGATGCATAATTTTGGATATGACTGGTCAGTTTTGGATTCAATTTTAATGCAGTGAATTCATATTTCAAATTATGTACCATTAGCTGCCTAAAATTCGTTCACACACACTCAAATACATTAATTGGGATGATAGCGTATATATAATTTTGAGAATCTTTTATCTGACAGTTAAAACATATTTAATTTACAGCTGTAACAGCTATAGATACAAGTGGCATTGATACTATACGAGAACTGAACAATACACTCAACAAAAGATCACTGCAGGTGGGAGAGCTGAGATGAGCTTAATTATAATTATATGTGCCTGCATGCTGCGACTCATTTTAAAATTTCAGCTTTATTATTAATTAAGCTGTCTTTCTAAATTAAATAAAAATAAAAATCTTTTTTCATAATTAAGAAACAAAGTTCTTGACTTTCATTTGTTTTAATTTGCAGCTTGTTTTGATTAATCCAGTTGAAGATGTAATTGAGAAGCTCCACAACTCAAAAGTTCTGGATGTGTTTAGGTCCAACGGACTTTATTTGACAGTTGGAGAAGCCATTGCTGATATATCCACAACTTGGAAAAATTAAGTAGTCTGGTGGATCGATCGATGGCCAAATTAAAAGAATTAAATTTTAATTCTCATTTATATATATATATATATATATATATATATATATATATATATATATATATATATATATATATATATATCTAACAGTAAAACACAATGATCTTTTCTTCAACAGAACAGGGGGGGAAAATTAAAAATTCACCGTACACTTTTTGTGCCTAATTAAGAAATGTTCTTCGTCATGAGCAATTATTGTAAAAGTAAGATTTTTTTTAATAGGATTGTAATCATTTTAACGCTATATATTTAAGTACTCCTTTCGTTCTATATTAAACGTGTTAATTGATTTCGGTACGCTAATTAATTATATATATATTTTTTATTTAAATTGCTCTTCTAAATTATTTTTTAATTGAAATATTCATTCATTTTTCTATACCGCCATGGGCGGAATCAAGGCCCACCAAAATTTATGACACCCCACCAAAATTCTATATATTATATTAATACATATATTAATAATCAATATATATACCCACCCCACACACACACACACACACACACACATATATATATATATATATATATATATATGTATAATAATAATAGTTTTTAATAGCAGTCCAAAATTTTCTGCATGCGCTTCATAAATTAAAAAATAGAATAAATTTTATTTTACAATAAAATTTAAATGAAAGAACTTAAAACACAATCAAATCTAGGTCACTACTGAGGTTGAAGAATGATCACAAAAACTAAGTTCTTTATTTACTAAATTATTTTCTACAAATATTTTATATTTTTAAACATCATGAATTTACTTCAGAGACTCCCCCTTTTGTTGACTTCTTTCTGAATTAATTTTTTTTGTTCTATATAGAAAAAAAAATGACATTTTCATATAAAAAATAATATTTTTACATGAATCCCTCACGTATTTCTAAATGAAATAAAAATAATAATATTTCTACATAAATTTTGATATTGATCAAAATTTTGAGACGTTTTCAAACTATGTAGAGTCACAGGATACAGTTGCCTACTCTCAGTCGTACAATCGAATGAAGCACTCCAAGCATCAATAAATAATTTTTTTTATTGATGTATTTTGAACCTCTTCTAAAAACGTTATGGTTTCGCCACTGTATACCGCAACATTAATTATTCTTTGCTAGTTCCCACATGAATAGATTCTCTAATCATTTTTATTGTTATTCTCATATTCTAATAAGTATATTTCTACCGTTGTTGGTAGTATTAATTTCTAGCTGCTTTATTATTTTTGTTGTTATTCTCACATTAAATATAAGAGATGTTATAATAATAATATGAGAGAAGTGGTATAACAATATATTACTTTCCAATGTAAATCTTTTATCATTTCTTAAGTTTTCAACAAAAGTTGACTAAAAAGATTATGAGGGTATAAATGGAAAAATAAGATAAAAATAGTTACTAATATAGAAATAGGACATTTATTGTGGAACATCCTAAAAAAAAAATTAGTACGTTTAATACGGGACAGAGAGTATATAATTTGCTTTTTAATGTATAGTGTAGCTAGAATTAGTAAGGGAATGCATGCACCTCCAAAGAAAACAATAAATATATAGTAGTACTATATATATTGTGACGCCCCCAAAATAGGTATACAACACCCATTCTGAGTCGTCAAAATACATGGTATAGAAAGCAAACTACAACTTTGACAATACAGATGTCGTGTAGAATACGACAATACAACCTGTGAGTTCGAATACAAATATTGTCTTACAGGCAATACACACCCAAATAAGTCCTCATTAATTATTCATACACTATTTTACGAAATAGTGAGGGGCAATAAAACATCTTCCTAGCACCATCACTCCATACCCAGACTTTCGATCCTGCTATGTTCTCACCTCCCGAGAAGAAAAAAATGGAACCAAAAGGAAAAGGGTGAGCTCAACTAGCCCAAGAAAGAATATTATGACTAAGATAATATACAACAAATTATCGTTAGTCTTCAACAGGAAAAAATCTAATGTATACAATAGACAACAAGTTTTAGATCAACAAATGCAAAAGCAAAGAATCCATTAGAAGAGTCACGTAGAGAAAGAATTCTACCGTCTTCTAAGGTTTAAAAGTCCATCATCAATAGTTTATCCCCGTAATAACAATCAATATACATCTTTAATCATCTTTGCACTTCAGTGCCAAAGATATTCATTTGTATCACCAAATTGGTCATGTTCATCTCAACACTGCTCATCTTTTACACTACGTGCCAAAGATATTCATCGATTAATCGTTCATCTTTGCACTTCTACAAAGCCAAAGATATTCATTTATATCACCATTTAGGGTCGAGGATGATGAAAACATTTTTAAAGAAACGAATCCAATGAAACAAAATGACAAGGATTAAGGATTAAGGATTAAGTACTTTGTTTTACCCATGTCCAAAAATACTCCAAAAATAATCATATTGGTGTAAAATTCAAGAATGATCAAAACATGGATACAATCAAAGCTAGTATCCGTATTAGATATTTTGGACAAAAAGAAAATTCTTATTTTTCTAGATTGAATAGTCAGATATTAAGTGAATAGTGGGCGATATCGTGAATAAGTAACTCCCTACACAACAAGTTCCAAATTTGATAAAAAGTTCACCAATACTTGGCATAATGATATTGAAGAAAAAATATCATTTAAGAAGAAAATAATACCCTTTTACCTCAAAATAACCGTATTACGATTGAATTTCAGATATAGTCTTGTGTAAACTCCCGCACCAGATATAGCAACACTCAAAGTATACTCACAAGAATACGCTCGATAATTTAGAGAGAGAAAGAGAAAAAACTTAGTTTCTGGTGTGATTTTTAATTCTAAGTTAGCCCTCTATTTATAGGAAAATGTTAGAACGCCAAAGGAGACTAAATTAATAAAATATATTATTATTTACCAAATATTCAAGCCCACCACCAAGGAATCTGATTTTAGCCACCAACCACATGTTAAAGATGCTCACCAACCTTTGAAAAACGTTTTTCTTGAAAATAATAATTAAAATTTCCAAAAATCAATTATTTCAGAACTCCGAAACATCAATAATTCACAATAAATATCCCTTTTATCAGAAAATTCAAATCTCGCGACTTTCCATGGGAAATTCCATTCTCTACAACTTTGCAGAAGAAAATTTTTCCAAATTCCAAACAGAAATTGACCGAAATTCACAAACGGGCGATTTTACAGTCTATAATCAATTTTCGGTCAAGAATTGTGTCCACCGACACACAAAACATATGTTAAACATTTAATGCCACAAAATACTCTACCTCCTCATATACTCATATATCCCACATTCATTATAAAATATCATCGTTAATATATTATTAAAATAATATATTTAAATGAATTATTTTATCAGAAAAAGATAAAATATTAATTTTCAACAATTGTCACATTAAAAATTTTCTCCATCTATATCCACATAAAATAAATATTTTCTTTATCATAATAATCAATAATTACTTATTTAAAAATAATATTACGTAATCACAAAGATCGACAACCAGTCATTCCCGTGAGGAAGAGGGGGCTTTCCAATAAGGATTTCTCTCTTCTTGGCGTGCAATTAGGTGACCAAACCTCTCCTTGGAAATGTAACTTTCTAGACATTGCCAATAATGTTATCTCGATAATATTATTCAAATAATATGAATTATTGATTTGATAATGGAAAATACCGTAAATGACAATTATTGAAACAACAATGAATACAAAATATCAACGCAAAGAATTATTGAATCAATAAAATATAATATTGAACAAGAATTCATCGTAATAATTATTGAGTAGTGCTTCTTACGTAAGGATCAATAATAATATCAGGTAATAACGCATTTTCTATCGCAACCACCACGCGTATCAGATTTTAACCACCGTGTAACCCAACAAAGGTTAATTAGTGAATAACAATTTACTGCCGTTATTTATAAAACTCAATCTTTGTCGCTTTTCTTTCATCCAACCGCTTTTCGTTATGGGCCCACCAATGATCAAGCTACCGTCATTCATTTGGAGATTCCCGACAAAAAGAATATTCCACGACCAAATGAATATTCCCTTAATAATAATAAATATTTTATAACCACTTGCTTATTTTGTAAACTTTGCACATTTCACCCATAACCAAATAATTATATCAAATTAACCCTTATTAATTTAGAATAATGAATAAAGAAAATTCAATTTTATTTATAATAAGTTGGGGTCTTACAACCTCCCTCCTTATGAAATTTCGTCCTCGAAATTGACGACGACGCACTGGTACATCGAAAAGGTGAGGATACCTCACTTTCATCTCCGATTCCAACTCCCATGTCATTTCCTCAATTGCATGGTTTCTCCACAAAACCTTAACTTGTGGTATAACCTTCGTCGTAAGACATGCTCTTTCCTATCCAAAATCTCAACAGTATCTCCTCGTAGGTTAAATCTTCACTATCTCGCCTAGTTCTAATGCAATAATGTGGTTCGGTCTTTCACATATATTTACGAAGCATAGATATGTGGAATACATTGTGAACACGAGACATACTTGGAGGTAACGCGAGTCTATAGGCTACGTTTCCTATTCGGTCAAGAATCTCAAATGGACCAACAAATCTTGGATTGAGCTTTTCTCTCTTTCCAAATCTTTTAACTCCCTTCCATGGAGCAACACGTAACAATACATGATCCCCAATATTAAATTCCACGTCCTTTCGATGAAGATCAGTATAACTCTTTTGTCAATCCTGTGAGGTTTGAATACGTTGTCGAATCATTTGGATCTTTTCTATAGTCATGCGTACCAATTCCGGTCCCAATAAAGTTGCTTTCACCAACCTCGTCCCCAAAGATACCGGAGAATCGAACACTTTTGTCCATACAACGCCTCAAATGGAGCCATGCCTATACTTGCTTGATAATCGTTGTTGTAGGAGAATTCCACCAAGGGTAGTACTTATCCCAACTTCCTTTGAAATCTAGGACACAAAGTCTTAATAGATCTTCAAGGGTTTGAATAGTCCTCTCGATCATTTCGTCTGCTTTGAGGATGGTATCTTTGAATCAATCAGAAATGCGTGCCCATAGCTTTCTGCAAGCTAACCCAAAATCTTGAAGTGAATCTCGGTCACGATCCGAAACTATGGATACTGGCATGCCATGCAATCGCATAATATCATTCACGTATATACGACAAGACGTTCAAGGGATAAGTCTCACAGACGGTAAAGAAATGGGCGCACTTGGTTAATCTATCAACAATAACCCAAATCGCATCTACGCCTTGAGAAACTTTGGGAAGACTCAGAAAAAAATCCATAGTAATGTGTTCCCATTTCCATTCCTAATCTCAAGTGGTTGCAATGAACCTTTTGGCACTTGATGCTCCGCCTTTACACGCCGACAAAGTTAAACATCTTGAGATAAACTCCGCAATCTCTCTCTTCATATTGTTCCACCAAAATGTATGTCGAATATCATGATACATTTTGGTACTCCAGATGGATTGCAAACGGGTGTTGTGTGCCTCCATCATGATTTTATGCTTCAAATCGTAGTCGTTCGAACGCAAAAAAGTCTAGAATTGACTCGAAGTATTCCTTCCTCATCAATTCTTGCTTCCTGAATAGCTCCTTCTTGCACTTTCTTCTTCATACGCATCAGCCCCAGGTCCGTAGCTTGAGCAGCTTTAACTTTATCGATTAAAGTCGGTTCTACTTGTATATTCGCCATCATTATGTGGGTCCCTGGAGTCTTTAATTCTACCTCCATCCTTTGCAAGTCATACAAGATGGGCCTTTGCGTTGACAATATCGCACTTCGATTTTGATATGATCTTCTACTTTAATGCGCCGCCTACTACGTTCGCTTCCGAGGATGATATCAATAGTGTGATCGTAATCTTTTAATGACTCAACCAACGTCGTTCTGCGCATGTTGAGTTCTTTTTGGGTGAAGAAATATTTGAGGCTTTTTATGGTCCGTATAAATCTCCACTTTCTCTCATACAAGTAGTGTCTCCATATCTTCAACGTGAATACGATCGCCGCTAACTCTGCATCATGAGTAGGATAATTCCTCTCATATTCTTTGAGTTGTCGTGAGGCATAAAGGCTATGACTTTCCCATGTTGCATGAGAACACATCCTAACCCCTTGCCGTAAGCATCGTCAGAGATAACAAATCCATCCAACCGGATGGTATTGTCGTACAGTCTTTGAAATGAGTCTCTCTTGAGCTCTTGGAAGCTCTTCTCGCATTCCTCGCCCCATAAGAATTTTGCATCCTTCCGTGTCACCGAGTTAATGGGAGTAGAGATTCGAGAAAATCCTTCCACAAATCTCCGATAATAACCAAATGTAAGCCCCGTAAAGTCTGCAGATTTTGGCCACCGACTTTCGGCTGTTCTAACTTTGTATTGCTTCAATCTTCGCGGTCAACAGATACTCTCCTTGTTTGACACACCACGCGCCCAAGGAATGCTACTTCCTCGCCGAACTCGCATTTCTTCAAATTTTGGCATAAAGCTTGTGTTCACGAAGTCTTTGTAGTACCGACTTCAAATGGTGCTCATGATCTTCACGGCTTTTGGAATAGATGAGGATGTCATCAATAAAGACAACAACGAATCGATCCAAATATTCCTTAAATACACGGTTCATCATATCCATGAAAGCGGCAGGAGCATTAGTCAATCCAAAAGACATGACCAAGAATTCATAATGCCCAGACGAGTCCTCAATGCCGCCTTTGGAATATCCTCGCTTTTAATCTTCAAATGATGATATCCGTAATCGAAGATCGATCTTTGAAAAGAATTGCGCCTCAGTAATCGGTCGAACAGTGTCATCAATGCGAGGTAGCGGATACCTATTCTTGATGGTGACATGGTTCAATTCTCGATAGTCAATACAAAATCGCATACTCCCCGCTTTCTTCTTTACTTAATAAAACAGGAGCACCCCAAGGAGACGTCTTAGATTTAATGAAACCGATGTCTAATAACTCCCAGTAGGTTGGACTTTTAACTCCTCGAAGTTCAATAGAGCCATTCGATATGGGGTTTTAGAAATGGGCTTTGTATGCGGCCTCAAGGTCAATAAAGAATTCAACATCACGCTCGGGGGTGAATCGAGAAGCTTTCTTCAGAAATACATCGTGAATTCTCTAACCACGTAAATATTATTCAAATCGACTTGTCTTTATTCAAATCCATAACATGGGCTAAGAAAGCTTGACATCCGCTTTTCAATAAACGAATAGCTTTGTGGCTTGATATGACAATGATCGATTTTAGTGGTTTAGTGGTTTGAATTGTATGACAGTTGGTTAGAATATGAAAACTAACAACCTTACGAAAACAATCAATTTTGGCACGATGAGTGGTTAACCAATCAATTCCTAAAATCACATCAAAAGCAAGTATCTTTAAAGAGATAAGATCAACAGTAAATGTGATAGTGCCAACTTGGATCATGCAAGATTTATAAACTGTAGATGTAATGAAGGTTTCACCCAACGGAGTTTCAATGAGATAAATCAAAATCTAATTTCTCCTGAGTCAAGTTTAAACGTTGAGCACAAGGCGGAGAGATAAAAGAATGGGTAGAATCCCAGATCAGTAAGGTATAAACTTCGCAAGAATTCAAGATTAGCTTACTCGTGATCACCTCGTTTGGGTTCCTCACGCTTTTGGCGATCCACGACAAAAAAGCTCTTCCAGAACCGACCGATTTCGACTTATCCGGATGTACCTTGAATCACCACTCCGTTGAACTTGGTTTCGCTTATAAGACAATCTCGGCGATGTGGCCTTCCTTTCCAGTTGTAACATACCTTGGATTGTTGTGGGACAGTTTGGGTGATATGTCCTCCTTCCCACATTTGTAACATCTAACCGCTATCGTTTCTCTTCCGTAGCATTTGTTGTTGGTCTTGTGGTCTTCTTTGATGTCTTCCCGTCATTGTTGAATCTTCTTCTCGAAATTTCCACTTGAGTCACCTCTCCTATTATCATGTCCACGATTACCACACGAGTGGTTACCACCTTTGTCCGTATTCTTTCCTCCTCGCCGGTTATCATCGTTTGATGACTACCACGATTGTGGTCCCCACGAGTGAGTATACTCATTATCTCGCCTAATAATCGAGCCTCATTGACAACATCCGAATACGGAGAAAATTTATGAGAGATAAGGTATTGACGAATCTCCGGTTTTAGACCTCTCGAAACATACGCTGCGTCATTCGCTCCTCATTCTCCACCAAATGAGGTGCAAACTCGATAATTCTCGCGAACCTTGCCTCGTCTTTGAGACACCGCTATGTTGTTCGCTCGAAGTCTAATAAACTCTACCTCCTTCATACGACGAAATACTTTCTCGAAAGTACTTGTCATTGAACAGCTTCAAATCTTTCCCAAGACATGTTAAGTGCATCCGGTTGGTACGCGCTTCATGATTCCCACCAAGAATCGCTTCACCACGAAACATAAAAGTGGCAAATGGAACCTTCATTCTCCGCACCCCAAGACATCGAATATCTTGGTAATTTGCTTGACCCACGCTTTGCGCCTTGATCGGATCCGCTTTCCATGGAAATCTGGTGGTCCCAACTCTTTGAATTTTTTGGTAGTGACAAACCGCACGTTATTATCATTTCCTCCCGTATTTTGTACACGAGTCTCCTCATACGATTTTGCATGAACTGCAAAAAGCTTCTAAACATCCTGCTGCTCATCATTTGCTCGGTGGCATTGTTCACGGGAGGAACATTGCCACTGTTGCACGCGTTCTCCTCGCTGGTGAGTACCGGCTGCTCCACTGTCTCATAAACTCCATTGTTAACGCTTCTCAGCAGACCCATTCTTAAATCATCGCCATAAAATAAGGGTTAATTAAACAAATTAACATATCACATAATATCCTATATTATGACCGACCAACAAATAATCTTAGGTAGGACACACTAAGCTGAAGGATTTACTGCGCCTCCCTCCTAGTTCTATTCCCCGATCTCCGCCAGAGATCATATCCCTAAGCTCGATACCAACCGTGACGCCCCCTAAAATAGGTATACAACACCCATTCCGAGTCGCCAAAATACATGGTATGTAAAGCAAACTACAACTTTGACAATACAGATGTCGTGTAGAATACGACAATACAACTGTGAGTTCGAATACAAATATTGTCTTCTAGACAATATACACACCCAAATAAGTCCTCATTAATTATTCATACACTATTTTACAGAAATAGTGAGGATGTTTAAAACATCTTCTAGCTAGCACCATCACTCCATACCCCGACTCGATCCTGCTATGTTCTCACCTCCTGAGAAGAAAAATGGAACAAAAAGGAAAAGGGTGAGCTCAACTAGCCCAGTAAAGAATATTATGACTAAGATAATATACAACAAATTATCGTTAGTCTTCAACAGGAAAAAAACTAACGTAATACAATAGACAACAAGTTTTAGATCAACAAATGCAATGGAATAAAGAATCCATTGAAGAGTCACGTAGAAAAGAATTCTCACCGCCTTCTAAGGTTTAAAAGTCCATCATCAATAGTTTATCCTCAATAATAACAATCAATATACATCTTTAATCATCTTTGCACTACAGTGCCAAAGATATTCATTTAGATCACCAATGGGTCATGTTCATCTCAACACTGCTCATCTTTTGCACTACGTGCCAAAGATATTCATCGCTTAATCGCTCATTTTTGCACTACAGCCAAAGATATTCATTTATATCACCATTTAGGACTGAGGATGATGAAAATATTTTTAAAGAAAAACGAATCCAAAGGAAACAAAATGACAAGGATTAAGGATTAAGGATTCAGACTTTGTTTTACCCATGTCCAAAAATACTCCAAAAATAATCATATTGGTGTAAAATTCAAGAATGATCAAAACATGGATACAATCAAAGCTAGTATCTAGAATAGATATTTTGGACAAAAAGAAAAATTCTTATTTTTCTATGAATAAAGTCAGATTCGTGAATAATGTCGATATCGTGAATAAGGCCGTATAATGAATAAGAACCCCGACACAACAAGTTCCAAATTTGATAAAAAGTTCACTAATACTTGGCATAATGATATTGAAGAAAAATATCATTTAAGAAGAAAATAATACCCTTACCTTAAAATAACCGTAGATTTCCGACCAAATTTGGATATAGTCTTGACGAAAAACCCACCAGATAAAGCAACACTCAAAGTATACTCACAAGAATAAGCTCGATAATTTAGAGAGAGAAAGAGAGAAAACTTTGTTTCTGGTGTGATTTTCAATTCTAACTTAGCCCTCTATTTATAGGAAAATGTTAGAACGCCAAAGGAGACTAAATTAATAAAATATATTATTATTTACCAAATATTCAAGCCCACCACCAAGGAATCTGATTTTAGCCACCAACCACATGTTAAAGATGCTCACCAACCTTTGAAAAACGTTTTTCTTGAAAATAATAATTAAAATTTCCAAAAATCAATTATTTCAGAACTCAGAAACATCAATAATTCACAATAAATATCCTTTTATCGAAAAATTCAAATCTCGCGACTTTCCATGAGAAATTCCATTCTCTACAACTTTGCGAAGAAAAGTTTTCCAAATTCCAAACATAAATTGACCAAATTCATAAACAAGCGATTTACGCCTATAATCAATTTTCTATCAAGAATTGTGTCCACCACACACAAAAAACATATGTTAAACATTTAATGCCACAAAATACTCTACCTCCTCATATACTCATATATCCCACATTCATTATAAAATATCACCATTAATATATTATTAAAATAATATATTTAAATGAATTATTTTATCGTAAAAGATAAAATATTAATTTTCAACAATTGTCACATTAAAAATTTTCTCCATCTATATCCACATAAAATAAATATTTTCTTTATCATAATAATCAATCATTACTTATTTAAAATAATATTACGTAATCACAAGATCGACAACCGTGTTGCTCCTGTGAAAGAGGGCTTTCCAATAAGGATTTCTCCTTACTTGGCAAGCAATTAGGTGACCAAACCTCTCCTTGATGTAACTTTCTAGACATTGCCAATAATGTTATCCGATAATATTATTCAAATAATATGAATTATTGATTTGATAATGGAAAATACTTTTGTAATGACAATTATTGAAACAACAAAGAATACAAAATATCAACGCAAAGATTATTGAATCAATAAAATATAATATTGAACAAGAATCATCGTAATAATTATTGAGTAGTGCCTTCTTAACGTAAGGATCAATAATAATCATGCAATAACGTGTGCTATTTATGCAACCACGCCAGATTCATCAGATTTTAACCACCAGTAACCCAACAAAGGTTAATTCAGAATAATTTACGCTCGCTATTTATAAAACTCAATCTTTGTCGCTTTTCTTTCATCCAACCGCTTTTTCCGTTATGGGGCCCACCAATGACTCATTGGCCATTGCATTTCGAGATTCCCGATAAAAAAGAATATTCCACGACCAAATGAATATTCCCCGACAATAATAAATATTTTATAACCACTTGCTTATTTTGTAAACTTTGCACATTTCACCCATAACCAAATAATTATATCAAATTAACCCTTATTAATTTAGAATAATGAATAAAGAAAAATTCAATTTTATTTATAATAAGTTGGGGTCTTACATATATAGAGTAAAATGCAAAAATAACCACTGTAATACTCTTACTATATTTAGATATTGCGCCCCTTTTTGTTAGTCAATGCAAAACAAACTCTCTACTATAAAAAAAATTTAGATAAGAAACCTTTGGGTATTGACTATCCTACGTGACAATGATGACATGTAAAGTAAGTCAAACTAAGACTAAAAAATTCGTTTCGGTCAAGATTTGAACTCAAAACCTCAATCTTATAGCTTTAAACAGTTGTCCAATTAAGCTCCATGATGTAATCAAAAAAATGATAACATAAATTTTATTTATACGAGCTTCTCCATTATAAATTGAGTACGTACAATTAACATTTTTATTGCAACTAAAAAAGAAAATGTTAATATTGAATATTTCAAGTAAAAATTCAAGATTTTTTTAATAACAATAAAGTATTTAAAACTATTGAATTTCGTGGGGGAAAAAGTAACAATTAAACTGAGACAGAGAGTATATTATATGGTTTCATAAAGGGTAGCACTATTTTTACATGTATTTTTAATATTTTCACATAGTTTTTTCTCACATGAAGGTGAGACTCTCGATAAAAATACATGTAAAAATATCATTTCTCTTTGGTAAAACACACATCTTATTATAATTTGCTTACAAAACATAAATCATTTTTATCTTTTTTTCCATGTTTTTCGGACAAGTTATATCATTTGAGGGTTAAATGCAAAGTCAACCACTAAACTTTAGGTATTTTTGGGTATTAAGCCCATTTCTTTTGGTCAACGCAAATCGAGCCCCTTTCTATTCGAAAATTTGGATTTTGAACCCCCAAGTGCCACATGTGCGTTGACCTGCTGACGTGGACATTTTTGCCATGTGAAACCGCTTACATGTGCAATTTCTAATTAATTGTCAAAAAACACAGTCTCTCAAGAATCGAACCCAAAATCTCAAATTTGAGATATTGGTCATAATCATGAGACCACCTGAGCTACACAAGACTAACTATTAAATATACAAAAAGATTAAGATTTATACCAAATCAATTCATTATTATTAACCTCAAATTTGAGATATTGGTCATGATCATGAGACCACCTGAGCTGCACAAGACTAACTATTAAATATACAAAAAGATTAAAATTTATACCAAATCAATTCATTATTATTATTATTATTATTATTATTATTATTATTATTATTATTATTATATAATTATTATATTATTATTATTATTATTATTATTAGAATTATTATAATTATTAGGATTATTATTATTATTTTGAAAAACTCTCACAAGATCTGTTAGTAATCAGTCTAGAACAGATCCAAAATTCGGTCAAAAAATCCCACAACATTTATATGAACCAAAATCCCACAACATCTATATGATCCAAGGACACAAAAGAGTAACAGTTTTTGTGACGCCCCCAAAATAGGTCCACACGACCCATTCTGAGTCGCCAGATATCATACTATAAAAATCAAATACAAACTTTATTTATACAACTGTTGAACTGTCATGCAGAGTACGACAACACATAAGCTATGAGTTTTAATACAATATTGTCTCGTAGACAGTATCCAAACTCAAATTGTTACAATGCCATATAAAATACAACAACAAATATTTTAAGGCCCCAAAGAAGAACGAGAAGATTACTATCATATTCATTCTAATGAGGTGCACTTTTGACGCATTTAAAGTCGGGTTCTCATCACACTATTGTTGTTCGCCAAAATCAATTATTAAGTGACGTATAAAATACGACACACACATCTTAGGTCCTCAATACAATTATCTGTTGCATGTCATGTCGTTTTATAATGTATTGAAAAACTTCTCATGATCTCGGGACCATCACACTATTTCCTCAAGTATCCCCGCCGACCCAATTTACACTCTTATTACACGAAAGGAATTATAAAGCAAAGGGTGAGCACAAATAGCCCAAAGAAAGAATATCATGACTAAAGATAATTAAATTATCAATAGCCTTCACAATAATAAATCGAGATTTAGAACATATGGTAGATGATAAAACTTTTCAACCATAGTTGCAATGAACGAAGCAATCCATTAGAAGAGTCAAAAAGACCATCAGGTCTATTATCTTCTCCATGTTAAAAGTCCACCAATAATGTTTTATCCCTGTAACATCAATCAAAAATTCATGTCCACAAATCATATGAATAACTCATAATCATAATTGTGATTTTAAATTCCTCTTCGCACCCAGGACGAAGATAATTTTCATCACCTATCCTCACCTGAAACATCAAAAATCATGGTTATACCAAATCATAATTCCTGCTCACAATCATACTAATAAATTCATCTTTGTACTACGGCCAAAGATATTCATTAACAATTCATCTTTGCACTACAGGCCAAAGACATACAACTGTATTTTAGAAGAGTCAAGTATTTTAGAAGAGTCAAGTAGAGCATGATATATACTATCTTCTACGAATTAAAAGTGTATTATCAATATGTTATCGCTGAGACTCAGCTTAATAAGTAATTCACATCATTGAATCATCCCCGCACTCTGACCCAAGGATATTCACTAGTATTACGACCACGAATTATCTATGCTGCCTACGGGCCAAGGATATTCGTGTTTTTAATAATAGTCGTGATTATACCGAATAATCTCGGTTATAATCATACCAACAACTCATCCCATTAATGCACGTAAGCCAAAGATATACAATTGTAAAATCAATAATCAATAGTCCATCTTTTACGCGTAAGCCAAAGATATACAATTATAAAATCAATAATCAATACCCATCTTTGCACGTAAGCCAAAGATATACAACTATAAAACCAATAATCATCAGTCCATCTTTGCACGTAAGCCAAAGATATACAACTATAAAACTAATAATAAACAATCCATCTTTGCACGTAAGCCCACGTAAGCCAAAGATGACTTTCATCACAATATAAGCATGAGGATGATGATAATGATATAAGCATTAATCAAACGAAAATAAGGATAAATATTAAAGACTTTAAATTTATCCAAATATTATCAATCACTTACTAAACACATAATCTAATATTATTAATATTATAACAATATTTTAATCACTTCTTAAACTTATAAACAATTTATTTCAATTGTTTACAGTTTACCAAATAATGCATTTAATCATTCAAAAATGCCGTACTCATAAGATTATATCACCAATGATCAAATCCCTCATGAAAAATCTACATATACCATATATAGGATTCCCAAGCCATAAAATCCTATTTTCCAATTTTGTTACTTCACATAACATATTTAATTCATTTACTCATAACTAGTTATTTTCATGAAAAATACCAAATCAGTCCCAAAAATATTTTTTTTTTTGGATTTAGCAGAATATAGTCCCATATTGAACATATATTTTTCTCAAAATTTTTAAAATTTATTTACTATTTTTCATATGGCCAAAACTGCCGAATATTTAGACATTTATCATAAATTGAACTTTTGTCCAAAAATTCCAAAATTTACAGGGTATACTTCAGTTATATACATGTACTCCCAATAAAAATTTCACCAAATTTGGAGTTAACCACAAGGAGTTATAAGGGTTTACTTTTAAAATAGTTTTTCTCATAAAATTCATAACTCCTAATCTATACATCCAAAAATCGCTATTTTTGGACACAATATAGAAAATTCATCAAATTATCATTTCAAATTTTTCCAGAATTTTGAGGGCCAGAAAAATTACAAAACTGCAAATGGATTTTCGTCCGCCATGCGGTATTCCACGTAGACAGATCATTTCCACAATTTAATAAGAAATGAATACAAAGGATCATTCACCATACATGTGGTAATCCATATAGACAGGTTATTCCAACAGAATAATAAAGAATGGAATAATAGAAGAATTCACCATGCATGCGATAGACCGCACAGACAGATTATTTCCAACAGAATAATAAAGAATGGAACCAGGTTATGCGTAATCCGCACAGACAGGATATTCCAACATGGAATCAGGTCATGCGTAATCCGCACAGACAGGATATTCCAACAAAATAATAAAGAATGAAATAACAAAAGAATTTCACCATGTATACGGTAGTTCGCGTATACAGGTTATTCCAACAGAATAATAAGGAATGGAATAACAATAGCTCTCTTCATGAATACGAAAGAAATAATACCCCTTACTATAATAACAATATCCCTTACCATAGAAGAAAACTGGATACTGGAATAGTGAGGTAGCAGACTTCTCTTCTTCTTTCTCTTTATAATTTCTCTCTATAATAATTGCTCTATAGCTTTAGTGAATTGGTGAGAAATGAAGGAAGAATGAGCTTCTATTTATAGGAAAATATAGTTTCGATAATTGCACGCTTTTGGGGTTCAAAATATTATAAAGATAATACCTTCCTCTTTTTTTTTTCATTTTAATTTAGTCTCGCAAATATTATCAAACTTGCACCACCTCCCCCTAATAGTAAATAATGTGAATCAATAGTCCAATCATGTGAATCAATAGTTATAATCATGTGAAAATACGAATTACAGTATAGTACCTCCATCTATACCTCTATTTTTAACTTAGCCATGCAAGTATTATCAATCTTGCACCAACTCCCCTAATAGTACAAGAATGTGAATCAATAGTACACTCATGTGAATGGATAATTACAATCATGTGAATTAATAGCAATTAATTGCTCATTTACCCGATTAATTACCCGGTTGGTCAATATAACTTCCAGACATCAATTACTATCAAAATAAATGTCGATTTCCACTAACACTAATAATCCCAACACAATAGAAATATTTTCCTCAACAATCTCATTTTTGAAATTTTGAAGTTTGACTTTTTCCAAAAAAGTCAACTGTTGACTTTTTTGACCAAACAGTCAATCCGACAAATTTTGTGTTTATAGTCTATTTCTACTAATTTCATCGTTTCGGACTCAAATATCACGTTTGCGACTCCAAATTCAACTCTAAACTCAAATTTGATTTTTAATAACATTCATCATTAATATTATAACTCACAATATTTAACAACCAGGTCGTTCCCAAGAAAGAGAGGGCTTTCCAATAAGGATTTCTCCTTATTGGCGCGGAATTAGGTGACCAAACCTCTCATTGACAGAACTTCTAGACATTGTCAATATTGCAAATAATAATATAAATAACTTTGTCTTCTCAATTATTGATTTAATAATATAACATATTATGCAGATGATACTGTGATAATAATTGAATCAATAATATGAGAGATATGATGCAGCAATTACTGTAGCAATAATTGAGTATAACTGAGTGACTTCTCACGTAAACATCAATAATCAATATTGTGTGTTACTATATATGCAACCACGCGTATTACTGTATTTTTACTACCGAGTAGTTCAACAATTTTAACGGTAACACTTTCGTTGTTATTTTTATAAAAAAATAATTATGTCGTTTTCTTACTACGAAAATACTTCCGTTGTGGAGTCCACCAATGATTGTGTCGTCCTACGGATATTCCCCGACTAAAAGAATATTTTATAATAACTTTCATACTTTGAAAAATTTTCACATATCACCCTTAACTTTAACCTTTTATCAATTTAACCATTTACTAAATAGAATAATTATAAGAAAATTGAATACTTTTATTTCATAAAATTCGGGGTCTCACAATCTCCCCTCCTTATAAAATTTCGCCCTCAAAATTTACGTACCTGGTAGTTCAAAGAGATGAGAATACCTTGCTTTCTTTTCGGATTGTACCTTCTGCTTATATCCTCTCAGATCATGATTTTCCATTGCCCATCTCCTGCATTTCCGATATCATTCTGAATATATCTTCAAAACAAAGGTTAATTGACATATCACAATTTGTCAACTTATCAAGTAAATAATTTCAAATTTAGGTAAGTCACACACTAATGAAGTATATAACTTGCCTCTCCTCTTAGTTCTGAGACTCTTATCTCCGCCAATGTAATTATTGTTCCTGAGAGGCCAATTATTTGATATAATTGCTTAACGTTTTGATATTATATTTGATTGAATAAATGAATGATTTTATTATGGTTTTATTTATCAAGTTATATAAATGTTAACATAATAAAAAAAATCCTTAGAATAATGATACAAATTATATAGTTTTCAAGTGTGACTTGAACATGAGATTATATAATTACAATTAGTATCATTGTTCTTAAATGTCCCTAATCGAGTATTATTGTTGATGGGACAACAATGATGCATTAAGACTAGTATGTGGATCGATGATGACCAAATCTCATTGGTCATAAATATATGAGATATTAAGTCAATGCATAGGTACATATTGAGAACGATGTAATCGGATGACGGACCACCATGAGAATTCTATGTGGAGCATTATGCGAAGTGTCATTAGCAATTCTCATAAGTGACAATGATGTAATGGTCCTCCGACCAAATCACTATATTTCTACACGAATTTATGTACTTTGATATCATCAAATGTCACCTTTAATAGGGTGGACTATAAAGGTGATTATTGGGTACATCATGAATCGTGTGAGGAATATGAGTGATCTAGATGGAATTTAACAATCCTATATATTAGGGGGTGATATTCATAGGCCTCTTGATTGAAAGTAGACTATGAAATGCATGTCCATGCTCAAATAATGATTTTTTCATATAGTCTACTCATTGATCAAGAAAAATCGAGTTAAATTATGAAGAGTATGACACATTCCATGACTCGAGTTTAATCTAGGATATTAAGGTTAAAAGGATTAAATTACATTGAAATATTGGTCACGAAAAGGTTGCATCGAATCATCGATCTTATTATTACTTGGGTAGCGATGATGCATTACTAGATGATGCATTCACTATTTATAATTTTATAATATGATTTTAAAACTATTGCCAACGTAATAATAACCTATAGGTCACACACATGTAAACGTAATTTAAAATGAAATTAATTTAAATTTTAAGAATTTAAATATATTAATATGATTAATAGTATTTAAATCACTTAATTTAAATTAAAAGAATAATTTAGTATATATGTATATTAATTAAGTAAGACTTAATTAAGATATATATATATATATATATATATATATAAATTGATTTTATGAAATTAGGTTTTGATTAATCCCTTTTTAACTACTATATATATGATATATTAACCACTTAGGGTTATATCATAACTTCATAACCCCTAAATTAGCTCTTACACTGCTTCGAAGTTTTGAAATGTAAAATAAAAGAATAGAAAACTTAAATTAGAACAGAAAAGAAAAGAATAGAAAACTTGAAGTTTTCCTTTGTGTTGTTTTTGAGTTTTTAATAGATAAGAATAGAAAATTTAAAATTAAGGACATGCGTTGTAATTTAAAATTTATTATAATAAAAGTTGAGGATAATATGAGAATTATAAAAATATTACTTATTTCAATTTCTTTTCCGTCTAAATCAGGCCAAATTTGGACGGAAAACTTTGGCAGGAAAAGTGGCCAAGTTTTCTATCCATTTCTTTTCTTTTTCGTTTATTAAAAACTCGTAAACATAAGAATTGGAAAGAAAACTTAACTTTTCTCGTCCATTTTTTTTTCTTTTCATCCATTTTAAAACTCGTAAATAGAGCGTTAGAGAGAGACTGAGAAAGCAGCCTAAAATCCATTCCTTTTGGTGGCTAGTATCGTAGTTCCTTTTATCGCAGATCGATTTACGGTTCATGCATGCGTTGTGTGGATACCGTAGAAAGTGCGATTCGTTTGGATTAAGTTGGAGATTCGAAAGCATCAATTTCGTAAGCATTTTCATATTTGGTATAATTTCTAACCACCAATTAATTGTTTTCGCATGGATCCTGCTTTAGGGTTTCAATTTGGTTTAAATTATTCTATTTCACCGCATGCGTTCTCGTATCGAAACCCTTCAAAGGGTATCGAGCTACTTATGAAATGATTAATTCGGATAACGTGTTTAATTGTTTTCGATATATATGATATATGATGATACAATTTTACCGATCCTGAAATTGATTTCATTGTTTTTGATATATATGATATATGATGATACAATTTTACCGAATCGAAATTGAGTATATGATATTCTCAGAATCGACATATATATTCAAGTATTACGAATATTAGTAATAGATATGCATGTATATATATGATGTTCTATTAATTGAGTATATGATATTCTCAGAATCGACATATTCTCGGTATTATGAATATCAAATGATAGATATGCATGTATATGATGTTACATTAATCAGATCTTATATGGCATAATAACGATTATACAACTTATGTTCTAATTGGATTAGAAGTATGCAGATTCAGCTTTAATATGATTAATTGAAATCGACATATATGATATGTACTGGTGTATTGTTATTATGATTGTTTTGGTGGATTAAATATATGATTCTCAACTGTTTTCAGATTAGTATGAAAAAAAAAATCTCGCATCTGATTGTAGTTCAAATTTTTTTCAGGGCGCCGACCCACGACACATTCATTGACGGTCACCAGACCACCGCTGTGGGAAGACCCCTGGACCCCTCGTCAGAAGTGCCACGATGGTCGGTCGTCCCCTATATATATATATATAGTTTCTTTAATTATATATAAATTGTTATGTGTTTATTGTGATATGTCATGGTGCACGCTTATGGCCTTTTGACCCATAGGTTAGTGGTTTTTGGTTTTGAAATACGACTTGCATGTCGTGCCTTTCTATAAATTCTAATGTAATATTCTCTTCTCATCTAAATCCCCTCGAATGTAACTTTCGAGGTTTCTTTATGTCATGTAATAATCAGAATCGATGAAGATGTCAAGATGGAGAACACGATGGAAAGATGATGATGGAGAAGAGGCACATGCTTGAGGAAGATCCAAGAAAGCTATTTATTTTAAGATCTTTTACCACCTTAGATTGACCTTCAATCTTTCATTAGCTTGAAAAGATTGACGATTGGATTGGGCCATAATCGTGACACATTTATTTTTGCACTTTATTTATGCTTATATGCGATATGATATGATAAATAATGTGCATTCTTAATAAGATTAAAAATTGGTGAGATCTAAATTTATTTATAAAATCCCTCATTAAATTATTAAGTCTAAATCAGATGCCTTCCAATGAATAACACTCATCAAGCCCTTGAACAATAGATGTAGGTTTGCCAAAGCAAAGTACCCTATTTATCTTGGTAAGATGCGATAGGATAATTGTGATATCCAAACTGTTAAAATCATTGGGCCCGACTTAACTAAGTTATCTCAATAGGATTGTGGACTAAGAGGCATAGAGTTTGGTAGGTACCATAAGATGGACTAGAAACAAATGTTGTTTACCAAACTATCCAGGAGTTATATATGATATAATTGACAAAAAGGTTGTCTACCTAAATAATTGTGTTTTAAGAGATTAGCCAAAGCTAACTTAGGGCATAATGAAATATGGATCTTGGCTCACTAGAAAGATTTAATTGAAAAAATGCTTTCCGAATTAATGGTGAGGGCTATTAATTTGAATAAAATAGTTGGAGGTATATTTTGAATGTACTATTATCAATTACATAATATCAACTCTGCAATTTGACTTATTATTATTTTTGTACTTATAAATTTTAGATATCAATGGCAAACAACAATAATACAAGTAGTCTTTCACTACGATAAGTCCTTGAGAAGGACAAGCTGAGTGGAATTAATTTCCTTGACTGGCATAGGAACTTGAGGATTGTCCTCAAACAAGAGCGCAAGCTATATGCCATTGAAAAGCCCATTCCTGCGCAAAGACCAAATCTTATCGCACTGCGTCACGAGCATATAATGTTTACAAAAAGCATCAAGATGATGCTCTGGACGTGAGTTGTCTCATGCTAGCAACCATGAACGCTGAGCTTCAAAAGCAACATGAGTTAATGGATGCTTATGAGATGATCGAGCATCTCAAAAAATTGTTCAAAGGGCATGCTCGACAGGAGAGGTATGATACAAGCAAGGCGTTGTATCACTGTAAGATGGGTGAACGTGATCCAGTTGGTCCACATGTGCTGAAAATGATTGGGTATATTGAGTACCTTGATGGGTTGGGTTTTCCAATCACTCCGGAGGCCCAAACAGATCTTGTTTTGCAATCCCTGAACAACAGTTGTTCTCAATTTGTCACGAATTATCTTTTGAATGAAATTGCGAAACCCCTTACTGAGTTATTGAGCATGTTAAGAACTGCCGAGAACAACATGAAAAAGGCAGGACCCGCTCCCATAATGATGGTGAAAAAGGGGAATGCTAAAGGAAATTGGAAAGGCAAGGAGAAGATATGATCTAAATCTGGTGCCAAACCCAATTCCAAAACCAAACAGGCTTTAAAACCTAAAGGTGGGGTGGCTAAAGAAGGTGATTGTCACTTCTATGGAAAACCTGGACACTGAAAAAGGGTCATGCTTATTTGGAAGAAGTGAAGAAAAGGAAAGGAAGTATGACTTCTAATTCAGGTATATATGTTATAGAAGTCAACTTGTCTACTTCTACATCATGGGTATTAGATACTGGATGTGGTTCTCACATTTGTGTTAATGTGCAAGAACTCCGAAGGAGTAGGACTTTGGCAAAAAGAGAGGTTGACCTACGTGTTGGAAATGGAGCAAAAGTTGCTGCACTGGCCCTAGGAACTTATCATTTATCTTTGCCCTCTGGGCTAGTTATAGAATTAGAAGATTGTTATTTTGTGCCTGCTATAAGCAAAAACATTATTTCTGTTTCTTGTTTGGCTAATAAAGGTTTTTCATTTATAATAAAGAACGACCGTTGTTCGTTTTACTTAAATGATATATGCTATGGTGTTGCACAATTGTTTAATGGTCTTTATATTCTTGATTTGGAAATGCCTATCTATAACATAAATACAAAACGATTTAAATCAAATGATTTAAATCAAGCATATCTCTCTGCACCGCCTTTTGGGCCATATAAATGAGAAACGATATCAAAACTCCATAAAGATGGATTTTGGATTCATTTGATTTTGAATCATATGAAAAATGCGAATCTTGTTTATTAGGAAAGATGACTAAAGCCCTTTCACTCGGACATGTTGAGCGAAGTTAAGCGATATATATCGGGACTTATACATAGTGATGTATGTGGACCCATGAGTTCGTTAGCAAGAGGTAGGTTTTATTACTTCATTACATTTACTGACGACTTCAGTAGATATGGATATGTGTATCTTATGAGACACAAATCCGAATCCTTTGAAATGTTCAAGGAATTCAAGAATGAAGTTCAAAACCAATTTGGCAAAAGCATAAAAGCCCTTCGATCCGATCGAGGAGGTGAATACTTAAGCCAAGACTTTGATGACCTTCTAAAGGAGTGTGGTATTATATCACAGCTCACTCCACCTGGAACACCACAATGGAATGGTGTGTTTGAGAGGAGGAAATCGAACCTTATTAGACATGGTACGATCAATGATGAGTCATGCAGATCTTCCAATAAGCTTCTGGGGTCATGCCCTAGAGACAGCTGCATTCACACTTAACCGTGTTCCTACAAAAATGGTTCAGAAGACACCATATGAGATGTGGACTGGGAAACGTCCTAGTATATTGTTCATGAAGATTTGGGGTTGGGAGGCATTTGTAAAACGTCTAGATTCTGATAAGCTCAGACCCAAATCTGACAAATGTAATTTTCTGGGATACCCAAAGGAAACAAAAGGGTATTATTTCTACAAACCTTCTGAGAACAAAGTGTTTGTTGCTCGAACTGGTATTTTTCTAGAAAGAGAATTTGTCTATAAAGGAAACAGTGGGAGAAAAGTAGAACTTGAAGAAATTCAAGAACCACAGAATATCATTGAACCTGAGTTGGAACGTGAGCCACAAGATGTTGTGGAAAGTGAACCTGCTCAAATTACACAAGGAATTCGTAGATCTGGTAGGACACACCAAGAGCCCGAGAGATATTATGGATATGTAGTGACTCAAAACGGCGATGTGATGCTCATAGATCAGGATGAGCCTGCTTCCTACCAAGAAGCTATAAATCGACCAGATTCTAAGAGATGGCTTGAAGCCATGAGATCTGAAATGGACTTCATGTATACTAACCAAGTATGGACTTTGGTTGATCCACCCGAAGGGGTAAAACCAATCGGGTGCAAGTGGGTTTTCAAGAAGAAAATCGATATGGATGGTAATGTACAAACCTATAAAGGTCAACTGGTAGAAAAAGGTTACAAACAAGTTCAAGGTGTTGACTATGATGAAACCTTCTCTCCAGTGGCAATGGTTAAATCCATCAAGATCTTACTTGCTATTGCAGCCTTTTATGATTACGAAATCTGGCAGATGGATGTCAAAAATGCTTTCTTTAACGAAAATCTCCTTGAGGATGTTTACATGACACAACCTGAGGGATTTGTCAATCCAAAGGATGCTGGAAAGTTATGTAAGCTGCAGCGATCCATTTATGGATTGAAGCAAGCCTCTCGGAGTTGGAATCTTCGATTTGATGAAACAGTCAAAGAGTTTGGCTTTATTAAAAATGAAGATGAACCTTGTGTATATAAGAAGGTTAGTGGGAGTCATATTGTATTCTTGATATTATATGTTGACGACATATTAATTATTGGGAATGACATTCCTTCATTACAAGCAGTAAAAACATGGTTAGGAAAATGTTTCTCCATGAAAGATTTAGGCGATGCAGCCTACATTTTAGGTATCAAGATCTATCGAGATAGATCGAGGAAAATGTTCGGCCTAAGTCAGAGTACATATATTGATAAAGTGCTGAAACGATTTAGCATGCAAGAGGCAAAAAGAGGACACTTACCCATGACTCATGGTGTAAAGATCTCTAAGGCCCAATGTCCTCAATCACAAGATGATGAGGAGCGTATGAGAAAGATCCCTTATGCTTCGAAAATTGGATCTATCATGTATGCAATGATATGTACTCCTCCGGATGTCTCGTATGCTTTGAGCATGACGAGCAGATACCAGTCAAATCTAGGTGAAGGTCACTGGATAGCAGTCAAGAATATCCTCAAGTACCTAAAAAGGACTAAGGATTCATTCTTGGTATATGGAGGTGAAGACGAACTGACAGTAAAGGTTACACAGATGCTAGTTTCCAGACTGACAATGATGACTATAAGTCTCAGTCAGGTTTTGTGTTTTGCCTTAATGGTGGTGTTTGTTAATGGAAGAGTTCAAGCAAGAGAAGATGGCGATTCTACAACAACAGAGGTGAATATATTGATGCTTCTAGTGCGACCAAGAGGTCAGATGGATTAAAAGTTCATCTACTGAACTAGGTGTTGTTCCAACCATTGTTGATCCTAAAGTTTATCTTTGTGATAACAATGGAGCCATTGCACAAAGCTAAGGAACCCAGATCTCACCAACGATCCAAACATATACTTAGGTGGTACCATCTCATCCGTGAAATCATTGATAGAAGAGATGTACATATAGGAAGAGTGCCAACTGATGATAATGTTGTAGATCCACTGACCAAGGCTTTGTCACAGCAAAAGCACGACGGTCACACTAGTGCAAGTGGGAGACTGTTAGAGTTTATGCCCTAGAGGCCAATTATTTGATATAATTGCTTAACTTTTTGATATTATATTTGATTGAATAAATGAATGATTTTATTATGCTTTTATTTACTGCGTTATATAAATGTTAACATAATATAAAAAAAATCCTTAGAATAATGATACAAATTATATAGTTTCAAGTATGTGACTTGAACATGAGATTATATAATTATAATTAGTATCATTGTTCTTAAATGTCCCTAGTCGAGTATCATTGTTGATGGGACAACAATGATGCATTATGACTAATATGTGGATTGACCGATGACCAAATCTCATTGGTCATAAATATATGAGATATTAAGTCAATGCATAGGTACATGTTAGAGAACGATATACTGGACAGACCCACCATGAGAATTCTATGTGGTGCATTATGCGAATTGTTATTAGCAATTTTCATAGTGACAATGATGTAATGGTTCTCCGACCTGAAATCACTATATTTCTACACAAGAATTTATGTACTTTAAGATCATCAAATGTCACCTTTAATAGGGTGGACTATAAAGGTGATTATTGGATACATCATGAATCGTGTGAGGAATATGAGTGATCTAGATGAAATTTAACCATCCTATATATTAGGGATGATATCCATAGGCCTCTTGATTGAGTGAGACTATGAAATGCATGGCCATGCTCAAATAGTGATTTGTTTCATATAGTCTACTCATTGATCAAGAAAACTCAGATTAAATTACGAAGAGTATGACACATTCCATGACTCGAGTTTAATCTAGGATATTAAGGTTAAAAGGATTAAATTACATTGAAACATTGGTCACGAAAAGGTTGCATCAAATCATCGATCTTATTATTACTTGGGTAGCAGTGATGCATTACTAGATGTCGCTCACTGTTAATAATTTTATAATATAATTTTAAAATTATTGCCAACGTAATAATAACCTATAGGGTCACACACATAGAACGTAATTTAAAATGGAATTAATTTAAATTTTAAGGATTTAAATATATTAATATAATTAATAGTATTTAAATCACGAATTTAAATTAAAAGGATAATTATATATATGTATATTAATTAAGTAAGACTTAATTAAGATATATATATATATATATATATATATATATATATATATATAAATTCGATTTTATGAAATTAGGTTTTGATTAATCCCTTTTTAACTACTATATATATGATATAGTAGCCACTTAGGGTTATATCATAACTTCATAACCCTAAATAGCTCTTAGAGAGAGACTAGAGAAAGCAGTTCTAAAATCCATTCCTTTTGGTGGCTAATCTGCAGCCTTTCCTTTTCTTAGTAGATCGTATGGCTCAGTTCATGCGTTAGATGGATACCGTAGTAGGCGCTGTTTAGCTTTGATTACGTTGGAGATTCGAAAGCATCAATTTTAGAAGCATTTTCATATTCGGTATAATTTCTAACCACCAATTAATTGTTTTTGTGGCGCCCCCAAAATAGGTATACATCACCCATTTTGAGTCAAATCAATAACATAATAGTATGTAAACAACTACAACTTTATTAATACAACATATAAACTGTGAGTTTAAATACAAATATTGCCATCTAGACAATATTCACACCCAAATAAGTCCTCATTACAATTATTGGTACATTATTTTATAAAAATGGTGAGGACTACTAATACAACTCTCTAGAACCGTCATTCCACACCCCGACTAGAACTCGCTATATTCTCGCCTCCTAAGAAGAAAAATGGAACAAAAAAGGAAAAGGGTGAGCTCAACTAGCCCAAGAAAGAATATTATGACTAAGATAATATAGAAAAAATTATCGTTAGTCTTCAACAGGAAAATCGATAAAATACAATAGACAACAAGTTTGATCAATATTCGCAAGAAAAAATAATAATTCATAGAAGAGTTATGTAGAGAATGAAATCTACTATTATCTATGAATTTAAAAGTCCATCATCAATATTTTACCCCTGTAACGTCAATCAATATACATCTTGAATCAAATAATCATCTTTGCACTACAAGCCAAAGATATTCATCAGTCAGTCATGTTCATCTCAATACCTATACATCTTTGCACTACGGGCCAAAGATATTCATAAGAAAATCAACCATCTTTTACTACACTGCCCAAAGATATTCAAAGAATATCAATATTTAGGACCGAGGATGATGAAAAATATTTTAAAAGAAATCGAATCCAAAGAAATAAAAGAATAAATATTAAGGATTAGTATTTCAAACAATCCAAGTTCAAAATACTTCATAAATAAATCGTGAGACCCAGTTTTTTATAAATAAAGATTTAAATTTCTCAAAATATTTTTTTAATATTATGGTGTGGATTTGAGATAGTGTTATAGTTTTGGGTAGTATTTGAAAATTTTTTTGCAAAGTATGCAAGTTGTTATAAATATTCGTTTGGTCGGGAATATTCTTTTTGTTAGGAATATCCTTACGGCACAATCATTAGTGGACCCCTACAATGTAATCTAATCGTCGTAGTTAGAAAATGACAAAAATATTCTATGGAAATAACGGCGGAGGTTTTACCATTAATCTTTGTTGAACTACCCGGTAGTAAAAGAAATACGATGTCTGGCGTGGTTGCATAGTAACACCGACATTGATTATTGATGCTTACGTAAAAGTCACTCGGTTATCTTTGCATTATTACTACGATAATTGCGCATCATATCTCTCATATTATTGATTCAATTATTGTCACAGTATCATGTGCATAATATGCTATTTTATTAAATCAATAATTGAGATGACAAAGTTATTCATATTATTAAATTGCAATATTTACAATGTCTAAAAGTTCTGTCAAGGAGAGGTTAAATAATCTATTTGCGCGCCAATAAGGAGAAATCCTTATCGGAAAGCCCTCTCTTTCTTGGGAACAACCTGGTTGTTAAATATTGTGAGTTATGATATTAATGATGGATAAGTTCGTGTTGATTAAAGATGAATTTAATAGTTTCATTGTATTGGGATTATTTGTGTTAGTAGAAATTGACATCTATTTCGATAGTAATTGATGTCTGGAGGTAGTATTGTTCACTTGAGTATTTGGGATACTTTTTGTGTCAGAGTTACTATTCACGAGTTACTATTCATGGGTTACTATTCACCAAAATTACTATTTACTCTAGTATTGTTCACTCGAGTATTTGGGACACTTTTTGTGTCAGAATTACTATTCACCGAAATTACTATTCACTCTAGTATTGTTCACTCGAATATTTGGGACACTTTTTGTGTCGGAGTTACTATTCACGAGTTACTATTCATGAGTTACTATGCACGAGTTACTATTTATGCGTTACTATTTATGAGTTACTATTCACGAATTACTATTCACCTGGTTACTATTCACTCTAGTATTGTGCATTCGGATATTTTGGTACAATATTATTCCATGAGGAGATGTGCTAATTTTTCAAACCGTTGGTTGAATGAATCAATATGGACCGCTGGTGGAAAGTTATAATAGTGAATCAATATGGATCGCTGGTGAAAAAGTTATAATAGTGAATCAATATGGATCGCTGGTTTAAAAGTTAGAATAGTGAATCAGTATGGACCGTTGCTTTAAGTTTTAATAGTAAATCGATCTGGATCGTTCGTTTAAAAGTAAATCGATCTGGACCGTTCATGAATTAGTTACTATTCATTCCATTCTTCTATAAATAGAAGCTTATTCCTTCATTATTTCTTATGAATTCATTGAAACTCTAGAGAGAAAAATTATAGAGAGAAGCTATAGAGAGAAAATTATAGAGAGAGAAAGAAGAGTATTCGCTACTTCTTCTTACATATCCGGTTTCTTTTTTACTAGTAAGGGGTGTTATTCTTTCTTATTCATGAAGAGAACTTTTGTTATTCTATTCTTTATTATTCTGTTGGAATAACCTGTATATGTGGCATACCCTATACATAACCTGTATAAGTGGCATACCCTATACTTGGTGAAATCCTTATGTTATTCCATTCTTTATTATTACATTGGAATAACTTTGTAAAAAGTGGCATACCCTATACATAACCTTGTATCTGCGACATACCCTATACTTGGTGAAATCCTTATGTTATTCCATTCTTTATTATTACATTGGAATAACTTTTGTATCTGTGATTTACCTATATACTTGGTGGAATGACACAGATATATCAGGTTTACCCAATACTTGGTGATCTTCTTCATTATTCCATTCTTTATTATTATGTTGAATAACTTTGTTTATGCAAGTACCGCATACTTGGTGAAATTCTTTTATTATTCCGTTCTTTATTATTCATCGAGAATATCCTGTCGGTGTGAATTTCACCTGACCTGGTTTCATATTTATTATTCCGCATTTATTATTCTGTTGGGAATAACCTATCTGTACGGTCTCTATCGCATGCATGGTGAATCCTTCATTATTCCATTCTTTATTATTCTATTGGAATAACTTTTGTCTACGTGGATTGCCATACATGCGTGGTGAATGATCCTTTGTATTCATTCCTTATTAAATTGTGGAAATGATCTCAGATATCGTGGATTACTGCATGGCGGTGAAAATCCATTTGCGCTTTCATATATTCTTTATTATACTCGATTGGTTAAAGTTTTGACTTGATACTCCATGAAATTAGTGGAATATCCTCGGATATTTGCGCTTCATCCAATATCTTTTCATAGAAATATTCTTACGAGAATTCTTGAATTTTACTCTACATGTAAGTATCATGTTGACAATTTAGGCGTTATTAGTTCTGGATAATTTAATTAAGTGAACTTGTTTTATTGAATTCTTACAACATTGTCATCATTCTCATGTTTATATTATATTGAAAGTCATCTTTGACTTACGTGCATAGATGGACTTAGTATGATTATGACCAGGGATCATTCGGTAATGAACTGTGATGTTATAAGTGATGTGGTAAAAGTCCTTAGTGGCATGTAATGCATTGATGGACAGTTTTTGGTATGATTATGACCAGGGATTATTCGGTATAGTCATGACCGTGGATGATTTAATGAATATCCTTGGCTCGTAGTACAGGGATGATTAGAAGATGTGGTTTATTTATTAAAAGTGAGTCTCTCGTGATAAAAATTGATGAAAACATTTTTAAATCATAGAAGATAGTAGGTTTTATTCTCTACTTGACTCTTCTAATGGATTGCTTATTCCGCTGCAGTTAAACTTATTGTCTATTGTATTTTATCAGTTTAACATTGTTAAAGACTATTGATAATTTATTCTGCATTATCTTAGTCATAATATTTCTTACTGGGCTAGTTGAGCTCACCTTTCTTTTATTCTCTTTAGGAAATGAGAATATAGGCTTGGGACGAGTCGGGGAAAGGAGTGATGGTCCGGAAGATAGCATTAGTAGTCCTCACTATTCTGTTAAATAGTGTGACAATAAATGTAATGAGGACTCCTTGAGTATGGATATTGTCTAGATGACAATATTCCTATTAGAACTCTCAGTTTATGTATTGTCGTATGTTACATGACATTTGTATAATTAAGTTTGTATTTGTATTTTGTTCCATGTATTTGGCGACTCAAGATGAGTGATGTATACCTAATTTTGGGGGCGTCACAAAAACCGTAGTGAAGTAAAATTCAAGAATAATCAAAACATGGATACAATCAAGGTTAGTATCCATAATAGATATTTTGGACAAAAAATAAAATTTTAATTTTTACGTAAATAGTCTTGTATTAAGTGAATAATTATGTAGTATCGTGAATAAGAACCTGACACTAAAAGATAAGAATTTCACAAGAAAAATCTTATCAATATTCTGGCATAATGATATTAGAAGAAATAATATCCCTTACCTCGAAAAGACGGTACTTCTGAGTGGAATACTGGATATAGTGCTGAAGGGAACTTGCACCGTATAGCAACACTCAAAGTATCAAAATACTCACAAGAATATGCTCGATAATATAGAGAGAGAAAACTTCAGTTTCTGGTATGATTTTTAATTCTAACCTAAGCACCCTATTTATAGGAAATTGCTTAGAACACCAAAGTAGAAAATTTAATAAAATATTAATATTATTTATTTAAATTCTTACGCCCACCTTGACCATCTGAATTCATCCACCACTAATGACAAAAACTAAAAAAACGTTTTTGTTATTAAAAATAATTAAAACTTTCAAAAATCAATTATTTCAGAACTACGAAACTTCAATAATTCATAATAAATAGCTCTTTTATCAGAAAAATTCAAACCTTATGTCCTTTTTATAGGAAATTTTATTCTCTACAACTTTGTAGAAGAAAGTTTTTCCAAATTCCAAATGTAAATTGATCAAATCCATCCACATCTTGGCGATTTTGTTTGTATAATCAAATTTCAGATCAGAGAATGGGCCCATGAGACATGTTTAACATGTTTTAAAAACAACTTTTGCAACAAAAATATTCTTCCTCCTCATATATTCATATATCCCACATTCATTGTAAAAATATCACCATTATTATATTATTAAAATATAATAATATATTTAAATAAATTGTTTTATCAAGAAAGATAAAATATCAATTTTTCAACAATTTTTACTTTAAAATTTTCTCCATCTATATCCACATAAAATGAATATTTTCCTTATCATATAAATCAATAATTAATTATTCATAAATAATATTACGAGAATCACAATATCGAATGACGGTAGTTCTTGCAGGAAGAGGGGCTTTCCAATAAGGATTTCTTCTTACTGGCGCGCAATTAGGTGACCAAACCTCTCATTAGACATAGCTTTCTAGACATTACCAATAATACTATCTAATAATATTATTCAAATAATATGAATTATTGATTCGATAAAGGAAAATACTGTGTAATGACAATTATTGAAACAACAAAAATATAAAATATCAAAGTAGCAATTATTGAATCAATAAAATAAAATATTGAACGATAATTACCATAATAATTATTGAGTAGTGCCTTCTTCACGTAAGAATCAAAATTGGTGCAATACTGCAATCTTTCTTGTGTTTTAACCAATTGGGTATTCCAACAAAGATTAATTGCAGTAACAACTACGCCGTTATTTATAAACAACTTATATTTTTCGTTTTCTTCATCCAATTGTTTTTCGTTATGGGGCCCACACAAGGCTGCGCCGTCGTACGAATATTCCCCGACAGGAAGAATATTCCACGACTAAATGAATATTCCTCAACAACAATGAATATTTTATAACCACTTGCTTATTTGAAATATTTGCGCATTTTACCCATAACTAACCACATTAAGCAAATCAACCCTTACTATTTCAAAATAATAAATAGAGGAAGTTTAATTTTATTTATAATAAGTTGGGGTCTTACAACCTCCCCTCCTTATGAAATTTCGTCCTCAAAATTGACGTACGTACCTGGTGTTTCGAAAAGGTGAGGATACCTCGCTTTTATTTCCGTTTCCAACTCCCAGGTCATTTCCTCAATAGCATGGTTCCTCCACAAAACTTTGAATTGTGGTATGACCTTTGTACGTAAGACATGCTCCTTCTTATCCAAGATCTTGACAGGTACCTCCTCATGCGTTAAGTCTTCGGCTATCTCATCCGGTTCTAACTCAATAACGTGGTTCGGGTCTTTCACATATTTACGAAGCACAGATATATGAAAAATATTATGAACACGAGACATACTTGGAGGTAACGCGAGTCTATAGGCTACATTTCCTACTTTCTATCAAGAATCAAATGGACCAATAAATCGTGGATTGAGCTTTCCTCTCTTCTCAAATCTTGTAACTCCTTCCATGGAGCCACACGCAACAATACATGATCCCCAATCTTCAATTCTCGTCCTTTCGATGAAGATCCGCATAACTCTTTTGTCTATCATGTGCCGTTTGTATACGCTTGTCGAATTATTTGGATCTTTTACGTAGTAATACGTATCTAACTCGGTCCCAACAATGTTGCTTCACCCACCTCATCCCAACATACTTTGAAGCGACACTTTCTTCCACACAATGCTTGAATGGAGCTACCCTATACTTAACTTGATAACTTTGTTTTGTAGGAGAATTCCACAAATGGTAAATACTTATCCTAACTCCTTTTTGAAGTCTAGGACACACGAGTCTTAATAGATCTTCAAGAGTTTGAATAGTCCTCTCTGATTGTTCGTCCGTTTGAGGATGGTATGCCAAAATGAATCGTAAATCCGTGCCCATAGCTTTTTGCAAACTAACCCAAAATTATGAAGTGAATCTTGGGTCACAATCCAAAAATATGGATACTGGCATGCCATGCAATCTCACAATCTCATTTATATACATACGAGCAAGACGTTTAAAGGAATAAGTCTTCCGTATCGGCAAGAAATGAGCAGACTTAGTTAATCTATCAACAATAACCCAAATTGCATCTATGCCTTGAGAAACCGTGGGAAGAACCGTAACGAAATCCATGGTAATGTGTTCCCACTTCCATTTCAGAATCTCAAGTGGTTACAACGGACCCTTAGGTACTTTATGCTCCGCCTTTACATGTTGACAAGTTAAACACCTCGAGATAAACTTTGCAATCTCTCTCTTCATATTGTTCCACCAAAATGTATGTCGAAGATCACGATACATTTTGGTACTTCTAGGATGGATTGCAAATGGTGTATTATGTGCCTCCGTCATGATCTTGTATTTCAAATCAGAGTCGTTAGGAACACAAAGTCTGGAGTGAACTCGAAGTATTCCTTCTTCATCGATTCTCGCTTAGGAATAGCACCTTCTTGTACTTTCTTCCTCATACGCATCGACTCAAGGGTCGGTGGCGAGCAACTTTAACTTTTTCTATTAAAGTTGGCTCTACGCGTATACTTGACATCATTACATGGGTCCCCTTAGAGTCTTGAATTCTATCTTCATCTTTTGTAAATCACACAAATGGGCCTTTGTGTTGACAACATCGCACTTGTTCCGCGTATGATCTTCTTCTACTCAACGCGTCATTTACACCACGTTCACTTTTCCAAGATGGTATTGAATAGTGTGGTCATAATCTTTCAACAGCTCGATCCAACGTCGATGCCGCATGTTGAGTTCCTTTTGGGTGAAAAAATATTTGAGGCTTTTATGGTCTGAATATATCTCCACTTTCTCTCCATATAGATAGTGCCTCCAGATCTTTAGCGCGAAAACGACTGCTTCCAACTCTAGATCATGAGTAGGATAATTTCTCTCATACTCTTTAAGTTGTCGCGAGGCATAGGCTATGACTTTCCCACGTTGCATGAAAACACATCCTAACCTTTTGCCTGAAGCATCGTTGTAGATAAAAAAAATCCATCCGAACCAGATGGTATTGTCAGAACAGGTGCTGAAATGAGTCTCCTCTTAAGTTCTTGGAAACTATTTTCGCATTCCTCGCTCCATACGAATTTTGTATCTTTTCGAGTCAGTTGAGTTAACGGGGTAGCGATTCGAGAAAATCCTTCCACGAATCTCCGATAATAACCAGCTAGGCCCAGAAAGCTACGTACTTCGGTCACCGACTTTGGTTGCTCCCAACTTTGTATTGCTTCAATCTTCGTCGGGTTGACAGATACTCCATGTTTTGACACCACGTGCCTAAGGAATGCTACTTCCTTAAGCCAGAACTCGCATTTCTTCAACTTGGCATATAGCTTGTTTTCACGAAGCCTTTGGAGTACCAGCTTCAAATGGTGTTCATGATCTTCATGGGTTTTGGAATATATGAGAATGTCATCAATAAAGACAACAACGAACTGATCCAAATAATCCTTGAATACTCGGTTCATCATATCCATGAAAGCCGCAGGAGCATTAGTCAATCCAAAAGACATAACTAAGAATTCTTTGGAATATCCTCAGCTCTAATCTTCAGCTGATGATATCCAGAACGAAGATCGATCTTTGAAAAGAATTGTGCTCCTTGCAACTGGTCAAATAGGTCATCAATACGAGGTAGAGGATACCTATTCTTGATGGTGACATGGTTCAATTCCCGATAGTCAATACAAAGTCGCATACTCCCGTCTTTCTTCTTTACAAATAAAATAGGAGCACCCCAAGGAGATGTACTAGGACGAATGAAACCGATGTCCAACAATTCCTGTAGTTGGACCTTTAACTCCTGAAGTTCAATAGGAGCCATTCGATATGGGGTTTTAGAAATGGGCTTTGTACCAGGTTCAAGGTCAATAAAGAATTCAACTTCACGTTACGGGGTAGGCCGGAAGTTCTTCAGAAATCGTCGAAAAGTTAATAACAACAGAATATTATTCAATTTTGGCGTGTCTTTATTCAAATCCATAACATGGGCTAAGAAAGCTTGACATCCGTTTTTCAATAAACGAATAGCTTTATGATTAGATATGATAGTGACCGATTTTAATGGTTTAGTTGCTTGAATTACATACAACGAGTTGTTTAGGAATATGAAAGCTAACAACCTTACGAAAACAATCAATTTTGGCATGATGAGTAGTTAACCAATCAATCCCTAAAATCACATCAAAAGCAAGTATCTTTAAAGAGATAAGGTCAACAAGTAAGGTGATGGTGCCAACTTGAATCAAACAAGATTTATAAACAGTGGATGTGATGAAAGTTTCTCCTAACGGAGTCTCCACAGATAAATCAAAGTCTAATTTCTCTGAAGTTAAGTTTAAACGTTGAGCACAAGCAGGAGAGATAAATGAATGGGTAGCACCGGTATCTAGTAAGGTATAAACATCGCAAGAATTTATGATTAGCTTACTCGTGATCATCTCGTTTGGGTTCCTCATATTTTGACCAGTCACGACAAACGCTCTTCCAAGGACCATTGACTTTGACTTTTTTGGAACAGCCTTTTGAGTAACCATCCCCGCTGGACTTGGTTTCGCTACCGTACAATCTCGAGCGATATATCCTTCTTTTCCACAATTATAGCATACCTTCAACTGTTGTGGGTAGTTTGGGCTGATATGTCCCTCTTTCCCGCATTTATAGCATACGACCTATGGTCGTTCTCCTCCCTTAGAACCTGTTGCTGCTGGCGCTGACGTCTTCACATGGTTGTTGTTGAAATTCCTCTTTTTAAAATCTCCTCCCGACTCGTTTTTTTTATTCTCATGGCCATGATTACCACCAGAGTGGTTGCCATTTTTGTCCGTATTTTTTTCTTCTTCATTTGGTTATCGTTGTTACGATGATCGCTTCAATCACCCAGTATGATCCTGGTTTTGTCCCTCGGTTGAACGTACTCGTTATCTCGCTCTAATAATTGAGCCCTGTTGACAACATCTAAATAGAGAGAAAATTTATAAGAAATGAAATATTGACGTATCTGGGGTTTCAAACCTCTCGAAACATCCGCGTCATCGTTCCTCATTCTCCACCAAATGAGGTGCAAACACGATAACTCAGTAAACTTCGCCAGACATCTTGGGACACCGCCATGTTATTTTGTTCCAATCTAATAAACTCTATTTCCTTCATATATGAATACTTTCGTGAAAGTACTTGTCATTGAACATTCTTCAAATGTCTCCCAAGACATCTTTGAGTCTTGGGCGGATGGGTACGCTTCACAAATTCTCACCAAGATGTCATGCCTCATTACTGGAACATAAAGGTGGCGAATGGAACCTTCATTCCTCCGTGCATCCCAAGACATCGAATATCTTGGTGATTTGTTTGACCCATGTTTCGCTTTAATCGGATCTGCTTTCCCAATTGCGTGGTCCCAACTCTTTGAATCGCTTGCATATGACAAACCGTGTGTGTTGTTATCATTTCCACAGGTATTTTGTGCACGAGTCTCCCTTGTATGATTTTGCATGAACTGCAAAAAGCTTCTAAACATCCCGTCGTTCATCATCTGCTCAGTGGTGTTGTTCACAGGAGGAACATTGCTAGCCTGTTGCACGTTCTCCTCATTGGTGAGTAAAGGTGTCTCCACGGTCTCATTTACTCCACTGTTAACATTCTCAGTCGACATTCTCAAATACTACCATAAAACAAGGGTTAATTAAAGAAATCAACATATCACATAATATCCCTATATACTGACCAACCAACAAATAAGCTTAGGTAAGACACACTAGTGAAGGTTTTTAATCGTCTCTCCCCTCCTAGTTCTATTCCCCGATCTCCGCTAGAGATCATATTCCTAAGCTCTGATACCAACTGTGACGCCCCCAAAAAAGGTATACATCACCCATTTCGAGTCGTTAATAATATGGTACAGAAACAACTACAACTTTATTAATACAACATATAAACTGTGAGTTTAAATATAAATATTGTCATCTAGAAAATATTCACACCCAAATAAGTCCTCATTACAATTATTGGTAGATTATTTTACAAAAATGGTGAGGACTACTAATACAACTCTCTAGAACCATCATTCCACACCCCGACTAGAACTCGCTACATTCTCATTTCCTGAGAAGAAAAATGGAACAAAAAGGACAAGGGTGAGCTCAACTTGCCCAGTAAAGAATATTATGACTAAGATAATATAGAACAAATTATCGTTAGTCTTCAACAGGAAAAATCAGATAAAATACAATAGACAATAAGTTTCAGATCAATATTCGCATCGAAAATAATAATTCATAGAAGAGTTATGTAGAGAATGAAATCTACTATTATCTATGAATTTAAAAGTCCATCATCAATATTTTATCCCTGTAACGTCAATCAATATACATCTTGAATCAAATAATCATCTTTGCATTACAGGCCAAAGATATTTATCAGTCGGTCATGTTCATCTCAACACATGTACATCTTTGCACTACAGGCCAAAGATATTCATAAGAAAATCAACCATCTTTGCACTACGTGCCAAAGATATTCGATAATATCATCATTTAGGGTGAGGATGATGAAAAATATTTTAAAGAAAACGAATCCAGTGAAACAAAAGAATAAATATTAAGGATTCGTATTTCAAACATTCCAAGTTCAAAAATACTTCATAAATAACCGTAGTGAAGAAAAATTCAAGAATGATCAAAACATGGATACAATCAAAGCTAGTATCCATAATAGATATTTTGGATAAAAAACGAAAAATTTAATTTTTTTGTGAATAATACCGTATTCATGAATAGTATCGTATACGTGAATAGTGCCGTATACGTGAATAGTAATCCCAACACTAAAAGACAAGAATGTCACAAGAAAAATCTTACCAATATTCCGGCATAATGATATTAGAAGGAATAATATTATTTTAAAAAAATAATATCCCTTACCTCGAAAAAGCAGTTATACGAGTGGAATCTTTTGGATATAGTCTTTGAAGTGAACTTGCACCAGTATAGCAACACTCAAAGTATCAAAATACTCACAAGAATACGCTCGATAATATAGAGAGAAAACTTCGATTTACGGTGTGATTTTTAATTCTAACCTAAGCACCTATTTATAGAAATTGCTTAGAACACCAAAGCGTAAAATTTAATAAAATATTAATATTATTTATTTAAATTCTTACGCCCACCTTGACCATCTGAATTCAGCCACCACTAATGACAAAAACTAAAAAAACGTTTTTGTTATTAAAAATAATTATTACTTTCAAAAATCAATTATTTCGGAACTACGAATTTTCAATAATTCATAATAAATAGCCCTTTTATCATAAAAATTCAAACCTTATGTCCTTTTCATAGGAAATTTCATTCTCTTTGCAAAAGAAAGTTTTTTCAAATTCCAAACAGAAATTGATCGAAATCCATATACGGACGATTTTAAAGGCTATAATCAAATTTCAGTCAAGAAATGGGCCCACAGACATGTTTAACATGTTTTAAACAACTTTTGCAACAAAAATATTCTTCCTCCTCATATATTCATATATCCCACATTCATTGTAAAAATATCACCATTATTATATTATTAAAATATAATAATATATTTAAATGAATTATTTTATCAGAAAAGATAAAATATCAATTTTTCAACAATTTTTACTTTAAAATTTTCTCCATCTATATCCACATAAAATGAATATTTTCCTTATCATATAAATCAATAATTAATTATTCATAAATAATATTACGTAATCACAATATCGACAACCGAAAGTAGCTCCGAGGAAAGAGGGGGCTTTCCAATAAGGATTTCTCCTTACTGGTGCGTAATTAGCTGACCAAACCTCTCCTTAGACAGAACTTTCTAGACATTGCCAATAATACTATCTAATAATATTATTCAAATAATATGAATTATTGATTCGATAAAGGAAAATACTGTAAGAATATTACACGACCAAACGAATATTCCCCGACAACAATGAATATTTTATAACCACTTGCTTATTTGAAATATTTGCGCATTTTATCCATAACTAACCACATTAATTAAATCAACCCTTACTATTTCAAAATAATAAATAGAGGAAGTTTAATTTTATTTATAATAAGTTGGGGTCTTACAGTTTTCGCATGGATCCTGTTTAGGGTTTCGAATTTGGTTTAAATTGTTCTATTTCCGCTGTGCGTTTCTGTGTTGAAACCCTTCAACCATATCCCTAAGCTCTGATACCATTTGTGACGCCCCCAAAATAGGTCCACACGACCCATTCTGAGTCGCCAGATATTATACTATAAAAATCAAATACAAACTTCATTTATACAATTGTTGAACTGTCGTGCAGAGTACGACAACACATAAGCTATGAGTTTTAATACAATATTATCTCGTAGACAGTATCCAAACTCAAATTGTTACAATGCCATATAAAATACAGCAACAAATATTTTAAGACCCAAAGAAGAACGAGAAGATTACTATCATATTCATTCTAATGAGGTGCACTTTTGACGCTTTCAAAGTCGGGTTCTCATCACCCTATTGTTGTTCGCTAAAATCAATTATTAAGTGACGTATAAAATACGACACACACATCTTAGGTCCTCAATACAATTATCTGTTACATGTCATGCCATTTTATAATGTATTGAGAAACTTCGACAGTCTCGGACCATCACACTATTTCCTTGTTATCCCCACTTGACCCAGCTACACTCTTATTACCTGAAAGGAATTATGAAGCAAAGGGTGAGCACAAATAGCCCAGTAAAGAATATCATGACTAAAGATAATTAAATTATCAATAGCCTTTGTTAATAATAAATCAGAGATTTAGAACATATGGTAGATGATAAAACTTTTCAACCATAGTTGCAGCGGAACGATCAATCCATTAGAAGAGTCAAAAAGACCATCAGGTTTATTATCTTCTCCATGTTAAAAGTCCACCAATAATGTTTTATCCCTGTAACATCAATTTAACAATTCCTGTCCACAATCATATGAATAACTCATAATCATAATTGTGATTCTAAATTCCTCTTCGCACCCAAGACGAAGATAATTTTCATCACCTATCCTCACCTGAAACATCAAAAATCATGGTTATACCAAATCATAATTCCTGCTCACAATCATACTAATAAATTCATCTTTGCACTACAGCCAAAGATATTCATTAACAATTCATCTTTGCACTACAGGCCAAAGACATACAACTGTATTTTAGAAGAGTCAAGTAGAGCATGATATCTACTATCTTCTACGAATTAAAAGTGTATTATCAATATGTTATCGCTGAGACTCAGCTTAATAAATAATCCGCATCATTGAATCATCCCTGCATTACAGCCAAGGATATTCACTAGTATTACGACCACGAATTATCTATGCACTACGGGCCAAGGATATTCATGTTTTCAACAATGGTCATGATTATACCGAATAATCCCTGGTTATAATCATACCAACAACTCATCCATCAATGCGATGCTGCGTAAAAGAAGATATACAATTGTAAAATCAATAATCAACAATCCATCTTTGCACGTAAGCCAAAGATATACAACTATAAAACCAATAATCAACAGTCCATCTTTGCACGTAAGCCAAAGATATACAACTATAAAACCAATAATCATCAGTCCATCTTTGCACGTAAGCCAAATATATACAACTATAAAACAAATAATCAACGGTCCATCTTTGCACGTAAGCCAAAGATATACAACTATAAAACCAATAATCAACAGTCCATCTTTACACGTAAGCCCACGTAAGCCAAAGATGACTTTCATCACAATATAAGCATGAGGATGATGACAATGATATAAGCATTAATCAAACGAAAAATAAGGATAGGATAAATATTAAAGACTTTAAATTTATCCAAATATTATCAATCACTTACTAAACTCATAATCTAATATTATTAATATTATAACAATATTTTAATCACTTCTTAAACTTATAAATAATTTATTTCAATTGTTTACACTTTACCAAATAATGCATTTAATCATTTAAAAATTCCATACTTATAAGATTTCATCACCAATGATCAAATCCCTCATCAAAATTTTGCATATACCCTATATAGGATTCCCAAGCCATAAAATCCTATTTTCCAATTTTGTTACTTCACATAACATATTTAATTCATTTACTCATAACTAGTTTATTTTCATGAAAAATGCCAAATCAGTCCCAAAAATATTTCTTTTCCGGGATTTAGCAGAATATAGTCCCATATTGAACATAAATTTTTCTCAAAAATTTTAAAATTCATTTACTATTTTTCATATGACCAAAACTGCCGAATATTTAGACATTTATCTTAAATTGTACTTTTGTCCAAAAATTTCGAAATTTACAGAATATACTTCTGTTATATACATGTACTCCTAATAAAAATTTCACCAATTTTGGAGTTAACCACAAGGAGTTATAAGGGTTTACTTTTAAAATAGTCTTTTCCCATAAAATTCATAACTCCTAATCTATACATCCAAAAATCGCCATTTTTGGACACAATCTAAAAAACTCATCAAATTATCATTTCAAATTTTTCTAGAATTTTTGAGGGTCAGAAAAATTACGAAACTGCAAATAGATTTTCGTCCGCCATGCGGTAATCCACGTAGACAGTTCATTTCCACAATTTAATAAGAAATGAATACGAATGATCATTCACCATGCATGTGGTAATCCACATAGACAGGTTATTCCAACAGAATAATAAAGAATGGAATAACAGAAGAATTCACCATGCATGCGATAGACCGCACAGATAGATTATTCCCAACAGAATAATAAAGAATGGAACCAGGTAATGCGTAATCCGCACAGACAGGATATTCCAATAGAATAATGAAGAATGGAATCAGGTCATGCGTAATCCGCACAGACAGGATATTCCAACAGAATAATAAAGAATAAAATAACAAAAGAATTTCACCATGTATACGGTAGTTCGCGTATACAGGTTATTCCAACAGAATAATAAGGAATGGAATAACAATAACTCTTTTCATGAATACGAAAGAAATAATACTCCTTACTATAATAACAATATCCCTTACCTTAGAAGAAAACTGGATACTGGAATAGTGAGGTAGAAGACTTCTCTTCTTCTTTCTCTTTATAATTTCTCTCTATAATAATTGTTCTATAGCTTTAGTGAATTGGTGAGAAATGAAGGAAGAATGAGCTTCTATTTATAGGAAAATATAGTTTCGATAATTGCACGTTTTAGGGCTCAAATATTACAACCTTCCTCTTTTTCTTCATTTTTAATTTAGTCCTGCAAGTATTATCAAACTTGCACCACCTCCCCTAATAGTAAATAATGTGAATCAATAGTTCAATCATGTGAATCAATAGTTTTAATCATGTGAAAATACGAATTACAGTATAGTACGTCCATCTATACCTCCATTTTTAACTTAGTCATGCAAGTATTATCAATCTTGCACCAACTCCCCTAATAGTAAAAGAATGTGAATCAATAGTACACACATGTGAATGAATAGTTACAATCATGTGAATTAATGGCAATTAATTGCTTATTTACCCGATTAATTACCCGGTTGGTCAATATAACTTCCAGACATCAATTACTATCAAAATAAATGTCGATTTCCACTAACACTAATAATCCCAACACAATGGAAATATTTTCCTCAACAATTTCATTTTTAAAATTTTGAAGTTTGACTTTTTCCAAAAAAGTCAACTGTTGACTTTTTTGACCAAACAGTCAACCCGACAAATTTTGTGTTTATAGTCTATTTCTACTAATTTCATTGTTCTGGACTCAAATATCACGTCCGCGTCTCCAAATTCAACTCCAAACTCAAATTTGATTTTTAATAACATTCATCATTAATATTACAACTCACAATATTTAACAACCAGGTTGTTCCCAGGAAAGAGGGGGCTTTCCGATAAGAATTTCTCCTTATTGGCGCGCAATTAGGTGACCAAACCTCTCCTTGACAGAACTTCTAAACATTGTCAATATTGCAAATAATAATATGAATAACTTTGCCGTCTTAATTATTGATTTAATAATATAACATATTATGCGGTATCATCGTGACAATAATTGAATCAATAATATAGAGAGATATGATGCGTGAATTACTATAGCAATAATTGAGTATAACTGGTGACTTCTCACGTAAGCATCAATAATCAATACCGTAGTGTTACTATGCAACCACGCGTATTACTATACTTTTACTACTTAGTAGTTCAACAGGTTTTAATTCCGGTAACACTTTCATTTATTATTTTATAAAAATTAATTATGTCATTTTCTTACTACGACAATACTTCCGTTGTGGAGTCCACCAATGATTGTGCCGTCCTACGGATATTCTCCGATAAAAAGAATATTTTATAACAACTTGCATACTTTGAAAATTTTTTACATATCACCCTTAACTTTAACCTTTTATCAATTTAACTATTTACTAAATAGAATAATTATAAGAAAATTGAATACTTTCATTTCATAAAATTCGGGTTCTCACAGTTTTATAGATCTAGATCTATACTAGGAACATGAACATGATCCTTCTTCGAGTCTGACCAGCACCAGCTCCGCCTCCTTTGGCAGAAGCCCAAGAACCCCTCTCAGCCACATGACGAGGACTATAACTCTAGGACCTTCTTCCGCTGGTGGCCCCCGCACCTTGACCCATAGCACTATAACAGACTAAATCAAAAACATCAGCAGCCAAAATAAGATCCAGGCCTTTGTCGACTACTTCGTTACCGGAAGAATCGTCGGCGAAACGATGTCCCACCATAGATACAATCAAGAACAAAATAGAGCAGCAAAATCAAAAATCGTCCATTTTAAAAACACCCATGAGTAGAATAGAGACTAAACATAGGGAAAAAATAGAAATATTAATGACTTTTGACAATAAATCCCAAATCTGAACATGTATAAAGATAGAAAATAGATACAACATGAACCCAAATTGAGACAAAACATAAATCAACGAGAGCCTCGTCTGTTAGCCGACGCCAGATCCAACCATTTAGATTTGAGATACATCTTCCAAAAATAGTCACCAGAAAATACCAACAAGATCCGAAACCCCCAATCTATGAACCCCAAATAGAGCCACCACCTCAGATCATAGCTTCCACAGGTAGAAATGGTGGGTCGAAGGGTGGAGAAGGGAGGAAGGGTGAGGCGGGTGGGCCGGAAGGATATAACAGTGGCAGAGGAGGAATATGGAGGGGGGGAGGGGGAAATATGATCTAATTTCGCAACCATAACAAATGGAAGAAAACAAAAATTTGATTAATGGATATGATAATTGTTTTTTAACATTTTGGGGAAAAATAATTGTTTTGTTATAAAATTAGATTAGGTATCTTTGTCTTTTAATATTCTGGGAAAAAATAATTGTTTTGTTATAAAATTTAATCTTTGAGTGAATTTAATAATTAGGCCTGTGGTGCTCGGTTGGTCTTATGACCAAGATTTCAAATTAGGAGTTTTGAGTTCGAATCTTGGGTTCAACAAGTTTTTTGGCAATGAATTAGAAAATGTCCTTGTCAGCGGTGCCACATGTGACACGTCAGTAGGTCAATGCCAATGTGGCGCTTGGGGGCTCAAAATTCAAATTTTCGAATAGGTAGGAGCTCGATTTACGCTGACAAAAAGAATGGGGCTCAATACCCAAAAATACCTAAAGTTCAGTGGTCGACTTTGCATTTAACCCTATCATTTGAGGATTCTCCACTTGATAATTATTATAATAAGAACATAAAAGAATGATGTTAACTAAAAGTACTTGAGCATTATGAGTAATAAAATTTTCTATTTCATTTGTATTTATATATGTAATTTACATATATCCATATAATCGTAGTAAAGGAATTTTGAGTATTATGAAAGTTGTTAATAAGATGAGTTTTGGAGAGGAAAGAAAAGTTTTTCTTATTTACTTTTTTGAGCGAATAATTTTTTTGTGTACATAAAACTATGTCGAGTTGTAACCCATTTACTTTTTTTTAACATTTTTATTGATATTGATAGTATGTATTTTGGACACATTTAGGCATAATTATCTTATAAAATTAAAATTGTTATATGAAAAATGTTATTTTTTGGGTGGTCGATTGGTCTTTGTAAAGAACAATTAGAGAATTTGAAAATAAAACGTGAAATAGGCACAATAATTAATTAATTAAAATTTATGTTGTTATAATTGCAATTATAACATGTATCTCGGTTGGACACTTACTTAAAGTTACAAAATACACAGTTGTCACATAAAAGTTTGTTATCCAAATTTTTATACAATAGAGAATTTGTTTTGTATTGACCAACAAAAAAAAACACAATATCTAAATATACTAAAAGTACAATAATCACTTTTACATTTTTCTCAATCTCTCTATATATATATTCACTAGACTAGTACTCGATCCCTACAATAGAATTAATATTATTACAAGAGATTGAAGTACTACAATTAAATATTAATGGATATCTAAAATTTGCATAGGGATTATATATTTCCCCAATTAATATTCCACAGCTAAGAATTGAAGATACATTTTCGGAATTAAGAACAAAGTTGATAGGAATAATAATAAAATGAAGTTATTAAGAACAACTTTACTGAAAAGATAAAGAGAAACTAAAAGCAATAAAGCCATGAATATGAGTGAATTAGTAGTACTAGGCTACGGCTTCCTATATTCCCACTAATTAATTCTTGGTTGCTTCTCTTTAAAACCAACCCCATTACCACCACCAATGCCTCCCCCAGCACCCTCACCAAAGCCTGCCCCACTGCCACCACCAATGCCTCCACCTACACCGCCACCAAAACCTCCTCCACCACCACCTCCAATTCCTTTGCCCACACCTCCTCCAAATCCCCCACCAACTCCGCCACCAAACCCTCCACCTCCAATACCGCCTCCAAATCCTCCACCTCCACCAGCCCCACCACCACCTATCCCTCCACCAGCCCCACCACCCCCTATCCCACCACCTATCCCTCCACCAGCTCCACCACCACCACCTATCCCTCCTCCAGCTCCACTGCCTATCCCTCCTCCAGCTCCACCACCACCTCCAATTCCTTTGCCAATACCACCTCCTCCAGCTCCTCCTCCACCACCAAGACCCCCACCTCCTCCGCCTCCTTTGCCAATCCCACCTCCACCTCCAATTCCCTTACCTACTCCATGATGATGCTCCTTCTTTTCTTTCTTATGGTGCTTTCCTCCCCCAGTACCTTTCCCAATGCCGCCTCCTCCACCAACTCCACCACCGCCACCAATTATTCCACCACCAGCACCACCTCCTGCCCCGCCACCAGCACCACCCGCACCACCTTTTCCAATACCACCCCCACCTTTCCCAATGCCTCCTCCACCAACTCCATCACCACCACCTGCCCCGCCACCAGTACCACCCCCACCACCTTTACCAATACACTCAGGTTTTCCACCAAGCTTCCCTCCCTTGCCAATACTATACCCCATTCCATTACCAAAACTAAACGAGTGCCCGAAACTCCACCCTTTTGAGCCACCTCTTGAAACCCCACTGCTGCCGCCAAGAAACCATCCCGGTTGACCATCCAGAAACCTTTCCGGCTTATTCACTTCCCCACCATTGTCATCCTTTAATTGTCTACCCTCCACCACAGAGAAAACAAAGAAAAAACCAAGCAAAAGACACTTTCCAATTCTCGTACAAGACTCCATGGAGTAATTATCAGTACCAGTACTACATACACAATTGAACTGCTTCATGCCCTTGTATATATATACATGCATACGAAGAACATGCACACTACGATCAATAAATTCACTTCTCAACATATTTTCACTTTACATTAATTTTCTTCTCTTTTTTAAATTTATAATCACGAGAACTTTAATTAATTAATGTATATGTTGTGGTTTCGCCCCACCACCCACTAGCTAGCCTGACTTTAGCCTGACTTTACAACTGTTGTCCAGTACGATATCCCATGCATTTACGTACGTTAATATTGCCCCTTATTTAGTTCCAATATTCATGCCCATCTCCATGCATGGCTTCGCTAGTTCAAATATTCTGTCCCAATTAATTTTTTATCTTCTGTCCCAAATTATATATTTTTGTTTAAGTTTATTTATCCCTTACTTATGATAAATTGTTCTCATTTTTATGGTCAAATTTAATATTTTTATTACTAGTATAATAAATATGTGTGTACATAGTTTATGATTCTAAAAATTTTCTATATACTCACTTTCGTCCCTTAATTTAAGACTTTTTAGAGTTGTGTACAAGTATTAAGGTAATAATTGTATAGCATTAAATATAATATCAAATGTCTATATTGTCCCTATATTAAAAAAAAAAGAATGCTCCATTATTTATTGGGCAAAAAATAGTAAGAAAACCAAAGTTAGGTGCTGTTTGTTTACATCTGATTGCATCTTAATAGACTGCCTCTTATTCGCTAAAAGGCATGATGTTGTTAATTGGCATCTTAATAGACTGCCTCTTATCCCATGCATTTTTGTTACCTCTGAATGCCTCTTAATTGGTAAGATAGAAAATGAAATCTTAATAATTAAGAGGTACATCTTAATGAAATTTTTTTGATAATTTTTTTTATATAAATATATTCAACAATATTATGCACTCAGTTTTATTAAATTGAATATTTAAAATTATTAAATAAAATTTTACCCTTTAAAATGGTAAAATAGTGTCATTAGGAGACGACTTACTTTTTAGTTATCAAACAATTTTTTAAATTCAGACCTCATAACCATTCAGATGATCTAATTTATTAAGACATCATAATCATTCAGATCTTAATTCTCAAGTTTATCAAACACAACCTTATACTCCTTCCTTTATTCCATTATATCTGACAAAATTAAGACAATTAAAATGAGACGAAAGTAACAGAATTCAATCCTTAGCATGTACTCGCTAAGGATGAACAAAAAGACATTGGAGTATTTTTTGAAACTGCCGCTCATGTGCCTACTTCCAATGTCTTTTTGTTCATTTTGAAATTGGGTTAATATGACCAGCTGGCAATGAACCGCAACATATTAGTAGTAATTAATTAGTAGTAATTAATTTTGTGGTTATATAAACATTAATTTGCATAAATTATAACGCATAGAAGGCCAATATTAAGTACTTCCTCGGTTCTAAATTATAATATTATTATTGATTTTTAAAAGTTCAACTTGAAACATTTTTAAATTTAAAATTAAGATGATTTATTTAAATTATAAATTAATAAAACTTACGGTAAGTAATATTTTTTATATAGTTTACAATTTTCATTATTGTATTATTAAAATTAAAAAAATTATGTTAATTTTAAAATTTAAAATATTTAAAATTAATTTTAAAAGAATGAAGTATTAATTATGTTAATCTTTTATTTTAAAACGAATGAAGTATTAATTATTCAAAAGAATTGTGATTGAGACATTGATAAACATGCCTAGCTAGCTAGGCAAAACTAAAAGCTACTCCTGTTTGAATTGAGTTAGATGGGTAGGAGGTACTAGTTGAATTCAGAAAGAATAAATGAAGAATGCGAGAATGTTATGCATTGCTTAATTCCGAACAGTTGAGGCACCCTCACGGAATGCATTCATTGTTTGCATTATATATATATATATATATATATATATATATATATATATATATATATATATATATATATATATATATATATATATACACTCATCCTAATATATTACTACAGTACTAACACTTTCCTTTGAGAATCTCGTGTCCCTTGTTCTTTTCAAGAGATTCATTATGCTAAATTTGAATTGAATAAATGAAATGCAAGAAAAAATAATACTTATGAAAATTAGTATATCTTTCAGTATTTTAAATATATTTTTAATTAGGAGCATTGGCGGATTTATTGCTGGGACAGGGGGCACCTTACCCTACTAATTTTTTAAGGGGTTATGAGGGTTAAATAAAAAAAATTATTTGAGAAGGGTGCTAAATGATATTATCATATTTTACAGTTAAAAAGTTATTGGAATTCTTAAAGTTAATGGACTAAATATCAATCTCATAGTAGTCTTAATACTCTACTTCAATTGTAAACAGTTTATTTCTTCTCTCTATTTTTTTCTTTTCCGTCCGTTAGATTTTGAGATGACAAAGGTATATAAATTATAGTTATGAAATTTTTTTTAGTTACAATGTTCCAGATTACGAATGATATCAACTGGAGGTATTCATTAAAAAGGTTTCATTTCTATTGTTACTGCTTCAATCCTTCATTTTTGTAATTGTTTATAGATTCTTTTATTTTGTACTTTTATAAAATTAAGATTTTTATTTCTTAATTAAAGCAACACTGCAACTAAAGACAACTCCATCAAATAAAAATTCTTTTAAGTATGTGTTTTATTCTATTTTTACTTTCTTTAAATTTTGTAATGTTACGATTAACTTGTTAGTGGTTTAATTGAGATTGTTTATTGTTGATGTTAATTACACTTGACTATTTATATTGTATATTGATATTGTTTTGATGTTGAATTAGTTTTTAAATATTTATTGCTTGAAAGGCATGGACATACGTAATTGGGTTACAACAACTAAGCATACAAAATTTGAATTAATTCCTAAAAATGTCCAAGCCACGCGAAGGGACTAGTGATGAACATGTCACTGCTGATATTCACCAAGAAACTCACATGCAAGTACCAGAATCTTTTGTCCAAAATATCCAGCTCCAAACCTATACACTAGTATCTCCTTCCCTTGATATTGAGGGAGATTCTGGTAAAAGACCTGTAAGAACCCGAATTTTCAGAAAATATTAGAATAAGAATTTAGTAGATAAAATTCTTAAGGCATGTGAAGGGTTCAAATAAAAATGTATAATGGGATCCGAGGTCTGTGGTATCGTGTTACATAGGGTAATATGCGCTATGTAATAAGTGATGTTGTGTTTAATAAATATATATCATTATTATATATTTGTTGTAGAGGTGAATTAGTAAAGAAGATGGATAAAATTATCTATTGATGTTAAATAATTTTATGTGAAATTATTTATAATAGTAAGTTGGTGACATTAAAATATCTTTGATAATCACCAATTTCTTGGGTATTTGTACGAGTACGTATCAAGTCTAAGGTAGTGCAACCGTACTCTTTAATGGTTGACGTATAGGAGTTGGGCTAAACAATTCCTTCAGAGAGCGGAGGTATATACGAATTAGTAACCGATCTAACTCACTATGAAAACAGTGTAGACGAGACGAAAAACTAATTTGTTGGTTGTTTGTGGAAAATCACTCAGTGTACTATATTAAATACTATTAAAGATTCAACGTGTGCTAGGTTTGGACTTGTATATATGTACGTTGTTGACGAGAGAAGTGAAGATTTAAGAAATGTATGTACGTATGTGTTATATATATATCTTGAATTGGAAAGAGATTATATATATTTATATATATATATATATATATATATATATATATATATATATATATATAGATCTTTAGAGTTAACTAACTATTAAAGAAAGAAGAGTTTGAACGTGAAGTTTAATTTTTAAGTTATTGAAAAATGTAAAAATGAATATTGTAAAGTCAACAAGGAAATCGATTTTGGTTAATGTAATAAGATATCATGTAGGGAGCATGTTAAAGGATTTGTGAGTTAAGTTTGGTTTCATTTGAAGCATAACATGTATAAATCTAACTTGAGGTGGCGCACCGCTGCCACCCTCTTTCCAAGACCCGTTACTGCCATGCCTTGGCCCGTAGATAGTTCAAGATAAATTTGTAAAATTTGATGAATTGTGTAATCTGAACTATAGGAATTGTATATTAGTGGCTAATATGTTATAAAAAGGATCATAAGTGATGTTCTTACTATCCATGAATGGATTTAGATAGCAAAGCATGAATTGAATGTGGGTTAGTTATGGAAATTAACTAAACAAGAATAAATATTGGTTAACTTAAATTAAGTTAAAAATTATATTATGGAATAATATAATTGTGTGGCAGTGGCGTGATAGTAAATTAAATGAAAAGAGTAATTCACTTAAGTAAAATGGTGAATTAATATATGTGCTTTACATAAAGAAAATGAAATGATTATGTTAATTAATTTTGGCATTTTTATATATTACATAATATGGTAATATATGAAAGAGTTTAATATTTGAAAGATGTTAATGTAAAGATTGAGAAAGTTGTCTTGGGACGATCAAATAATTATACGTATAGTGTATAATTTAAATAAATAATAGAGTAAATATTAATTATTCTAAGTGTAAAGGTTGTATATTATAAGTATGTAATTATTTAAGTAAGCTAAATAATTTAGTATTATGATAAAGTGTGACGTAAATCTTATATTAAATAAATATTAAAATGATGTGGAATTGGGGAAAAGCCAAACGTGGCCTAGACCCCTAATATTTTATTATAAAAATAATGAGCTTGAGTTATATAACTCCAGTAAATGAGATAAATGAGTCTTGTGTGGCCTGAGTATATATTAAAGTTAAACCAGACTGAAGGTTTAACTGAAATTATTATAAAAAGAATTAATGAGAAGAAATTAAATGGCTGATATTAATCATTGATATTATGTGTGATAGGAAGTAATGGGTTGGGAATACCCAACTCACTACAAAAAAATGGGCCTTTAGCAACGATTTTTCGGGCAACGACTGTATAAGTCGTTGCTAAAAGTATATGTTTAACAACGAAATTTGTCCTTCGTTGCAGATTGTGTCAGGCTTTCACTTTTTGCAACAAAATTCATAATAAGTCGTTACAAAATTTCATTGCTAATTCATTAGCGGGAAAAAATTTCTTTGCAAAATTTCTGGCCACTTGCTTTCCCGTCATCGTGGGCAACGAAAATTTTTTTATTGCTAAAAATGGGGCTTTAGCAACGATGGCTTTCAAGTTTTGCAACGAAATTCATAAGTAGTTGTAAAATTTGGAAACAAAATTCGTTAGAAATTCATTGCAAAATTTCTAACCACTTGATTTCTCCTCATCGTGGGCAACGAAAATTTTTTTGTTGCTATATTTTATTGCCTAATAAGGACCACATTCATTGGCAACAATTTTTATCTTCGTTGCATATTTTATACAACTTTTTGTAACGACTATTAAAATGTTACCTTAAATTAAGATAATAATAATAATAGTACTACTACTACTACTACTACTACTACTACTACTACTACTACTAATAATAATAATAATAATAATAATAATAATAATAATAATAATAATAATAATAATAAATAAATAAATAAATAAATAATAATAATACCAAAAATTACTCCTGAAATTATACCAAAAATCGACCAAACTGAACCGATTAAGTCGAGTCAATGGTTCCGGCATAGACCAATTAAGTTGCACCAATATTAGTTGGTAAGTTGTTTTTTTACTCCCCCTTTTCAAATTCTCCTTTTTCTTGACTTGCAATTCCAATTTCCCCTTGAGCAACAATTGGAAACATTTCATCAATAGAAAGAACTGAATTCACATTTTCACCATGTATTCGAGGCTTGAGTGTTGCTAATGCTAATAAGGTTGCTTGGACAATGACTTCATTTAGCTTTTTTCAACCTTGTTTGAAAATTGCCCAAAACTTCTCTAAAGACCTATAGGAAATTTGATTATACATGTAAGAAACTCAATACAAGGACAAAATTGACAATGCTACATAAGTCAGATATGCTTACATGTTGGTAAAGTGGGAAAAGTATCAATTCATTGAAGTATGTGTTGAAACTTTTATTTATTTTACATAAAAGTTTGTCTTTTAGTTTTTTAGTATAATTATATAAATTCAGTCTTCGCCAAGCAATGATCAAAATCTCTAAAAAGCGGGCCGAGCACACTAAATAGAAATATGGTGACAATTAGCATCATCTCTCGAGGAGAGGATAAAAATTCACCAACAGGTACAATGATTTTCTCTAGTATATATTTTATTAGTGTTTTACACATCCCATTAACTGGAATTTCTTCTTGTAGGGAGGGTTCTCAACAAACTTGGCTCCTGCAAAATTAGTGGTCAAATTGCTCAACTTATTTGATAGTACTGCTCATCTTGTTGTTGGGGGCCTACCACCTCCTGCACCATCATAGTGGTTCAGTTCTTGCTATATACAGAGAAAAAAGTAAAATGAACTTAGTATTCCAATGTAGTGTAAAATAATGCGTCATTATAGCAATAGTTTGGTAAATTTTATGCGACTTACATATGTTTGCCAGAATACAGTTTTCCAATACATATGTTTCATTCAAGGTCCACCAAGCCATTATACCCATAAGTTTGCTAAAATACAGACTTGCTGAACTTTAGAATATCGGAATTTTGCTTTGTTTATGTGAAACCATAAATCCTACATTATCTTTGAGACTAATTGGAATAACACAACATTACAATCTAACTGCCCAAATTTTTTTAATCAAATTTGATTACCTAGGATAAAGACTCTATCGGCAGCACAATCTACAAAGTTGTATAAAGGAGACACCTTGTCACCATACTTTTCAAAATTATCCAACTCTCTCTTAGCCCTGGTTCTAAGATCCTCTTTTTCCCATTTTTTTCTCACCAATAAATTACTTTAAACAAATCAAAATTCTCTAGTTCCTTTATGTAATGAAATAGAACAAAGAGCATCTGTCACTTGCCTTAATGATCTGAAGAAGTAGAAAAGAATCCCACACAACAAACAGAGCAAGAATCCTTTTCCAACATAGGTTGAAGGCAAGAATTTGCTGAAATATTATATTACAAAAATTAAATATCATTACTTTAAAGGAAAACATGAGATACTAAGTTGAGTTTGCTCACCAATGTTTCTCAATTGAATAAAAACATATGTTGAGTTTGTATTCTGAAACATTCTCCTTTATATTCCAATGTTCTGCTTCTATCACAAACATATGGTTCGGCAGTTGGTGAGTACAAGATAAAAAAACAAGTATTATTTGCTAGTTTGTTATGAACAAAGATTTTAATTCTTACCAAGGAAAATTTTAAAAAACTTATCAGTAATAAGGCTAATTGCAGCCTTTTGCTAGCAGATGGTATCAATACGTAAAAAGGAACAATCGCAAGTGCCACACCAAATTAGAAGGAGTGTAAATAGTTAAGTTTTTTTCCCAAGTGATACAACAATTTATGCAAATAAGAACTGTTATGATACAAGGAAGGAAAGATCATCTCACTCATGAAACCGATAGTTGATTGCACTTGCTAGTTCAAGCCCTTCAACCCATTCAATTTTGTCGATTCTTTATTACACTACATATTTTGTAGATTTCATATGTTTCGCTTCCGAAGTGGAAGTGAAAAAGAAAAAAAAACTCATATATAGTCACGTTTGCTAAGCAGAAAATAAAAACATTACGGAAATGGAATCCATATATCACTACTTATAAACTATGTTACTCTTTGCACACACAAACACAAAATAATAAAATCAACCAATAAGTGTGATGTCCCCAAAATAGGTATACAACACTCATTCTGAGTCGCCAAATACATGATACAAAAAGCAAACTACAACTTCAATAATACAATTGTCGTGCAAAATACGACAACACATACTGTGAGTTTAAATACAAATATTGTGTTCTAGACAATATCCACACTCAAATAAGTTCTCATTATAATTATTCATACACTATTTTATAGAAATAGTGAGGACTGCTAAAACATTTTTCTAGAACCATCACTCTATACCCCGACTAGATCCTGCTATGTTCTCACTTCCTGAGAAGAAAAATGGAACAAAAAGGAAATGGGTGAGCTCAACTAGCCCAGTAAAGAATATTATGACTAAGATAATATACAACAAATTATCATTAGTCTTCAACAGGGAAAAATCTGATAAAACATAATAGACAAAAAGTTTTAGATCAAAACTGCAGCAGAAACAGCAATCCATTAGAAAAGTCAAGTAGAGAATGAGTTCTACTATCTTCGAAGATTTAAAAGTCCATCATCAATATTTTATCCCTGTAACAATAATCAATATACATCTTTAATCGAATATTCATCTTTGCACTACAGCCAAAGATATTCATTTTAGATCACCAAATGGTCATGTTCATCTCAACACCTGTTCATCTTTGCACTACGGGCCAAAGATATTCATCAGCTAATCATTCATCTTTGCAATAAAGGCCAAAGATATTCAATAATATCATCATTAAGGACTGAGGATGATGAAAAACATTTTAGAGAACGAATCCAGTGAGACAGAATGACAAATATTAGGGATTCGTGTTACAGTTTATTCAAGATCATTAATACTTCATAATAACCAATTTTAAAGCAGAATTCAAAAATAAAGATCAAAACATGGATACAATCAAAGATAGTAACCATAATAGACATCTTGGACAAAAAGAAAAATTTTCATTTTTTGATGAATAGTGCCGTATTCGTGAATAGTGCTGTATACGTGATAGTAACCCTGACACAAAAAGTTCCAAATTTGATTAAAAAGTTCAAACCAATAATTCGGCATAATGATATTGAAGAAAATAATATCATTTAAGAAGAAAATAACATCACTTACCTCAAAATAACGGTACTTTTGATCGGAATATCGGATAGAAAGCCGAATAAAACTTGTACCGAACAGCAACTCTCAAAGTATCTAAATACTCACAAAAATATGCTCGACAATATAGAGAAAAAGAAAACTTGTTTCTGGTGTGATTTTCAATTCTAACCTAAGCGTCTATTTATAGGAAAATGCTAGCACGCCTAAGCAGACTTGACCTGCTACCTGATGGCTTTACCTGCTACTATTGCCACCCACCACATTTGAAATAAAACTCAGCACATTTCTTCACCAACCACAAGTGAGGCCCACTCAATTCTAGAATTTTCCACCAAAATCATTTATAAACCTAATTTCCGAATTAGTCACCTCTTAAAATTTATAACAAATCATACGTTCATTTTTAACGGTTCAAAATTTGTGGACATATACTCAACTTATATATGTATAACATATCCAAAAATCACAACGATCCAACGGTCGGATTAAAAATTATAACTCACGCAATATATCGAAAAAATACTGATTTGATTTTTTAATACCTTCATTCCGATAAAAATACTGATAAAACACCTCAACATTAATTCCTTCAATTACAACCACATAAAATAAAAAAATCCATCATTTATATCCGCATCAAATAAATATTTTCTTATCAATAATTAATTACTCACAAATAATATTACAGAATCACAATAATGACAACCAGGCAGTTCCCAGAAAAGAGGGTGCTTTCCAATAAGGATTTCTCCTTACTGGCGCGCAATTAGGTGACCAAACCTCTCCTTGACAGAACTTTCTAGACATTGCCAATAATGCTATCTAATAATATTTATTCAAATAATATGAACTATTGATCTGATAATGGGAAATACTGTGTAGTGACAATTATTGAAACAACAATAATATAAAATATCAACGCAGTAATTATTGAATCAATAAAATAAAATATTGAACAATAACTACTGTAACAATTATTGAGTATTGCCTTCTTACGTACGAATCAATAATTCAACAATCATCATGCAATACCGCGCTGTACATCTTTCTTTATGCACCACAGACATTCGTATTTTAACCACCGAATATTCCAACGATTGTTAATTGTAATAATTACGCCGTTATTTATAAAAACTCATACTTTGTCATTTTCTTTCATCCAACCGTTTTTTTTCGTTATGGGGCCCACAAATGGATGCTTGTGTCGTCATTTAATATTCCCGAAGCAACAAGAATATTCCACGACTAAACGAATATTCCCCGACAGAAATGAGTATTTTATAACCACTTGCTTATTTTGCAAAATTTGCACATTTCATCCATAACCAAAGTATTATATCAAATTAACACCTTATTAATTTAGAATAATGAATAGAGGAAAATTCAATTGTATTTATAATAAGTTGGGGTCTTACAACCTCCCCTCCTTATAAAATTTCGTCCTCGAAATTGACGTACGTACCTGGTGTTTCGAACAGGTGAGGGTACCTCGTTTTCATTTCCGATTCTAACTCCCAGGTCATTTCTTCAATAGCATGGTTCCTCCATAAAACCTTAACTTGTGGTATAACCTTGGTGCGTAGGACATGCTCTTTCTTATTCAAGATTTTAACAAGTACATCCTCGTATGTTAAATCTTCGGCTATCTCGTCTGGTTCTAACTCAATAATATGGTTCGGGTCTTTCACATATTTACGAAGCATAGATATGTGAAAAACATTATGAACACGAGACATGCTTGGAGGTAATGCGAGTCTATAGGCCACATTTCCTATTCGGTCAAGAATCTCAAATGGACCAACAAATCTTGGATTGAGCTTTTCTCTCTTTCCAAATCTTGTAACTCCCTTCCATGGAGCAACACGTAACAATACATGATCCCCAATATTAAATTCCATGTCCTTTCGATGAAGATCAGTATAACTCTTTTGTCAATCCTGTGAGGTTTGAATACGTTGTCGAATCATTTGGATCTTTTCTATAGTCATGCGTACCAATTCCGGTCCCAATAAAGTTGCTTCACCAACCTCGTCCCAGCATACTGGAGAACGACACTTTTGTCCATACAACGCCTCAAATGGAGCCATGCCTATACTTGCTTGATAACTGTTGTTGTAGGAGAATTCCACCAATGGTAAATACTTATCCCAACTCCCTTTAAAGTTTAGGACATAGAATCTTAATAGATCTCCAAGAGTTTGAATAGTCCTCTCTGATTGTCCGTCTGTTTGAGGATGGTATGCCGAACTGAATCATAAATCCGTGCCCATAGCTTTTTGCAAGCTAACCCAAAATCTTGAAGTGAATCTTGGGTCACGATCCGAAACTATGGATACTGGCATGCCATGCAATCTCACAATCTTATTCACGTACATACGAGCAAGACGTTCAAGGGAATAAGTCTCACGTATCGGCAAGAAATGAGCAGACTTTGTAAGACCCCAACTTTTATGAATAAAAATGAATCAATAATTAATACTTCACTCTTTTCCTTATCATATAAATCAATAAAATGAATATTTTCCTTATCATATAAATCAATAATTAATTATTCACAAATAATATTACAGAATCACAATACTGACAACCAGGCAGTTTCCAAGAAAGAGGGGGCTTTTCAATAAGGATTTTTCCTTACTGGCGCGCAATTAGGTGACCAAACCTCTCCTTAGACAGAACTTTCTAGACATTGCCAATAATGTTATCTAATAATATTATTCAAATAATATGAATTATTGATCTGATAATGAAAATATTGTGTAGTGACAATTATTGAAACAACGATAATATAAAATATCAACGTAGCAATTATGAATCAATAAAATAAAATATTGAACAGTAACTACTGTAACAATTATTGAGTAATGCCTTCCCACGTAAGAATCAATAATTGGTGCAATACTGGTAAATCTTCGTGTTTTAACCACCGGTATTCCAACAAAGATAATCTTGTAACAACTACGCCAATTATTTATAAACAACTTATACTTGTCGCTTTTCTTCATCCAATCGCTTTTTGTTATGGGGCCCACAATAAAGCTCGCTACTATAAATGCGAATATTCCCTAAGCGGTAAGAATATTCCACGACCAAACGAATATTCTCCGATAAAAATGAATATTTTATAACCACTTGCATATTTGAAATATTTGCGTATTTTACCCATAACTAACCACATTAATCAAATCAACCCTTACTATTTCAAAATAATAAATAGATGAAATTTAATTTTATTTATAATAAGTTGGGGTCTTACAACCTCCCCTCCTTATGAAATTTCGTCCTCGAAATTGACGTGATTCACAGTGTGTTTCAAAAGGTGAGGATACCTCGCTTTCATTTCGCTTTCCAACTCCCGTGTCATTTCCTCAATAAAGCATGGTTTCTCCACAAAACTTTAAATTGTGGTATGACCTTTGTACGTAAGACATGTTCCTTCCTATCCAAGATCTTGACAGGTACCTCCTCGTACGTTAAGTCTTCGGCTATCTCATCCGGTTCTAACTCAATAACGTGGTTCGGGTCTTTCACATATTTACGAAGCACAGATATATGAAAAACATTATGAACACGAGATATACTTGGAGGTAACACAAGTCTATAGGCTACATTTCCTACTCGGTCAAGAATCTGAAATGGACCAATAAATCGTGGATTGAGCTTACCTCTCTTCCCGAATCTTGTAACTCCCTTCCATGGGGCAACACACAACAATACATGATCCCCAATACTAAATTCCACGTCCTTTCGATGAAGATCCGCATAAATCTTTTGTCGATCTTGAGCCGTTTATATACGTTGTCGAATCATTTGGATCTTTTTGGTAGTCATACGTACCAACTCAGGTCCCAACAATGTTGCTTCACCCACCTCATCCCAACATATTGGAGGCGACACTTTCGTCCATACAATGCTTCGAATGGAGCCACACCTATACTTGCCTGATAACTATTGTTGTAGGAGAATTCCACCAATGATAAATACTTATCCCAACTCCCTTTGAAATCTAGGACACAGAGTCTTAATAGATCTTCAAGAGTTTGAATAGTCCTCTCTGATTGTCCGTCCGTGCCCATAGCTTTTTGCAAGCTAACCCAAAATCGTGAAGTGAATCTTGGGTCACGATCTGAAACTATGGATACTGGCATGCCATGCAATTTTACAATCTCATTTACATACATATGAGCAAGACGTTCAAGGAATAAGTCTCCGTGATTCGGCAAGAAATGAGCGGAACTTGGTTAATCTATCAACAATAACCCAAATAGCATTTATGCCTTGAGAATCATGGGAAGACCCATAACGAAATCCATGGTAATGTGTTCCCACTTCCATTTTGGAATCTCAAGTGGTTGCAATGGACCCTTAGGCACTTGATGCTCCGCCTTTACACATTGACAAGTTAAACGCCTCGAGATAAACTTCGCGATCTCTCTCTTCATATTGTTCGACCAAAATATATGTCAAAGATCACGATATATTTTGGTACTTCCAGGATGGATTGCAAATGGTGTATTGTGTGCCTCCATCATGATCTTGTTCTTTAAATCAGAATCGTTAGGAACACAAAGTCTGGAGTGGACTCGAAGTATTCCTTCTTCATCGATTCTAGCTTCCTAATATAGCACCTTCTTGTACTTTCTTCTTCATCATACGCGCATCTCAAGTTTGGTGACTTGAGCAACTTTAACTTAATCGATTAAAGTTGGTTCTATGCGTATACTTGACACCATCGCACTTGTTCCTGCATATGATCTTCTACTCAATGCGTCAGCTACCACGTTTGCTTTTCCAGGATGGTATTGAATGGTGTGGTCATAATCTTTTAACAACTCGAGCCAACGTCATTGTCGCATGTTGAGTTCCTTTTGGGTGAAGAAATATTTGAGGCTTTTATGGTCTGAATATATCTCCACTTTCTCTCCATATAGATAGTGCCTCCAGATCTTTAGCGCGAAAACGACTGCTGCCAACTCTAGATCATAAGTAGGATAATTCCTCTCATATTCTTTAAGTTGTCACGAGGCATATGCTATGACTTTCCTACGTTGCATGAGAACACATCCTAACCCTTTGCCTGAAGCATCGCTGTAGATAACAAATCCATCTGAACCGGATGGTATTGTCGAAACAGTCTTAGAAATGAGTCTCCTCTTGAGCTCTTGGAAACTCTTTTCGCATTCCTCGCTCCATATGAATTTTTTATCTTTCCGAGTCAACTGAGTTAACGGAGTAGCGATTCGAGAAAATCCTTCCACGAATCTCCGATAATAACCAGCTAAGCCCAAAAAGCTACGTACTTCGGTTACCGACTTCGGTTGCTCCCAACTTTGTATTGCCTCAATCTTTTCCAGGTCAATAGATACTCCATGTTTTGACACCACATGCCCAAGGAATGCTACTTCCTCAAGCCAGAATTCGCATTTCTTCAACTTAACAAATAGCTTGTTTTCACGAAGCCTTTGGAGTACCAGCTTTAAATGGTGTTCATGATCTTCACGGCTTTTGGAATATATGAGAATGTCATTAATAAAGATAACAACGAACTAATCCAAATAGTCCTTGAATACTCGGTTCATCATATCCATGAAAGCCGCAGGAGCATTAGTCAATCCAAAAGACATGAATAAAAATTCATAATGCCCGTATCGAGTTTTGAAGGCAGTCTTTGGAATATCCTCAGTTCTAATCTTCAGTTGATGATATCCAGAACGAAGATTGATATTTGAAAAGAATTATGCTCCTTGCAACTGGTCAAATAGGTCATCAATACGAGGTAACGGATACCTATTATTGATGGTGACATGGTTCAATTCTCGATAGTCAATACAAAGTCGCATACTCCCGTCATTCTTCTTTACAAATAAAATCGGAGCACCCCAAGGAGATGTACTAGGATTTAATGAAACCGATGTCCAACAACTCCACAGAATTGACCTTTAACTCCTCAAGTTCAATAGAGCCATTCGATATAGGGTTTTAGAAATGGGCTTTGTACCAAGTTCAAGATCAATAAAGAATTCAACTTCACGCTCGGGGTAGGCGAAGTTCTTGAGAAACTCGTCGAAATTTACTAACAACAGAATATTATTCAAATCGACGTGTCTTTATTCAAATCCAAAACATGGGCTAAGAAAGCTTGACATCCGCTTTTCAATAAACGAATAGCTTTATGACTAGATATGATGATGATTGATTTTAATGGTTTAGTTGCTTAAATTAAATAACCGGGTTGGTTAGGAATATGAAAACTAACAACCTTACGAAAACAATCAATTTTGGCATGATGAGTAGTTAACCAATCAATCCCTAAAATCACATCAAAAGCAAGTATCTTTAAAAAGATAAGGCCAACAGGTAATGTGATGGTTCCAACTTGGATCAAACAAGATTTATAAATAGTGGATGTGATGAAAGTTTCTCCTAACGGAGTCTCCACAGATAAATCAAAGTCTAATTTCTCTGAAGTTAAGTTTAAACGTTGAGCACAAGCAGGAGAGATAAATGAATGGGTAGCACCGGTATCAAGTAAGATATAAACTTCGCAAGAATTTATGATTAGCTTACCCGTGATCACCTCGTTTGGGTTCCTCGCATTTTGACCAGTCACGAAAAACGCTCTTCCAGGAACCGTTGACTTTGACTTTTCTGGGATAGCCTTTTGAGTCACCATCCCCACTGGACTTGGTTTCGCTACCGTACAATCTCGAGCGATATGTCATTCCTTTCCATAATTATAACATACCTTGAACTGTTGTGGGCAGTTTGGGCTGATATGTCCCGCTTTTTCACGTTTATAGCATACGACCGGTGGTCGTTCTCCTCTCTTAGAACCAGTTGCTACTGAAGTTGACATCTTTACATGGTCATTGTTGAATCTCCTCTTTTTAAAACCTCCTCCCGACTCGCTTCTAATATTCTCATGGCCATGATTACCACCAGAGTGGTTACCGCCTTTGTCCGTATTCTTCTTTCTCCGCTGGTTATCATTATTCTGATGATTGTTGTCACCAGTATGATCCTAGTTATGGTCCCTCAGTTGAACATACTCGTTATCTCGCTCTAACAATTGAGCCCTGTTGACAACATCTGAATAGAGAAAAAATTTATGAGAAATGAGATACTGACGTATGCCGGGTTTCAAACCTCTCAGAAACATCCGCATCATACGTTCCTCATTCTCCACCAAATGAGTTGCAAACCTGGATAACTCGCAAACTTTACCTCGTCTTTGGGACAATCGTCATGTTATTTTGTTCTAGTCTAATGAACTCCACTTCCTTCATATATTTAATACTTTCGAGAAAGTACTTGTCATTGAAAAGTTTTTGAAACGCTCCCAAGACATACCGAAAAGCGGGTTTGGATGGGTACGCTTCACGATTCTCACCGAAGAATCGCCTCATTACTTTAACATAAAGGTGGCGAATGGAACCTTCTGTTCCTCCGTGCATCCCAAGACATCGAATATCTTGGTGATTTGCTTGACCCACGTTTTTGCCTTAATCGGATCCGGCTTTCCCCAGAATTTTGGTGGTCCCAACTCTTTGAATTGCTTGGCTGTGACAAATCGTGCGTTGTTATCATTTCCACTTGTATTTTGTACACGAGTCTCCCTCGTCTGATTTTGCATGAACTGCAAAAAACTTCAAAACATCCTGTCATTCATCATTTGCTCAGTGGTGTTGTTCACAGGAGGAACATTGTCGACTGTTGCAGACGTTTCCTCGTTGGTGAGTAAAAGTGTCTCCACGATCTCATTTACTCCATCATAACATTCTCGGTCGACATTCTCAAATACTACCATAAAACAAGGGTTAATTAAGGAAATCAACATATCACATAATATCCCTATATACGCACCCAACTAACAAATAAGCTTAGGGTAGGACACACTAAATGAAGGATTTACTCGCTCTCCCTCCTAGTTCTATTCCCCGATCTCCGCCAGAGATCATATCCCTAAGCTCGATACTAATCATGATGCCCCAAAATAGGTATACATCACCCATTTTGAGTCACAATAACATGGTGCGTAAACAACTACAACTTTATTAATACAACATAAAAAGCTGTGAGTTTAAATACAAATATTGCCGTCTAGACAATATTCACACCCAAATAAGTCCTCATTACAATTATTGGTACATTATTTTACAAAAAAATGGTGAGGCTACTAAAATAACTTTCTAGAACCATCATTCCACACCCCTTACTAGAACTCGCTACATTCTCGCCTCCCGAGAAGAAAAAAAATAGAACAAAAAAGAAAAGGGTGAGCTCAACAAGCCTAGTAAAGAATATTATGACTAAGATAATATAAAACAAATTATCGTTAGTCTTCAACAGGGAAAAATCTGATAAAATACAATAGACAACAAGTTTCAGATCAATATTCGCAGCGAAAATAATAATTCATAGAAGAGTTACGTAGAGAATGAAATCTACTATAATCTATGAATTTAAAAGTCCATTATCAATATTTTATCCCTGTAACATCAACCAATATTCATCTTGAATCAAATATCCCTTACCTTGAAAAGACTGTACTTCTAGCTGGAATATCGGATATAGTGCTAAAGGGAACTTGCACCGTATATCAACACTCAAAGTATCAAAATACTCACAAGAATATGCTCGATAATATAGAGAGAAAAAGGGAGAGAAAACTTCAGTTTCTGGTGTGATTTTCAATTCTAACCTAAACACCCTATTTATAGGAAAATGCTTATAACACCAAAGCAGAAAATTTAATAAAATATTAATTTATTAATTTTATTTTCCTACGCACACCTTGCCATCTGATTTTAGCAACTAACACATGTTCCACAAATGCAAAAAACGTTTTTTGTAAAAAAAATATTTAAAACTTCAAAAATTAATTATTCTGGAACTTCAGAACTTCAATAATTCATAATAAATAGCCCTTTTATCAAAACAAATTGAACCTTATGTCCTTTCCATAGGAAATTTCATTCTCTACAACTTTGCAAAAGAAAGTTTTTCCAAATTCCAAACAGAAATTGACCGAAATCCACAAACGGGCGATTTTACAAGCTATAATCAAATTTCAGTCAATAAATGGGCCAACAGACATGTTTAACATGTTTTAAACATTAATTGTAACAAAAATACTCCTCCTCCTCATATTCTCATATATCCACATTCATTGTAAAAATATCACCATTATTATATTATTAAAATATAATAATATATTTAAATGAATTATTTATCAGAAAAGATAAAATAACAATTTTTTAACAATTGTCACATTAAAAATTTTCTCCATCTATATCCACATAAAATGAATATTTTTCTTATCATATAAATCAATATTTAATTATTCACAAATAATATTACAGAATCACAATCATCGACAACCAGGCGGGTTCCCGAAAAGAGGGGCTTTTCAATAAAGATTTCTCTCTTCGCTTGCACAATTAGGTGACCAAACCTCTCTTGAGATGTAACTTTCTAGACATTGCCAATAATGTTATCTAATAATATTATTCAAATAATATGAATTATTGATCCGATAATAAAATATCATAGTAGTGACAATTATCAAAACAACAATAATATAAAATATCAACGTAACAATTATTGAATCAATAAAATAAAATATTAAACAAGAACTCACAGTAACAATTATTGAGTAATGCCTTCCTACGTAAGAATCAATAATTGGTGCAATACCGTATCTTCTTGTGTTTTAACCATCGGGTATTCCAACAAGATAATTAAGAATAACAACTACTGCCAATTATTTATAAACAACTTATACTTGTCGCTTTCTTTCATCCAATCGCTTTCAAGCATATGGGGCCCACAATAATTTACTGCACGTCGCATTTAATATTCTCTTTGAACGGTAAGAATATTCCACGACCAAACGAATATTCTCCAATAAAATGAATATTTTATAACCACTTGCATATTTAAAATATTTGCGCATTTTACCCATAACTAACCACATTAATCAAATCAACCCTTACTATTTCAAAATAATAAATAGAGGAAATTTAATTTTATTTATAATAAGTTGGGGGTCTTACAACGTAAATATGTGAAAGCCCCGAACCACATTATTGAGTTAGAACCGGACAAAATAGTGGAAGATTTAACGTATGAAGAGATTCATGTTCAAATCTTGGATAAGAAGGAACATATTCTACGCTCCAAGGTTATACCTCAAGTCAAAGTTTTATGGAGGAACCACGATGTTGAGGAAATGACCTGGGAGTTAGAATCTGAAATGAAATCAAGGTATCCTTACCTCTTCGACATACCAGGTACGTACCCTAATTTTGAGGGCGAAATTTCATAAGAAGGGGAGATTGTAAGACCCCAACTTTTATGAATAAAAATGAATTTTCTATAAATATTATTTTTGAATATTATGGAATAAATTTGATATAATGTTATAGTTGTGGGTATTATTTATAAATTTTGCAAAGTACGCAAATTGTTATATAATATTCGATTGGTCGGGGAATATTTGTTTTAGCAGGGAATATTCGTACGACGGTATAATCATTGGTGGACCCCACAACGGAATTATTGTCAGATTGAGAAAACGACAAAAATATTTTATGAAAATAACTACAAGTTTTACCGTTAATCTGTTGAAACACCCAATGTTAAAGAAATGCAGAATACGCGCGTGGTTGCATAAGTAGCACTTACCAGTATTGATTATTGATGCTTACGTGAGAAGTCACTCTGTTTTGTTCAATTATTGCTACAGTAATTATTCCATAATATCTCACATTATTTGATTCAATTATTGTCGATATTTTATATATTATTAAATCAATAATTGAGATGACAGTGTTATTAATATTATTATTTACAATATTAACGATGTCTAGAAGTTCTGTCAATGAGAGGTTTGGTCACCTAATTGCGCGCCAATAGGGAGAAATCCTTATTGAAAAGCCCCCTCTTTCCTGGGAACGACCTGGTCGATTAATATTGTGAATTATAATAATTATGATAAATGTTGTTAAAAAAAATATTGAAAGGATTTTTATGAAATAGTTGTTGTAAATTTTTGCTTATTATTTGGATCTCCATTTACTCATTTTCCAAAATAATCAGTAGAAAATTTTTATAATAAAAGTGGGGCCCACATTTGGGGCCCATTTGTGTTGGAAAAATAATTTTGGAAATGGGGGAGAGAAAGAGTATACGTATGGAAGATATATATATATATATATATATATATATATATATATATATATATATATATATATATTATGAGTATATGGTGGGAGAAAATGATAGGTGAAAGTGATAGGTGTGTGATGTATATGTGAGTGGAAAATGGTGGGAAAATGATAGTGTGATAGTGATGTGTAAGAGTGTAGTGAAAGTGGTTTTGGGAGGGTGAGGGATTGATGTTGGTTGTGGGGGGGATAAAAATTAAGTGGTTTATATATAATATTGATATATATAAATTGAAAGCATGTTTATATATATATATATATATTATATTATATTTTTTTTATTTTTTTGTTAGATGGTTGATTGAATTGAGCAATTCGTGAATCTGCAAAATTATTTCGTCCATGAACAGTGCCCTTCCATTCTCCTATAAATAGAAGCTCATTCCTTCACTATTTCTTACTTAATTCATCAAACTCTGTAGAGAAAATTATAAAGAGAAAGAAGAAAAAGTATTCGCTACTTCGTTACTCCTATATCCAGTTTCTTCTAAGGTAAGGGGTATTATTTCTTTCGTATTCATGAAGAGAACTTCTGTTATTCTATTTTTTTTTTCATTATTCTGTTGGAATAACCTGTATACGCGGTCTACCCTATACTTAGTGAAATTCTTCTATTATCCACTCTTTATTATTTCGTTGGAATATTCTGTCTATGCGTTTTATGCGACTTACCGGTTCCGCCTTTTTTATTATTACATTGGAATATCCTCGTCTGCACATTTTACGCCGGACCGGTTGCGTTATTTATTATTCTCGTTGAATAACTCGCCTATGCAAAGTACCGCATGCATGGTGATTTTGTTGTTATTCCATTCTTTATTATTCATTTGGAATATCCCGTCTGCATGCGTATTCACTTTGACTGGTTCCGTTATTTATTATTCTCGTTAGAATAACTCGCTTCTGCTGAAGCACCGCATGCATGGTGATTTCCTTTGTTATTCTATTCTTTATTATACTCAGTTGGTTAAAGTTTTGACTTATATACTCCATGAAATTAGTGGAATATCCTTGATATTTGCGCTTCATCCAAATCTTTTTCATGAAAATATTCTTCCGAGCATTCTTGAATTTTACTCTACAAAGAAGTATCATGTTGACAATTTGGGCGTTATTAGTTCCTGAATAAATTAATTCTTGAACTTGTTTTATTGAATTCTTATATCATTGTCATCATCCTCATGTTTATATTTTTTTGAAAGTCATCTGTGGCCTATAGAGCTAGATGGACTTGGTATGATTATGACCAGGGGTTATTCGGTGTAATCATGACCGTAATGTTACACATGATGTGATAAAAGTCCTCATTGGCCTGTAGTGCATTGATGGACAGTTGTTGGCATGATCATGACCATTGGTGAATACACGAATATCCTTGGCCGTAGTGCAGGGATGATGTGGATTATTTATTAAAATTTGAGTCCCAATGAAAAAAAGTGATGAAAAACCTTTTAAATGATAAAAGATAGTAGATTTTATTCTCTACTTGACTCTTTTTAATGGATTGCATGTTCCACTGCAGCTTAAACTTGATGTCTGTTGTATTTTATCGGTTTAACAACATTTGAAGACTAATGATAATTTATTCGCATTATCTTAGTCATAATATTTCTTCTTGGGCTAGTTGAGCTCACCCTTTCTTTCACTTTGTTCTCTTCGTGAAATGAGAACGTGGCAAGACTAATCGGGGGAATGGAGTGACGGTCCGATGATAGTATTAGTAGTCCTCACTATTCTGCGTTAAAAAGTGTGACAATAAATGTAATGAGGACTTATTCTCGAGAGTGATATTGTCTGTAAGACAATAATTGTATTAAAACTCACGACTCTCTTGTTGTATATTAAAGATTGTATTCGTATTCTGTACCATGTTTGGCGACTCAGAATAGGTGATGTATACCTATTTTGGGGGCGTCACAGACTTGGTTAATCTATCAACAATAACCCAAATCGCATCTAAGCCTTGAGAAACTTTGGGAAAACCTGTAACGAAATCCATAGTAATGTGTTCCCACTTCCATTCCGGAATGTCAAGTGGTTGCAATGGACCCTTTGGAACTTGATGTTCCGCCTTTACACGTTGACAGGTTAAACACCTCGAGATAAACTCCGCGATCTCTCTCTTCATATTGTTCCACCAAAATGTATGTCGAATATCATGATACATTTTGGTACTCCCAAGATGAATTGCAAACGGGGTGTTGTGTTCCTCCATCATGATTCTATGCTTCAAGTCAGAATCGTTAGGAACGCAAAGTCTAGAGTTGACTCGAAGTATTCCTTCTTCATCAATTCTTGCTTTTGGAATAGCTCCTTCTTGCACTTTCTTCTTCATACGCATCAGCCCCAGGTCCGTAGCTAAAGCAGTTTTAACTTTATCGATTAAAGTCGGTTCTACTCGTATATTCGCCATCATCATGTGGGTCCCTGGAGTCTTTAATTCTATCTTCATCCTTTATAAGTCATATAAAATGGGCCTTTGTGTTGAAAATATCGCACTCGTACTCGCATATGATCATCTACTCAATGTGTCAGCTACTACGTTCGTTTTTCCAAGATGATATTGAATAGTGTGATCATAATCTTTCAACAGTTCAAGCCAACGTCGTTGCCGCATGTTGAGTTCTTTTTGGGTGAAGAAATATTTGAGGCTTTTATGGTCCGTATAAATCTCCACTTTCTCCCCATACAAGTAGTGTCTCCAAATTCCTCTCATATTCTTTGAGTTATCGCGAGGTATAGGCTATGACTTTCCCATATTGAATGAGAACACATCCTAATCCTTTGCCTGAAGCATCGCTGTAGATAACAAATCCATCCGAACCAGATGGTATTGCCAGAACAGGTGCCGAAATGAGTCTTTTCTTGAGCTCTTGGAAACTCTTCTCGCATTCCTTGCTCCATACGAATTTTGTATCTTTCCGAGTCAGCTGAGTTAATAGAGTAGCAATTCGAGAATAATAACCAGCTAAGCCCAGAAAGTTGCGTACTTCGGTCACCGACTTCAGTTGCTCCTAACTTTGTATTGCTTCAATCTTCGCCGGGTCAACAGATATTCCATGTTTTGACACCACGTGCCTAAGGAATGCTACTTCTTCAAACCAGAACTCGCATTTCTTCAGCTTAGAATATAGCTTGTTTTCACGAAGCCTTTCAAGTATCAGCTTCAAATGGTGCTCATGATCTTCACGGCTTTTGGAATATAGGAGGATGTCATCAATAAAGACAACAACGAACTGATCCAAATATTCCTTGAATACTCGGTTCATCATATCCATGAAAACAGCAGGAGCATTAGTCAATCTAAAAGACATGACTAAGAATTCATAATGCTCGTACCGAGTTCTAAAGGCAGTCTTTGGAATATCCTCAGTTTTAATCTTCAGCTGATGATATCCAGAACGAAGATCGATCTTTTAAAAGAATTGTGCTCTTTGCAACTGGTCGAATAGGTCATCAATGCGAGGTAGGGGATACATATTCTTGATGGTGACATGGTTTAATTCTCGGTAGTCAATACAAATTCGCATACTCCCGTCTTTCTTCTTTACTTAATAAAACAGAGCACCCCAAGGAGATGTACTAGACTAATGAAACCGATGTCTAATAACTCCCAGTAGTTGGACTTTTAACTCCTCGAAGTTCAATAGAGCCATTCGATATGAGTTTTTAGAAATGGGTTTTATACGGCCTCAAGGTCAATAAAGAATTCAACTTCTCGCTGGGGGTAGACCGGGGAAGTTCTTCAGAAATACATCGGAAATTCTCTAACAATGTAAATATTATTCAAATCGACTTGTCTCTGTTCAAATCCATAACATGGGCTAAGAAAGCTTGACATCTATTTTTTAATAAACGAATAGCTTTGTGGCTTGATATGACAGTGACTGATTTTAGTGGTTTAGTTGCTTGAATTCGCATAACAGGTTGGTTAGGAATATGAAAACTAACAACCTTATGAAAATAATAAATTTTGGCATGATGAGTGGTTAACCAATCAATTCCTAAAATCACATCAAAAGCAAGTATCTTTAAAGAGATAAGATCAACAGGTAATGTGATAATGCCAACTTGGATCAAGCAAGATTTATAAACTATAGATGTAACGAAGGTTTCACCCAACGGAGTTTCAACAGATAAGTCAAAGTCTAATTTCTCCGGAGTCAAGTTTAAACGTTGAGCACAAGCAGGAGAGATAAAAGAATGGGTAGAACCGGTATCTAGTAAAGTATAAACTTCGCAAGAGTATATGATTAGCTTACCCGTGATCACCTCGTTCGGGTTCCTCACATTTTAGGCGATCCACGACAAACGCTTCTTTTCGAGAACCGTGATTTTGACTTATCCGGATGACTTTTGGAGTCACCATCCCTCACCGAACTTGGTTTTGCTACTGATGAATACTCTCGGGCTATATGACCCTCATTTCCACAGCTTATAACATACCTTGGATTGTTGTGGGCGCTTTGGTGATATGTCCCTCTTCCTGCATTTATAACATACGACCGGGTGGTCGTTCTCCTCCCCAACAACAGTTGATCTTTGGTGTTCTTCTTGATGTCTTCCGCCATTGTTGAATCTCCTCTTTTGAAAATTCCACTAGACTCACCTCTTCTATTATCATGGCCACGATTACCACCCGAGTGGTTACCGCTTTTGTCCGTATTCTTCCCTCCTCGCTGGTTATCATCGCTCCGATGACTGCTGTCACCGGTATGACCCTAGTTGTGATCCCTCGGTTGAGTATACTCATTATCTCGCTCTAATAATTGAGCCATGTTGACAACATCTGAATACAGAGAAAATTTATGAGAGATAAGGTATTGACGAATCTCGGATTTTAGACCTCTCAGAAACATCCGCGTCGTACGTTCCTCATTTTCTACCAAATGAGGTGCAAACCTAGATAACTCATGAACTTCGCCTCATCTTTGAGACACCGCCATGTTGTTCTGCTTTCAAATTCTAATAAACTCTACCTCCTTCATATGATGAATACTTTCGGGAAAGTACTTGTCATTGAACAGTTTAAAATCTTTTCTAAGACATGTTGAGTCTTCTTTACTGGTAGATGCGTTTCACGATTCCCACCAAGAATCACCTCACCACTTTTAACATAAATGTGGCGAATGGAACCTTCGTTCCTCCGTGCATCCCAAGAAATCGAATATCTTGGTAATTTTTTGACCCATGTTTCACTTTAATCGGATCGGGCTTTCCCGTAAATCTGTGGTCCCAACTCCTTGAACCGCTTGGTCATGAATGCATCGCTGCCATCATTTCCACCCGTATTTTGTACACGAATCAACCTCGCTCGATTTTGCATGAATCGCAAAAAAGCTCTAAACATTCCATCATTCATCGCTTGTTCTAGTGCTGCGTTGTTTACAGGAGGAATATTGCCTTGTTGTTGTCGCGCTCTCCGGTTTTGTGACTAAAGGTTGTTCCACGCCTCATACACTCCATTGTTAACGCTCTCAATGACCATTCTTAAATCGCCGCCATAAAACAATGGTTAATTAAACAAATTAACATATCACATAATATCCCTATATTATGATCGATCAACAAATAAGTTTAGCTAGGACACACTAGCGAATGATTTACTCATTTCTCCTCTCCTAGTTCTATTCCCCGATCTCCGCCAGATACCATATCCCTAAGCTTTGATACCAATCATGACGCCCCCAAAAATAGGTATACAACACCCATTCTCGAGTCGCCAAATACATGGTACAAAAAAACTAAACTAAACTTCAATAATATAATTGTGTCGCAAAATACGACAACACATACTGTGAGTTTAAATACAAATATTGTCTTCTAGACAATATCCATACTCAAATAAGTCCTCATTATAATTATTAATACACTATTTTACGTAAATAGTGAGGATCGCTAAAACATCTTTCTAGAACCATCACTCCATACCCCGACTAGATCCTCGCTTATGTTCTCACCTCCCGAGAAGAAAATGGAACAAAAGGAAAAGGGTGAGCTCAACTAGCCCATAAAAGAATATTATGACTAAGATAATATACAACAAATTATCATTAGTCTTCAATAGGGAAAAAAAGCGATAAAACATAATAGACAACAAGTTTTAGATCAAAACTGCGGTGAAAAACAAGAATCCATTAGAAAAGTCAAGTAGAGAATGAGTTCTACTATCTTCAAGATTTAAAAGTCCATCATCAATATTTTATCCACCGTAAATAATAATCAATATACATCTTTAATCGAATATTCATCTTTGCACTACAGGCCAAAGATATTCATTTGTATCACCAGTTGGTCATGTTCATCTCAACACATGTTCATCTTTGCACTACGGGCCAAAGATATTCATTACCTATCTTTCATCTTTGCAATAAAGGCCAAAGATATTCAATAATATCATCATTAAGGACTGAGGATGATGAAAAACATTTTAGAGAACGAATCCAGTGAGATAGAAGGACAAATATTAGGGATTCGTGTTACAGTTTATTCAAGATCACTAATACTTCATAATAACCAATTTTGAAGCAGAATTCAAAAATAAAGATCAAAACATGGATACAATCAAAGATAGTAACCATAATAGACATCTTGGACAAAAAAGGAAAAATTTCATTTTTTGGTGAATAAGGTCAGATTCGTGAATAAATAGTCAGATATCGTGAATAAGAACTCCGACACAAAAAAGTTCAAACCAATAATCCGGCATAATGATATTAAAGAAAATAATATCATTTAAGAAAAAAATAACATCCCTTACCTCAAAATAACGGTACTTCTGATCGGAATATCGGATAGAAAGCCGAATTTGGAAACAAAATTCGTTAGAAATTCATTGCAACGAAATTCATAAGTAGTTGCAACGAAATTCATAAGTAGTTACAAAATTTGGAAACAAAATTCGTTAGAAATTCATTGCAAAATTTTTAACCACTTAATTTCTCCTCATCGTGGGCAACGAAATTTTTTTTTGTTGCTATATTTTATTGCCTAATAAGGACCACATTCATTGGCAACAATTTTTATTTTCGTTGCATATTTTATACAACTTTTTGCAACGACTATTAAAATGTTAACTTAAATTAAGATAATAATAATATTAATAATAATAGTACTAATAATAATAATAATAATAATAATAATAATAATAATAATAATAATAAAAAATAAATAAATAATACCAAAAATTGCTCCCGAAATTATACCAAAAATCGAATTAATCGAACCGATTAAGTCATTCATACCAATGGTTCCTAAGATAGATCTAATTAAGTTAGCACCAATATTGGCAAGTAAGTTGTTTTTTAACTCCCCTTTCAAATTCTCCTTTTTCTTGACTTACAATTCCAATTTCCCTTGAGCAACAATTGGAAACATTTCATCAATAGAAAAAACTGAATCCACATTTTCAATCATGTTCAAAGCGTTTGAGTCTTCTTAATGCTAATAAGGTTGCTGGACAACGAAATTTCATTTAGCTTTTTCAAATTTATTCTAAAATTGCCCAAAACTTCTCTAAAGACCTATAAGAAATTTGATTATACACGTAAGAAACTCAATACAAGGACAAAATTGACAATGCTACATAAGTCATGAAATGCTTACATGTTGGTCAAGTGGGAAAAGTATCGAATTCATTGAAGTATATGTTTGAAACTTTTATTTATTTTACATAAAAGTTTGTCTTTTAGTTTCTTAGTATAATTATATAAATTCGTGTAATCTTTAAGCGAGATCAAAATCTCTAAAAAGCGGACGAGCACCGAAATAGAAACATGGAGACAATTAGCATCATCTCTCTCGTGGAGAGGATAAAATTCACCAATGTACAATGATTTTCTCTAGTTTATATTTTATTAGTGTTTTACACATCCCATTAACTAGAATTTCTTCTTGTAGGGAGGGTTCTCAACAAACTTGGCTCCTGCAAAATTAGTGGTCAAATTGCTCAACTTATTTGATAGTACTGCTCATCGTGTTGTTGGGGGCCTACCACCTCCTGCACCATCATAGTGGTTCAGTTCTTGCTATATACAGAGAATAAAGTAAAATGAACTTAGTATTCCAATGTAGTGTAAAATAATGCGTCATTATAGCAATAGTTTGGTAAATTTTATGCGACTTACATATGTTTGCCAGAATATAGTTTTCCAATACATATGTTTCATTCAAGGTCCACCAAGCCACTATACCTATAAGTTTGCTAAAATACAGACTTGCTGAACTTTAGAATATCGAAATTTTGCTTTGTTTATGTGAAACCATAAATCCTACATTATCTTTGAGACTAATTGGAATAACACAACATTACAATCTAACTGCCCAAATTTTTTTAATCAAATTTGATTACCTAGGATAAAGACTCTATCGGCAGCACAATCTACAAAGTTGTATAAAGGAGACACCTTGTCACCATACTTTTCAAAACTATCTAACTCTCTCTTAGCCCTGGTTCTAAAATCCTCTTTTTACCATTTTTTTCTCACCAATAAATTACTTTAAACAAATCAAAATTCTCTAATTCCTTTATGTAATGAAATAGAACAAAGAGCATCTGTCACTTGCCTTAATGATCTGAAGAAGTAGAAAAGAATCCCACACAACAAACAGAGCAAGAATCCTTTTCCAACATAGGTTGAAGGCAAGAATTTGGTTTGAAATATTATATTACAAAATTAAATATCATTACTTTAAAGGAAAACACGAGATACTAAGTTGAGTTTGCTCACCAATGTTTCTCAATTGAATAAAAACATATGTTGAGTTTGTATTCAAACATTCTCCTTTATATTCCAATGTTCTCGCTTCTATCACAAACATATGGTTCGTAAATGGTGAGTACAAGATAAAAAACAAGTATTATTTGTTAGTTTGTTATGAACAAAGATTTTAATTCTTACCAAGGAAAATTTTAAAAAAACTTATTCAGAATAAGGCTAATTATAAATTAACTAGCCAGATGGTATCAATACGTAAAAAGGAACAACCGTAAGTTCGCCACACCAAATTAGAAGGAGTGTAAATAGTTAAGTTTTTTTCCCCAGTGATACAACAATTTATGCAAATAAGAACTGTGTAATGATACAAGGAAGGAAAGATCATCTCACTTGTGGAAACTAATAGTTGATTGCACTTGCTAGTTCAAGCCCTTCAACCCATTCAATTTTCATCGGACTGCCTATTACACTACATATTTTATAGATTTCATATGTTTCGCTGCCGAAGTGGAAGTGAAAAAGAAAAAAAACTCATATATAGTCACGTTTGCTAAGCAAAAAATAAAAACGTTCCGAAAATGGAATCCACATATCACTACTTATAAACTATGTTACTCTTTGCACACACAAACACAAAATAATAAAATCAGCCAATAAGTGTGACGCCCCCAAAATAGGTATACAACACTCATTCTCGAAATACATAAATACATGATACAAAAACAAACTACAACTTCAATAATACAATTGTCGTGCAAAATACGACAACACATACTGTGAGTTTAAATACAAATATTATCTTCTAGACAATATCCACACTCAAATAAGTTCTCATTACAATTATTCATACACTATTTTACGTAAATAGTGAGGATCGCTAAAACATCTTTCTAGAACCATCACTCCATACCCGATTAGATCCTCTGCTATGTTCTCACCTCCTAAGAAGAAAAAAATGGAACAAAAAGGAAAAGAGTGAGCTCAACTAGCCCAGTAAAAAATATTATGACTAAGATAATATAAAACAAATTATCATTAGTCTTCAACAGGAAAAAATCTGATAAAACATAATAGATAACAAGTTTTAGATCAAAACTGCTGCAATGAAATAAAGAATCCATTAGAAGAGTCAAGTAGAGAATGAGTTCTACTATCTTCTAAGATTTAAAAGTCCATCATCAATATTTTATCCTCAGTAACAACAATCAATATACATCTTTAATTGAATATTCATCTTTTACACTACTGAGCCAAAGATATTCATTTGTATCACCAAATTGGGTCATGTTCATCTTAACACTGCTCATCTTTTGCACTACTGCGCCAAAGATATTCATCGATTAATCATTCATCTTTACACTACACGTGCCAAAGATATTCAATTATATCATCATTAAGGACTGAGGATGATGAAAAACATTTTAGAGAACGAATCCAGTGAGACAGAAGGACAAATATTAGGAATTCGTGTTACAGTTTATCCAAGATCACTAATACTTCATAATAACTAATTTTGAAGCAGAATTCAAAAATAAAGATCAAAACATGGATACAATCAAAGATAGTAACCATAATAGATATCTTGGACAAAAAGGAAAATTTTCATTTTTCGTTGAATAGTCTTGATATCGTGAATAAGAACTCCAAACACAAAAAGTTCTAAATTTGATTAAAAAGTTCAAACCAATAATTTGGCATAATGATATTGAAGAAAATAATATCATTTAAGAAGAAAATAACATCCCTTACCTCAAAAAAACGGTACTTCTGATCGGAATATCGGATAGAAAGCCGATGGAAACTTTTATCGTACAACAACGCTCAAAGTATCTAAATACTCACAAAAATACGCTCGACAATATAGAGAGAAAGAAAGCTTGTTTCTTGTGTGATTTTTAATTCTAACCTAAGCGTCTATTTATAGGAAAATGCTAGCACGCCGAAGCAGACTTGACCTGCTACTATTGCCACCCACCACATTTGAAATAAAATTCAGCACATTTATTCACCAACCACAAGTGGGGCCCACTCAATTCTAGAATTTTTCACCAAATCATTTATAAACCAAATTTTCGAATCAGTCACCTCTTAAAATTTATAACAAATCATACGTTCATTTTTAACGGTTCAAAATTTGTGAACATATACTCAACTTATATATGTATAACATATCCAAAAATCACAACGATCCAACGGTCGAATTAAAAATTATAACTCACGCAATATATCGTAAAATACTGATTTGATTTTTAATACCTCCATTCCGACAAAAATACTGATAAAACACCTTAACATTAATTCCTTCAATTACAACCACATAAAATAAATAAATCCATCATTTATATCCGCATCAAATAAATATTTCCTTATCAATAATTAATTATTCACAAATAATATTACAGAATCACAATAATGACAACTAGGCAGTTCTCAGGAAAGAGGGGGCTTTCCAATAAGGATTTCTCCTTACTGGCGGGCAATTAGGTGACCAAACCTCTCCTTGTCAGAACTTTCTAGACATTGCCAATAATGCTATCTAATAATATTTATTGAAATAATATGAATTATTGATCTGATAATGGGAAATACTGTGTAGTGACAATTATTGAAACAACAATAATATAAAATATCAACGCAAAGAATTATTGAATCAATAAAATAAAATATTGAGCGAAGAATTCATCATAACAATTATTGAGTAGGCCTTCTTTACGTCACGAATCAATAATTCAATAATCACTGCAATACCATGTGTTCTTGTCAAGCAACCACGCCAGACATCGTATTTTAACCACCGTGTATTCCAATAGTGTTAATTCAGAATAATTACGTCGTTATTTATAAAAACTCATACTTTATCATTTTCCTTCATCCAACCGCTTTCCGTTATGGGGCCCAATGAAATGGTCACAAGCATTCGCATTTAATATTCTCCTCACATCAAGAATATTCCACGACCAAAAACTAATATTCCCGATAGAAATGAATATTTTATAACCACTTGCTTATTTTGCAAAATTTGCACATTTCACCCATAACCAAAGTATTATATCAAATTAACACCTTATTAATTTAGAATAAAGAATAGAGAAAAATTTAATTTTATTTATAATAAGTTGGGGTCTTACAGTAAGTTTTAGCTAAGTAAACTTAATAGAAATTTCTGATGGCTAAGTAAATAAGTAAGAATAATGTTATTAGGAAATATCAAATATTATATGCAATAAATAAGGAAAAAAAGTTTCAAACTGAAATAGTTTAAGCGATGAGAAAGCTAAAGGAAAACAGAGCAGAAGGGAGAATTTAACACGATTCAACAAGAAACTAGTGGATTGATGTACCAATAGATTGATGTACCGTTTCCCTTTAATTTTTCTCAACCATGTGCAAAGGTCATTTTTGTACTAGTGGAGTTGACAACAATCTCAATACACCTTGCAAGGAAGCTCTCACATGCATTGCTGCAAGTGTTTGCCACAGATATAAGCACCAGAATGTCATTTGCTGCAGCCTTATCAATAATGTCTAGTAGGTGACTCTATAATTAATAAAAGAGGTGAAACTTTTCAGGAAAGAACTATTTGTAATATCGAAACTAGATAGCAGAGAATCTCATTGTATGCCATAACTGTAGCTAATTTAAGGCCAATGCAAAAGTTGGAAAGCTTTTGTTGGTCAATGTGAATTAGTCTTTATTTTATACTTGATAAGTCATGGCCAATTAGACTTTGCCATCAGACTATCACAGTTGAGATAATTGAGGCAAACAATAGTTGATCAAGTTATAATCTTTAATAGTAGAGTAATGGTCGGAAGCTCTAACGCACCAATAGTAGGATGCTAAAATTGTAAAATGTTTTCATTAGAGCTTAAGTTAACATTCTGTAGGTCACATTTCAAAATATTTCCTTCACTTTCTACAGCAAAATGGCAATAGTTTTTCACCTTTCCCCTTTACCTTTTTTACAGCAAAAAACAAATACAGTTTCTGCTTTTCGAATAAACTACTAATAAATTTCTACTTAACCATAAATGAAGTCTTTTATACCTGAGAAATCATAGTGTTTATCTGAGATCAATGATGTGTTAATAATATTCTGAAAATTTAATGAAAGTGTCCATTACTTATCTCCATTAGAACAATTAAGCAAAGCTACCACATATATACTATAAAAAACTATCTAATTGATAGAGTTAACTACCTGAGACAGTAACTAATTCAGAGATCTAAAAAGTTAAAGAAGCAATATAAGGTCACTTTCTATATTAAAATTTATTTGTGAAGAGAAGTTTTATTATCATATAGAATTGTTCTACCGATTCAAATTTTTTGGAGTTTTTAAGTTGACAAAACATTCAGTATCTACTTTCTTATATCTTTTCTATTCGTTTTATTAGTGTATATCCAAGCAGAAAGTAATAAACATGCAAATAGTCATGGATCAAAAAAAGAGAGGAGAATAACCCAAATCAAATTGGAGCTCCAGAGCCCATATGTTCTGTAGTACATGAACTGATTCAGTTTTTCACGTATATCAGAAATAAAAAATGAAATTCGGATTCAGAAAAAAAGAAGAAGATGATATCCTTTAAGCCATCAGCGAAGGGCCATGGTAAACAATGTTTTCTCTAAAAATGCCAACATATGAATACAACTTATTGATCTATAGAATTTGTTCAAGAATCTAATAAAACTGACAGGCACAGGGTAGTTGTTCTCCTACCATAACTGCACCTATTACATGCTTCAAAAATTAATCACTCAAAGTATAAAAATATTACCTTAAGGAGAGAGAAAGAGGCTGAATTGGATTCAAAGAAGTTCCGATGCGGATCTGTTTAACGAATAGCTTTCCGAAGCCGATGAGTCCCCGACTATACGAATTAGCTACGGTTTAGTGTGCGAATTTGTATTTCATATGTACAATGAAATTAGGTATAAATATTTGAGGATTTCATTTAAGGGATGAATTAGAGATAGAAATTTGGGATGGTTATCAGATATCCAAGCGGTTGACAAAATTGGGAGGGAAATATAATATAGCGGACCGAAAATTATAGCGGGAGAAAGTAGAATAATATTATGTGTTAACAGTGTGTCTTAGACTAAATAATTAAGGAAAATTTAACACTTTTTTACATGTTCACTACAAAAAAATGGGACTTTAGCAACAACCAATTTTTGTTGCTAAAGGTGCCAAATTTCGTTGCTAAAAGATTTTGGCAACGACTTTCTGTCGTTGCGTCTTTCATTGCGCAATAAGCGTTGCTAATTGTTCCGCAACGAACATATTTTTTGTGTTGCCAAAAGTAATATATTTTGCAACGAAATTTGGCTTTCGTATAGAGACATCGATCATTTAGCAACAAAATGTATTGTTACAGAATAATTAAAATGTCATTGCTAAAAACCTCATTTTGTTGCAAAAGCCTGCTAATTGGCAACTGAACTCTTTTTTTTTTTGCAACGACCATGCATTTTCGTTGCAATTGACACCATTTTGCAACGACATTTTTCGTTGCAGTAAATTATAAAAATTGTTGCCTAAACTTGCTTTTGTTGCGAAATGTAAACTTTTTAGTAACGATTTTCGTTGCTGATTATATTATTTGGCAACGACATTATGCTGAATCAGCAACGAAAATGTTTGTTGCTGGTTATTTTTCAATAGCAACAAAAGTCGTCGATTAGCAACGACATTATATGTTGTTGTTTCTTTATATGTGCAACGAAAGTTGATATGATTTGCTATGATAAAAAATGTTGCCTTTTATTTTAGTATTGGCAACAATATCCTCTCCGTTGTTATTAGGTTAATTTTTCGTTGCCAAATATTATATTTTTAATGCCATTAGCAACAAAAATTTGTTGTTAAATGTATAAAAATTATTGCTATATTAAAACTTGTTCAATAATTTGCTAACGGATTATATTGTTGCCAAATCAAAATTTGACATTCTTTTTGTGTACCTGACTGGCTCAATGTCCCCATAGCAAATAATGGCAAAAATACAAAAAAACTAAAATATTATTAACTTAATAAAATCTTCCACTACATAATCATTCATTATCTTTACAATTAACAATCTAAAGCTACCACAGTTCTTCAATCAAAGTATATATTTACATATATATAGAGAGAGTACACTTCATAATTTCGCCCATTGTCTTCCGTAAACATAACATGAAAATTTGATACCCAGTATGGTAAGGCATGTAGTAGAAGCAGTCTTCCGGCACATATTTAAAAATAATAGCAAGTCAGGAAAATGAAGCAAATAAGTCACTAGATGCACTTAGTGCCAAAATCAATACACAAAGACAATAGAGTTTCTACGTGGTACTAATGTACATCGTATTGCTCATAAGCAAAAAAAGACAAATAGGCAATCACAATATCATTTGCTATAAATCCAAATAGAAAAAAGAACCTTCAAAGTCGCACTATATGATTGCTCATACAAGAAAAAATTGGAATCTTAATCGGCCATTTCATGAACCTTCGGTCATGACTATAAATGTTGACATATACATATACTTTTACAACATAACGAGCTAGACAATTGTGTATGAGTTTGCACCAACTGCCCTAATATATATCAGGAAACAATCAATTTTTGGTTGATAATTTTATTTATATACGGCTTTAGTGAAGCTTAACCTCAGACTCCACATAGAAATCTTTGCCACACTATAACTGTTACAAATTGAACTTTTTAAATAAAGTTTGAGAACTTTTTTATTAACTTTATTTAAGATAATATATAGATGTAGCACAAGCACACATGTCAAGTTCTGACTTACTCTACCATATGTAGTAGATTAAACAAAGATGAATTTATGCTAAGAAACAAACAAACTTCTGAAAATTTATTGTAGATTGCAAGAAATTAAAAACTATTGTAAATAAATAAAGTTACCTTGTATTGTCATGATTAGGGTAGTTATCTACATATGAAAAATCCCCGACAAACAACACATTTGTAGAACGTATTTCATACCCAATCTGCACCCAAAAGCAAATAAAATAATTTACTAACATCCCCATGCATTCACTATTTGTGTTGACTGTTGAGGAGCGTGAAGAAGAGAGTGGGGCACACGTGCTATTGACGCATTACCAAAATCAAAGTTTTTGGTCCTGAAAGTGCAAGAATTGTTTGCAGAAGTGGTTCCAAGAGATGCTTTGCATAAACCTTGTCAACAATATAGTAGAATATTATTTGCTTATATATAATAGCAGAAAAACATTGCAACATCAAACTCTTCTTTATTTGCACTACATGACGGAAAGATTATCTCTGAATGACAAATACTTGAAATAAAGAATTTAGTCACAATAGTTGCTGGAGCAAACTAGACGTCTCACATCAAACTCTTCAGTTGCACCGGGTACTAGAAATATTGTGACGCCCTTAAAATAGGTATACATTACCCATCTTGAGTCGCCAAATACATGGTACAAAATTCAAATAAAACTTAATTATACAAACAAAATATATGCAGTGAGTTTTAATACAAATATTATTATCTAGACAATATCCACACTCAATTAATTCCTCATTACATTTATTATCACACTATTTAACAGAATAGTGAGGAATACTAATGTTATTATCTGGACCGTCACTCCATTCCCCGACTAATCCCTACTATGTTCTCATTTCCTGAAGAGAACAATGAAAGTAAAAGGGTGAGCTCAACTAGCCCAGTAAGAAATATTATGACTAAGATAATAAAGAAAAAATTATCGTTAGCCTTCAACAGTGTTAAACTGATACAATATAACAAACATCAAGTTTAATCATAAGGAACAAGCAATCCATTAAAAGAGTCAAGTAGAGAATAAAATCTACTATCTTTTATGATTTAAAAGATTTTTCATCACTTTTATCGCTGGGACTCAGCTTAATAAATAATCCACATCATCATTGCACCACAGCCAAGGATATTCATTAGTATCACAACCATAAATTATCCATGCACTACGGGCCAAGGATATTCGTGTATTCATCAATGGTCATGATCACGCCAACAACTGTCCATCAATGCACTACGGGCCAATGAGGACTTTTACCACATCATTTGTAACATTACGGTCATGATTATACCGATTAATCCCTGGTCATAATCATAGCAAGTCTATCTATGCACTACAAGCCATAGATGACTTTCAACATAATATAAACATGAGGATGATGAAAATGATAAAAAAATTCAATAAAACAAGTTCAAGAATTAATTTATCCAGAATTCAATAACGTCCAAATTGTCAACATGATACTGCTTTGTAGAGTAAAATTCAAGAATGCTCAGAAGAATATTTTCATGAAAAGATACTGGATGAAGCGCAAATATCAAGGATATTCCACTAATTTTATGGAATATAGAAGTCAAAACTTTAACCAACTGAGTATAATAAAGAATGAAATAACAAAAGAAATCACCAAGCATGCGATGACATACGATGCATGAGTTATTCCAACGTAATAATAAATAACGGAACCGGGTCACGCAGTAAGCATACGAGATAAGATATTTCAACAGAATAATAAATAACGGAACCAGATCAAGCGAAATTCGCACCGACGGGATGTTCCAACAGAATAATAAATAACGGAACCAGGTCATGCGTAAACGCACAGATAGGATGTTCCAACAGAATAATAAAGAATGGAATAACAGAAGAATTTCACCATGTATGTGGTACTTCGCATAGACAGGTTATTCCAACATAATGATAAAGAATGGAATAACAGAAAAAATTCACCAAGTATAGGGTAGCCCGCGTATACAGGTTATTTCAACAGAATAATAAAGAATGGAATAATAGAAGTTCTCTTCATGAATACGAAAGAAATAATACCCCTTACCTTAGAACAAACTGGATATAGGAGTAGTGAAGTAGCAGAATACTTTTCTTCTTTCTCTCTATAGTTTCTCTCTCTAGAGTTTCAGTGAACTCGTAAGAAATAATGAAGGAATAAGCTTTTATTTATAGGAGAATGGACTAAATAGTAACTAATTCTTGAACGGTCCAGATTAATTTACTTTTTAAATGCAGGCGGTCCGTATGGTTTACTATAAAATATTCTAATAAAACAAAATCTTTTAAATAAAATATAATATATTCTATTTATAATCTAATAAAATGAATAACTTTATAAAAGTATTATGTTTTATATAAAAAGATTTTACTATGCAAAACACTATGCATAATAGAATATAATATATTCTATTTATAGTCTAATAAAACGAATAACTTTATAAAAGTATTCTATTTTCTATTCCATAATATTCAAAAATGATATTTATAGAAAATTCATTTTTATTCATAAAAGTTGGGGTCTTACAATCTCCCCTTCTTATGAAATTTCGCCCTCAAAATTAGGGTACGTACCTGGTATGTCGAAGAGGTAAGGATACCTTGATTTCATTTCAGATTCTAACTCCCAGGTCATTTTCTCAACATCGTGGTTCCTCCATAAAACTTTGACTTGAGGTATAACCTTGGAACATAGAATATGTTCCTTCTTATCCAAGATTTGAACAGGAACCTCTTCATACGTTAAATCTTTAGCTATTTTGTCCGGTTCTAACTCAATAAAGTGGTTCGGATCTTTCACATATTTACGTTGTAAGACCCCAACTTATTATAAATAAAATTAAATTTCCTCTATTTATTATTTTGAAATAGTAAAGGTTGATTTGATTAATGTGGTTAGTTATGGGTAAAATGTGCAAATATTTTAAATATGCAAGTGGTTATAAAATATTCATTTTTATTGGAGAATATTCGTTTAGTCATGGAATATTCTTACTGTCGGGGAATATTCTTACGACGGCGCAGCCTTGTGTGGGCCTTATAACAGAAAGCGATTGGATGAAGAAAACGACAAGTATAAGTTATTTATAAATAACAACGTAGTTGTTACCGTTAATACTGTTGAAATACCCGGTGGTTAAAACACAGTAGCACACGGTATTGGATCAATTATTGATTCTTACATAAGAAGGCATTACTCAATAATTGTTACGATGAATTCTTTATTCAATATTTTATTTTATTGATTCAATAATTGCTACGTTGATATTTTATATTATTGTTGTTTCAATAATTGTCACTACACAAGATTTTTTCATTATCGGATCAATAATTCATATAATTTGAATAATATTATTAGATAACATTATTGGCAATGTCTAGAAAGTTACATCTAAGGAGAGGTTTGGTCACCTAATTGCGGCCGCTAAGTAAGGAGAAATCCTTATTGGAAAGCCCTCTTTTTCTCGGAAACTAGCGGCACATTGTCGATATTGTGATTACGTAATATTATTTGTGAATAATTAATTATTGATTTATATGATAAGAAAAATATTCATTTTATGTGGATATAGATGGAGAAAATTTTAAAGTGACAATTATTGAAAAATTGATATTTTATCTTTTCTGATAAAACAACTCATTTAAATATATTATTATATTTTAATAATATAACAATGGTGATATTTTTACAATGAATGTAGAATATATGAATATATGAGGAGGAAGAGTATTTTTGTTGCAAAAGTTGTTTAAAACATGTTAAACATGTCTGTGGCCCCATTTCTTGACAAAAATTTGATTATAGTCTGTAAAATCGCCCGTTTGTGGATTTCGGTCAGTTTTTATTTGGAATTTGGAAAAACATTCTTCTACAAAGTTGTAGAGAATGAAATTTCCTATGGAAAAGACATAAGATTCAAATTTTTCTGACAAAAGGGCTATTTATTATGAATTATTGAAGTTCCGAAGTTCTATAATAATTAATTTTTGAAGTTTAAAATATTTTAGTTAAGAAAAACGTTTTTGTTGTTTTGGCATATGTGTGGCTGATATTTTGGACCAAGTTTGTGTGCGTAGGAAATCTTACCAATAATCACATAAAAATGGAAGTGGGAACACATTACCATGGATTTCGTTACGGGTCTTCCCACGGTTTCTCAAGGCATAAATGTTATTTGGGTTATTGTTGATAGATTAACCAAGTCTGCTCATTTCTTGCCGATAAGGGAGACTTATTCCCTTGAACATCTTGCTCATATGTATGTAAATGAGATTGTGAAATTGCATGGCATGCCAGTATCAATAGTTTCAGATCGTGACCCAAGATTCACTTCACGATTTTGGGTTAGCTTGCAAAAAGCTATGGCACTGGTTCTGATTGATTCGGCATACCATCCTCAAACAGACGGACAATCGAGAGGACTATTCAAACTCTTGAAGATCTATTAAGACTCTGTGTCCTAGATTTCAAAGGGAGTTGGGATACGTATTTACCATTGGTGGAATTCTCCTACAACAACAGTTATCAGGAAAGTATAGGTGTGGCTCCATTCGAAGCATTGTATGGACGAAAGTGTCGCTCTCCAATATGTTGGGATGAGGTGGGTGAAGCAACATTGTTGGGACCCAAGTTGGTACGTATGACTACGAAAAAGATCCAAATGATTCGACAACGTATACAAACGGCTCAAGATCGACAAAAGAGTTATGCGGATCTTCATCGAAAGGACGTGGAATTTAGTATTGGGGATCATGTATTGTTGTGTGTTGCCCCATGGAAGGGAGTTACAAGATTCGAGAAGAGAGGAAAGCTCAATCCACGATTTATTGGTCCATTTCAGATTCTTGACCGAGTAGGAAATGTAGCCTATAGACTTGTGTTACCTCCAAGTATGTCTCATGTTCATAATGTTTTTCATATATCTGTGCTTCGTAAATATGTGAAAGACCCGAACCACATTATTGAGTTAGAACCGGATGAGATAGTCGAAGACTTAACGTACGAGGAGGTACCTGTCAAGATCTTGGATAAGAAGGAACATGTCTTACGTACAAAGGTCATACCACAAGTTAAAGTTTTGTGGAGAAACCATGCTATTGAGGAAATGACCTGGGAGTTGGAAACAGAAATGAAAGCGAGGTATCCTCACCTTTTCGAAACACCAGGTACGTACGGTAATTTTGAGGATGAAATTTCATAAGGAGGGGAGGTTGTAAGACCCCAACTTATTATAAATAAAATTAAATTTCATCTATTTATTATTTTGAAATAGTAAGGGTTGATTTGATTAATGTGGTTAGTTATGGGTAAAATGAGCAAATATTTCAAATATGCAAGTGGTTATAAAATATTCATTTTTATTGGAGAATATTCGTTTGGTCATGGAATATTCTTACTTGTCAGAATATTAAATGCGGCGGTAGCGACCTTATGTGGGCCCCATAACTGAAAGCGATTGGATGAAAAAATGACAAGTATAAGTTGTTTATAAATAATCTGCAGCGTAGTTATTCTGAATTATCTTGTTGGAATACCCGGTGGTTAAAACACACGAAGGCACCAGTATTGCACCAATTATTGATTCTTACGTAGGAAGGCATTACTTAATAATTATTACAGTAGTTACTGTTCAATATTTTATTTTATTGATTCAATAATTGCTACATTGATATTTTATATTATTGTTGTTTCAATAATTGTCACTACACAGTATTTTCATTATCAAATCAATAATTCATATTATTTGAATAATATTTTTTGATAACATTATTGGTAATATCTAGAAAATTCTGTCTAAGGAGAGATTTGGTCACCTAATTGCGCGTCAGTAAGGAGAAATCCTTATTAGAAAGCCCCCTCTTTCTTGGGAACGGCCTGGTTGTCGATATTGTGATTCTGTAATATTATTTATGAATAATTAATTATTGATTTATTTGATAAGGAAAATATTCATTTTATGTGGATATAGATGGAGAAAATTTTAAAGTGACAATTATTGAAAAATTGATATTTTATCTTTTCTGATAAAACAATTCATTTAAATATATTATTATATTTTAATAATATAATAATGGTGATATTTTTACAATGAATGTAGGATATATGAATATATGAGGAGGAAGAGTATTTTTATTGCAAAAGTTATTTAAAACATGTTAAACATGTCTGTGGGCCCATTTCTTGACTGAAATTTGATTATATAGCACAGAAAATCGCCTGGTTTGTGGATTTCTTGGGTTTACATTTGGAATTTGGAAAAACATTCTTCTGCAAAGTTGTAGACAATGAAATTTTCTATGAAAAAGACATAAGTTTCGAATTTTCCTGACAAAAGGGCTATTTATTATGAATTATTGAAGTTTCGAAGTTCTAGAATAATTAATTTTTGAAGTTTAAAATATTTTAGTTAAGAAAAACGTTTTTGTTGTTTTGGCACATGTGTGGCTGATATTTTGGACCAAGTTTGTGTGCGTAGGAAATTTAATAAATTATATTAAATTTTCTACTTTGGTGTTCTAAGCATTTTCCTATAAATAGGGTGCTTAGGCTAGAATTGAAAATCACACCAGAAACTAAAGTTTTCTCTCCCTTTCTCTCTCTATATTATCGAGCGTATTCTTGTGAGTATTTTGATACTTTGAGTGTTGCTATACGGTGCAAGTTCCCTTCAGCACTATATCCGGTATTCTAGCTAAAAGTACAGTCTTTTCAAGGTAAGGGATGTTATTTTTTTTTAAAATGATATTATTTCTTCTAATATCATTATGCTGGATTATTGGTAAGATTTTTCTTTTTAAATTCTTGTCTTTTAGTGTCGGGGTTACTATTCACGTATAAGGCACTATTCACGAATACGACACTATTCACAGAAAAATTAAATTTTTATTTTTGTCCAAAATATCTATTGTGGATACTAGCTTTGATTGTATTCATGTTTTGATCATTCTTGAATTTTACTTCACTATGGTTATTTATGAAGTATTTTTGAACTTGGACTGTTTAAAGTACGAATCCTTAATATTTGTTCTTTTGTTTCACTGGATTCATTTTTTTAAAAATATTTTTCATCATCCTCAGTCCTAAATGATGGTATTACTGAATATCTTTGGCCTGTAGTACAAAGATGGTTGATTTTCTTATGAATATCTTTGGCCCGTAGTGCAAAGATGTACATGTGTTGAGATGAACATGACCGACTGATGAATATCTTTGGCCTGTAGTGCAAAGATGAATATTTGATTCAAAATGAATATTGGTTGATGTTACAAGGATAAAATATTGATGATGGACTTTTAAATTCATAGATTATAGTAAATTTCATTCTCTACGTAACTCTTCTATGAATTATTATAGTCTATTATATTTTATCAGATTTTTTCCCTGTTGAAGACTAACGATAATTTGTTTTATATTATCTTAGTCATAATATTCTTTACTAGGCTTGTTGAGCTCACCCTTTTCTTTTTTGTTCTATTTTTCTTCTCAGGAGGCGAGAATGTAGCGAGTTCTAGTCGGGGTGTGGAATGATGGTTCTAGAAAGTTATTTTAGTAGCCTCACCATTTTTTTGTAAAATAATGTACCAATAATTGTAATGAGGACTTATTTGGGTGTGAATATTGTCTAGACGGCAATATTTGTATTTAAACTCACAGTTTTTATGTTGTATTAATAAAGTTGTAGTTGTTTACGTATACCATGTTATTGAAGACTCAAAATGGGTGATGTATACCTATTTTTTGAAATCCACATAGTCCACCAATGATTGTCTTGTCATCTGAATATTCCCCGACCAATCGAATATTATATAACAACTTGCGTAATTTGCAAAATTTATAACTATTACCCACAACTATAACATTATATCAAATTCATTCCATAATATTCAAAAAGGATAATTATATAAAATTCATCTTTATTCATAAAAGTTGGGGTCTTACAATCTCCCCTTCTTATGAAATTTTGCCCTCGAAATTAGGGTACATACCAGGTGTAAGACCCCGAATTTTATGAAATAAAAGTATTCAATTTTTCTTATAATTACAATTCAGTAAATGGTTAAATTGATAAAAAATTAAAATTAAGGGTGATATATGAATTTTTTTTCAAAAATACGCAAGTGGTTATAAAATATTCATTATTGTCGGAGAATATTCGTTTAGTCGTGGAATATTCGTACTGTCGGGAAATATTCGTACGACGGCGCAGTCTTTTGTGGGCCCCATAACGACAAGCGATTGGAGGAAGAAAATGACAAGAATAAGTTGTTTATAAATAACGGCGTAGTTGTTATCGTCAATACTGTTGGAATATCCGGTGGGTAAAGTAAAGTAATACGCGTTGTTGCACAGTAGGACACGGTATTGCACCAATTATTGATTCTTACGTAAGAAGGCACTACTCAATAATTGTTACGATAATTTATTCAATATTTTATTTTGATTCAATAATTCTGCGTTGATATTTTATAATTGTCACTACACAGTATTTTTCATTAATTATCGGATCAATAATTTATATTATTTGAATAATATTATTAGATAGCATTATTGGCAATGTCTAGAAAGTTACATCTAAGGAGAGGTTTGGTCACCTAATTGCTTGCCAAATGAAGGAAAAATTCTTATTGGAAAGCCCCATCTTTCACTGAACCTGCACAGTTGTCAATAATGTGTTTCTGTAATATTATTTGTGAATAATTAATTATTGATTTATATGATGAGAAAAATATTAATTTTATGAGGATATAGATGGAAAAAAAAATTTAATGTGATAATTGTTGAAAATTAATATTTTATCTTTTTCTGATAAAATAATTCAATTAAATATATTATTTTAATAATATATTAATGATGATATTTTTACGATGAATGTGGGATATATGAGTATATGTGGAGGAGGAGTATTTTGTTACCAAAAATATTTAAAGCATGTTTTATGTGTCGGTGGACCCCATTTCTTGACTGAAATTTGATTATAGCACCTTAAAAATCGTCTGTTTTGTGGATTTCGGTTAATTTTTGTTTGGAATTTGGAAAAACTTTCTTCTGCAAAGTTGTAGAAAATTGAATTTCCTATAAAAACTCGCAAGATTTGAATTTTCTGGCAAAAGGGCTATTTATTATGAATTATTGAAGTTCTGAAGGTCCGAAATAATTAATTTTTGGAAGTTTAAAATAATTTAAATAACAAAAACGTTTTTACATTTTGTTTCCGTCATTTAACATGTGTTAGGGGCTGAGTTCTGATGTTGAGAGCATACGTATGAAGTCTTGGAAAAAAAAATATAATATTATTATTTTAATAAATTTTACTGCTTTGGTGTTACAAGCGATTTCCTATAAATAGGTGTCTTTAGGTTATAATTGAAAATCACACCGTAAACTGAAGTTTTCTCTCTCTATATTATCGGCGTATTCTTGTGAGTATTTTGAGTATACTTTGAGTATTGCTATACTGATTGCAAGTTCGTTCAACGTTATTCCAAATTAAATCTTTCTTTTTTTGAGGTAAGGGATAATAAGGGATTTTAAGGGTTATTATTTCGAAATTCTTCTGAACCTTCAAAAATTCTGGAAAAATTTGAAATGATAATTTGATTAGTTTTGTTGATTGTGTCCAAAAATGGCGATTTTTGGATGTATAAATTAAGAGTTATGAATTTTATGAGGAAAGACTATTTTAAAAGAAAACCCTTATAACTCCTTGTGGTTAACTCCAAAATTGATGAAAGTTTTATTGGGAGTACATCTATATAATATCAGTATACCACATGAATTTCGGAATTTTGGATAAAAGTACAATTTATGATAAATATTTAAATATTCGGTGGTTTTGGCCATGTGAAAAATAGTAAATGACTTTTAAAAATTACGAGAAAATATATGTTCAATATAGGACTATATTCTGCTAAATTCCGAAAAAAAAATTTTTTGAAACTGATTTGTTATTTTCATGAAAATGGACTAGTTATGAGTAAATGAATTAAATATGTTATGTGAAGTAAGAAAATTAGAAAATAGAATTTATGGTTTGAGAATCCTACATGAGGTATATGCAGATTTTTGATGAAGATTTTGGTTATTGGTGATGAAATCTTATGAGTTTGGCATTTTAGAATGATTAAATGCATTTTTTAATAAAGTGTAAACAATTAAAATAAATTATTTATAAGCTTAAAAAAATATTATTCTTTCAATATCATTATACCGAAATATTGGTATGGATTTTATTGTAAAATTTCTACCTTTTTGAGTCGAGTTTACTATTCATGAGATCTTATTCACGAGTTCTTATTCATGAGTTATTATTCACGGGTTACTATTCATGAGTTACTTATTCATGAGTTCTTATTCATGACAAAATTATTTTTTTTTTTTCTAACCAAATTATAGTTGATTTATGAATATTACTCCGGAGATTAAAACTATATATTGATTATATTGATTTTATTATCATATATAACATTTTTATAACCCCGATGTTGAAATTCTCTTTCAACCTGAGTGTAAAGATGGGTAGATTATTGGTATTATCATGACTAGGGTTCTCTTTGGCGATGGTGAGAAGTTGAATTGTGGTACGGTATGATCATGACCATTGAATTTATAATTGAATATCTTTAGCTTAAGTCTGCAAAGGTGAATTGATCAACATGGTTATAATTATTGTTTATATAAATTACGAAATGATTATATATTTCTTTGAGATATTAATATATTTGGCTTTGTAATGCAAAAATATGAACTGCTGAGGAATATCTTTGGCACATAGTGTAAAGATGAATTGTGGATGAATATCTTTGGGTCAGAGTGGTCTGAAGATTACTCATTGTTGAATATCTTTGGCACATAGTGCAAAAGATGAACTGTTGATGAATATCTTTGGCCCGTAGTGCAAAAATAAATTTATTAGTATGATTATGAGCGAGGAGCTGTGATTTGGTATAACCATGATCTTTGATGTTTCGAGTAAAGACAAGTGATGAAAATTATCTTCGTCTGAATGAGAAAAGAATTTAGAACAACAATTACGATTATGAGTTATACATGTGATTGTGGGCGAGAATTGTTGATTGATGTTACGAGGATAAAACATTGTTGGTGGACTTTTAACATGGAGAAGATAATAGACTTTATGGTCTATTTCACTCTTCTAATGGATTGCTTCGTTCCGCTCTGACTATGGTTGAAATTTTTTATCATCTACCGTATATTTCTAAATCTTTGATTTATTATTGATGAAGGCTATTGATAATTTAATTATCTTTAGTCATGATATTCTTTACTGAGCTAGTTGTGCTCACCCTTTTGCTTCAAAATTCCTTTCAGGTAATAAAAGTGTAGCTGGGTCGAGCGGGGAATAACAGGAATAGAAGAGCGGTGGTCTATAGATGTTGAGGGTGAGGTGAATTTAACTTGGAAGGTGTTTTTCCACTATCATACAAGATGTCTCAATGACATACAACCTCGTGTCATCATAAGACAGGGTTGTGCTCATCCACTTGCTGAGTATATCTACCAGTACTACCTATATGATCTTGGAGTCTATTTGAAATTTAACTCTCAATTAGAGACAGTAGAGATAATGATATGTCGAAGAAAACTCACCATTGGAAAGAATATGATAGTAATCTTCTCATTTTTCTTTGGGGTCTATTAGGTTGACCAATGATAATTACGTGGCCATATGATATCTATCATAACCTAGAAGCATGGCCTCCCATGTACGAAGGTTTCCTTGAGCACTTCCCAAAGATTCTAATTTCTAAAACAGTTTTCGACTATACCTTTATGTAAGGTGTCATTATGAGGTGTAGTCCACGGTTGGGACATGAGTCACAATTGATATATATTTGTATCCAAATTCACAGCATATGTGTTGTTGTATTTTGCACGACAATTGTTGTAATAAAGTTGTAGTTGTTTTCTGAACCATGTATTTGGCAACTCAGAATGGGTCGGATGGAATGGACCTATTTTGGGGTCGTTACATTTGGTATCAGAGCTTAGGGATATGATCTCTGACGGAGATCGGGATTAGAACTAAGAGGGGAGAGATGAGTAAATCCTTCGCTAGTGTGTCCTACCTAAGCTAAATTGTTGGTCGGTCATAATATACGGATATTATGTGATATGTTAATTTGCTTAATTAACCCTTGTTTTATGGCGATGTTGAGAATGGCAAATGAGAATGCTAACAATGGAGTGAATGAGAGGATACCTCTAATCGCCAACCGAGATAATGTGATGTCGGTGAAGAAGAAATTAGAGATATCCATGTGGTGAGTGAAGAATTGATAGTTGCACCTTAGAGATAGTCAGAGGTAACAAATGGTGAGAGTGAGGAAGAAGAGGAAGAAGAATTACACGAGAGAATTTATTAGAGGTATTTTATGATCAAAATGTAGAATTGCAAAATCGTATTCATGAGTTATAAAAACAGGCTGAAGAATTGCAGGCAGTCGTGGAGCAAAAGGATGCAACAATTCAAGCTTGTGTTACCCGATATGTGATGCTTGAACAGAAGCATTCTTTGGCAGAGTATAAGATGATAAAGATGGAATCTCAGCTGAAAGAAGAAAAAACTGAGCAGTGAGAATAAGTGATGCATGGGTAAAAGCCACACCACGACACGTGGATATTGTGGAAAGAGATGTCCAATCTAAGAAGGCTAAAATAGATGATATGAATTTTCTTTTTGGAAAGCAATTGGGAGAACTCAACATCGAGTTTTGAATTACCCGTCTGAGAAGCGGTTAACTCAATTTGATATGGATCGAAGATTGATGATTCAGATCATGAATCGAGAATCTGAAGAGGCGATTGAGGAGGAATATGCCTATAGAAAAGTATGTTCCAACGGTAGTGATGACGCCAAATCTTGCCCAGACAAGACAAGACAAAACCGGTAGTTCGAGGGATAGCGGTTGTCGTGACTTCCCAACAAGTGAGAACCCAAATGAATTTATCACGGAGATGAGCAATGGAGAAATCATGATGACCCGGAGATAAAATCGAAATGAAAGCAAGGTATTCTCAACTTTTCGAAATACAGTACGTAAATTTCGGGGACGAAATTTCATAAGGAGGGAGATTGTAAGACCTCGAATTTTATGAAATAAAAGTATTCAATTTTTCTTATAATTACAATTCAAAAATGGTTAAATTGATAAAAGTTAAAGTTAAGGGTGATATATGAAATTTTTTTTTTCAAATACGCAAAGTGGTTATAAAATATTCATTGTTGTAGGAGAATATTAGTTTGGTCGTGGAATATTAAATGCTTTTTGGGAAATATTAAATGCGACGGCCAGATCTTTGTGGGCCCTATAACTAAAAGCGATTGGAGGAAGAAAGCGACAAGAATAAGTTGTTTATAAATAACGGCGTAGTTGTTATTGTCAATCTTGTTGGAATACCCGGTGGGTAAAGTAAAATGTCTGGCGTTGTTGCAGCATGGGACCGCGGTATTGCACCAATTATTGATTCTTACGTAAGAAGGCACTTTACTCGAATAATTGTTACGGTAATTATTGTTCAATATTTTATTTTTGATTCAATAATTGCTGCGTTGATATTTTATAATTGTCCTTTCTACACAAGATTTTTCATTAATTATCGGATCAATAATTTATATTATTTGAATAATATTATTAGATAACATTATTGGCAATGTCTAGAAAGTTACATCTAAGGAGAGGTTTGGTCACCTAATTACTTGCGCCAAAGATGAGAAAAATTCTTATTGGAAAGCCCCATCTTTCCAGGAACCCGCTCGTTGTCGATAATGTGTTTACGTAATATTATTTGTGAATAATTAATTATTGATTTATATGATGAGAAAAATATTAATTTTATGAGGATATAGATGGAAAAAAAAATTTAATGTGATAATTGTTGAAAATTAATATTTTATCTTTTTCTGATAAAATAATTCAATTAAATATATTATTTTAATAATATATTAATGATGATATTTTTACGATGAATGTGGGATATATGAGTATATGTGGAGGAGGAGTATTTTGTTACCAAAAATATTTAAAGCATGTTTTATGTGTCGGTGGACCCCATTTCTTGACTGAAATTTGATTATAGCCTGTAAAATCGTCCGTTTGTGGATTTCGGTCAATTTTTGTTTGGAATTTGGAAAAACTTTCTTCTGTAAAGTTGTAGAAAATTGAATTTCCTATAAAAACTCGCGAGATTTGAATTTTCTGGCAACAGGGCTATTTATTATGAATTATTGAAGTTCCGAAGGTCCGAAATAATTAATTTTTGGAAGTTTAAAATAATTTAAATAACAAAAACGTTTTTACATTTTGTTTCCGTCATTTAACATGTGTTGTTGTATTTTGCACGACATATATTCTATTTTATGGTTTGAGAATCCTACATGAGGTATATGCAGATTTTTGATGAGGATTTTGGTTATTGGTGATGAAATCTTATGAGTTTGGCATTTTAGATTGATTAAATGCATTATTTAGTAAAATGTAAACAATTAAAATAAATTATTTATAAGCTTAAAAAAATATTATTCTTTTAATATCATTATACCGAAATATTGGTATGGATTTTATTGTGAAATTTCTACCTTTTTGAGTCGGGTTTACTATTCATGAGATACTATTTACGAGTTACTATTCATGAGTTACTATTCACGAAGTTACTATTCATGACAAAATTATTATTTTTTTCTAACCAAATTATAGTTGATTTATGAATATTACTCTGGAGATTAAAACTATATATTGATTATATTGATTTTATTATCATATATAACATTTTATAACCACGATGTTGAAATTCTCTTTCACCTGGAGTGTAAAGATGGGTAGATTATTGGTATGATCATGACTAGGGTTCTCTTTGGCGATGGTGAGAAGTTGAATTGTGGTAGTATGATCATGACCATTGAATTTATAATTGAATATCTTTAAACTTAAGTCTGAGGTGAATTGATCAACATGGTTATAATTATTGTTTATATAAATTACAAATGATTATATATTTCTTTGAGATATTAATATATTTGGCCTGTAATGCAAATATGAACTGTTGAGGAATATCTTTGGCCTGTAGTGTAAAGATGAATTGTGGATGAATATCTTTGGGTCGTAGTGCAAAGATTACCTGTTGTTGAATATCTTTGGCCTGTAGTGCAAAGATGAACTGTTGATGAATATCTTTGGCCCGTAGTGCAAAGATAAATTTATTAGTATGATTATGAACAGGAACTGTGATTTGGTATAACCATGATCTTTGATGTTTCAGGTAAAGACAAGTGATGAAAATTATCTTCGTCCTGAATGAGAAAAGGAATTTAGAATAACAATTACGATTATGAGTTATACATGTGATTGTGGACAGGAATTGTTGATTGATGTTACAGTGATAAAACATTGTTGGTGAACTTTTAACATGGAGAAGATAATAGACTTTATGGTCTATTTGACTCTTAATGGATTTCTCGTTCATTTTAACTACTATGGTTGAAATTTTTTATCATCTACCATATATTCTAAATCTACGATTTATTATTGATGAAGGCTATTGATAATTTAATTATCTTTAGTCATGATATTCTTTACTGAGCTAGTTGTGCTCACCCTTTTTGCTTCAAAATTCCTTTCGGTAATAAAAGTGTAAATTTGGTCGAATGGGGAATAATGAGGAATAGAATCGGTGGTACATAGATGTTGAGGTGAGGTGAATTTAACTTTGGAAGGGTGTTTTGCCACTTATCATACAAGATGTCTAATGACATACAACCTCGTGTCATCATAAGACAGGGTTGTGCTCATAACTCATTTCCATGGAGCAACACGTAACAACACATGATCTCCAATATCGAATTCCACGTCCTTTTGATGAAGACCAGCATAACTCTTTTATCGGTCTTGTGAGGTTTTTATACGTTGTCGGATCGTTTGAATCTTTTCCGTAGTCATACGTACCAACTCTGGTCCCAACAACGTTGCTTCACCCACCTCATCCCAGCATACTGGAGAACGACACTTTCTTCCATACAACGCCTCAAATGGAGCCATGCCAATACTTGTTTGATAACTGTTGTTGTAAAAAAACTCCACCAATGGTAAGAACTTGTCCCAACTTCCCTTGAAGTCAAGGACACAGAGTCTTAATAAATCTTCAAGAGTTTGAATAGTCCTCTCTGATTGTCCGTCCGTCTGAGGATGATATGCCGAACTAAATCATAAATTCGTGCCCATAGCTTTTTTGTAAACTAACCCAAAATTATGAAGTGAATCTTGGGTCTCGATCAGAAACTATGGATACTGACATACCATACAGTCTTATAATCTCGTTTATGTACATATGAGCAAGACTTTCAAGTGTATAAGTTTCTCGTATTGATAAGAAATGAGAAGACTTGGTCAATCTATCAACAATGACCCAAATTGCATCTATGCCTTGAGAAACCTTGGGAAGACCAGTAACAAAATCCATGGTAATGTGCTCCCACTTCCATTCTAGAATTTCAAGTGGTTGCAATGGACCTTTTGGTACTTGATGCTCTGCCTTGACTCGTTGATAAGTTAAACACCTTGAGATAAACAAATATTATCTCTCTCTTTATATTGCCCCACCAAAATGTTTGTTGAAGATCATGATACATTTGGTACTCCCGAGATGGATTGCAAATGGTGTGTTGTGTGCCTCCATCATGATTTTATACTTTAACTTTCGGGATCGTTAGGAACACAAAATTCCGGAGTTGACTCAAGTATTCCTTCTTCATCGATTCTTGCTTCGGCATAGCACCTTCTTGTACTTTTTCTTCCTCATATGCATCACCTTCCAGTGCAGAGCTTGAGCGAACTTTAACTTTATCGATTAAAGTCGGTTCTACTCATATATTTGCCATCATCACGTGGGTCCCTGGAGTCTTTATCTCTATCTCCATCCTTTGCAAGTCATACAAAATGGGCCTTTGCGTTGACAATATCGCACTCGTACCCGCATATAATCTTCTACTCAATGCGTCAACTACCACATTTTCTTTTCTAGGATGGTATTGGATGGTATGATCATAATCTTTTAATAGTTCAAGCCAACGTCGCTGTCGCATGTAGAGTTCCTTTTGAGTGAAGAAATATTTGAGGATTTTATGATCCGTAAAGATCTCCACTTTCTCCCCATACAAGTAATGCCTCCAAATTTTAAGTGCGAAGACAATAGCTGCCAACTCTAAATCATGAGTAGGATAATTCCTCTCATATTATTTGAGTTATCGAGAGGCATAGGCTATGACTTTCCCATGTTGCATGAGAACACATTCTAACCCTTTTCCTGAAGCATCACTGTAGATGACAAATCCCTCTGAGCCAGATGGTATTGTCAGAACAGGTGCTGAAATGAGTCTTCTCTTGAGTTCTTGAAAACTCTTCTCACATTCCTCGTTCTAACCGAATTTTGTATCTTTCTGAGTCAACTGAGTTAAGGGAGTAGCGATTCAAGAAAACCCTTCTACGAATCTCCGATAATAACCAGCTAAGCCGAGAAAGCTACGTATTCCGGTCACTGATTTAGGTTGCTCCCAGCTTTGAATAGCTTCAATCTTTGCTAGGTCAATAGATATTCCATGACTTGATACCACGTGCCCAAGGAATGCTACTTCCTCATGACAGAACTCGCATTTCTTCAACTTGGCATAAAGCTTATATTCACGAAGCTTTTGAAGTATCAACCTCAAGTGTTGCTCATGATCTTCACGGCTTTTAGAATATATGAGGATGTTATCAATAAAGACAACCACAAAGTGATCCAAATATTCCTTGAATACTCGGTTCATCATATCCATGAAGGCAGCAGGAGCATTAGTCAATACAAAAGACATGATTAGGAATTCATAATGCCGTCTTAGGGTTTACGAAAGCCTTTGATATGTCATCGGTTCTAATCTTCAATTGGTGATATCCGGAACGAAGATCAATCTTTGAAAAAAAATTGGCGCCTTGCAACTGGTCAAACAGGTCATCAATGCGAGGCAATGGATATCTATTTTTGATAGTGACATGGTTCAACTCCCGATAATCAATACAAAGTCGCATACTCCCATCTTTTTTCTTCACGAATAAAACAGGAGCACCCCAAGGAGACGTACTAGGATGAATGAAATCGATGTCTAACAATTCCTGCAGTTGGGTCTTTAACTCCTGAAGTTCAATAAGAGCCATTCGATATGGGGCTTTAAAAATGGGTTTTGTACCGGGTTCAAGGTCGATACAAAATTCAACTTCATGCTCTGGGGGTAGGCCAAGAAGTTCTTCAGGGAATACATCAGGAAATTCATTAACAATAGAAATATCATTCAAAACTGACGTATTTTTGTTTAGATCCGTGACATGAGCTAAGAAAGCTTGACATCCGTTTTTCAATAAACGAATAGCTTTATGGCTTGAGATGACAGTGATTGATTTTAATAGTTTGGTTGCTTGAATTCGCATAATAGGTTGGTTAGGAATATGAAAGCTAACAACCTTACGAAAATAATCAATTTTTGCATGATGAGTAGTTAACCAATCAATCCCTAGAATTACGTCAAATGCAAGTATTTTCAATGAAATAAGATCGACAGGTAATGTGAGGATACCGATTTGAACCAAACAAGACTTATAAATAGTGGATGTAATGAAGGTTTCTCCCAGTAGAGTTTCAACAGATAAGTCAAAGTCTAATTTCTCCGGAGTCAAATTTAAACGTTGAGCGCAAGTAGGAGAAATAAAAGAATGAGTAGAACCGGTATCAAATAAGGTATAAACTTCGCTAGAGTTTATGATAAGCTTACCCGTGATGACCTCGTTCGGGTTCCTTGCTTTTTGGGAGGTCACGACAAACGCTCTCTCTTGCACTACTGGCTTTGACTTTTCTGGGATGTCCTTTGGTGCCTCTATCCTAGCTGAACTTGTCTTTGGTGAACGACAAAATAGGGCTAGGTGACCTTCTCTTCCATAATTTTAACATGCTTTGGACGGCATCACGCAGTTTGGACTGATGTGTCCCTCCCCTCCGCATTTGAAGCATGTGATAGGTGGTCGTTCTCCTTCCTTAACAACGGGTGTTGGTGCTGATGTCTTTCTATCATTGTTGAATCTCCTCTTCTTGAAATGTCCATTCTTATTTTTTTGGCCATGATTACCACCGAAGTGGTTACCATTTCTGGCATGTTGATTCCCTCCACGCTTATTGTCACCGCTTCGATGACTGCTATCACTAGTATTATCATTTTGCCAGCTTCTCTCTTTTGGTTGGGTTGACTCATTATCGCGCTCCAATAATTGAGCCCTATTAACAACATCTGAATACAAACACAATTTATGAGAGATAAGATATTGACGTATCCTGAGTTTTAAACCTCTTAGAAACATTCGCGTCATTCTCTCCTCATTATCAACCAAATGGGACGCAAACCGGGACAACTCGGCAAACTTGGCTTCCGTCTTTGCGACGGTTCATGTTGTTTTGCTCCACTTTGATGAATTCTACCTCTTTCATGTGACGAATACTTTCGGAAAGTACTTGTCGTTGAGCAGATTCTTGGAACTTCTCCCAAGACATCTTCGATCTTTGCGGGTTGAGTACGCTTTCTGATTCCCACCGAAGAATCTACCTCCTCGCACCATGACATGAAGGTGGAAAAGGAACCTTTTGCTCCTCGGAGCATCCCAGACATCAAATATCTTGCAGATCTGCTTTATCCACATCTCCGCCTTAAGTGGTTTTGGCTCTCCAAAAAACTCTGGTGGTCCCAGTTCATTAAACTGCTTAGCGGTGACCGTCCGAGAGTTGCCAGTGTTTTCACATGTATTTTGGACATGAGCCGCTCTTGCCTGATGTTGCATGAATTCCATAAAGCCTCTGAACATTCCATTGTTCATCATCTGGTCCGTGTTGTTGTTTGCCTGAGGATTGTCGTCTTCCTGATACACATTATCCTGATTATTGATTTGTGGAGACTCAACGGTCTCCTGTGCTCCATTGATGTTCTCAACATTCTTGGATGTCATTTTCAAATACTTCCACAAAACAAGGGTTAATTAACATATCACATATTATCCCTATACTCTGACCGACCAATTAAATACCAAATAAACTTAGGTAGGTCATACTAGCGAAGGAATTCCCCGTCTCTCCCCTCCTAGTTCTTGTCTCACATCTATCCAGGGATCATATCCCTAAGATTTGATACCAACTTTGACGCCCCCAAAATAGGTATACATTACCCATCTTGAGTCGCCAAATACATGGTACAAAATTCAAATAGGTTATTCCGCGTATATAGGTAGCCCGCGTATATAGGTTATTCCAACAGAATAATAAAGAATGGAATAACAGAAATTCTCTTCATGAATACGAAAGAAATAATACCCCTTACCTTTAAACAAACTGGATATAGGAGTAGTGAAGTAGCAGAATATTTTTCTTCTTTCTCTCTATAGTTTCTCTCTCTAGAGTTTCAGTGAATTCGTAAGAAATAATGAAAGAATGAGCTTCTATTTATAGGAGAATAGACTAAATAGTAACTAATTCCTGAATGGTCCAGATTGATTTACTTTTAAACGGACGGTCCAAATTGGTTTACTATAAAATATTCTAATAAAACAAAATCTTTTAAATAAAATATAATATATTCTATTTATAATCTAATAAAACGAATAACTTTATAAAAGTATTCTGCTTTTATATAAAAAGATTTTACTATGCAAAATTCTATGCATAATAGAATATAATATATTCTATTTATAGTCTAATAAAACAAATAACTTTATAAAAGTATTACATTTTATATAAAAAGATTTTACTATGCAAAATACTATGCATAATAGAATATAATATATTCTATTTATAGTCTAATAAAAAGAATAACTTTATAAAAGTATTCTATTTTATATAAAAAGCTTTTCTGTTTTATTACATTAATAATACTAATAAAACAAAACTTCATCATCATTATTATAATTCACACTATTAATCGACCAGGTCGTTCCCAGGAAAGAGGAGGTTTTCCAATAAGGATTTCTCCCTATTGTCGCGCAATTAGGTGACAAAACCTCTCCTTGGCAGAACTTCTAGACATCGTTAATATTGCAAATAATAATATTAATAACTTTGTCGTCTCAATTATTGATTTCATAATATATAAAATATCGACAATAGTTGAATTAATTAACGTGAGATACTATGCAACAATTACTGAAGCAATAATTGAACAAAACTGAGTGACTTCTCACGTAAGCATCAATAATCAATACCGTGTGCTACTATGCAACCACGCGTATTCTTATACTTTTAACACCGGGTGTTTCAACAGTTAACGATAAAACTTCCGTCGTTATTTTCATAAAATATTTTTATCGTTTTCTCAATCCGATAATAATTCCGTTGTGGGGTCCACCAATGATTGTGCCGTCGTACGAATATTCCCTGTTAGAACGAATATTCCCCGACCAATCGAATATTATATAACAACTTGCGTACTTTGCAAAATTTATAACTATTACCCACAACTATAACATTATATCAAATTCATTCCATAATATTCAAAAATGATAATTATAGAAAATTCATCTTTATTCATAAAAGTTGGGGTCTTACAAGTATCATGATATGTTCCAAACAATCTTCTAACTAGTAAAGGGAAAAGAAAAGGCATGCAACAAATATCCAAAATTAGTAAGATGTAAAGGTGTTTAGTTTAGACCAGTCACAGACTTATCCTTTTGCATCATTTGAACAAATTGGTTGTTTTCAGACTCAGAAGCCTGGTTCTCATGCTTTTTGAGCTCGAGCATTTGTGCAACACTCTAATCTATAACTAGGCAAATCATGTGACCAATTTTCAGTGATATTTAAAGAAGCAATGGAAGAAGATCTATTCAGTAGCCACTCATCATCATCATGCTTATATTGTGATGAAAGTCATCTTTGGCTTACGTGCATAGATGGACTTGGTATGATTATGACCAGGGATCATTTGGTATAATCATGACCTGTAATGTTAAAAATGATGTGGTAAAAGTCCTCAGTTGTGACGCCCCCAAAACAGGTATACATCACCCATCTTGAGTCGCCAAATACATGATACAAAATTCAAATACAACTTAATTATACAACAGTCGTGTAAAATACGACAAAACATAATCTAAGAGTTTTAATAAGAATATTTTCATCTAGACAATATCCACACTCAATGGAGTCCTCATTATATTTATTGTCACACTATTTAACATAATAGTGAGGACTACTAATGCTATCATCTGGACCGTCACTCCGCTTCCCAGGCTAAGTCTCAAATATATTCTCATTTCCAGAAGAGAACGGTGAAAGAAAGGATGAGCTTAACTAGCCCAATGAAATATTATGACTAAGATAATACAGAATAAATTATCATTAGCCTTCAACAATGTTAAACTGATAAAATACAATAGACATCAAGTTTAATCTGCGGTGAATAAGCAATCCATTAGAAGAGTCAAGTAGAGTATGATATCTACTATCTTCTATGATTTAAAATATTTTAATCAATTTTTATCACCGAGACTCGACAATAAATAAACCACATCATCGAGTCATCCTTGCACTACTGAACCAAGGATATTCATTAAATCATCAATGGTCATGACTATACCGAATAATCCTCGTCATAATTATACCAAAATCGTCCATCAATGCACTACCTAGGCGATAAGGACTTTTACCACATCATTCGTTACATTACGGTCATGATTATACCGAATAATCCCTAATCATAATCATACCAAGTCCATCTATGCATGTAAGCCAAAGATGACTTTTATCACAATATAAGCATGAGGATGATGACAATGATATAAGCAATAATCAAACGAAATCAAATCAAACGAAATCAAGGATAAATAATAAAGACTTTAAATTTATCCAAATATTATCAATTACTTAATAAACTCATAATCTAATATTATTAATATTACAATAATATTTTAATCACTTCTTAAACTTATAAAAAATTTATTTCAATTGTTTACACTTTACCAAATAATGCATTTTAACCATTCAAAAATGCCATACTCATAAGATTTCATCACCAATGATCAAATCCCTCATCAAAAATCTGCATATACCCTATATAGGATTCCCAAGTCATAAAATCCTATTTTTCAATTTTGTTACTTCACATAACATATTTAATTCATTCACTCATAACTAGTTCATTTTTATGAAAAATACCAAATCAGTCCCAAAAATATTTCTTTTCTAGGATTTAGCAAAATATAGTCCCATATTAAACATATATTTTTCTCAGAATTTTTAAAATTCATTTACTATTTTTCATATGGCCAAAACTGCCGAATATTTAGACATTTATCATAAATTTTACTTTTGTCCAAAAATTACGAAATTTATAGGGTATACTCTTGTTATATACATGTACTCCCAATAAAAATTTCACCAATTTTGGAGTTAACCACAAGGAGTTATAAGGGTTTACTTTTAAAATAGTCTTTTCCCATAAAATCCATAACTCTTAATCTATACATCCAACTCAATCTAGAAAACTCATCAAATTATCATTTCATATTTTTTTAGAATTTTTGAGGGTCAGAAAAATTACAAAACTGCCCCTAGAAGAAACCCCTTTTGAATGAAAATATTATTCATATGAATACAAAGGATCATTCACCATGCATGCGGTAATCCACATAGACGAGTTATTCCAATGAGAATAATAAAGAATGGAATAACGAAGAATTCACCACGCATGCGATAGGCCTTACTGCATGGGTTATTCTCAATGAATAATAAAGAATGGAACCGTGTCATGTAAACCCCTTGCAGACGAGGATATTCCAACGAATAATAAAGAATGGAACCGGTCTAGCGTAATCCGCATGCATGAGAATATTTCAACAGAATAATAAAGAATGGAATAACAAAGAATTCACCATGCATGCGATAGGCCTTTGACGATAGGTTATTCCAACGAGAATAATAAAGAATAGAACTAGAGTCAAATTAATCACGCACGATAGGATATTCCAATGAATAATAAAGAATGGAATAATAGAAGAATTTCACCATATATGCGGTACTTTGCATAGACAGGTTATTCCAACATAATAATAAAGAATGGAATAACAGAAGCTCTCTTCATGAATACGAAAGAAATAATACCCCTTACCTTAGAAGAAACTAGATATTGGAATAGTGAGGTAGCAGATTTCTCTTCTTCTTTCTCTCTATAATTTCTCTCTATAATAATTGCTTAAAGATTTAGTGAATTGGTGAGAAATGAAGGAAGAATGAGTTTCTATTTATAGGAAAATATAGTTTCGATAATTGCACATTTTGGGGCTCGAAATATTACAGTACAATACTTCCAACTTTTCTTTCATTTTTAATTTAGTCCTGCAAGTATTATCAAACTTGCACCACCTCCCCTAATAGTAAATAATGTGAATCAATAGTTCAATCATGTGAATCAATAGTTATAATCATTTGAAAATACGAATTTATAGTATAGTACCTCCATTTATACCTCCATTTTAACTTAGTCATGCAAGTATTATCAATCTTGCACCAACTCTCCTAATAGTACAAGAATGTGATTCAATAGTACACACATGTGAACAAATAGTTATATAAGCATGTGAATTAGTAGCAATTAATTGCTCATTTATCCGATTAATTACCCGATTTATCAATATAACCCCCAGACATCAATTATCATCGAAATAAATGTCGATTTTCACTAACACTAATAATTTCAACACAATGAAACTATCAATTTCATCTTTAATCAACACAATCTTATTCATCATTAATATTATAATTCATAATATTTAACAACCAAGTTTTCGATAAGGATTTCTCCTTATTGGCGCGCAATTAGGTGACCAAACCTCTCTTTGACAGAACTTCTAGACATTGTCAATATTGAAAATAATAATATGAATAACTTTGTCGTCTCAATTATTGATTTAATAATATATCATATTATGCAAATGATCTTTGTGACAATAATTGAATCAATAATATGAGAGATATGATCACGAATGATTCTTGTAGCAATAATTGAGTATAATTGAGTGACTTCTTACGTAAAGCATCAATAATCAATACTGTGTGCTACTTATGCGAACCACGCATATTATTGTACTTTTACTACTAGGGTAGTTCAACAGTTTTAACGGTAACACTTTTGTCATTATTTTTATAAAAGATAATTTTGTCATTTTTAACTACGACAATACTTAGTTGTGGGGTCCACCAATGATTGTGCCCGTCATGCGGATATTCCCGACAAAAAAAGAATATTCTCCGACTAATCGAATATTATATAATCACTTGCTTACTTTGCAAAATTTGTAAATATTACCCATAACTATAACATTATATCAAATTCACACTATAAAATTAAAAAAAATATTTTGAGAAATTTAAATCTTTATTCATAAAATTTGGGGTCTCACAATCTCCCCCTCCTTATGAAATTTTGCCCTCGAAATCTATGTACGTACCTGGTATGCCGAAGAGATGAGGATACCTTGACTTCATTTCAGATTCTAACTCTTGAGGTATAACCTTTGAGTGTTGAATATGATCCTTCTTATCCAAGATTTTAACACGTATTTTCTCATACGTTAAATCTTCTGCTATCTCATCTAATTTTAATTCAATAATGTGGTTTGGGTCGTCCACATATTTACGTAACATCGATATGAAAAAAATATGTTTTGAACACGCAACATACTTGGCGGTAAAACGAGTCTATAGGCTACAGTTCCTACTCGATCGATGATTTCAAATGGGCCAAATAAATCGAGGGTTGAGATTTCCTCTCTTCGTCGATTCTTGCTTCTAGAATAACGCTCTCTTGAACCTTCTTCTTTACATTCATCAGCTCTGAGTATGTAGCTTGTATGGCTTTAACTTTTTCGATTAAAGTCAATTCTAATCATATATTTGCCATCTTCACGTGGGTCTCTAGAGTCTTTAACTCTATCTTCATCATTTGTAAGTTATACGAAATGGGTTTTTATGTTAACAACGTCGCACTCGTAAACGTATACGATCTTCTACTCAATGCGTCAGCTACCATGTTCGCTCTTCCACAATGATATTGAATGGTATAGTCATAATCTTCAACAGCTCGAGCCAACATCTTTGGCGCATTATTCGTTTGTTTTGGTTGAAGAAATATTTAAGGGTTGAAGAAATGGATTTTGTACTGGGGTCAATAAAAAATTCGATTTCACGCTCTAGGGGTAGACTAAGAAGTCTTCAAGAATACGTCAAGAAATTTATTAACGATAGAAATATCATTTAAAAAACTGTGACTCTCATCCAAGACTTGGATAGCACATGAAATGAAGGTTTCTCCTAACGAAGTTTCAATTGATAAGTCAAAGTCTAACTTCTTTAGAGTTAAATTTAAACATTGAGCGCAAGCAAATGGGTGTTGGTGCTGCTGTCTTTCCATCGTTGTTGAACCTTCTCTTCTTAAAATTTCCACTCCTATTATCTTGGTCATGATTACCACCGAAGTGGTTACCATTCTTGGCATGATAATTTCCTCCACGATGGTTATCATTGTTCGATGGTAGTTGCCCACCAAAGATGATTATTATCATGTTGTTGGTCGTTGCCTTTTGGTTGTGCTGACTCATTATCGCGCTCCAATAACTGAGCCCTATTCACAACATCTGAATATAAACAAAGTTTATGACAAATGAGGTATTGACGTATATCGGGTTTCAAACCTCTTAGAAACATTCGCGTCATTCGCTCCTCATCATCGACCAAATGGGATGTAAATCGGGATAACTCTGCAAATTTAGCCTCGTATATTTTGCTCCAACTTGATAAACTCCACCTCCTTCATGTGACGAATACTTTCAGAAAAGTACTTGTCGTTGTACAGCTCTTGGAACTTTTCCCAAGACATCTTAAGTGCGTCAGGCTGGGTATGTTTTACAGATTCCCACTAGTAATCTGCCTCTTCACGCAACATAAAGGTGGCAAAGGGAACCTTTTGCTCCTCGGAGCATCCCAAGACATCAAATATCTTGGTGATCTGCTTTAACCACATCTTCTCCTTAAGTGGTTCTGGCTTTCCCAAAAACTCTGGTGGTCCCAAATTCGAATCGCTTAGCGGTGATCAATCGTAGGTTGCCATTATTTCCACCTATATTTTGAACATGAGTCTCTCTTACCTGATGTTGCATGAATTGCATAAAGCCTCTGAACATCCCATCGTTCATCATATGATCAGTGTTGTTATTTACTAGAGGATTATTGTCTTCCTTTTACACATTATCCTGGTATTGATCGTTGGTGACTCAACGGTCTCATGTGCTTCATTGATGATCTCAACATTTTCAGATGCCATTTTTAAACACTGTCACAAAACAAGGGTTAATTAACATATCACATATTATCCCATACTCTGACCGACCAATTAAATACCAAATAAACTTAGGTAGGTCATACTTAGCGAAGAATTCCTCGTCTCTCCCCTAGTTCTTGTCTCACATCTCGGCCGGGGATCATATCCCTAAGCTTTGATACTAACCTATACGCCCCAAAAATGTATACATCACCCATCTTGAGTCGCCAAATACATGGTACAAAATTCAAATACAACTTAATTATACAACAGTCGTGTAAAATACGACAAAATATAATCTAAGAGTTTTAATAAGAATATTGTCATCTAGACAATATCCACACTCAATGGAGTCCTCATTACATTTATTGTCACATTATTTAACATAATAGTGAGGACTACTAATGCTATCATCTGGACCGTCACTCCGTTCCCCGACTCGTCTCAGCTATATTTCCATTTCCTGAAGAGAACAGTGAAAGAAAGGGTGAGCATAACTAGCCCAATAAGAAATATTATGACAAAGATAATGCAGAATAAATTATCATTAGCCTTCAACAATGTTAAACTGATAAAATACAATTGACATCAAGTTTAACTGCAGTGGAATAAGCAATCCATTAGAAGAGTCAAGTAGAGCATAATATCTATTATCTTCTATGATTTAAAATATTTTAATCAATTTTTATCGCTGAGACTCAGCTTAATAAATAAACCACATCATCCGGTCATCCCTGCACTACGGGCCAAGGATATTCATTAAATCATCAATGGTCATGACTATACCGAATAATCCCTGGTCATAATCATACCAAAAACTGTCCATCAATGCACTACCGGCCAATGAGGACTTTTACCACATCATTCGTTACATTACGGTCATGATTATACCGAATAATCCCTGGTCATAATCATACCAAGTCCATCTATGCACGTAAGCCAAAGATGACTTTCATCACAATATAAGCATGAGGATGATGACAATGATTGTAAGACCCCAACTTATTATAAATAAAATTGAATTTCCTCCATTTATTATTTTGAAATAGTAAGGGTTGATTTGATTAATGTGGATAGTTATGGGTAAAATACGTAAATATTTCAAATAAGCAAGTGGTTATAAAATATTTGTTTGGTCGTGAAATATTCTTGCTATCGAGGAATATTCGTACGACGGCGCAACCTTGTATGGGCCCCATAACGTAAAGCAATTGGATGAAGAAAACGACAAGAATAAGTTGGTTATAAATAACGGCATAGTTGTTACCGTTAATACTGTTGGAATACCCGGTGGTTAAAACACAGTAGCACACGGTATTACACCAATTATTGATTCTTACGTAAGAAGGCACTAATCAATAATTGTTACAGTAATTATTGTTCAGTATTATATTTATTGATTTAATAATTGCTGCGTTGATATTTTATATTATTGTTGTTTTAATAATTGTCACTACACAGTATTTTCTATTATCGAAGCAATAATTCATATTATTTGAATAATATTATTGGATAATATTACTGGCAATGTCTAGAAAGTTCTGTCTAAGGAGAGGTTAGGTCATCTAATTGCGCGTCAGTAAGGAGAGATCCTTATTGGAAAGCCCCCTCTATCCTGGGAACTGCCTAGTTGTCAGTATTGTGATTCCGTAGTATTATTCGTGAATAATTAATTATTGATTTATATGATGAGGAAAATATTGATTTTATGTGGATATAGATGGAGAAAATTTTTAATGTGACAATTGTTAAAAATTAATATTTTATCTTTTTTTGATAAAATAATTCAATTAAATATATTATTTTAATAATATATTGATGGTGATATTTTTACAATGAATGTGGGATATATGATTATATGAGGAGGAAGAGTATTTTTGTGGTATTAAATAATTAACACATGTTTTGTGTGTCGATAGACCCCATTTCTTGACTGAAATTTGATTATCGCTTGTAAAATCGTCCGTTCATGGATTTTGGTCAATTTCTGTTCGGAATTTAGAAAAACTTTCTTCTGCAAAGTTGTAGATAATGGAATTTCCTATTGAAAAGAGATGAGGTTTGAATTTTTCTGATAATATGGCTATTTATTATGAATTATTGAAGTTTCAAAGTTCCAAAATAATTAATTTTTGGAAGTTTAAAATATTTTAAATAACAAAAACGTTTTTGGGATGTTGGCACATGTTTTGGCTGATGATTTTGGTCTGGTGTGGTGTGCGTAGGAATGTAATTTGAAAATATTAATAATTTATTAAATTTTTTACTTTGGTGTTCTAAGCATTTTCCTATAAATAGGGTGCTTAGGTTGGAATTGAAAATCACACCAGAAACTAAAGATTTCTCTTTTTTTCTCTCTCGATATATTGAGCGTATTCTTGTGAGTATTTTAATACTTTGAGTGTTGTTATACGGTGCAAGTTCAAGTCATAGCCTATATCCGGTGTTTCAACTAGAAGTACTATTCTTTCGAGGTAAGGGATATTATTTTTTTTCAAATGATATTATTTCTTTCAATATCATTATGCCGAAGTATTGATCTGAAATTTTAATCAAATTTGGAACTTTTTGTGTCGGGGTTACTATTCACGAATACGGCACTATTCACAGAAAAATCAAAATTTTATTTTTCGTCCAAAATATCTATTATGGATACTAGCTTTGATTGTATCCATGTTTTGATCATTCTTGAATTTTACTCCACTATGATTATTTATGAGGTATTTTTGGACATGAAATAGCTGAAATACGAATCCTTAATATTTATTCTTTTGTTTCACGGGATTCGTTCCTTTAAAATATTTTTCATCATCCTCGGTCTAAATGATGATATTATTGAATATCTTTGGCACGTAGTAGTGCAAAGATAAATGATTTTATAATGAATATCTTTGGCCCGTAGTACAAAGATGAACAGGTGTTGAGATGAACATGACCGACTGATGAATATCTTTGGCCTATAGTGCAAAGATGAATATTTGATTCAAGATGTATATTGATTGATGTTACAGGGATAAAATATTGATGAAGGACTATTAAATTCATAGATAGTAGTAGATTTCATTCTCTACGTAACTCTTCTATGGATTATTATTTCCGCTGCGAATATTGATCTAAAACTTGTTATCTATTGTATTTTATCAGATTTTTCCCTGTTGAAGACTAACGATAATTTGTTCTATATTATCTTAGTCATAATATTCTTTACTGGGCTAGTTGAGCTCACCCTTTTCCTTGTTGTTCCATTTTTCTTCTCGGGAGGCGAGAATGTAGCGAGTACTTAGTCGAAATATGGAATGATGATTCTAGAAGTTGTTTAGTAGTCCTCACCATTTTTGTATAATAATATATCAATAATTGTGATGAGGATTTATTTAGGTATAGATATTTTCTAGAAGATAATATTTGTATTTAACTCACAGTTTTTATGATGTATTAATAAAGTTGTAGTTGTTTCTGTACCATGTTATTGACAACCTAAAATGGGTGATGTATACCTATTTTGGGGGCGTCACAATGATATAAGCAATAATCAAACGAAATCAAGGATAAATATTAAAGACTTTAAATTTATCTAAATATTATCAATTACTTAATAAACTCATAATCTAATATTATTAATATTATAATAATATTTTAATCACTTCTTAAATTTATAAACAATTTATTTCAATTGTTTACACTTTACCAAATAATGTATTTTAATCATTCAAAAATGCCATACTCATAAGATTTCATCACCAATGATCAAATCCCTCATCAAAAATCTGCATATACCCTATATAGGATTCCTAAGTCATAAAACCCTATTTTTCAATTTTATTACTTCACATAACAAATTTAATTCATTTACTCATAACTAGTTCATTTTTATGAAAAATATCAAATCAGCCCTAAAAATATTTCATTTCTGGGATTTAGCAGAATATAGTCCCATATTGAACATATATTTTTCTCATAATTTTTAAAATTCATTTACTATTTTTCATATGGCCAAAACTGCCGAATATTTAGACATTTATAATAAATTGTACTTTTGTCCAAAAATTACGAAATTTATAGGGTATACTCCTGTTATATACATGTACTCCCAATAAAAATTTCACCAATTTTGGAGTTAACCACAAGGAGTTATAAGGGTTTACTTTTAAAATAGTCTTTTCCCATAAAATCCATAACTCTTAATCTATACATCCAAAAATTGCCATTTTTGGACTCAATCTAGAAAACTCATCAAATTATCATTTCAAATTTTTTTAGAATTTTTGAGGGTCAGAAAAATTACAAAACTGCCCCTAGAAGAAACCCCTTTTGAATGAAAATATTATTCATATGAATACAAATGATCATTCACCATGTATGCGGTAATCCACATAGACAGGTTATTCCAACAGAATAATAAAGAATGGAATAACAGAAGAATTTACCATGCATGCGATAGAACGCCGCATGAGTTATTCTCAATGAATAATAAAGAATGGAACCCAGTCAATGCGTAAACCGCATTGCATAAGATATTCCAATGAATAATAAAGAATGGAACCAGTCTAGCGTAATCCGCATGCGGACATGATATTCCAACGAATAATAAAGAATGGAATAACAAAGAATTCACCATGCATGCAATAGACCGCATGCATGAAAGTTATTCCAATGAATAATAAAGAATGGAACCGTGTCTAGCGTAATCCGCATGCAGAGCGGGATATTCCAATGAATAATAAAGAATGGAATAACGGAAGAATTTCACCATGTATGCGGTGCCCATTATGATAGGCAGAAAAGTTATTCCAACATAATAATAAAGAATGGAATAACAGAAGCTCTCTTCATGAATACGAAAGAAATAATACCCCTTACCTTAGAAGAAACTGAATATTGGAATAGTGAGATAGCAGGCTTCTCTTCTTCTTTCTCTCTATAATTTCTCTCTATAATAATTGCTCTAAAGCTTTAGTGAATTGGTGAGAAATGAAGGAAGAATGATCTTCTATTTATAGGAAAATATAGTTTCGATAATTGCACGTTTTGGGGCTCGGAATATTACAATACAATACCTCTAACTTTTCTTTCATTTTGAATTTAGTCCTGCATGTATTATCAAACTTGCACCACCTCCCCTAATAGTAAATAATGTGAATCAATAGTTCAATCATGTGAATCAATAGTTATAATCATGTGAAAATGCGAATTACAGTATAGTACCTCCATCTATACTTTCATTTTTAACTTAGTCATGCAAGTATTATCAATCTTGCACCAACTCTCCTAATAGTACAAGAATGTGATTCAATAGTACACACATGTGAACAAATAGTTATATAAGCATGTGAATTAGTAGCAATTAATTGCTCATTCATTCGATTAATTACCCGATTTATCAATATAACCCCTAGACATAAATTATCATCGGAATAAATGTCGATTTTCACTAACACTAATAATTCCAACACAATGGAACTATCAATTTCATCTTTAATCAACACAATCTTATTCATCATTAGTATTATAATTCACAATATTTAACAACCAGGTCGTTCCCAGGAAAGAGGGGGCTTTCCGATAAGGATTTCTCCTTATTGGCAATTGTGTAGGTGACCAAACCTCTCCTTGATGAACTTCTAGACATTGTCAATATTACAAATAATAATATGAATAACTTTGTCAGTCTCAATTTTTGATTTAATAATATATCATATTATGCCGATGTAATCTTTGTGACAATAATTAAGTCAATAATAGAGAGATATGATGCGTTAATTCTCGTAGCAATAATTGAGTATAACTTAGTGACTTCTTACGTAAGCATCAATAATCAATACCGCAATGCTACTATGCAACCACGTATTCATCGTACTTTTACTATCGGGTAGTTCAACAGTTTTAACGGTAACACTTTCGTCGTTATTTTTATAAAAAGATAATTCTGTCGTTTTCTAACTACGACAATACTTCCGTTGTGGGGTCCGCCAATGATGTGTCGTCGTACGGATATTCCCCGATAAAAAGAATATTCCCCGACCAATCGAATATTATATAATCACTTGCTTAATTTGCAAAATTTATAAATATTACCCACAACTATAACATTATATCAAATCCACACCATAAAATTTAAAAAAAATTATTTCGAGAAATTTAAATCTTTATTCATAAAATTTGGGGTCTCACATCAGTGGCCTGTAGTGCATTGATGGACAGTTTTTGGTATGATTATGACCAGAGATTATTCGGTATAGTCATGACCATTGATGATTTAATGAATATCCTTGGCCGCAGTAGTGCATGGATGACTCGATGATATGGTTTATTTATTAAAATTTGAGTCTCGTGATAAAAATTGATGAAAATATTTTAAATCATAGAAGATAGTAGATATTATGCTCTACTGACTCTTCTAATGGATTGCTTATTCATTGCAGCTTAAACTTGATGTCTATTGTATTTTATCAGTTTAACATTGTTGAAGGCTAATGATAATTTATCATGCATTATCTTAGTCATAATATTTCTTACTGGGCTAGTTGAGCTCACCCTTTTGCTTTCATTGTTCTCTTCCGAAAATGAGAACGTAGCCGGGACTAGTCGGGGAATGGAGTGATGGTCCGAGATGGTGTTATAGTAGTCCTCACTATTCTATAAAATAGTGTGACAATAAATATAATGAGGACTCTATTTGAGAGTGGATATTGTCTAGAAGGCAATATTCCTGTTTAAACTCTCAGCTATGTTTTGTCGTATATTGCACGATGTTTGTATAATTAAGTTTGTATTTGTATTATGTACCATTTATTTGGCGACTCAAGATGGGTGATGTATACCTATGTTGGGGGTGTCACAGGTTAGATAATCTAATTGCACGCCAATAGGGAGAAATCCTTATCGAAAAGCCCCCTCTTTCCTGGGAACGACCTGGTTGTTAAATATTGTGAATTATAATATTAATGACGAATAAGTTCGTGTTGATTAAATATGAAATTGATAGTTCCATTGTGTTGGGATTATTAGTGTTAGTGAAAATCGACATTTATTTCGATAATATTTGATGTCTAGAGGTTATATTGACCAATCAGATAATTAATCGGATAAATGAGCAATTAATTGCTATTAATTCACATGTTTATTGTAAGACCCCAAAATTTATGAATAAAGATTTAATTTTCTCGATTTTTTTTTCAAAATTATGGTGTGGATTTGAGATAATGTTATAGTTGTGGGTAATATTTAGAAATTTTGAAAAGTATGCAAGTGGTTATATAATATTCGATTGGTCGAGGAATATTCTTTTTGTCGGGGAATATCCGTACGATGGCACAATCATTGGTGGACCCCACAACGGAATTATTATCGGAATGAGAAAACGACAAAAATATTTTTATGAAAATAACGGCGAAAGTTTTACCGTTAAAACTGTTGAACTACTCGGTAGTAAAAGTACAATAATACGCGTAGTTGCATAGTAGCACACGGTATTGATTATTGATGCTTACGTGAAAAGTCACTCAGTTATACTCAATTATTACTACAGTAATTGTTGCATCATATCTCTCATATTATTGATTCGATTATTGTCACAGTATCATCGGCATAATATGATATATTATTAAATCAATAATTTACACGAAAAAGTTATTCATATTATTAAATTGCAATATTTACAATGTCTAGAAGTTCTGTCAAGGAGAGGTTTGGTCATTTAATTGCGCGCCAATAAGAAAAAATCCTTATCTGAAAAGCCCCTTTCCTCGAGAACGACTTTGGTTTGTTAAATATTGTGAATTATAATATTAATGATGAATAAGTTCGTGTTTGATTAAAGATGAAATTGATAGTTCCATTGTGTTCGAATTATTAGTGTTAGTGAAAATTGACATTTATTCCGATGATAATTGATGTTTGGGGGTTATATTGATAAATCGGGTAATTAATCAGATAAATGAGCAATTAATTGCTATTAATTCACATGTTTATATAACTATTTGTTCACATGTGTGTACTATTGAATCACATTCTTGTATTATTAGGGGAGTTGGTACAAGATTGATAATACTTGCATGACTAAGTTAAAAATTGAGGTATAGATGGAGGTATTATACTGTAATTCGTATTTTCACATAATTATAACTATTGATTCACATGATTGAACTATTGATTCATATTATTTACTATTAGGGGAGGTGGTGGAAGTTTGATAATACTTGCAGGACTAAATTAAAAATGAAAGAAAAGTTGAAGGTATTGTACTGTAATATTTCGAGCCCCAAAATGTGCAATTATCAAAACTATATTTTCTATAAATAAAGCTCATTCTTCCTTAATTCATTTCTCACCAATTCACTAAAGCTTTAGAAGCAATTATTACGAAAAGAAATTATAGAGAGAAGAAGAAGAAATTACTCATACCTCACTATTTCAATATCCAGGTTTCTTCAAGGTAAGGGGTATTATTTCTTTCGTATTCATGAAGAGAGCTATTGTTATTCCATTCCTTATTATTATGTTGGAATAACATGTCTATCTGATCTGCGCATACACGGTGAAATTCTTCATTATTTCATTCTTTATTATTCATTGAATAACTCCAGTATGTGCTGATTCATCGCATGCATGGTGAATTTCATTGTTATTTCATTCTTTATTATTACGCTGAAATAACTTGTCTATGTGGATTACCGCATGCATGGTGAATGATCCTTTGTATTCATATGAATAATATTTTCATTCAAAAGGGATTTCTGTCAGGGGCAGTTTCATAATTTTTTTGACCCTCAAAAATTCTGGAAAAATCTGAAATAATAATTTGATGAGTTTTCTAGATTATGTCCAAAAATGACAATTTTTGGATGTATATATTAAGAGTTGTGGATTTTATGGAAAAAAACTATTTTAAAAGTAAACCCTTATAACTCTTTGTGATTAACTCCAAAATTGGTGAAATTTTTATTGGGAGTACATGTATATAACAAGAGTATACCCTGTAAATTTCGGAATTGTTGGACAAAAGTACAATTTATGATAAATGTCTAAATATTCGGCGATTTGGCCATATGAAAAATAGTAAATGAATTTTAAAATTAAGAAAAAATACATGTTCAATATGGGACTATATTACGCTAAATCCCGGAAAAGAAATAATTTTGGGGAATGATTTGGTATTTTTCATGAAAATGAACTAGTTATGAGTAAATGAATTAAATATGTTATGTGAAGTAACAAAATTGGAAAATAGGATTTTATGGCTTGGGAATTCTATATAGGGTATATGCAGATTTTTTATGAGGAATTTAAACATTGGTGATGAAATCTTATGAGTATAGCATTTTGAATGATTAAATACATTATTTGGTAAAGTGTAAACAATTGAAATAAATTGTTTATAAGTTTAAGAAGTGATTAAAATATTGTTATAATATTAATAATATTAGATTATGAGTTTATTAAGTGATTGATAATATTTGGATAAATTTAAAGTCTTTAATATTTATCGTTATTTTCGTTTGATTAATGCTTATATCATTGTCACCATCCTCATGCTTATATTGTGATGAAATTCATCTTTGGCTTACGTGCATAGATGGACTTGGTATGATTATGATCAGGGATTATTCGGTATAATCATGACCGTAATGTGACGAATGATGTGGTGAAAGTCCTCAGTGGCCTGAAGTGCATTGATGGACAGTTTTTTGGTATGATTATGACCAGGGATTATTCGGTATAGTCATGACCATTGATGATTTAATGAATGTCCTTGGCCCATAGTGTAGGGAAGATTCGATGATATGGTTTATTTATTAAGCTGAGTCTCAGCGATAAAAATTGATGAAAACATTTTAAATCATAAAAGATAGTAGATATCATGCTCTACTTGACTCTTCTAATGGATTGCTTATTCATTGCAGCTAAACTTTGATGTCTATTGTATTTTATCGGTTTAACATTGTTGAAGGCTAATGATAATTTATTCGCATTATCTTAGTCATAATATTTCTTCTTGGGCTAGTTGAGCTCACCCTTTCTTTCATTGTTCTTCTCTTGAAATGAGAATATGGGTTGGGACAAAGTCGGAAGCGGAGTACCGGTCAAATGATAGCATTAGTAGTCCTCACTATTCTGTTAAATAGTGTGATAATAAATGTAATGAGGACTCCATTGAGTGTGGATATTATCTAGATGACAATATTTGTATTACAACTCATAGCATATGTTTTGTCGTATATTACACGACATTTGTATAATTAAGTTTGTATTTGAATTTTATGTACCATGTATTTGGCGACCCAAGATAGGTGATGTATACCTGTTTTGGGGGCGTCACACTTATAACTATGTGTTCACATGTGTGTACTATTGATTCACATGATTTACTATTAGGAGAGTTGGTGCAAGATTGGTAATACTTGCATGACTAAATTAAAAATTAAGGTATAGATGAAGGTACTATACTATAATTAATTTTTTCACATGTTTAGAACTATTGAGTCACATAATTTACTATTGATTCACATGATTTATTATTAGGGGATGTGGTGCAAGTTTGATAATACTTGCAGGACTAAATTAAAAATGAAAGAAAAGATGAAGGTATTGTACTGTAATATTTTGAGCCCCAAAACGTGCAATTATCGAAACTATATTTTCCTATAAATGGAAGCTCATTCCTTCATTATTTTTCACCAATTCACTAAGTCTCACAAGAGCAATTATAGAGATAGAAGCTATAGAGAGAGAAGCTATAGAGAGAAAGAAGAAGCGAAGTCTGCTACTTCACTACTCTAGTATAAAGTCTTCTTCTGACGTAAGGGTTATTATTTTTTTTATATTCTGAAGAGATATTATTTTTCGTATTCGTATGAATATTATTATCGTTCAATATTCATTATATTCGTTTAATATTCGTAAGGAATATTATTTTCGTTCAATATTTGTAAGGAATATTATTTTCGTTCAACCGTCAGAAGTAAGGGGTTTTTCGCCAAAAGCGATTTCATTATTTTTTCGACCCTCAAAAAATTCTAGAAAATTTGAAATGATAATTTGATGAGTTTTCTAGATTGTGTCCAAAAATGGCGATTTTTGGATGTATAGATTAGGAGTTATGAATTTTATAGGAAAAAACTATTTTAAAAGTAAACCCTTATAACTCCTTGTGATTAACTCCAAAATTGGTGAAATTTTTATTGGGAGTACATCTATATAACAGTAGATACCACAGAAATTTTGGAATTTTTAGACAAAAGTACAGATTTTTGATAAATGTCTAAATATTTGGCGGTTTTTAGCCATATGAAAATAGTAAATAAATTTTAAAATTACGAGAAAAATATATGTTCAATATAGGACTATATTCTCGCTAAATCCTGAGAAAAGAAAATTTGTTTGTCTTGATTTGGTATTTTTCATGAAAATGGGCTAGTTATGAGTAAATGAATTAAATATGTTATGTGAAGTAAGAAAATTAAAAAATAGGATTTTATGGCTTGAGAATCCTATATAAGGTATATGCAGATTTTTGATGAGAGTTTTGGTTATTGGTGATGAAATCTTATGAGATTGGCATTTTAGGATGATTACATGCATTAATTAGTAAAGTGTAAACAATTAAAATAAATTATTTATAAATTTAAGAAATGATTAAAATATTGTGGTAATATTAATAATATTAGATTATGAGATTATTAAGTGATTTATAACATTTGGATTAAGGTGTTATAAATTTTGATATGAATTTTATTGTGAAACTTTATCTTTTTGTGTCGGGGTTACTATTCACGTATACGACACTATTCATGTATATGGCACTATTTGCGTATATAGACGTTATTTATGTATACTGGTACTATATACGAATCTGAATTACTATTTACTGAGTTACTATTCACGAAAGTTCTTATTCATGAGTTCTTATTCACGAAGTACTATTTATCCAAAAATATATTTCTTTTACTCATCCAAATTATCTTTGGTACATGAATATTATTCTTGAATTTTACTCCACAAAGCGTGATCATGTTGACAATTTGGATATTTTTAAACTTTGGATAAATTTAAAGTCTTTAATATTTATCCTTGATTTCGTTTGATTAATGTTTATATCATTGTCATCATCCTCATGCTTATATTGTGATGAAAGTCATCTTTGGCTTACGTGCATAAATGGACTGTTGATTATTGGTTTTACAGTTATATATCTTTGGTTTACGTGCATAGATGGACTATTGATTATTGGTTTTATAGTTGTATATCTTTGACTTACGTGCAAAGATGGACTGGTGTATGACATGATCATAACCACTGGTAATAATAACGAATATCCTTGGCCCGTAGTGCATGGATAATTCGATGATGTGATTGGCAGGATCATGACCATTAGTTAACAGTTGAATGTCTTTGGTCGTAGTAGTGCAGCGACGAATAATTGATTGGTATGATCATGACCATTGGTTTTATAGTTGAATATCTTTGGCCGTAGTGCGAAAGGTAGACAAGCCGATTGGTATGATCATTGTTATTACATTTGAATATCTTTAGCCTTTGGGGTAAGGATATTGAGTAAACGTTCTATTAAACCTTTGTGGTAAGGAGAAACTGTTGATTTACATGATTATAAATATGAATTGTGAATTTAACAATAATCTTTGGTGGTTCAGGTGAAGACAAGTGATGAAAGTTCTCTTTGTCTTGGGTATAATAAAGAACTGTTGTTGAGTATTACAGGAATGAAATATTAACGATGGACTTTTAATCTAGAAGAGATAGTAGACATTATATTCTACTTGACTCTTCTAATGTATTGCTTATTCAGCTGCAGTTAAACTTGATGTTTATTGTATTTTATCAGTTTAACACTATTAAAGGCTAAAGATAATTTATTCTGCTTTATCTTAGTCATAATATTTCTTACTGGGCTGGTTGAGCTCACCCTTTTGCTTTCTTTTTCTCTTCAGGAAATGAGAATATAGCTGGGATTAGTTGGGGAATGGAGTGACGGTCCGAGATGGTTGTTTTAGCAGTCCTCACTACTTAGTGTGATAATAAGTGTAATGAGGATTGAATTTGAGTTTGTATACTGTCTATAAGATAATATTCATGTAAACTCTCAGCTATGTTTTGTCGTATTTTACACGACTGTTGTATTGAGAAAGTTTGTAGTTGATTTATGTAGTGTGTATCTGGCGACTCAAGATGGGTGATGTATACCTGTTTTGGGGGCGTCAAATCTAACAAAAAGGTTAGACACCATGGGACCTTCAGCGGTTCAAAATGTGCAGAGTGTCATGGTTCAATGTGAATTATGTCAAGGGAGCCACCTTACTAATCAGTGTGCAATAAGCCCTGAGTCAGTTCAATTCGTTTTCAACTACGGGCGGCAACAAAATGCAAATCTTCCGACGCATTACCACCCCGGCTTAAGAAATCATCCAAACTTCTCATGGGGCAACAACAACAACAACAACAAAAACAACAACAACAACAACAACAACAACAACAACAGTAACAACCCCAACCAACCACAACCTTCATCTACCAGGCCGAATTATGCTAACCCTCCTGGATTCCAATCTCAGACTTAGTTCAACCCACAGCCACAGAGCACTCAGAATCAGTTCCACCAACCCCACCTCAACAGGAGAGGAAGCCCAGTTTAGAAGATCTCATGTCAAGGTACATAGCCCAAAACGAAACTAGAAGTAACAATCAAGAAGCCTCCATTTGGAATCTTGAAGTACAGATGGGATAATTGGCTACTGCGTTAAACAGTCGTCCACAAGGCACATTTCCTAGTGACACTGATGTCAACCCGAAATGGGAAGGAAAGGAACAGTGTAAAGCAGTGACCCTTAGAAGTGGGAGAACTACTAAGGAACAAAGTGGAGAGGGTGTTCCAGTGGAAGATGAAGTAGTGACTGAAAAGGAACCTCCAGTGAAGGAGAATACTGAGACATGTGGGGGTGAAGAAAGTAGTTAAGACAGACCTCCAACACCATGTCCTCCAACGAGTATGGTCAATCACCCTCTCCCTTAATTGCCTTTCCCCCCAGCGGTTGCAGAAATAGAAGCTGGATAAGCAGTTTTCCAAATTCTTGGAGGTGTTCAAGAGGCTGTATATAAATATCCCGTTTGTGGAGGCATTGGAGGGAATGCCTAGTTATGTCAAGTTCATGAAGGACATCTTGTCCAAAAAGCGCAAAATGGGGGACTATGAGACAGTGGCACTGACAGAGGAGTGTAGTGCCATCCTTCAAAACATGCTTCCACCGAAGCTAAAAGATCCGGGAAGCTTTACAATTCCTTGCACCATTGGGGACCAGTTTATTGGGAAGGCTCTATGTGATCTAGGGGCTAGCATCAACTTGATGCCCCTCTCTATTTATAAGAAGCTGAGCCTCAATGAAGCCAAACCGACAAGCATCACATTGCAATTGGCTGACAGGTCTCTGACATACCCGAAGGGGATTGTGGAGGATGTGCTTGTGAAGGTTGATAAGTTCATATTTCTGATGGATTTCATAGTCCTAGATTTTGAGGAGGACAGGGAGGTCCCGATAATATTGGGAAGGCCATTCTTGGCGACTGGGAGGACCCTGATCGATGTTCAGAAAAGGGAGTTAACAATGAGAGTACAGGATTAGGAAGTGACGTTTAATGTCTTGGGATGCTCCGAGGAGCAAAAGGTTCCCTTTGCCACCTTTATGTTGCGTGAAGAGGCTGATTACTAGTGGGAATCAGAAAACATACCCAACTGGCCTTAACTTAAGATGTCTTGGGAAAAGTTCGAAGAGTCGCATTCAACGACAAGTACTTTTAAAAAGTATTCGTCACATGAAGGAGGTGGAGTTTATCAAGTTGGAGCAAAATATACGAGGCTAAATTTGCGAGAGTTATCCCGATTTGCATCCCATTTGGTCGATGATGAGGAGAATGACGCGAATGTTTCTAAGAGGTTTGAAACCCGATATACGTCAATACCTCATTTGTCATAAACTTTGTTTATATTCGGATGTTGTGAATAGGGCTCGATTATTGGAGTAGCGATAATGAGTCAACCTGACCAAAAGGCAACGACCAACAACATGATAATAATCATCTTTGGTGGCAGCGACCATCGAACAATGATAACCATCGTGGAGGAAATTATCATGCCAAGAATGGTAACCACTTCGGTGGTAATCATGACCAAGATAATAGGAGTGGAAATTTTAAGAAGAGAAGGTTCAACAACGATGGAAAGACAGCAGCACCAACACCAGCACCAGCACCAAGACCCTTTGGAAGCCACAATAACTGGGGCTAGTACTACGGAAGAGCCCACACATGTGGAATGTGCCAAGTGGCTCGATGAACCCCAAAGATCAAAGCAATTCCACCGACAGTTCGAGTCTCTGAATGATAATGAGGTATATACTTCAAAGGCTCAGCCGTCGATCATCGAACGTCCTATCCTTGAGCTTAAACCATTGCCTAATCACCTGAGGTATGTTTATTTAGGGAATTCATCTTCTTTACCTGTGATAATTTATGCTTTTCTAACCAAGTGTCAGGAAGAAAAGTTGCTGCTTGTGCTCAAGAAGTATAAAACGGCCTTGGGGTGGTCTATTGATGATATAAAAGGGATCAGCCCGACTCTACGCATGCACAAAATTCTTCTAGATGAAGGCTCAAAGCCATCTATAGAGCATCAGAGGTGGCTAAATCCCATTATGAAAGAGGTCATCCGGAAGGATATCATTAAATTGCTAGATACGGGCATTATCTACCCCATCTCCGATAGCCCTTGGGTTAGTCCAATCCAATGCGTGCCAAAGAAGGGAGGGATGACAATTGTGTCCAATGAGAACAACGAACTGATTCCCACCAAGAAGGTGACCGGGTGGAGAGTGTGCATGGATTACAGGAAACTGAACAAATCAACCTATAAGGATCACTTTCCCCTTCCATTCATTGATCAGATGCTTGACCGGTTGGCTGGGCACAAATATTATTGTCTGCTAGATGGGTACTTGGGGTACAATCAGATTTCTATTGTTCCTGAAGATCGGGAGAAATTGACGTTCATATGTCCGTATGTGACACTGGAAAGCAGAATTCAGACCAAAAAGCCCGGATTTTGGTGGGATGAAACTCGCGGCCAGTGGCTTCAGGTTGGTAGAATTTCGACCCGACAGTTTTTTTCATTTTTTAAAAACCTGTAAATCACAAAAATTGAACAAAAAAATACAATCTAAGTTGTTGTAACAGTAACATATTACAATTTACATACAATAATACAAATCACAGAATTACAGAAATAAGCTCCAAAATCCAAATACAGAATTACAAATTCAAACCAAGACTATTCATTTCATTTGACTGTTGACATGTCACCATCAACAGAATTACAGAAATAAGCTCTAAAATCCAAATGCATACTTGCAAATTGTAATCCCATCTGCAGCACCAGAATTACCATCTGCAGTAACAGAATCCTATCAACAACAACAAGTATCATCTTTGCATAATGCATAACTCCAATTCACATAAAGGACTCGAATGGAATCACTAAATTCTTGTTATTTTTCAGATAGATGTAACAAAAAACAAACTAATTAAACATGCTTACAAAGATTGTGCTGCAGTTCACAAACTGTACCAAAATATGGACACTTACTGCAGCCTCAAATTTGGGTCATGCCCAGTTATAGTGGCCTCATGACAAAGTTAACTCCAATTCAAATGTAAATCACAATGCTATTTAACAAAACATTCAATTCAGAAGTCAAGAAGTCCAAAGCATTAATTCAGTAGCAAAGTTGCAATGTCCAGAAGTAGCATTAACTTTACAAACAAAAAATGTCAAGAAAAATGTCAAGAAGTTTTTGGATTTAACTGCCAATGTCCAAAAGTCCAAAGTCCAAAGCATTAATTCAGTAGTAGACTAGCAGTATTGGCATGTAGACCCTTTGATTAAACAAAGCAGACCAAACAAATAATTTAGTTATATTAACCATGTTTTAAATCTAGTCTACAGAATTCAGTATAATAGTATATCATATTATCATATCACCAAATTGACTTCAGATATACCCAAAAAGGTCTACCAAGTACCAGCTTTGGAGTCCAAAATATGTGGTTTAAGCACCATGAGCATTCTAAATGCACTAGAAACTGATGTCATCAAAGCAAATAAAAAGATGCAAACAAGTTTCATACAAATATATATATATATATATATATATATATATATGTATATATATAGACTATTAAATGGATAATCAAAGAGGGATGAAGAGAAATGACACAAATATAAATAATTAAATTGGTAAATTATAGATCTAGTCTAATCCGGTTCATAAACCCTTAAAATTTCACACCCAATTACCAATTAAAATCCATAAAAATCGTTCATACTCATACCAATTAAAACCCTTAAAATCCACAAAGACATACAGACTAAAGTCATAGACTCATACTCATACAGATAAATTACCAATTCAAACAAAAATCGATCAGCTTATGCGTCGATTACAGTCTTTACAAAAAAATACTTGAGACGAGGAGAATAGAGTAGGAAGTAGGAACTGGCGAATTGCCAAACTGTGAAGGCAAGCAGCAAGCTTATGCGTCGTCGTGTCGAGGTGGGGCTGTGAAGTGTGAACTGTGAAGGAAAGCAAGACGAGGGTCGAGGAGAATGGATCGAAGAGTAGAGGTGTGAAGTGTGAAGGGTCGAATCTGTCTCTGTTTTTAGCCTCAGCCTTAGCGTTGGCTGCTTAAGGATATAATATAAATATTAGAGATGAGATGACTTAGATAGGGTTTTTTAAAAGGCCGGGTGGGCCGGGCTAAAATTGGGTCTGGCCAAAACGGCCCAGGTTTTGATGGGTCAAAAAAGTGAATCCCACAGCCTAGTTTTTGACGGACGGGTTGGCCCGGCCCGCGGGCCTGGGCCAATTTTGCCAGATCTATCCATATGGGACCTTTGCCTTCCGGAAAATGTCTTTCGGGTTATGTAATGCTCCCATAATATTTCAGCGGTGTATGTGATAAGTGGTATTTATACCTACTTATTGAATGCCAATTCACGCGAACTATGCTCATCTCAAGTACATTTTATTGTGTTTTAGTTGCATTTCATGATAGTTTGCATTGCATTTACTTAAAACTCCTTTTTATGAATAAGTGCAGGAATCGGCCTAATTTGGTGGTATTAGAGGGCACGAGGCTAATGGATGCGTGAAGGTAAGGCACAAGCGGGGATATACATGGCATGAAGGTACAATGGAACAAGGAGATCAAGCATGGAAGAGGATTAAGCACGAATGAATAAGTAGCAGCAGCAGAAGATGTGACCGTAACCGGCACTGAACCGAATCTGCAGATTGCAAGCCGTGCGGCAGAATAGCCTTGAGAGTGCGGCTTGCCATGAAAGTACTCGATTGGAGAGCATGACATTCTATGAGTCTACGCGCGCCGCGAGAACATACTTGAAAGCATGCGGTAGCGCACGATGTTGAAGCTGTGTATTTGTTTTATTTTAATTTTTAATTAAATGAGTTGTAATTAGATTAAAAACGATTCTGACTAGTGTCAGACGGAGGATTCATATCTTTTAGCGTATTTTTCATCATAGTAACTAGGGTTTACACTGTGAGGGAGATTCCGACTTAGAACGAAGCCAAAACGTCTACTTCTCTAATTCTTCTTGGGATTCTCTATCACGGGGGATTAGTACTTTATTTTGCTGGAATATTATGAGGATTTGAATGTTATCATTGGTTTATATTCAGCAATTGGGTTTGATCATTCTATTTTTCATCTTTCAATTGTTTGCTTTGTAATCATGTTTAGCATTGATCCCATAATGGCTTTTGGTTCAGCTATGAACTAAACTCCATTATGGGATTCTAACGGATTTTAATATGTAGTTTGGTTGCATGCTTGAATGTTAGAAATTTTGTTTTGCATATCATATGGGAATTCTATCGTGATTGTTTTACATGTATGAATGCCTGATCACCATTCGTTTCAGTACTTGTATGGAATTGATAATGAACATGCAAGTATGGATTGTAATCATGATAACATGCGAATATGGGGCTATTTTATATGGCTTGCGTATTTTTTGAACCAGATAGACATATACTGTTTCACTGTATGAGTTAGAGTAAGGGCTTGTGCTTAAATTCAGTATAATTGCAATTTCACATAGACATATAGTGATTTTGGTTGTATTAATGATTACATGGAGTCTATCATCTATGGATGCTGTGTAAGTAAGTTATAGTGCATTGAAAAATGGCTATAACTCTGTTAGTGCTCTTAACTATTTTCTTGTAATATGTGAACACTTCTTGCATGATAGTGGCAATTGGATGAAATATTAAATGAAGTTTTGATCCCAATATTTCCAGATTTGATTTATTCCATTAGTATTCTTATTTTTAGTTGTTATTCGTAATTAGAATAAATCATCAATTATAGTTATTAGTCTAGGCATATGAATATAGTGAGTTAATTGATGCATAGTAGTTTAAATTTGACCACTTTCTCTGTGGGATCGATACTCTACTTACTCTGTATTACTTGTTGACACATGTATGCTTGCACGAGTTAGAGCTCTTTTATCTGAACTGAAAAAGAGGCAACAGTATGATGTCGATCTTCTCTGATATGGTTGAAAAGACCCTTGAGGTCTTTATGGACGAATTCTCAGTATTTGGGAGCTCATTTGATAATTTCTTAACAAATCTGACTGCCGTTCTCCATCGATGTGTCGAAACTAACCTGGTGCTGAATTGGGAGAAGTGTCACTTCATGGTTGAAGAGGGCATTATTTTGGGCCATCAGGTTTCTGTTGGCGGAATTGAGGTTGATAAGGCAAAGATAGATGTGATCAATAACCTCCCACCGCCCACCTCAGTGAAAGGGGTAAGGAGTTTTCTTGGGCACGCCGAGTTCTACAGAAGGTTTATCCAGGACTTCTCGCGGATCACAAAATCGTTGTGCACTCTTTTGAAAAAGGACATGCCTTTCTAGTTTGATGCCGCCTGCCTGAGCGCCTTTGAGTTATTAAAGAAAAGACTTGTCACGGCACCTATTGTGGTAGCTCCAGACTGGACCTACCCTTTTGAGCTAATGCGTGATGCCAGTGACTTTGCAATAGGGGCAATGTTGGGCCAGAGAAGGGAGAAGGTTTTCCACACCATTTATTATGCCAACAAGACATTAACTGATGCTCAGTTAAATTATACCACTACTGAGAAGGAGCTGTGATAAGTGGGTTTTATACCTACTTATTGGATATCAATTCACGCGAACTATGCCCATCTCAAGTACATTTTAGTGTGTTTTTAGTTGCATTTCATGTTATTTTGCATTGCATGTATTGAGAACTCCTTTGGTGTAAAAGTGCAGGATATGGCATAATTTGGTGATGTTAAATGGCATGAGGCTAATGGATGCATGGCATGAGGATCGAGTGGAGAAAAGAAACCACGCATTGGTGGACAATTGAACTAGAAGCGGCATGTGCGGGATGAAAAACATGTGAGTCGATGGCAGCCAGTGAGAACCGAAATCAAGTTGCAGAAGCTGCGCGACTACATAGGCCAACACACGCACGCCCGAGCGATCACTCGACTGGACCAGAATTTACACTTGCGCCCGCATGAGAATACAAAAAGGAGGGCCTTGGCATGCATGCGATATGTCTAAGCTATTGATCTGTTTAATTTTAATTTTTAATTTTAAGAGTTGTAATTAATTAAAACAATTCTGACTGGTGTCAGACGGATCATTCAGTAGTTTTACGTGTTTTTCATATTGGAACTAGGGTTTTATACTTTGAGAGATTTCCAACGTAGAACTAAGCCTAAACCTCATATTTTTTACTTCTTCTTTGGATTTTCAATCATTGTGGATAAACAACGGTTTTTTTGCTGGATTTTATTGAGGATTTGAATGTACTATTGGATTGTAATCAGCAATTGGGTTTGATCGATTCTATCTTTCTCTTTCAATTGTTTGTTTATTATCCATGTTTTGTTTTGATCCCATGATGGCTTTTGGTTCAGTCATGAACTAAACTCCATTATGGGATTCTAACGGATTTTAATATGTAGTTTAATTACATGCTTGACTGCTGGACTGTTTTATATATCATAAGGGATTTCTATCATGGTTGATTTGCATGCATGAATGATTGATCACCATTCGTTTTAGGTACTTGTATGGAATTGAAAAATAACATGCGGGTATGGATTGTAATCATGATAGCATGCGTATATAAATTTTTTTGCGACTTTGTATTTCGTGAATCAGATAGACATATATTGTTTCACCGTATGAGTTAAATAAGGGTTTGTGCTTAAATTCAATATGGTTGCAATTTCACATAGACATATAGTGATTTTGGTTATATTGATGATTACATAGTGTCTATTGCATGTAGATGTTGTGTAAGTAGGTAATAATGCATTAAAAAATGGTTATGTCTACAGTAGTGCTCTTGGCTACTTTCCTGTGACATGTGAACGATCTTGCATGATGGTGGTAATTAGATGAATTATTAAATGAAGTTAGGATCCCATTATTTCCAGATTTGATTTATTTCATTATTATTCTTATTTTAGTTATTATTTGATTTTATAGTAATTTACAATCATAATTATAAGCATTAGTTTAAGCATATAAAAATAGTGATTTAGTTGGTGCATAATAATTTAATTTAGCAACTTTCTCTGTGGATCGATACTCGACTTACTCTGTATTGCTTGTTGACATATGTATACTTGCATGAGTTAGAGCTCTTTCGTTAGAACTAAAAAAGAGGCAACAAGCTGCTGGCAGTAGTCTATGCTTTTGATAAGTTCCGTTCCTACCTCATTGGAACGAAGGTGATCGTATACACCGATCACTCCGCAATCAAGTATTTGATTGAAAAAAAGGATGCTAAGCCGAGGTTGATACGGTGGGTTCTACTTCTCCAGGAATTTGATTTAGAAATCCGAGACAAGAAGGGACGGAAAATCAGTTCTTGACCACTTATCTAGATTGAAAACACCACGCCTCAAGCGGCCATAAAAGCCATAAATGATTTCTTTCCGGACGAGCAACTTTTTGTTGTCAATGGCAAAGTTCCGTGGTATGCGAACTTCGCCAATTACGTCGCTTGCCAAGTGTTTCCCCAAAATCTGAGCTATCAACAAACGAAGAAATTCCTAAAAGATGCCAAGCAATATTTGTGGGATGAGCCCTTCCTGTTCAAACAATGTTCCGATCAGATTCTGCAAAGATGTTTGCCAGAAGAAGAAATTGAAGGTGTGCTATATCACTGCCACTCTTCAAACTATGGAGGTCATTTTGGAGGCCAACATACTGCAGCTAAAGTGCTTCAGTCGGGATTTTATTGGCCCACCTTATTCAAGGATGCACACACGTATGTGTTGCATTGCGACAGATGCCAAAGGGTGGGCACCATATCAAGACGGCCTGAGCTACCACTGCAGAATATCCTGGAGGTGGAATTATTTGATGTATGGGGTATCGACTTCATGGGTCCATTCCCATCCTCTTTCAACAATCTCTACATCCTAGTGGCAGTGGATTATGTCTCAAAGTGGGTGGAAACAGTTGCCTTGCCGACAAATGATGCTAAGGTGGTGCTTCAGTTCCTAAAGAAGAATATATTCACCCGTTTTGGCATACCTCGGGCTATCATTAGCGATGAAGGGTTGCACTTTTGTAATAAATACTTTGAAGCCCTTCTAGCCAAGTATGGGGTGACTCATAAGATCGCCACTGTCTACCACCCACAGACTAGCGGTCAAGCTGAAATATTAAATCGAGAGGTGAAACGAATATTGGAATAGATTGTAAACCCAAATCGTAAGGACTGGTCTAAGAAGCTCGATGATGCATTGTGGGCCTACCGCATAACTTATAAAACGCCTATCGGAATGTCTCCGTATAGGCTTGTCTATGGTAAGGCATGTCATCTCCCAGTTGAACTGGAGCACAACGCTTATTGGGTTATTCAGAAGCTCAACTTTGATCTTGAGGCAGCCGGCGAAAAGTGACTTTTGCAACTAAATGAATCAGACGAGTTTCGTCTGCAAGCGTATGAAAATGCTAAGTTATATAAGGAGAAGACCAAGAGGTGGCACGACAAGAAAATCCTCGAGAGACACTTTGAACCGGGCCAGAAGGTTCTTTTTTTCAATTCCCGACCAAAGTTATTTCCTGGGAAACTAAAGTCCCGATGGTCGGCCCCCTTCACAGTTGCCAAGGTTTATCAATATGGGGCAATAGAGGTTGAGGACCCAAATTCTAACACAACCTTCAAGGTCAATGGGCAGAGGTTAAAACACTACTGGGGCGGCGAGGTCGACCGACAGAATACCTCCATTACACTGGGAGACCCGGTGTAAGACGAAAATATAGTCAAGCCGATGACTCTAAATCAAGCGCTTGATGGGAGGCATCCCCATCTCAGTATCAACAAATTGTTTTATCTTATTATCTTAAGTCTCATTTTGGTTATCTAGTTTCTTTCTGTGTTCTGTATATTGTGTGCATTGCTTGTGTTCTTCATTGTCTATATTTTGTATAGTGCTTGTAGTCTGTATATTGCATGTTATTAATATCTGTTAACCCTTAGTTAGAACTTGTGTGTTTCTTCTATTTTAGTTGTTGTATGGATCGCTGATATGTTATCTTGCTTTGTCTTGAGATTTCTTTCTTGCTTATCAAGATTGTATGCATGGCTGAACTTCAGCTTTCAAATACATTCTCAACCTTGATAGCCATGTAGTATGAGAAACCACTGCTAATTCGGGCCCCGGCATCATGCATCGCGCCGCAGCGCCAAATCTAGTGTATATCACACTGCAAACTCGCGCCCCATCGCCGAGTATTACTTAGAGTTTAAGCTCCCGTACGAGTGGGTTTGACCTCGCCTCGACTACATACATCGCTTCCAAGACCATTATCGCGCCCCGGCGCCATAAACGAGTTTCAGTGTTTAATTGTCGGTCCGTTTCTTACCGTTTGGGCGCCCAACCGTCTTCACGGTTCCTTTTCTTACCGTTGCTCCCTCGCGTATTTGTCTTTAAAAGGCCAAGCAAGGTACGGTTCTGTGGTAGTATTTGCTTCTGAGCATAAGTGTTTTCCTTATCATTCTTGCAATCTAGCCATGACTTCAAAATGCCCTAGAACTAGCATTGGCCCCCCTCCTCCATCCTCCTCCCGTAGTCATATTACTCCTTGGGACCCTGTAAAATTCCCATCCGAGGAGACTTATAAGCCTTACTGCAAAAATTTTAAGTTAAGTAATGCAGTGCTTGGAGGCGTGGCCTTAGGCTTGGATGACAAACTGGATGGACAGATTAATGTCATGATAAGTTCCATGAAGTGGGTACACTTCACTAAACCATCGGAATCCGCTGTGGTAGCGGTGGTGAAAGAGTTTTATGCTAATGCCATTCTGGATGGCCCGCCAGTAGCACCTGTGAGGGGAAAGTTGATCCCATTCGATGTCAAAGCAATCAATGAAGTGTATGAGACTCCAAATTTTGTCAAGCATGACTACAGGGAGAATGGGATTCGGAGTTACAAATTTGATGACGTTATTAGCAAGCTCTGTAAGCTTGGGACAGTGTGGAAAATGAATGATTACACTGGCGAATGCACGTCATTTCCCTCACAGGCGCTTAGTCGTTATGGTAAGTCATGGTACGCCTTTATGTGTGCTAATATTCAGCCTACGCGCCATGTGAGTGACGTCACTTGGCTTTGATACATGAATCCATCAAGAAGGCAATCAAGAGCAAGGCCATGTCTAGCCTTCCCCACCGATCTCTTATTACATGTCTGTGCAAAAGAGCGGGTGTTCAGTGGGAGGTGGAAGATGTCACCCTCTCGCCAATGTCCGTCATTGATCATCAACTTATTAGTCGCTATGTTATCTGGGATGGTGCACCATCACATCCCCGAGGAGAAGGATTTTTACCCTCACCTTCGGTATGACCTTCACGATGATTATGACCATCTCTTTGATCGGCGGGAACCTCCGCCAGAGCCCGCCCCCTTCTATCGAAGCCGTAAATTACGGGGCAAATACTTATGAGATTATGAAACAGTCTAAACTTTACATCTTGCAAGGTGGACACGGTTGCCCAGTGGCAGATCCAATTCCATCATTATCATGCTAAGTTTGCAGATACACTAGCAAATATTCATGCTGCTCAGGATGGTGAGGACGTGGACTTCATGCCATTCCCATTTCCAGCGCCTCCAATTTATGCACCTTATCCGCCGCAATTTCCACCGCCTATTGAAGAGGCCTGCATGAATGAGCCAATCAACGTAAAGGATGATGATGGAGAAGATGATGATGATCTGGATTTTTTTGGTGCTGATGAAGACTTTGGTCTTAATGGTGATGACGGCGGGGATGCTGCTAATGTTTGATGTTGCAGTAAAGGCCAGTGAGGACACAGGCTCAAGTTCAAGTTTGGGGGAGACTTCCTTTTATTTAATTATATATATGAATTGTGTTAGTTTTATAATATTTCTATTTCAACTGCTTTGTAAGGATGTTAGGATGGTATTTAGGCTTGATAGCCCCAGACTCATGGTTTAATTTTTATGTTATCTATTGAATTTATTATTGTGATAAGCTTTTGGTTTATGGATGCATGTTTTTGTTTAATAGTATTTTAAGTTACAATTAAATGCATGTTTATGGTTTATATCTTTTGTTGGGAATATCTTGACTAAGTCAGATATTGTCTTGCCTTAAATCTAAATTTTTTGGGATTTTCACTGATTATTGGTATACTTGATGCCATGTGTTATGCCTTTGCCCTATGATGAAAAGGGTACTCTATAGTCTATAGTTTTTGTGTTTAACTCTAGCCTCGAGTCTGTAACTGTCTATATGCTGGGTTAGGGTAGTTTAGCGTTAAGTTTTGTTTGTGGCCTTTGACGGACTGTCTTGTAATTATATCATTTTCCTAGACTAGTGGCAAAAGTTATGTGATTTTGGGGCGTATGTTTTATATAAATCGAGATTGTCTTGGATCCATCCGTTTAGAGAGCACTGACCTTTTATCTCTCTAGTAGTTTTCCAGTTTTTGGTTGCCTTTTTACCGTGTTAAAAATAGTTTGCACTGTTGTATACTCCGTTGATTTCAAGTTTTAAAAGACTTAGAAGCTTTAGCATTTTCGGCTCTTTAGTTCTATTTAAAAAAAAAATCAGTCATGCGGTGGGTTGAGATGGAGCGTGGAAACGCACTAGCCCATAAACGCGGGCTCATAAAATCTTTTTTGGACTTATGTTGTTTACGTGGCCTTTGTGCTTGAGTTATTAGATTCTTAGGGGTGTTCTACACCTAGTGCCCTAAGGTCTTCTGTCTTGGGAGTCATTGATCAAAAGCTTGCTAATGAGTGCTCTATTTTGCCTAAAAGTAATCAAGTTCTGTCTAAGTCAGAGTTTACTTCGTTATTCTAGAACTTTCGAACCTTTCATGTTTTTGCGTCTTGTCTTAACGCTTGTTATGTATGTGAGTTGCATGGTTGCCTATTGGTTATCACGGTCGACTGTATGATCTTAATTTGGGTTATGGCTAGTTTAGATATGTGGTCTTCACACACACACTGGATGGTTCTATTACAGTCTCTTGTTTATTTTTAGACTTTAGGCCCTCGATCGCTTGCGTTTTGTCCTATTCTTAGAGGATGTTTATGATTTCTCTTAGAGGCCATAATTTTAGTTATTAGTATTAGTGTTCATTTGTATCTTGCATTATGAGGTATGGATGTCTGTTAGTTTGCTTGAGGACAAGCAAAAGCTTAAGTTTGGGGATATTTGATGAGTGGGTTTTATACCAGTGATTTAGACTCTTTGTTGCTTAAATTGTTACATGTTTTCATTCTTTTAGTTAGCTTTTATATATATATATACTTTTTGTACTTAAGTTTAAGTTCTCTACAGGCAGGCTTTACAGTTTATTCCAGCTTTCTTGGGCATTTTTCTCAGACCAGCCTTGTACTTCATGTTATATACTTAGAAGTCAGCTTGTGCAGTGCATTGGCTATTCTTGAGACTATCGAAACTTCATACAGGCGCCATTAATGATGTTATGATTCATACTTGTTGCGGATGTGAGTTGTGAGCTCTGAAACTTGTGCCCCGACGCTTGAGGCCGGTGCCTAAGCCATTGAAAAGGTTTAGGCTCGCGTCGCAGCGCGAGTTCTGGTTCCCAAACAGTAATGAATCTTTAATGACCTAGAAGAAAGAGGGGACGACTATATATAGAAAGCGAAGCTGCTGCATTCATTATCGAATATCAGATATATCGACAGAGAACTTATTACAGTTTTAGAATAAGATTTTATTTCTGTCATTTTAATTTCTAGAAGAGAAAGAAGCTGTGGATCAGAAGAAGAGTTATTGCATCTAACACATACTCAGAGCTTTGCATGTGAAGAGAAGATTTGGAGGAAGAACACTTCAAAACAGGGGTTTTCTTAATCCAAATCTCCCATTTATTTGTATTTGTCTGATAATGTGTAATGTATTGAAAATGCGTGTTAGCACCATAGTTATGAACTAACTCCATTTTTAGGATTACAATGTAACCTTATGATTAGCTTAATCAACTTTCTCTCCTATTTTATATAATGAATCATTTTGGAATGGGTTGTTGTATTTCATATTTAATGTTTGATTGCTTGATAAAGAAATTGGTGTTGATAGTGATGGAAATTGATAAATGGATGTTATTATCTATCTTTAAATACAACAACACCTGTTATGACTATAACATTGGAATGTGTGCATAATGTGCTAATACGATAGACATATCCTTATTTGCCTTGTGTGACCTTGAGACTTAGCATAATGACCTTGATCTAGTTCTTGTCACCAATAGACATATTGTGATTTAGCCAGTTAGGGATGTGCATTTGACCTTCGGCAGAAGCTTATGCATATTTAGTGTTCTCGGTTGACCATTCCGTGATTTGTTTGTAATTTGGAGAGTTAGGAGATTAGGCGACACATTAGGGGAGTTGTAATCCTATCTTGACTTCCTAGCACAACTACTTCTCTTAATTTTATAGTCTTATTGAAATAACTTAATCCAACCACTTGTTTTTACTCGTTTAGATAAGATTAGTAACGACTGTGCCTTAGTATTTGTTTCCTTTTAAGTCTTTGTCCTCGTGGGTTCGACAACTCTCTTATTATTATATTATTTGTTGACCGCGTATACTTGCGCGTGTTTATCGATTGCGAAATCAATCAACATCTGTCCAATTTTCGTCACAGAGGTTAAAAATTCAATCCAATTTTCCTACGTGGCTTTTTTTTTAAAAAAACAAAACACATGTATTTTGCTGATGTGTGCATTAAGGCAATCATCATTACCTAAACCTGAGGTACACAACCCACTTTTTGTGCATATTTTCTGTGTAATCTTTCTTATTCTTCCTCTCATGACCGCCACAAACACCACCAATCTCTCTCTTCTCTCACCACCTCTTGACAACAAGCCCTACTTTCTTCCCTCCAAAAAACCATCGAACCTCCTCTTCTCTCTTTCCTCCAAAACCAACACCCTAAAACCCTCATTTTATCGAACCAATAAAACCCTCTTCACATCTTACTCCAAAAATCCCATCTCTAACGTTATCTAATCAAACAAACAAAACCCACATGACCATGTCTTTGATAATGACGACAAACCTAGAAAAGAGTGCGGCGTTGTCAGAATTTACGACAACCCAGAAGCCTCTCGCCTCTGCTACTTGGCCCTGCACAAGCTTTAGCCCTGCGGTCAGGAAGGAAACGACATAGTCACCGTTCATGAAAAGGTGTTCCACTTCGTCACCGGCGTCGGGCTCGTCTCTGAAGTCTTCAATCAATCGAAACTCGATCAACTCCCTAGCGATTCTTCAATTGGGCATGTCCGTTACTCCACCGATGGCGCCTCTATGTTAAAAAATGTGCATCCTTTCGTCACCCGGTACAGATACAGGTTAGTTGGTGTTGCCCACAATGGTAATTTGGTGAATTATCAAGCTCTTAGATTAAAGCTTGAAGATAATGGGTATGATTGAATTTGGGATTTTCCTCGTGGGTATAGTTGAATTTAGGGTTTCAACTCTTTAATTGATGTGCGTTGTTAACTAATTGCATTGCGATTTTACAATGATTATATTTTTTAAGCATTTTCTCCTCATGGGTATGATCGAATTTGGAATGAAAAATCGGGGGTGTGCAACTTTAATTGAGATCTGAGATTTTTCTTGGATAATTGATGTGTATGTGGAGCTATGATTTGATCGGAGATTTGAGAATTTTCTTGGATGGTTGTGAGAATAGCAGAGGATAATGCTTCGTTAGCCGGAAAGAGAAGAAAGTGGGAAAGATGAGAGAGAAAATGTTGGTCAAAGAAGACATCGAAGAAGAAGTCAACATTCAAAAATCCTTGTGTTTTGATTTTTTTTAAAGCCACGTAGGAAAATATGCCAGACTATTTGATGTCTGTTAGCAAAATTGGACGAAATGACCCAATTAAAATTTTTTATAAAGTTCAGTGGATTAATTCTATTTTTTTAAAGTTTAATGACCAAATATTTACAAGTCGACCACATTAAGATAAAAGTGTGTTTTGCCGTTTTCAATCTTTTTATTTTTGTGATTTCCATTTCCTTTTTTCCTCAAAAAAAGAAACTGAAACAAACAGTCTAGATGAGGAGGGGGAGAAAAGGTTTGAATAATCAGGCCCAATGGCTCAATAGCCCGCTAGCCCAATAGTGGTTCCACGCGCCTGACATGTTTTAGAGTCGTCAAAAATTGTAGGCCGCGATTTACCCGATCCTTAGCTTAAAAGTCAAAAACAAAACGTCCACCACTGACACCACCAACCCCGGCGTACTTCGCCATTTATCCCAAATCTTTTTTTCTCCCAAGTCCTAAATCGAAACTCTAAAACCCTAGGATAGATTTAAGTACATATGCCCAACCTCCAAATTCGATACTTTTACTTTTTGTAATTCACGGGTTTGTACTCAGCTAATGCAAAATAACTCAAAGGTACAATCTTTATCTTCCCAAATTGTCAAATTCAGCAATTTTTATTGAATTCTTTGTCCTTTATTTCATCCATATATATATATATATATATATATATAAATTATATAAATGGGTGATACTGATGATGATTCTAGTTATCCACCAAAACACTACTCATTTTATAATGCTTCCTTAAGATCGATACGCCCAACTCGAAACCCTAATTTCCAAAGTTATCGCGAGGATGAGATAGATGAAGATAATGGATATGAAGATGAGGAATTAGATGATCAAAATGATGGAGGAAATCACGAATTTGGGAATCAAGATGAGGATGATGATGATGAAGATGAGTATCAGCAAAATGGGTATGCTGGTAGGGGTTATGAACCTAATGATGAGTCTAAGAGGCGCCAAAAGAAGCGGAGATTGGAGAGTTTGGTTTCCCAATACGAGTTTGCACCTCGTGTGAATGCAAATTTGCAGAAACCTTCGTTTAGTGCTAGGGATTCACCTGCAGATTGGACCGAAAACGTGAGCTTTGTGTTGCTAGAGGTGTGGGGGGATAGGTTTGTGCAATTGGGAAGGAAGAGTTTGAGGTCTGAAGATTGGGTTGAGGTTGCAGAGAAGGTTTCTGAGATGTGTAAGGTTGAGAGGACTCATGCACAGTGTAGGAATCGGTTGGATACTTTGAAGAAGAAGTATAAGAAAGAGAAAGCAAAAATGGAGGAAATGGGAGCGTATTATGGAAAATGGGTTTTCTTTAAGAAGATGGATATGCTGTTGAATTCGTCTCCCAGGCAACAATCTTCGTTGGCTTGTGGTGTTGATTCGGGGGAATATGTTTTTATGAATCCGAAAGTGTATTTGAGTCGATCGAATGCTTTGGATGAGATGATGGATAGTCCTGGGGAGTCAGACTCGGATGGCGATGATTCAGATGGGCTTCCACCCAAGAGGAGAGGAGAGGAGGATGATGGATCATCGTTTAGGTTGTTGGCGGATTCGATTCAGAAGTTTGGAGCAATATATGAGAAGATTGAGGATAGTAAGAGGCAGCAGATGATGGATTTGGAAAGGATGAGAATGGAATTTCACACAGAGTTGGAGTTGCAAAAGAAGCAAATCCTTGAGAGGGCTCAGGCAGAGATTGCAAAAATAAGACAAGGGGATGACGATGACGATGATGATGAGACCGATACCGACGAATCTGCAGGAAACGTCAGTGGATGACTAGGTAGTTTTACATCTCTTATTTATGTTTATTGAACATTAGCTTGTAAATGGTTTGATGCTGTTTTTATGCTTGTTCATAATTAATGCATTGTATGCATTGTGTTTATTAGGAGTTGTAATAAATTAGGGAGTTTCTCTTTTTGCTTATTTAATTCATACCAGTTCTTTTACTGTATTGATTCTTGTGGGGGTCTAGTATTATTATTATTATTTTGTTTGTCTATGACATCCCATAATAAATATAACATTTGGTGATTTAAAATCATCAAGGAAGTTTAGTTTTATTAATTTTATACTTTATAACATATACTCCCTCCGTCCCCCGGGATAAAAGCTTGGTTTCTAAAATACACAAAATTACAAGATAACATATAAATAAATACTTAATACTAAAAGTTTGGTTATTAAAGGAAAGTGGACATTTAACCTACCCAGGTTAAAGCCTTCCCACATTTATCTCCAGCCATGTGGCTTGACAGATTCATTTCGGGGTGGAGTGATTGAATGATTGGCTTCAGCTAAAATGGAATTGAGATTAGGCATTCCATTCACGTGTTTGGTATGTTACTTGGGAATTGTGTTGGAATGGAATGGAATGGAGTGATATTTTTGGAAAATGAACAAATAAACCTACTTCCTCTTCATAAAACAAATCCATTTTCTCTCTCCATTCAGCTCTACCATCTGCAGCCATCCACCAATCCTCTTCCATGGTAACCTAATCCCTCCTTTCCCACCCTCTCCTCCTCTCCTTCTCTCCTTCTCTCCTTCTCTCATTCTCTCCATCAGAACAGCAACTACCACCTACCTTATCCTCATGGTCACCTCCCTTAAATTACCAACCCCTCAATTACAGTCTTCTCCTCCCAATCCCAATCCCAATCCCCATCCCCATCTCCCTGTTCTAACCCAAGAAGACCTCAATAAGCTTGCCCACAAACCGGCTAGCTCCCTCAGTAACAGACTCCTGTGAACACTCCTCCAAATTAACATACATAGTCGGTGTCCCCCACCTCAAAGTGCCACCGTGAACAGGCCACTTCTCTCAATATTCCTCTCTACACTGTGTTTTGGGAGATTTCTAGCATGATTGGAAAGCTCTACTTTGTTGTTTGGAGTAACCTTATTTGACATATCCAAAGGAAATTTGGGGTGGGGGTGGACTGTGGAGAGAACCTTATTTGCATAATTATTCAGCATTACTCCTTTGATTCTCTGGTTATTTTTGTGTCTTATATATGTAATTATTTATTGGAGAACTCCTTGTCCTTCTAAGATGTACATACCTTATTTTTTTGTTTGGATGATAAGTAAGACATACCTTCTTAACTTCTTAGTTTTCTTCACACTTTTCTTTCAAAGAAAAAAAATCTAAAAGTACTGTGTTACTTTGTATTTTTTCATGGAATTTGGATCATCTTTTTCTCAGTAGGGAAAAAAATTCACGTTTGTAATTGCCTCAAATACCTATCCTTACTACCTCTTAGAGAAAGTGGCATACTGTGGTTGATGTCCTTTTGACACCTTAGCATATGATTTATGTTCCGTTTGTTATATTTTGATGGAGAATATTAATTTATAGATAACAATTAGAAATGTTTCATACATAACTTCAATGGAAGCTATTGTAAAATGGCCTAACCTGCCTTGTAGGATACTTTTGTTAGTCTTTAATGCATCAACTACTCTCTGAGACCATTGACATGATACTGGTAGATATCAATGTTCTAAAAGGCGCTAAGCGGGCGGCCGGGGGCCTAGCGCCTAGGGGACCTAGGCGGGGTCTGGGTGAGATTTTTTATTTTAAGCCAATTTTAATATTTTATCTTACATTTATTCAAACAAAACAATAATATAAAGCAAAACAATCTATAATAAAGATAATAAAAGCATTTGCTTAAAGTTCAAACACATATCCATATTACCAATGTCAAAGTTCAAACACAAAATGCAATTGTTGAAAGTTCAAACATATCTTTAATGTATTAGTCTTATTCATAAACAAGATTGGTTATTAAATAATAAAATTTAAAATTTCAAGAATTCAATTCAATATTAAAACTTAAGAAACTAAACATAAATTTAAGAATTATATTGAATTAAAATAAATATTGCAAATGTATTATCATTTATATAATTTGAAGTTGATACAAGTTCAAAAAATTACAACTATAATAAAATTATCCATTTTGACTTGATATTGTTCACTTGTTGTGATTTGATATGTTACATCATGTATTATGAATACGGTAAATCATTAGAAAAATAAATATATCAAGATCTGGTTTGGGTAGTTATTAAAATAAAAAAAATTCCTCCGCCTAGACCCCGCCGCCTAATTTTTTGGAGGAATTTTTTTGCTGCCTTGGGGCCTAGGCCTAGGTGGGGGGTCTAGTGCCTAGGCGGGAATTTTTAGAACACTATTCCTCATTCTGTCAATAGATATAATTATCAATCTCGAGGAATGTAAAAAGGAACTTTACTCTTCTTATAGTAACTAGTCGTGTTTTCTTTCAGTTAATAGGTATACTGCTATGGCATTTTTATATTTTATTCAAGATAGATTTACATACATCTTAACAACTACACTCCCTGACTAGTGAAAATACTGATGAGAGAAAAAAAATACAACACTTGATCTCATAGCCAAAACGCCGAGAAAGTTGTTTGACGAGTGATAACAAAAACAGAAAGTGCTTATTTCAATTGGTAAATAGCTCTTCAATAAAAGAAATTTAGGAGATCTATTAAAAAAAGGGGAAAGAAATAAGAATTACGTAGACTATAAATACCTAAGTACTCATTCAGACGGCAATACCTGCTTTATTTTTTCAACCTGTGAATTAGAATTGTCTTGCCTAATATATCCTTCCAATTTGAGATTTGTAATTAATCAAGTACCTGGGTGGCAATTTTGTCTTAGGTCATTAACCTGAACTTATTCTCTTTCTTTAGATTGAAATTCAAATTATTGAATTAGCTTCTCAATTGATAATTTATATGCTCTCATTGCTCACAGGACTTGCACCCTGTTTGTGAGTTTTTATAACTCGGTAAATGATAGGAAAACTAAGGTTAGCAGTTAGCACGCTCACAAAATTTTCCAAGTTAGAAAAACTAAGAAAAGCTCAAGAAAGCTAAGAAGAATTTGGCCCAACTTTTATTAGAAATTTATTCCCAAAAAATGGTACGAAAGCTAAGGAAAGAAAAAATAGACTTAATGAAACTTTCATTTGTTCCATTATTACCCTTGTCGATGACATATCAAATAAATTTTTGACACTATATACCTAATTTACTACCTTTTCTTGCCAATCTCACAAATGAAAGATAGGAAATTTACTTTCCTATCGTTTCATTTCCCACCCTTTCCTTATTTTAAAATTTTAAGATTCATATGATTCCTTACCCCAACAAATGACAAATCAGTGTTAGCTTTTTGGGGTGGGGTTGGGGCTAAGAAGCCGATGCGGGTGCGGGGATACGGGTGCAATATACGTGGATATGAAGATTTGCCAAATCTTAAAATATGGGAATTCAGGTGTGCGGGATTCAACACAAGTGTCTTTGGTATGATAATTTAGATTTTTATGAATGAAGTCTGGAGCATGGCAGTAAGGTCTTATGGGACCTTACACTCTGTTTAGCAAATTTTAATTTTGGCATAGGTAGAATTCAATTCTACTTGTGTTTTGATGATGTCATACCGAATCTGCTTCCTTAATTCATGTATGACTCGTGTCAAATCTATTTTTAAGTGTAATATATGTTAATATTACACGCCAATTTTAGTATGCTGAACTTACTTTCTCATATAAATTTCTTTGCAGGAAAATCTACAAGGAAAGGTTACACAACTGAATGGCTTTACTACTTATTTTGTACGTGTGGTCCCCTCTAAAGTTGATGGCTTCCCCACACGAGTGTACAAGGATTGGAGAAGTTTCAGGATGTAATGTATTTGAATTAGCATGAAGGCTTGTGCAATGGTTTTCTACTGAATTGCATCCATATTTTTTTTCACTAAAATACACTTTGGTCTTAATTGTATCGTTTATCTTTATTATTATTTTCTTTTGGACAAGTTCATGTTGCATGTATCGTTTGACCATTATGTTGGTTTTTTTCCCCATAAAAGTAATTTAAAACAGTTCAAATTGCATTTGGTACTAGGCTTCAGATTTATGGAGATGATGATGATGAGTTTCAACTTCTTATTCTCAGTGGATGCTACAATGCAATCACTTCCCATCTACATGATGGGGGTTGATCTGAAGTAGCCAACATTTCTTGTACTACAACATCTTCCTTTACCTTAAAAGCTCAAGTTTTTAAATAAATGCAAGAATGTTTTGCCCCTTAAAATCAATAAGAAATTCATTCACTAGAAAAGTTTTGCTTGTATTCATAAATAAACTTATTAATGTAATCATTATAAATATAAGAGGCTCTATAATGATTTTACCATAAAAGGAGTTTTAATTCTATTGCTTCTGCTTAGATATACACTTTCAACAAATAATGGGAAAAATTAACTTCATTCTATCCTGTTAACTAGATCATATCAGGAAACAGTTCATCCTTTACTGATGGAGCAATCCACTGAATCTGAATATAGGTAATCTCCCATAAATCATCACCTTCCTTCGGCACCAAAATTTCCTTTTCCTTCATGGTTGTGATAAGCTTTCTCAACAATTCTGGCACTATTTCTTGCAAATCTGGCACCCCATATTCCCCTAAATCAGCCTTCATACATGTATCCATTCTTCTCAATATTCCTAACCAGAATGTCTTAAATCCAACACTTTCTGATATTGGCTTCAAGAATTGCAAGTACACTTCTGTCAAGAGCTCCATCGAAAGCTTCAACGTCCCTTCCATACTTAGCGTTTCTCTCTCCGCGTGCTCTCTCCTTGAGTATTCCATCATCTTTTCATGTAAATCATCAACCATTGCAAAAATCACGACCGTAAAACAGTTGATAATGTTGCCTGGTGAGAAATATAATTCCTCAGCTAGTGTGAAGCTTCTTTGGAGAGCGACGACTGCATGATTTCTTATCTCTTCTCTCCTGGCTAAGCTACTTTTTTTAAGTGCTTCCCCAAGCTTGAGAAACAGGTTCACACTGAAGTTTGAAGAAGCCAGAGCTTTAGAGTTATCGTCTGTGGAAGAATTGCTCGCGTTACTTCCTGGATCCGAGTATCCACTTCTATACCATTGAACCAAATTGTTTACTGAATCTGCCATCATATCCATTATCTTCTTGTTCTTATCCACTGGACTATTCCTCAGCGCAACAAAACCAAAGGCACAGTCGATGCAATACGCATAGTTAATGCGAGAAATGTGAGTTCCATCTGACATAAAAGTGATCAAGGCATCAACTGCCGGAACATACCATTCTGAGTGGCGCCCTGTGACTGATAACAAATGAAGCATCGTCTTCCATCCAAGTTGTGTTTGCACATTTGCAGGGTATTCGGTCAGAATTCTGCTCACTGATAGTGTTAGAAATTCGGAACATGTATCAATAATTTCTTTTTCCAGCTTCCACATAAAATTTATTGATGTAAAGATTAGCTCTTCTGAGAGTTTCTCAGACCTGTATGAAGACAGGATCTTGAGGCAAACCTTCACAAGGGCTACAATCCCCTTTTCAACAAATGGGATAGGCGAGAACATAGGAAACTGAGCAACTGTAAGGAGATAATCATGGTAATTAGGCCAAAATGTAGTGAACCTGTGAACGTTTGCCAAAGTAACCGTGAGGAGCAAATCCCAGCAGAACCCTACAGTTTCTTCCTCCTCAACGGGTGTACTAAACTTTTGGCCTTTTCCAGCAGCAGCAAATAGGAGGGAACGCCAAGGTTCTGCAATGGGTCTTCAGGTAAACTAGAACTATTGCTAAAGATACTTCCAATTCGACATTGTTGGATGACTTTTAAGTTCTGCTCAAATTCACTCACACCGAGGTTTAAAGACTCCTCAATGTTTTCCATTGACTGAAAGTTTGAGAAGCGGCCTATCCAGCCAGAACTTTGTCGTCTCCTGTGAAGTTTAGCATCTTGAACAGGTAAAATCACACCTGACTCGGACCTTTCATCTACTGGGAAGTCAGAGGAAGATAAAAAAAGTTCAGGTTCGACAACAGATTGAGGAAGTAGTTTAAGCCTTTTGAGTTTCAACAAACAATCAACAATATTCCTCCAGCCCCCTCGGATAGAGTCTTTGAAACTGTTTGCTATAGTGAAAACTGCCAGAGTTGCCATTCTTGGCTTCATATCGTTGCTGAAAGCATACAGGGTTTCTTCAGCAGACGCGTAAGGATTCAAAAGTGTAGTGAATTTGCAGAATGAGGCAAGGAGTTCATCAAGAGTGTCTTCGAGTCCATACTGAGCGATTCTAGCTATTGAGAACAAACCTTCGGTACATTCATGAAGCATTTCTTCGTCATCAGAATGTTCAAAAATTGTTGAAAGTGTTGCAACCGAGGGGCCAGCAATAGCAGCAAACATATCTCTTCCCAAACGACGATCAATATCACACATTACAAAAGGGTTCATGGTTTTTGATCGGTTTGTCAGCTGGATCCATCTAGTTGGATTCATTTCTATAGTTGCACCATTTTGGCCAAAAACTGTGATTTCTTTTGTGGCAATGGAATGAAAAAGCTCAGTTAAGTACTCTCTTGGAAGATCTTTCCCACCATTAATTGCTCTGTTGTTTCGGATAAACTCATCTTCTGTCATCTTTTTCTTGACTTGGGGATTATGTTGATCAGTGTTGAGCATAATAAGGGAGTAGCAAAGAATAAAAACGGAATCTTTGCTCACAAAAATTTCAGAGGATTGTTGTTCATAAAACTGCTCAGAGAATGCCTCAATAACTCTGTGGATCTTCTGTGACTCTCCTGGCAGTCGAAAGGCCTCCAAATAAGTCCGAAGAGCACTATCAAGAGCCATTCCAGAAAATTCAAAGGTAGTCGTGAATTCTTTAAGGACTTGAAGGTGAAACTCATCAGGGTCACCAAGATAATCTCCAATCGTGGTCTTGTCTAGTCCGGGAGTGAAGCGAAAGAACATAGCATAGGCTTTTGGATCAGGAGGATCCGAAATCAAATGTGAAATCTTCAAATATTCCAAACCTTTCTTATCATCGCGATTGAAATGATTACTTGCAATCAATATCTTTCTTTTTTGTGCCTTTCTTAGTCGGACAAAATTAACCCAATTCTCTAAATCATTGGCATCTCTAGTTTTCTCTTCCCAGAAGGGTCTGTACTCAGAAACTTCAACTGGATATGGTCCTGAAGGGCTCGAATCATCTTCTTTATCGACATTATCGGCAATATTCTGAAGAATGACTATCAGGCCTTCAAAGGCACAAACCTGTAAACTTGTAAAAGGACCATTTGCTGGAAATGCATGCATACATAGCAACTTTCCCACATCTTCAAAAACATTACCAAAAATGGGATCAGTGTCGTAATTTACATAGACTTCAATTATGAATGTTGGCTGCCTACAGAAATTTATGATGCCTTCAACCGCGACTTCTTGGAGTTGGACCGAGTTTGCCAAACTTGCAGCTCTAAGCAACACAAACGTGAAGAATGCTTCCAGTTGGAGACGAATTGATCTGCAAAAAGCCAAGCAAAATTTTGGCTTCAGTTTTGTCAAGATTTCAAATGTGCTAGGAAAAACTTCCATTTTACAGGTAAGTAAACACACAGGATATACTGAAAATTGAAAAAAGAAAGGCATAAAGTGAAGAAATCCTAAGAAGAAAAAACTTGCAAACAAGTTTAGCTTATATATTTAAATTCTTACGTGCGAAGAAAGTGATAAATATTCAAGACAATACTGCAAATCATGGACAAAATAAGTGGGCTGGATCGCACTCCATAGTGAATCAAATGGTGAAAAAGATCATCTTGAACCATCCTCAAAAGTTTCGGATGATTCCCAATGCTGCCACTGCTTAATTCTATAACAGAATTGATCAAAACGAGCGCGAAAAGCTGAACATCTTCATCAGCAGTCTGATGCGGAGTTATACCAGGTATCAGTTCTGTTTCCACATGTTGAACTTTCACCACATTTAGTAAAGAGCACAAAAAATGAAATATATCAACCGCAGAACGAATCCCATATCTTGAATCAAAACTACTGTCCTCAGTGTCTGATTCTGAATTCTCCCAATCTTTCACCTCAATATCAGGCAATCTCGCAAAGATAGTCTGAATCAGCTCATGCATTGTGTGCCTTGCATTGCGTTGCAGCAAATCACTCCGGCTCGCAGACTGTTGAACAACCTGAAAACATGTGTTCACAATGGTGCAAACCGCATGATCCGTTAGCAAAACTGAAGCCCGATGCTTCATTATCGCGGTCAAGACCTGTAAGATTCTCATCATAATTGCATCCTCTGATACCAAGTCGGTTTTTTCGAGCCTGCAGCCTGTGATGGCGGTCACAGCTGAGGCCATTGCATCTTTAGCCCCGGGAGTTTTTTCGTCAAAAATTTGGATGTTAAGGATTTTAAGGATTGAGTATAATGACATCCCTGTTGCAGTAGCTGAAACATCATAGCTTTCGATCACATCAAGGAATGGGGAAAGATAGAGTGATGGATCAATAGTCCGCCATTCTTGTTGAGGGTTGAAGATTAGTGATCTCAAGGATTTCAAGGATTGTAATATGGAGGAATCATAGTTTTCTTCTTGTGGGAAGAATTGGGAATGTGTATCCGATTTACGACGAATCAATGCTAGAATTGCTCCTACCTCTGTGTTTAACATGCATGAGAGTCCTAGTTCTTTCTTTTTGAATTTGATCATGTTCTTCTTCTTCTTTTCTTCTTGGTTCCCCATTACATTACTTGTGCATTAAGTGAAAAAAACACAATAGTTTTACAAGTTCCAAAAATGGTTGTGAATGTACAATTTTTAACCATAAACTTTGTGATTATTTCGGTATGTTCGTGTGACAACATGACCGTTTTGGCCCTGACAAATGAGACTTTGGAACTCAAGAATATTGGTAAAAATTGGGGGTGTTTCCGGAAGCATGAAAATTGTCTGGGTGAATCTTTTGAAGTAGGAAGAGGTGAAAAAGATAGCCGGAATGTTAGCTAAACAAACGAATGTAATTTGTAAGCATTATTACTTCATATGAATGGATGGTTAAAAATGAATATTTGAGGACTTCTTCTACCTTTAACCTCTCCTCATATTATTCAGTTTCTGTTAGACAAAATAGTAATGTTTTTTCACTTTGGCCTTTTAATTTTTGCAATTAGTTGATCAAATTTTAAATTTTTTTTTCCACATAAGTTTAATTAGATATGCTACGTCAGAAATTAATGATGGTGGAAAATCATTATCGATTCTTATGCGTAATTTTAAAAGTAATTTTTTAGTTTTTTGACATTTATTAAACATTAATTGACAAAACATTATAATTTCATGAATATCGCGTCATTAATTTTTAACTTTTATTTAATTGCCTTAATATCGCAATTAAAATAACTTGGTAAATAAAATTTGAACAAACTAATCGTAAAAATTGAAACAATCGATTTCCAAAATGGAATGTAATTTATATTTAAGTTAAAAAGATACTAAAAAAAAGTAGTAAAACCTTAAAGCTAATATTATTAAGAAATCGCATAACTGAAGTATTAACATATTTTATTATATATTTATGACTTTATTACACTATAAACAGTAAATCCAATCAAAAGTCAAGGAACACACCTTGTTCTCCCTTGGGGGACAAGTATACTTGGACAACAATTCCGAATACAACTATAAATTCCCCGGAACCTTCTAGGCAATGTTTTCTGGATTCCGCCAGAACCAGAACCTTCCAGACCCTCAACTACTATATAAACCTCTCCCCCTCTCTGAATCGACCATAATCAACCTTCTTCTTCTTCTTTCTTTTTCAATTTCCCTTCACATAAATCACTCACTAATTAATCTCCGTTATAGAGAGTTAACTCTCCGACGATGCCGAATTAGATTTTCCGGACTGGGAGCCCGTGGTTCTCCACAAGTCCAAACCCAAGGCCCATGACCTTCGCGATCCGAAGGCAGGGAACCAAGCCCTCCGCTCCGGCGGCCAGGTCCAGACCGTGAAGAAATCTACCGGCGGTCTGAACAAGAAAGCGGCAGCCGCGCGGTGGTTGATGCGCGGAAGCTGGACGAGGCGGCGGAGCCAGCGGCGCTGGACAGAGTATCGGCGGAGGTGAGGCAGGCGATTCAGAAGGCGAGGATCGAGAAGAAGATGGAGCTGGCGAAGCAGATAAATGAGAGGCCACAGGTGGTTTAGGAGTACGAGAACGGAAAGGCGGTGCCGAATCAGGGTGTGTTGGCGAAGATGGAGAGGGTGCTTGGAGTCAAACTTAGAGGGAAGATTAATCACAAGTAATTTATCATCATATAAATGTAATGTTGACATGTTGTTGAATTAATCACAAGTGGTTTAATTTGATCGGAATGAATGAAAATTGTAAAGATTTCCAATGGCTATTGAGGACGATATGATTAAATAATTATATATTTCATCTCATTATTTTATTTTATAAGTTAATTTTTAGTAGTAGCATCAGCATGATCAATTAATTATTATTTTTTTGTAACATTATAGTAATACTCAAACATCAAAAGCACATCACAAACATGTGAATCAAAGGATTATAACTCAATCAAAAAAAATGATGGAAAACATCAGCTAACTAGTAGAATAAAATTATGGAGTAAGCTCATTCGAATTTGAAACATCAAGTCTTTCTAATTAAAGCTGTTTTGTAAGGTGGTTTCATGGCCAAGCCCTTAGCAATGGCTTATTAGATATTCCAAGTTCGTAATAGAATTTATTCATAGCCAAGGAGAATTATATATGGGAGTTACAACAGCTTTAACTTGAAGATACTTATCTATAGCTTCCATGCCAAGGTCTCTTCCAAATCCACTCATTTTATATCCTCCATAAGGACAATCCGGACTAAACGCCAGGTAACAACTTATCCAGATGACACCAGCTCGGATTGATCTTGAAACGGTGTTGGCCACGTTCAAGTCCTTGGTCACGATTCCAGCTGCTAGCCCATATCGCGTGCCATTAGCTCTCTTGATTGCCTCCTCAATGCTTCTGAAATTGCAACCAAAAATATATGAGCTTAATTAGGAAAATGTTCTCAAGTTTTCAACTTTAATATGATTCAACTTACTTGAACTTCACCAGTGACAGGACTGGCCCAAAAATTTCATCCTTTGCAATAAGCATGTCCTCCTAGCAAGCGAGCAAGAACAGTGAGACAAGAAATCACAAGGCAAGTACAGTAATGTTTATCGATTATAACATTCAGCCACATGCAGTTTGAGGTATTAAAGGAGTTTACCGCAACATCAGTGAATACTGTTGGCTCAACATAGTATCCTTTCTCGCCGTGAGTCTTACCACCAGTTAACAATGTAGCACCTTGTCTCTTTCCATGCTCAATATATGAAAGTATTTTGTCATACTGGTTCTTGTCTACCTGCTCAATATCAAAGGTTCACTTTTTAAAAGAGCCCATTCCCTTTATGAGGTCTATAAATTGCAAAGTAATTCATATTCATTTGTTTGGTTACAAAGGAACATGGAAGGAAAAGATAATTGAAGAGAGTTAAAAGTATTTTATTTTTCCAGACATAATTTCCTATTCATTCTGACAACTTCTCAGAAATAACTTGTTCATACATACAGAAAAATATGAGTTTTTTTTTTTTTTTTTTTCAATTTTCTTCTCGTTCACAAAATCCACAGGTCAAACGGAGGAGCAGGCCCAAATTCAATAGTTACTTCAATGAAAAAATAGAAGTTTTACTTGGGGTCCGTAACGAGTAGAAGGATCAAAAGGATCCCCAATGACCCATGTTTTCGCCTTCTCTGCCAACTTCTTGACGAATGCCTCGTGAATTCCTTCTTGAATAAAAACTCGACAACTTGCCACACAAATTTCCCCCTAAGAAAAAGAATTACACAAGAAAAGTTTTCATAAATATTTTCTTGAGCTTATAAAGTTACCTTTCCTACAAGGCAAAAGTAAATATAAAAATTAAAGTAACTCATGTTACCTTATTAGATAAACCACCAAAGAGAGCCAAGTCCACAGCTGTATCAACATCTGCATCATCAAAAATTATGAGAGGGGACTTCCCTCCCAGTTCAAGAGAGACAGGTTTCAAATTGCTTGTGGCTGCAGCCTGCATTACTAGTTGCCCTACTTCAGTTGAGCCCGTGAAATCAACCTAAAACGGCCAAACATATTAATGCTATAGAAAACCAGCGAAAACAACAGAAAGAAGACGACTTTTTATGCCAAGTATATTTATATGATTACTTTGTCAATGTCCATGTGTGAGCTAATGGCAGCACCAGCTGTTGGTCCATATCCTGTTACAACATTGATTACTCCATCAGGGATACCAGCCTGATCAAAGTAGGAAAAAAAAATCCATCAGATGATGAGTCTCATAATTCAAAAGATCCTAAATCCTCAGGCACTCAGTTTCTACATTTTTATCGAGTTCAGGCAATTAGACTATTTGAAACCATTTGTTTGACTTATTAAGGATGTAAATTTTTAAAATAATCAACCCCAACCATATAAACTCATACTTTATCATACATAATCGGGGATTGGCCAACTTTACCAGCTTAGCCAAATGAGCATAGTAGAGAGCAGAAAGCGGCGTCTGCTCAGCAGGCTTAACAATAGTAGTGCATCCTGCAGCTAATGCCGGGCTGATTTTGAAGAAAAACATGATGCTCGGGGAGTTCCAGGGGATGATAATTCCAGCAACACCAATTGGCTCGCGCAACGTGTACCCTTGAAGCTCACTCGACATTTTCAATGTTGTTCCATGAATTTTATCTGCTGCACCAGCATAGTAACGAAGAGTTTCTGCTGCAAGAGGAATCTCCACTGCCTTTCCTAAAACGAATAACTTCCCAGCATCAATTGTATCCAAGGCAGCTAACTCTTCTACATTTTCATTAATTAAGTCTGCAAATTTCATCATTATCCTTCTCCTTTCCTGATCAACATTAATGGCACAAAAACAAGTGGATGGGTTTAGCTACACTAAGCAATGGTCTACAGAATTAAATCAAACATATTATATGAGGTTATGGATCGGATTTACTAATACTTGTGCCAAAAAAAATCATAAAGAAAATGATTAGTTACCAGGATCACAAAATGTAAATCCTTTAGTAATAGTAATCTAATGGATGAGACTGATTAATGATACAAGTATAAATATATGAGTAATTATGAAATAAATCTTACATTGCCAGGTAAACGGGGCCACGGGCCATGATCAAATGCATCACGAGCAGCCTTGACAGCCAAATCAATATCTTCCTTGTCTCCTTCCGCAATTCTTGCTATCACTTCTTCTGTTCTTGGATCTATTGTCTCGAACGTTCTTCCTATTATTATTATTATTATTATTATTATTATTATTTTACAGTCACATGAAGCACAAATTAGTATAATGTAGCACACATTAAAATTATATCATACCCATTTTTTGACTTCTTATTTCTATTTCTATCTTCTACATGGTAAGCTGAGCAAACGATACATACGGAATTTTCTACTTTAAACAAATTGTTGTCTAACACCAACAACCTTAAGCTGTATCACTTGTTCAGTACCATACCAAACATCCAAAATGCAATATATCAATATAATAATATATATATATATATATATATATATATATATATATATATATATATATATATGTAATATATATATATATGTATATATGTATTTCTAAAAAGTGTTTCTTGAAACTAATGGGTCCAAAGTATGCGTGTTTATGTTGGAAAAGTACAGAATGTCTTGCATTTAGTTGCTTCAAATTTAGGTTGATATATAGTTAGATTGAAAGCTAATAAATTATTGTCAAACTTAAGAAGTGTTTTACTAAATTATATTCACAAAGTTAGTCACAAACTCACAATATTTAAAATGGCCAACTCAAATTATTAAGTTCGAACCTGACCCGACCTTCGTACTTGCCAATATAGGCCGGCCTAAGTCCCTTGTTTTTGACCCCACCAACAAAAATACTATAGGACAACATTCTTTTTGTGACAAATCATTCAAGATAATTCTGATCAACTAATGAAATTTTTAGAGGGTTAAATCACTTTTTCCTTGATGAACTGAACCCAATTTACATATACATTATTAAATTGATTTTTTTCCGATCAACTTATTGAATTACACTTTTTTTAAAAATAAAAAATAAAAAATCCAACTCTGTTAAAATTTTAACAGTTACTCTATGTGGCACTATTTCTATAACAAACAACTAAGCAAAATATAAATTTAACTAAACATATAATACAACGAACAACTAAAATAAACTAATTAAAGAAACTAATAAAAATAATACAATTTTAGCAAACCCACCATAAACAAACCAAAATCTTTATCCAAATCTTTGGTCAATTGAAAATTTTGAACCCAGATTGCTTTAGATCTGGAGAGATAATTTCAATATATGTATCAGATGTATTCCAACACCATTATTATCTCCCTCCTTCTACAAAGAATCCTTCTTCCTAGATCAAATGTAAGAGCCCACACTTGCTTCTCTCTCTTCCCCCATAAATAAAATAATCACTCTCTCTCTCTCTCTCATCACCACCATATTCATATCATTCATAAAGGAAAATACCCCTTTTGCCTGAAAAACAATACATAGCAAGAGATTGATTTCGCTCATTTGTACGGGAAGTGCTTTTGGGGATATTACTTTGGAATCAAAAACGCTTCCACAATCTCAGAAACTGCAGGTCTTCACCGCAAGTATGTTACGCAAATTATATATGTGTTGATGAACATAGAGATTACTAATATGATGTATTCTCCTGTAGTCCTGTTCCATTTTTCAATTTGTTGAAGCTTGTTCACTGCCATAAATTATAAGATTTTTCTAGTTTTGCTTAAAATGGAGGATATATATATAGAGAGAGGCGTGATCAGAGCCTTACCCTTATCTAGCTACATTTCACCTCTTTTAGCGGCGTGCTGGAGATTGTTATAACAAATAAATATACTTTTAACGACGGATAACATATAAGCGTCATTAAAAGTATAGACAACGGTTATATGACCGAACCGTCGCCGGGTCCGTCGCTAAAAGGAGGGTGAGCTCGAGTGAATTGAATAAGGGGTATGCTCTTGATCCGGACCGATATATATATACACACACATATACATACTCCTGCTCTTCATTTTTTTCACAAAAAGAGTTCAATTACTCCCTCCTCCCTCCTCAAAAGTGTACTTAGCTTAACTCATTCTTTTTAGGACGGACGGAGGAGTAATCTTTAGTGATAATAGTATGAATATTTTTAAATTAATCGGGATAACTTTATTATTATACCGCAATACTAAATTAACAACTAGTAATTATTATTTAGGTAATATATGGAGCAGACAATCCTTAATATTCTTGTTAAAAAGAGGTAAGGAAAAGAGAAATAAAGAAGTGGGCAGGCAGGTGAATTAAGAAGAACCTGAAACAGAATCAACGAATTGTCCATTGATGAACAGCTTGGTGAACTTAATTTGGGGAATCTTGATGAAAGACTCTGAGCTTCCATTGCCATTGCTCTCACCTGCTATCTCTCTGGGTATGTTCGATTATTGTGTAATAAGATGATTATTATGTAATGTTGGTTGGTTTGTTTGTTTGTTAGTTATACGCAGCTGCTGCTGCTGCTGCTCTCTTTATCTCCCTCGTGTAAGATGCTTATGTTATCCTCTTTTTCTGGGAAGATGCATATGTATGTTGTTTTGTTTGTTACACAAGCTCATATAATATACTCCCTCCGTCCCAAATTAATTCTTTCATTTTTTTTTTTGATAAATCAAATTGAAACAATTTTTTTCTTAATAATTAAGCATATATAAATATATTTATAAAATTATAAAAAAAAGGTTAGTAATAAATTGTATATTCTTTCTTTTAGTTATAATCTGTTTACCTATATTTTAACAAAAATAGTAAAAAGATTAATTTTAAAAATGGTCAATTTGACTTTAAAAAATCAAAACTGAATAATTAATTTAAGACGGAGTGAGTATTAGTTAAGTTTAATTAAAGCAACGTCTTTTAGGTTTAATTTTTTTTATTTTAATTATAAGTTTTATATTTAAAAAAAATTAATTATAAATTTTATACAAAATTATGTTGTTGACTAAGATAATGCCTTCAATTTCCTTTTTTAAATTTTCTTTTTTTCGTGTAATAATTATAATGGTAGTCAAAACTACAAGACAAAAATAAAGTAGAAGCGTATGGGACTAGCTTTACATGCCAATAGCCCATATAACAATCCAACTCAAATAATTACTAATAAATTGTAATCATAAGAGACAAAACTTTACATTATTCATATAGAGTGAGAGTTCAATAATTCATATGAGACAAAACTTTACATTATTCATATAAAGTGGAGAGTTCAATAGTTATTCATAAAGAAAATGCAAGTGTCGAATATTTAATGCATATATAATTATACAAATTATAAAAATAAAAATAAAAAAACCATAAAATGTAAATTTGTGAACGGCTTCTTTAGCTATTACACTTCTTACCCCATCCATCTGTTTCAACAAAAACAAATAAATCTATAATAATAATAATCTTTGTAAGTAAAGTATATATATTTGTTTCGTTCCTATCCATCCTCTAGCCCAGACGTATGGTGAAAGGTCCTTTCTTTCAAGCACTTGAAGCTTGTTTATTAGTTTGTCAAGATAGAGCCTTTAATGTTCTCAAAGTCTGCCTCCTGAGCTTCGAACTAAACAGAAGCAGGCAGGCTACTGAACTTGGATTAAAGCCTCGCCTGATAGCTATTTGGTTCTAGAAAAAAGAGCTAAGCAAATCCCTCGCGCTTAAGATCAACTGCCATACACACTTCCAAATTTAAATATTTGAATAAAGAGAATCAATCTTTGCTTGATCAGGTAAATTATGTAGTCAAATGAGAATTTAACCATACAGAAAATTCACAATACGCGCTTATGTAATATTCTTGATTATGTGTTGTTTGACAGTTGCGCAGCCTGCATCTAACTCAAGGGTATAAGAGAGCACAACTAGTCGTGCCAAATCAAACAAACTCGAGTCAATAGAGCAGAGAGAGAACATAACTAAAGAGAGCATCACTGAAGAATTTAAATTGGAACCTAACAACTGTGAATTTTGCATGCCCGAGTAATGATCATAGTGATGAAGATATTGGTCACTTCAGAAGAAACACAGAATATGTACATGGGAGAACAACTAGCACCTATCTCCATATTGTCAACGGAGATCATACACAGTCTTCTTGATTTTTCAGGTTGTGCTTCACAGGGTTAAGTTTAGTTTTCCGTCTTCAAAAAAAAATGACACTAATATTACACAATAGAGCGAATATCTTCATTTGCATGTCACTCCAGCACACTTTTAGGAATCTATGATTCGCCATATAAGGGCGTCATAGGTAAAAAGGCCATCACATTTTTGACCCGTCATCAAATGGAGAAGGGTAATATAATGTTAAAGGCACCCTAAATCTATTCTGATATCAAGTTTAGAGAAGTCAATATTTTGTTCAACAAATATCACTAGGGATGACCAGACATGTATCTAACTAAACAATTCAAGAGCAACTACATAGCTATGATGTCAATTTACATGTTCATACTCCATTTATGGAAAGTCAATTGAAATTCATGTTCATTTCACTTGCTTATGCCTCTCTAAAGCAGAGAAATATTTTAAATTGACAACTTTTTACATACATCTTTCCAAAATGATCCCTATTGTAACTAAAATGCTTTAAATAAATTGTAATTTTTTCATTTCCAATGTGTTCTATCTACCTCGCTTCAAACTGCTAACTTATATAGTAAATGCATTAAAAACACCTATCACAAGCAACTTATTTGACATCCATCGATTGCTATAAGTTTTTTCGTTTATTTTCGCTGTTGCATTAATTCCAATTGGCTATTGCTAATAAGTAATGACATTCCAAAGGTTAGTATTATGTGCTATTAAATATAAATGATCAGTAAATTCAGATCAACATTGTGTAATTTGAACATATAACTATGACATCGACAAAGTCATCTCACTTTCATGGCTAATAATGACATCGACAATCCTTGAAATTACAGGCATGGTAAAGATTAAGACTATATTAACCTGATTCATCAATAACATGGCCTTCAAATCTCGGGTTTCACCTTAACATCCCCATTCGGTAATATGCTTTGTGCTTGTGTAAGCCGTTTTGATTCCTGCATTAGAAGCCAAAAGCTTAGATTCTTTGTTAAAGCACGCGAATCAGCAAGAAATAACAATGGGAGATATCCATCACACAAGAACCATAGTACATACCAAAATACTTGTTCATGCACTATCGAGATAGGTACAACTGTACAAGTATGACAGTATTCTAGATACAAGAAATATATGTTCTAAAACCTGTGCAATCACCTAGAAATACAATGATATTAAAATCGTGTGACATACCACGTACAAATCACGAATGAAGTTAACTATCTGAAAACATCATGAGAACATAGTCCACATACACAAACACATATAAAGACAAGTATCTAAAAAATATATAGTGCATGTTCACACACATAAAGCCGTGTATCAAAAAATATATACTCCCTCCGTTCCTAAAAGGATGACTAAGACCCTCAGTGGGGTCCATTAGTATAAAAAAAAAAAGTACTCATAATTTAATATAATCTTGTGGGCCCACTGGATAAATTTGGAACCTTTTTACTCTCTTTCCTCTACTTTTACTTTTCTTAATGTGTGCAAATTGTACTTTGCTCATCCTTTTGGGGACGGAGGGAGTAGATTTTAAAGGGAAATTCACACCCATCAAAATGAAAAACATAATGAAGAATGCAAACTTATTGAAGTTATATCCAACTTGAAAACCACTGACGAGTGCTGCAGTAAAAATTAACTCAGCTGCGGAAGCAGCACGTATCTCCCGATAAAATTCCACTTCATCAGGAAATGATTGGTCAAGTTCCTCCAAAAGATGCCTCCTCAAACCCTGTGCAAATAAAGGCAGGATTTAAAGCTTATTTGAAATCCTGATGTGGAAAATTAAATGAAAATCCATGAAGTACAGAAAGCTCAACAATCTAACTTTTTGTGAATCAAGAGGTAAACAAGTTCATATCCCAAGATACTCTACAGAAAAGCATCAAACAAAAGAAAAGTTTTGATATCTAGTACAATCTACAACACTAAAAGCTATCCAATAAATGATAACTGAATAAAGAAAATATGGGTAGATTCATGATTTAAGTACACAAGTACACGAGTCCACAAGTACTATAAGTAATAATTTTTTAGCCAGTCATGAGAAAATGGTTTTTTATACCAAAAACATGTCATTGAATAACTTACCTATCAACTATCTAAACAACCAATTATTACTTCATAAGTTCATTTTTGCATAGAATGCATAACTTGGTCAATCATTCAGGAATGAATAAATTTTTAGAAGATAAAAAACTTCGAAAGTAAAGATAAAATGGAAAATTGGAAAGCCATATCAAAGGCAAATGATGGTGTGCTTGATAACTTGGAAACAACACGTGAGCATAAAGATAAATATAAGCTCTAAGTGAGGATGATACTATCGGATGATGAGACTCCCTTCATCCAAACTCTGAAAAGAAGCACAATACATTTGTGTTGCTTTTTTCACAAATATCAAAGTTTTCATAAGACATACTTGGACACATTTTTTCTTGATCATCTCTCTTGGTATTAATATTCAACATCTATAATTTGTTATTGATAAACAATAATTGCAATAATGTCTAAGTATGAAAACCTTGGATTTGCAAAGAAACAATCAACAAAGATGTACAATTTCTTTTATCCGGACAGATGTCGTAACTAGTAAGTATTATGATCCTGGATTCTACTTAATTAAGTTGTGCAACAAGGTTGTACACTATGAAAATACATATAGGGAGTGAGATTTAATTATGTCTTTAGCACTTGCGTTCAAAAGTCGAACAGTTTTTACAGAGCTACAACTGCTGCAGCATTGAATTTAAAAAAAAAAGAGATAGAGGAAATAAAAACTCCAGAGTTGTGAACATAGTATGCAGTAAAGTTTGGTTTATAATCAGTAAAATATAAATGCAATAAAACTGTTGCGGGGTATAAATGCAGTAAGGATTCCTAGGAGCGCATATTGTCATTAGGAGGAGAGAAATTAAGAAAAATGAAAAGTTACATAAATAAGTAGTGAAAAATGCCAACCTTGAAGGCATCAGCTTTGCCTTTGGTGATCTGATTTTTGGTGATGCAGCTATTTAGAACCTCCCTTGTGAATTCATCAGGATTCTTCCCATCATCAATTAGACTAACAAGCATACAAATTTATATTCATTTCAATAGCAATTAAGCAACAACAAGATTTACAAAAGAAAAAAAATCTCTTTGAATTCTCTTTTCTAAACCAAGGCTACTTACCTTAGGACTTCCATCGGGACCTGAATGTTGCACTTTTCAGACAATTTTGCCATTTTGTCAAGCTCCAAAACAAGGTTGTTTCTGACATGTTTAATTAATTCAAATAAAAATTTGTCGCAAAAGTATAGAAAGAAAGAAAATTGGGGGAAAAGCTAGGGTTTTTTGAGAGATGGGAAAAATTACAGGCGTTGGAGGAGGGGCAGCTGGGAGGCGACGTTGAAGGAAGAGACAGTAAGGTAGAGCTGGTGAAGCATTCCAAGCGTGTTTTGAATAGAGTTAATCACTTGGTCTAGGTTTTGCTTCGGATAATCCAACGTTGTAGTTGTGGTGGTCGTTGTGGTTGTTTCCGTCGATTCAAGGGGTGATGCATCGTTCATTCGTGATATTACGACGCCGTTGCCACCACTAGGATTGCCACTGTTACCGCCACTACCAGCTGCGGCAGCAGCAACATTCTGTAATGATTCCATTTTCGATGTCTACGAGCCTATTTGGGAATGAGCTATTTTAAATGACTTGTAAGTTAAAATATAAGTCGATTTATAAGTTCTTTTAAGTTGTGACTTCTAAGTATAAGCGTTGGGCTAATAATGACTTATAAGTCAAAAATTAAGTTAAAATAAGTTATGAAGGTGTTCGGCTAATAATTACTTATAAGTTAAAATAAAATGTAATATTACTAAAAATGACATTCTAATAAGACACATATATTTAATATCATATCGAAAGTTATTATTGGTAAACAACTTATTTAAACAGCTTATTATTGATAAATAACTTATTATTTAAACAGCTTATTGGTAAACAACTTATTATTTAAACAACTTATTATTAAACAACTTATTATTGATAAACAACTTATTGGTAAACAGCTTATTCGTAACCAACTTATTATTTAAATATCTTCAATGCAAACATCATTAGAAGAGTCTGGACGCATCAAAACATATTATAGTTATAACCAAATAAATTGTTTGTGATAGCGACAAATAGAATATTTATATTCATATCAAATATTCGTATAGTAAACCACTGTTTTTCCCAACATCTTCGATTACTAGGAAACCTCACAGATATATAATTGCACTTGTCGGGGTGTCTAAGTTGATTTATACCCAAAGGCTGACATGAAGAAGTTTCACATAACTATGACATACTAACACATGTGCAACTTCAAAAAAACCATATATCAAATTAACAATGCAGTACATTAGCAAGGACCAAACAATATCTACTTTCAAAGCAAAACAAAGTCAGCTTATAACTTATGAAACTAACTCGACTTGATTCATTTACAACTTCAGTAAGATTGAGGCTGCTGCAAGAATTTTTATTTTGTCCAAGTGACGTGTAAAGATAGCATTACACTTGTCTAAGCTGAAGTTTCGGATACAAACCCACAATTTTACTAGTTAAGTAAGAAAGAATTTCCTATCATTCATATAAAGTTTTCGACTTGTTACAAATGTGAAAGAATCAAAGAATGTATATATAAATCCTTAAAGCCATCAAACTAAAGTTTCAACTCAAAATTTACAAATAGAATTGGAAAAATTGGTCTATAAAAAGAAAATCTGTAAAAGAGGCCTGCATGTGGACTTCCAATAATTGATAATTAAGCTAAAACAATTAATCAAAACAGAGTAAAAATTCATAAATAAAAAAACAGAACATAAATATATGTATGTGTACTATAACAAAGATATATGGTCTAACTGGGCATGATTTGAAGGTAATCGAGACCTTGTCGCTCGAAATCGGCAATAATTTGATCAGCTTTTTGCTGCTTATCTCAATTTGTAAAATTCCCCAAGATTCATTGATTCTTTAAACAAGCATTTACCATCTACGTTTACAATGCACATAGTTTGATAGTCATTCAGGAAAACACAACCAAAACACAGTGTAGAATCCAAATAACAAAAATTAAATCTTGCTATTGTAGGACGAAACTATAATTATGATTTATACAGAAGAGAAAAAGTGACTGAAAACATAGATACATTAGAACACTGTTGTGGTTGTGATGCTGAGGCAGTTGTAGCTGTTTTCATGAACAAAAAACTCAACCCAGTTGTGCCTGAAGAAGAAGCTGTGTTTGGAGTACCAAATATTTGGTCTAGGGTTTGGTACCTAACAGCAATCGAAGGATTAGAATGACTAGCAAGAGTAACAACGACGGAACGAAGGAGGGAGAAGCCAAGAACTTGACGGATCGAGCGCAGAGCAGATCAAATCTTCAATTAGCCGTTGTGAAAAATATTTACGTTAGAAGAGGGATGAGATCAGGTTGTTAGGTTAAGGCTTACTATTGGAGACGTGATTATTTGGGTGGAGCATAAATCAAATAAATCAGATGTGTGTAAAAAAAAGAATATTTTAATATTTATTTATGTATTTATTATATGTTTAAAGGGCAAATTCGTTAATTAAAAGTAATAACCCGAATAACATTATTATTAAACAGAGAACATAAATGACACAATTATAATCAAATAGCAAGTTAAGTAATAATAATAAAAAGTAAATTAGTAATAACATAACAAATTTTAGAATAAAAAATCAAAACAAATATCAGCCAATACCTTCCACCACCATGTACGATTAAAAGAAAGAATTCCAATTACAATAGTACAATTCAACTCTCACCATCATCCAAGCTAAACTCAAAAAGTAAAAGGAAAAAATGAAAACGAATTGATACACATAATCTAGGGTTTTCAATTCGTCATTTAGGTTTTTAATTGTTGTAACTAATTTTAGGCAACACGGAAATCAACCCCAACCACCGGCGGAGTGAAAAAGCCCTAGAAAAAGATGAAACCCCAACAAAGAGTCTCAACCGAGATCAACGGGAAAGCGCGGATCAAAAAAGCCTCACCAGAAAAGGGAGGGGAAAAAAGACAACGGGAAGAAGAAGAATTGGGTTGTGATCTAATAAAAAATTTGAAATTATGGATTCTTGATTTGAGGAATTTTTTTTGGAATGGAGTTTGAGAAGAAGCACTGTTGATTGTCTTCCAATATTAATCTTTCTATTCATGTTTAAATTTTTATTTTTTATTAGGTTTTGTTTTTAGTTTTGATTTTGATTTCGTTTTATTTTCTTTTATTTATTAATGTTGGTTGTTGGATAATAAGAAAGGTTTAATGCATTGCTTAAACTAAATTTGATTTTAGTTTCTAATTATTAATGTTGGTTGTTGGATAATAAAAAAAGTTTTTATTTAAATATTTTAATAATAATTTTTATGTTTTAATTTTTGTCCTTTTAAAACACTAAAATGATAGTAAAATTAACTTTAAAATGAGTTTTTAACACCTCAACACTAATATGCCATGTATACAAGTTACGTTATCAATTTTAAACTCTATGTGGACATGAAAATTAGACATGAGTATATTTGGTCTTCATTTATTTGTATTTTAACCCCCAATGATGGGTCAAAATATAAATAAGTGAAGATCAAATACACTCATATCTAATTTTCATGTTCATTTTTTATGTTCACATAGAAGAGCTCTATCAATTTATGGAGTAGTTGAATTAAAATGGAAAAAATTAATATTTTAATCATCTAATTGACAAAATTAAAATGTGGATCACCAAAGTGGAATATGGCCAATAATTTAGGATAGTGAATCATATTTAAGCTTTAGGTTAAAAGGAGTAGAGATGTAATTTACCAAAATAAAATAGGGGCAAAATAGTCATTACATTTGGTCAAAATAACTTATTAAAAATGAATTTTATTTTAAGTTACAAATTGTTACTTATTATTTTTAATTTATAAGTCATAAAATAAGTCATTCTCGAACACTCAAACACAGTGGCGGAACCAGAACGTGTTTATAAGGGGGTCAAAACATAAGAAGGGACAATCATAATCCTCCCGTCCCAAAATCAAGGTCCATTTTGACAGAATGTTTTCTCACTGTTCCTTCCTAACCTCATCCTCTGTTTTTATATTCATTGGCTCTCCATATTTTCTCTTTCCTCCTCCATTTTTGCTTTTCTTTTTTAGGTTACCTTGAATTATCCGTACCAATTTTTATATTTTGCAAATATTTTAGGTTACTATCAATTCAACCGTAGACGAAAAAGGCTAAAATATTCACATATTATTAACTTATAAATAAATAAATAAACAAAAGTGATTCATACATACAACCGAAATAACATAGTTTTCTTTTTGCTTTTTTATTGTCAATTAATTTATTTTTTCTTAAATCTTTTTTCTAGGCAAAAACAATTCCCAAAATTGATTACTAAACCTTGTGATGTCCCATGGACACGGAGTAATGTGTCAAGAGTTGTATAATCGGCTTTACAAGTCTCTGGCTTAACTTGTAAATTCAGCTAAAGAGCAAACGGCATCGTATGTCTTCCCATCACGTGCAAGTGATGCACGTGAAATGCTTAGGTTGTGTTTGCCAATTACCTTTCATTAACTCGGTTTATTTCATTTCCTCTGTTTAGGTTTGTTACTATAAATAGGAAAGTAGTTACTATAAATAGGAAAGTAGGTACTAAGAAGGGGATCAAAAAAAATATATCAATTTACTTTTTGTTTTGTGTTTATTTTTCTCTTCTCATCCTTTTCCTTTAAGATTTCCTTTATTGCTTCTCAAGTATGAATTATTTTCCAAATCTGAGCTCCTGTCATGACAATTAGTATCAAAGCCATCTTTCTTGCGACCGATCAAGTGAAGTTCTAGCAATGCAAGATTACAGTGTTCCTTTCTTCGGCAGTGACCCTTATAGATTTATTCAGGGCTATGAAGAATTTTTCAAAGTGAATCCTATGACTGAAGTAGATATGATTCAATATGTAATGCAGGATTTTGAGGGAGAAGCACTGGAATGGTATTATGAGTATGTTAAAGAAAAGTTTATGGATACATGGACTCCAAACTGTTGGGAAGACTTTGTTGCAGAGATATATAGAAGGTTTCAAGGTCTTAAGGGTGAGCATAAGGTGTTTGTTGAAAGGCATGAAACAAAAAGTTTAGAAATAGTGATTCCAAACTTATACACAACCTGTTTGCCAAAATGCTTGAACAAATCAATGCTACAGATCAAATCGTTAGACAAGAATTTGTGGAGGATGAACAATTAGTTAGACATAAGTCATTGATTATTACCGAAATCATCCACGAATTCAATCTTCTACAAGCAAATGGTGGAGTATGTAAATTTTGGCCAACTGTTGAGGTATAATTTTGATAGTTGGAATTACTGGTTAAGAATGGGTTTAAATTTTGGAATTGATCCTGGAGAGGGTTAAATTTTCATGTTTTGATCAATATTCTTCAATCTTGCATCAATCATAGTAAGCGTAGCATGAGGTCTAGTGGGGTAAAATTTCTGGCTGAGTATTGTTCATGTGTGAAACTACAAAAATTGATGTTGCAATTAGTATTGAAGTAAAGGCAAAACACATAGCTAAGACTGATACTGGTGGAGTCACTTTAACTGAAACACACAATCTTGAGAAGGAGGTCTCCACGGAAACTGTTACGAGCAGTAGTAGAAAAAGTATAAAGGAATTGGACTCTGTCTGGGTTAGTGAAAAGGGGAAGAAAAATAAATTGAAGGGAAATAAAAAATTCTTCATGGTTAATGGTATTGCTGACTATGTTGTTGGTCACTTAAAGAAACTAAAGGAGAAGAAGTTAGTTCGTACTACTAAGAAGGGCCTCGAGTTATATGATAGTGACGATGATAGGAGTTCTTCGATCAAGAAGCTTAATAAGACTGGTGCAAGTTTGTATAATCATTATCTGAGAGCTAATTTGCGAATATGTTTCTCTTTTGTTCAGATGTGGAATCTTGTGACACAAGTGAAGGAGTACGGGAACACAACCACTATAATATCTTTTAAAAAGATGGTAAAAGTTATACACAAGAGCTTTCTTGATGAAAGAGGGATAGATACGTTCAAGTTAATTAGTAATGGATGCAAGATAATGGAACCAAACAAGGCATTACGTTCAACTGAGAACTTTTGCAACTTTATAGCAGATGTTACCGTGAAAACAACAATTATTAAGTATGAGAAGTTAGTTTTCAAATTCCAACGGAGTTACTGGTCACTGGTCAAAGTAGAACCACATGTTCTTGGGATGGCATCAAATGGTTTAGATTTACATGCTGAACAAAGTGATGAAATTACTTCAATTAGTATGTTCAACCTAAAAGGTTTTGAAGGTACTATTAATATGCTTGTAGTCATTTCGTCAAAAGATAGGTTCCCGAGTTTGTGGAAGTTTGATGGAGAAGATGATTTAGTCCCTATTCAGCAGGTGTATGAGATCCTATTCATATTGATGACTATTTTTTGGTCAGTTACTGGAAATTAAGGAAAAAAATTGTTTTTGCTACCAAGGAAGACCTCACAATTGTGGAGAGGGAAGATAAAATAAGATTCAGCACTATGTCACCAAGAAAGTAGTCAGAGAATTATGCAGCTGTTCATTTCAAGAATTACTAAAGTGGATCCAAAACCTTATGGTGTCGCGCCATTACAACACGCTGCTGCAGAAGATGAAAGGGAGGATCTAGATATGATTCATCTTGAGAGCTTAACTGACATGAGTAAGCTAGATTGCCAGCAATGGCTCTTTATTTTCATTATTCTCAGCAAGGTTAGCAACATATTGACTATTATTGGCAGTGTAACTGGCGTGACCAAGGCTGATCTAGTAAATATTTCGAGTACCGTTGAAAGGTCTGGTACCATGGAGTTCAAGGAAGCTCATAACCTTGGTGTTTGTACGGGCAGAACTAAACAAAATGTGGAGCCCCAGACAGTTAATATTGTTGTGGAACAGGCTATTGTGACAACAAATTCCAATGAAGATGAGCAGTGTATTTGGGAATCTCAAACTGGTGGTTCTTTCACAAGGGACATGGATGATGAACAACTTGACAGAGGAACTAAGATCACTCTCTTCTTTAAGGAAGATCACCTGGAGTATTTGGAGGAGGGGTAATTTTGGAGCTTATGAAGAAGTATTCTGAGTTTAATGGCTCCATCTTTCTCTGGGCTAAGAAGGCTAATGCGAAAGGGAAAGAAAAGGACTCCACAAAAAAGAAAATCAAGGGGGTTTCTCTTGAGTGGCAACTCATTGATAAGAAACATGTTGTGCAAATTGGAAGAGATAACCAAGAATGAATGTGCTTCTTTCTACAATAGTTTGATCTATGATTGGGAAGAATATCTTGCTGTCACTACTCCGTCGAAAGACAACTTAAAATTGATGCCATTCTTTTCAGTCCCAACAAAGCTCCAGTTGATTCTTTTGATACCTGCAAGAATCCGAACAACCTTAAACTCTATGTTGGCATGTTGTTCATCATGGATAAAGATTCTCAAGTTCATCAGGAAGAATCTTATAAGGGAATGCGTTGAGATAGTGGGGAATGAAGGATTAGTCATGGGTGCAGCAACATATATTTTAAAGTTACTTAAGAAGAAATATAACCATTTTAAGAGCATGGTGATGAAAAATGTGAGTAAAATAAGAAGTTTGCAGCTTGATGGACAACCAATGACTTGTTATTTTCAGCAGGAAGGGTTCCCCAGAGTGGCTTCCCATTTTAGGAGTGATGATGGAGCTTATTTCAATTTGGCAATTGAGAATGGGAACACTGATTATAATGTAATTGTTACAACCAAGGAAGATGATAAGAAATTTTGTGCAACCATCAAACAGTATGAAAGAAATAATCCTTGGGGTCAAAGATTGATTGAAGGAGGGAGTATTGTCAAGAGTTGTATAATCGGCTTTACAAATCTCTGGCTTAACTTGTAAATTCAGCTAAAGAGTAAACGGCATTGTATGATTTCCCATCACGTGCAGGTGATGCACGTGAAATGCTTAGGCTGTGTTTGCCAATTATCTTTCATTAACTCGGTTTATTTCATTTCCTCTGTTTAGGTTTGTTACTATAAATAGGAAAGTAGGTACTAAGAAGGGGATCAGAAAAATATATCAATTTACTTTTTGCTTTGTGTTTATTTTTCTCTTCTCATCCTTTTCCTTTAAGATTTCCTTTATTGCTTCTCAAGTATGAATTATTTTCCAAATCTGAGCTCCTGTCATGACATAATGCCATATTTCTAACATTATTTATATTTATTAGCAACCATATAGAACAATCGATTTCAACATCAAATTTTTTGGGATAAATTTTTTGATTAATTGCAAATAAAACATTGAAACTGAAGAATTAAGAACATAATAAACTGAAAAATCAAATAAAGAAGTACAGAATTATAAACATTACCCAATACGAAGATAATGGCGGTCTGGCGACTGGCGGAGGCGCGGAGCAAGGAAGCAGTGGCGCCGCGGCGGTGATCCTGTAATGGGATGAAGGATTACTCCTGGTAATGTTTCACCTTTCCTCGTGATCCTGCAATGGGATGAAGCCTGAAGGATGACTGGATGAGGCGCCGAGTCGGAGAGCGGCGGAAGAAGAACCGAAATGGCGAAGAGGAAGAGGCGCAGAAGCCAGAACGGAAGAAGGAAAAGAAAATCCCAAAATTCTAATGCCCGATAAGATTTGAGAAAAAAAATAATAATGAAACGACGTTTCATGTTAGTTTTAAAAAAAAACCTAACCTGTGTTACGAAGAAGAAGATCAGAAGACTGAGTCGCTGCGCTCTGAACTGCTGAAGGGCTGAAGGCTGTAGGGGAGTCGCCGCCGCCTACCAGGGTCAGATGCCCCCACCCCCCTAGTTCCACCTCTGCTCGAACAGTAAAAAGATCCTTATAAGTCCGTTTGATCACCTTATAAGGAGTTCGAACAGGCCCTTCAACTTTCATATTGAATGGAGAGACATGTAACAACTCTCATCTAATTTGAGAGTAAATAATAAGTAAGCCGTAAAATGAACAAACATTTCGGGCTTGATTCGTACTCGTTCTACTAAAAGTTTGATTCGAGTTCGACTCAAAATATAAATGAGTTAAATATGAGCAAATTTTAAAATTCGATAAATTATTCGAACCTTTTCAAATTATAATTTTCTATTGATACTCGGATCATATTGGTTCAAAAAGTTCAAATTGCTCGGGTTTAATTCAGAATCGTGTTCGACTTAATAGCTAAATGATCCTCAATCAAACCTTATATTATACTTGATAAATTTTATAAACCAAATCTGAGCAATACTCAGATCGACTCGATTCGTTTACACCCTTAATAATAAGCAAGTAATAAGCCCTGTTGTATCAGAAACGAGCGCGACCCGTTGCCAAAATGAGTATATAATTTGTTTGCACCAAAAATAAAATAATTTGGAAGAAGTAAACAGAGAAAGGAAAAAATATATCTTATGCAAGTTTAATGTTGGGTCATGATATTTCCTCTCTTTGGGCCCAGTCACTATATTATTTCCATTTTTAACCTATAAGACCGGGTCGGTTAAGTGGATCGACCCATTAGACATTTTAATATCTATTGCTTTGACTTGCAATGATGAAAAAAGCATGACGATTGACCAAAACTCACCATGCATGCATTAATGTGGATGTGATCATGGCCGCACGTGATGAAAATAGTGGCCAAAAAGTAGTGGATGTAACTATATGCGTTCAAGGCAGAACCCATCGATCGGATCGGTGTGTCGGATGGTAGTGGGTGGCACGATAATCCAAGCAAAGAGAGTATAACCTAGCAAGAAAGTTCACAAAGAAGTGCGTTACGATACACTTTCATATTCATATTCTCACATACACACAACAGGAATTATTATCTCTCTCTGACACTCGTAGATTACATTCCTCCATTGTTAACCTTGTGAACACGTATCTTGACTCTCACGCTTGAAGCTATCCCCACCCAACGGTAATCCAAGCTTGTGGTGTTTACCGTGTTTATTGTGCAGGATCAGGGCGTCTTACGTGATTGGGACGTGGCAGAAGATCTTGGCGTTAACACTTAATAATCGAATAATCAAAAAATTTTATTATTCAATTTAATCTATTTTTTTTCTCAATCCTACAAATAATTAAGTAATATTTGCTTGTATGTTCTTTTAGTATCTAACATATTTAAATATGATTTTAGCCAATATTTTAGTAATCCGTTTATAGCAAATAAATGTGTTAGCTATTGGCATGGAATTTAGTCATTTACAATTCTATAATGTCAACTCTACTGGATTAAAATTGTCCAACGTTTTATCACTTCACAGGTTCCCTTGAAAATGTCAAATCTCACCATGCATATGGCAATATTAATTATTATTATTATTATACCACTTGGGCAAGCTGTCCTTGGATCCACCTGCAACCACCACTGCCGGAGCCGGTGGTGGTGCATTGACAGAAGTCTACTCATTTTGCCACCGGCCAAAGTGGATGGTTCTACTGCATAAGCTGCTCCATTTGCTGACATCCATTGCAGCTAAGCAACCGGTGAAGTTCAGAGAACCCTGACTTATAGTCCATCTTAATTAGCACTTTCTCTCTCTCATATATATATATATAGAGAGAGAGAGAGGCCCGTTCACAAGCATTCTTCTTAAAAAGCAATACTCTCTTAAAGAGCATTCTGATTTAAAAACACGGGTTTTTTATATCTCTCTCCTCGTTTACTCTCAAAATAGACTTCCTTCACTTCACTTCACAGACTTCCTCCCACTTCACTTCACTTCACTTCACTCGACTTCCTCCTCCATTGAAATCGACTGAGAGAACGAGTTCGGCTGAGGGAATCACGATTGCTGCAACAGAGCCAAGCCAAGCCAAAGTAAAAACGCGATTGCTGCGATTTGAGAAAGCCGAACCCTAGAATTGTGATCTTCGTTTGATTCGGTAAGGGCTTGCGATTTCATCTATCCTCGTCTCTCTTTTTTCTCCTTTTCAGAGTTGGACTTTCTCTACATGTATAATTTGGAATATTTCAAACCCAAAAAAATGAATATGATGTTGTCTGGTGTCTATAATGGTGGTTGTGTTCTGTGGGCAGTTGTAACAAATGTTGACACTATATGATTATTTAAGTAGTTGTCGATTGAGAGAGGGGTAACACACACACACACACTATGATCAGTGTTGTCATCTATATGCAATTTTGAAAATGCATTTGATTTGTCCTTTAAATTGAAATACCTATTTGCAATCTTTTAATGAAATTTGCATTTTTGAAAAGACATGCCATTTTGTGAAGATCTGGATTGGAATGGACATCATTTTTTGCAATATGATGGATGATCACGCTTGATTTCCTTCTTCTCATTCCTGATTAATTTTGCTAATTTTAAATATTAACTTTCTTCTTTTGTTAACTTTCTTCTTTTGAATATTAAGGCTTGCATTGAAGACACTTGGACATAATTTTTCATAGTAATTTTTCCGATGATAAATTTTCCTCTTTATGTTTAGTATTGAAAAGAATTCATCCAAAAAAATATATCTAAACATTTAAAATTTTTGAAAAAATCAGCAAAAATAATAGAACTCACATTTCTAGTCGGAGTCATTGAGGGAGAATAATAAATGCTTTTTTGTTGATTTGTGGAAAGCAACATCCAGCTTATGTTGCGAAAATTCATTTTATAGATGACTGTATGTATGTAGCTTTTCACCATGATTAGTTAAAATTTGAGTAAAGGGAATGCTTTATCTATCTAGTGGACATTCTGATCTGTAAGGGTACAAATGATGTTGCCACTTACATTTAATTTAAAAATATGGTTGTTTAAACTGTTTAATGTTTATGGGTTTAAAAAAATTGCTTTTGGGCTTGTTTATTCTTTTCAATTTCTTTGTGGGTAAAGCTCAAAGTCAAGTTGAAATGTGGTCTTAGTATTTGGTAGTGGGGTAGAGCATATTGCGACTACGTGTCTTTATTCATGGGATTTGACTATAAACTTGTATTCATTGTTATGTGGATTGTATACGGTAAATAATCAAAAAAATTGGTTTCTTGTTTTCTTTTGAATGAATGGAGTATGACCCCTCTATGAAACTATGACCTTTTACAGTTTTTTATTGGCATTAATTTTTTGTACTTTAGAATTTGCGTGTTAAAGATTTTTGCTGTTGTGAAACTAGTATCTAGTTTTGCCTAGAAAGATTCTCCACTTTTCCTTCCAATATATTTAAATTTTTTAACTCTTTATTCCCTCTTGATATTCTTTTCGTTCTCGCAATTAATTTTAATTTTGGTTAATAGCATTTTTACCTAACAAATATGACTGGTTTCATTTTGAGTCTTATCAAAGTTTACATTTTACATTTTACTGTTGTTTGGGACTTGTGGAACTCTATATTTAGTGTGTTGTTTAGGTTTCCCAAGTTGGTGGGGGATATATCGGCTATTCTGCTTTTGAAGCTTTGAGGGAGTAAAAAGACAAGTTACTCTGGAAGTGTGCAACTGAATTCATTTGCTTAACAACTGAAAATTTTATACCTAAATTGAATTACCAGAGTAATTGTAATGTAGTCTAAACATGACAGCTGCTGCTATTTAATTGTAATGTATATTTCTAGTGTGTATTCTTTTGTTTGTTCGTTTGATTTATTTTGATTATGTTGCATGCACCACATCCCAACACCGAAAAGAGTCAACTTAAATGGCCGCAGTTAACCACTGTCATTGTCATCGCCCGGCTTTGTTGACTATTTCTTGGACTGATTTGAATCCTGGTCGTCGATTCTATGGATGTCAAACTACAAGAGTAAGTAATTTATATTCAATTTCCATTGATATGAAGTTTGTTCTCAAAAAATTTCTTTTTGTGACAAATTTTATGGTCATGGGTATTTCATGTGGTATGATCCTCCGATGCAGCCGAGAGCCGTTCAAGTGATTCCTGGTTTGTTGAGGAAGTTGAGGGCTCTTGAAAATGAAGTTCAAAATGTTAGACGCAAACATAGGATTTACTTGATAATCATGTGGGTTTCCTTGATTTTGCTACTTTGGAATTTCTTTGGACCCATCTCTGTCCAAGAAGATGCTTAAATAGGAAAAATTTGTAATTATAATTTGGGAGATGTAATGAATTGATTGTAATGAAGCAAAGATATTAGGAAAATAATTTGTAATGTCTATTTTGAGTTATGTATTTGACTCAGGCATATGATTTTGCTAACTCAGGCAACGATATTGTTCTGTGGTATGATTTTGCCATTGATGATTTTGTTCAGAGTGTGTACATGAATGAAATGTTGACAACTTGTGTTGTGCCATGTCTCTTTTGATTATCTGGAATCATTGTTACATCAAAATTGTGCATATAGTACTGAAACATTACAGATAAATTTGGAATCACTGTTACATCAATCTCCTGTAAGAGGTTCTTGTAAACCCCCATTTCATCCTGACAGCAGTAAATATTGGTGAAAATTAGAAAAGCAATTTACTTCAACAGTTGTGAATCAACTATAATAAGTAATGAATGTGGATATGTGAACCAATAGAACAATAAACATTATCTTCTTGAAGAGATAAATATCTTCAGAAGACAAAAGAGAAAACATTATCTTCTTACACCAATCAGTTCATTAAGCAATAAATGGGCAGGCCACATGAATGTTGTTGCAAAGATATTTAAGCTTCATTTGATATACCCATTAGACAAAAAGCTCAAACATGAGCATTTCAATTTGAAGGCAACAGTACAACAGCTCCCCATAACTACTACATGAGCATTTCAATTCCAAAATAAACATGAGTTAGAATTTATAACACATGCCCCACAACTACTACAACAAACTCCCCTCAAAGAAAGGCAATAAGATTTCAACTACACAATGTTGAACTTGAAATGACCCAAATTAGCAAGAGAGAAAGAACACAAATAAGCGGATGAAGAGAGAACAACAAGAAGAAGAGAAGACCCGCCATAAAAGAGCAAAGAACACAAATAAGACCAAAGAGAACCTCATCACTAAAGCAAAGAACAACAACACAAAACGCAACACAACACAACAATTGCCTAACAGACAAATAAAGCAAGAAGAAGAACACAAATAAAGAAGACCATCACATCTAACTAAAGCGAAAAAAACTAAACCAAGCAATCACCTAAACAGCAAAAGACAACAAAGAAAACCCAAAGACAACAAATGACCAAACCAACCAAAAAAGGACTCATCAAACCCATGAAACAACAGCAAAACCCAGCAATTGCAAAGCAGACAGAACACCTGATATAAGGAGAAATTGCCAAGCATAAAACTATATAAGAGGTCTTTGAAAAGAATTTAAAAACCTGGGACCAAAACACTCAACACAGAACCTAGTGAGGTTGTAGATAAACATATGTAAGAGTTGATTCTAGCAACAATTACCTAGTCAGGCTGCAGATGAGCAAAGTCACCATGAAATAGCAAAGTCCCGACATCGCAATTCAAGGACCTCCGAACAAAAAAAAAAAATCCACTTGATTAATAAAGAAAGTCGCTTATACAAGTAATGTTATAGCAATTTGAGTTCCACCTGTGGGTGAATCACATTCATCATCTATACTTGGATCATGCATAACATCAACATTTGATTCTCCAATTCTACATTTTGCACAAATAGCAAAGTCAGATTTACAGTAATAGCAAAGTCAATTATAAACAAATTTCAAAGTAGCAATGAGCAAGAATGTTTATCGATTATTAAGCACCGGACAGTTTCTTTTGTCGTGTGTGACACCAACTTGGCTACATCCATGACAACGTCTCCCTTTGGGATTTTTTGTTTTCCCCAAAACCCTTTCTTTGCCACCCTTCAGTCTTTTACCACACCCTTTTGCACGCACTTGGTTCGGCTCAATGTAATTGTGTTCATAAGTCCCAATCATGTTAACTGACTTGGATGCACTCATTCCACCATACTCCATTTCTATGGTTCGTTTGGAACCACTAGTCCCAATTATTTGCTTGATCTTTTCATAAGCTCTATCGAAACATTCCTTTAAAACATGTGTGGCTTCTTCATTTGTGAGAGAACTATCAATCATCTCTAGAGATTGTCGAATCAACTGACTCCGCAAGAGTAAGTATGGTTTGTCATCTTTTATCTCCACACCATTCTCGTCAACTACACCACTTGATTTTGCTCCTTTTGTCCACCTTTTTAAAATATATTTTGAAGGCAATTCGTCAAGATCATGATACTTATACAAATAAGCTATCACATGCCGACATAGGATTCCCAAGCTCTCAAACTTTTTGCAAGTACATGTTGCACAATCCAAAGAGTTGTCATACTGAATTTCTCTTACTTTAAACTTGCTGACATTCCTTCGGTAAATCTTATATACACGGTGATTGACATCCTCCGTCAACCTTTCAAACCTATAATTTAAGCTCTCACACAACTCTTCTTCAAATTTATAATATATAGAGTGGGTATAAATGTCAACCATTTGAACTAAGAAGTCATGACGATATTTCATTCTCGGCCTCTCAACCAAATCTTTGTTATCCGAAACCAACTCATTGTGTCGTTGATGCTGAAGGCCCCGACCAAATTGAATCATAAAATCCACTAAGGAATTCCTTTTAGAAACAAACTTTTTAAAAAATGAATGACAACTCTCCGCTCGTTGGCTACTTGACATGCCGGCTGAGAAAACATGATTCACATAAAACGGTACCCATCTACAACGGATGTCATACATTGATTGTAGCCATTTATTAGCATTCAATCCATTTTTCTCCATTAACGCTACCCAAGTCGAGTCAAAATCTTCCACAGTCTCAGAATTCCAAATGCAATCCGAAAACTCTTTATAATAAGCACTGTATTTGACTGAGTCAATCTTCTCTGAGAATTTGGTCAATATGTGCCAACTACAATACCTATGAAATGTATTGGGAAGAATCTGTGAAATGGCATTTTTCATAGCCGGATCCTGATCGGTGATAATCATCTTAGGTTCATCGCCTGACATTGCTTCCAAAAAACACTTGAAAAGCCATTCAAAACTAGCTATGGTCTCATCACTTAAGAAAGCACAACTAAATACCGTAGTTTGACCATGATTATTAACCCCCATTAGTGGTGCAAATATCATTCCGTAACGATTAGTATTGTACGTGGTATCAAAAATAACAACATCACCATAAAATCCATAAGCCCGTCTAGAAGTGGCATCGGCCCAAAAACAACGAGTGATCCGATTTTCATCATCTGTGTCAATTGTGAAAGTGAATGAAGGATTCTTTTGTTGTTCTAACTGTAAGTATTCATTCAACATATCCCCATCATGTCCCTTCAAGTCATTGCATTTTCTCTTTTCAAAGTTATATAAATCTTGTTGAGTGAAACCAATATTTTCAATACCACCCGCCTGCACTGCAAGAAAATTGTATTGTTGGTATTGTGGTATATTCACTGTGCCAAGTTGCTGAGACAACGATTTTTGGGCACTTGACACATTACGATGCGATCGTAACAAATGCCTCTTATGTGGAGTTGATAAATGGATGACAATGACCTCCCTCAATTTTAGTAATTATGTATGTCATTTCTCTTCACTACTATAATTTTTGCACCACAACTTTCTTTTGTAGAGCCACGTTTTCTTTTTACAAATGCATCGGCTAATAGTTTGCCCTTTCTTTCTTTGCTTAGAACACACGTATTCTTCCTATAAATCTCAACCATTACCCTACTTTTTTTTCTCATTAAACTTTCAGATACTAAATCCAAAGATGCATTGCATATATATTGTAAAACGTGTGAATATCATCTAATGTTTGAAATTCTTGACCAAAGCTAGGTGTAAACTCATCTCGCTACTTGTGGATAGTAGACAACAAGATATTAGTATTATTCACATTCAACCCTCTCCACTCGAAATCATCTCCATCCATTTCTATTTCCAAATTCATATCTACATTATCCCCAAGAACTCCCTATTTCATGTGTCATCATGTCATCCATTATATTTACACCGGACAAATAGAAATTTACGTAAACAGAAAGTTAGACTTACAAAATAAAGCTTGATTCTTTTCACAGACACATACCAAAACAAAAAAAAAGAAATATTTATGCTAACTACTTTACTATCTTCTAGGAAGACACTAACCAGAGTAGTCAAACATTAGATGATAACATTTTCAGATAATCTTTATGCCAACTACTTTACTATCTTCTACTTTACTACTTTACTAATACTTCATGAATATCAACAGAGTTGTCAACCATTTTTTTTAAACCCATAAACATTAAACAGTTTAAACAACCATATTTTTAAATTAAATGTAAGTGGCAACATCATTTGTACCCCACAGATCCAGACTGTCCACTAGATAGACAACATTCCCTTTACTCAAATTTTAACTAATCATGGTGAAAAGCTACATAGCACAGTCATCTATACAATGAATTTTCGCAACATAACTGGATGTTGCTTTCCACAAATCCAACAAAAAACTGTTTATTATTCTCCCTCAATGACTCCGACTAGAGATGTGAGTTCTATTATTTTTGCTGATTTTTTCAAAAATTTTAAATGTTTAGATATATTTTTTTGGATGAATTCTTTTCAATACTAAACATAAAGAGGAAAATTTATCATCGGAAAAATTACTATGAAAAATTATGTCCAAGTGTCTTCAATGCAAGCCTTAATATTCAAAAGAAGAAAGTTAACAAAAGAAGAAAGTTAATATTTAAAATTAGCAAAATTAATCAGGAATGAGAAGAAGGAAATCAAGCGTGATCATCCATCATATTGCAAAAAATGATGTCCATTCCAATCCAGATCTTCACAAAATGGCATGTCTTTTCAAAAATGCAAATTTCATTAAAAGATTGCAAATAGGTATTTCAATTTAAAAGACAAATCAAATGCATTTTCAAAATTGCATACAGATGACAACACTGATCATAATGTGTGTGTGTGCGTTACCCCTCTCTCAATCGACAACTACTTAAATAATCATATAGTGTCAACATTTGTTACAACTGCCCACAGAACACAACCACCATTATAGACACCAGACAACATCATATTCATTTTTTTGGGTTTGAAATATTCCAAATTATACATGTAGAGAAAGTCCAACTCTGAAAAGGAGAAAAAAGATAGACGAGGATAGATGAAATCGCGAGCCCTTACCGAATCAAACAAAGATCGCAATTCTAGGGCTCGGCTTTCTCAAATCGCAGCAATCGCGTTTTTGCTTTGGCTTGGCTTTGGCTCTCATTGCAAAGAATCGTGATTCCTCAAATGAACTCGTTCCTCAACATTTCAATGGAGGAGGAAGTCGAGTGAAGTGAAGTGAAGTGAGAGGAAGTTTGTGAAGTGAAGTGAAGGAAGTCTATTTTGAGAGTAAACGAGGAGAGAGATATAAAAAACCCGTGTTTTTAAATCAGAATGCTCTTTAAGAGAGTATTGCTTTTTAAGAAGAATGCTTGTGAACGGGCCTCATATATATATATATATATATATATATATATATATATATATATATATATGCAAAAACACATTCCTATGTATATAAAAATTATAGATATGAACATATAGAGTTATATACAGTCCATGTGTTGTTGGTTTCTTTTAACAATATGGAATGCATAATGCCACACAAGCAAATCACACATTGGACCTCGGATCCAAATGTATGCAAATCGGATAGGTGTGTTTGGCACAACATCACCAATCCGCATGAACGTAAAACTAGGGTTAACCCATACGCCCCACAACAAAAAAACCAAATGACCCACTTCCTCCTAAGAGCCCAAAGCAGAGGCGCCAGTGGACTAATCACACCACCACGGAAAGTGTCATGCCTCTCGTGCCAAGACGACATGCACGTGGTACCCCCCACGGTGGTTATATACTTCGTATACCCTACGGTATATTCTAACAAAAATACCATGTCACAACACATGCGACATAATACCACAAAAGGGTTCTATATGTACATGTTGAACCAAATCAAATTATGGTCACAAGGTCTCAAAAGAAGGTAACAACATGTACCGCTCTACAATCAGCCATCGATGTTCCTTCCTCTTCCCTCAATCAGCCGCAACATGTACATAAGGAAGATTAGGTTTTACTTATTATTTATATATTTTTATTGTTTCTCCTAATTTTAATAGGATTTATTATAACCCACATTTAAATTAAACTCAATTGATTTTAAGGTCCAAATTGAAGAAATCTCTTACTTATTTTAGTCCACATAATTTAAAAACAATGTTTAACCCAAACATAAGAAAGCCCAATTAAAATATGGATTTAAATATTATTTATTTATTTATTTATTATTATTATTTTTTATCGGGTATTACATAGGATTCGTACTATGTTTGGTATTTTGAATCCAATTGATGATCATATTGAAGATTATGGCTTATATTTGATAAATCAATTGCTCCATGAGTCGGGAAAGAGTTTAGTTGACTTTCCATCCATGACACAACCAACTAAAAATTGGACTGCAATAGTTGGAAATAGATTATTGTTTGAGCACCAACAACTTGAGAATGAAGCACAACAGTTTGATGCACAAATTAATGTTGACAGACTTAATGATGCACAACTTGTTATCTTATATCATTGCCTGGCGTCGGTATGTGAAAACATAGCAACTACTTTCTTTTTGAGTGGAGGTGCTGGGACGGGAGAGACGTTTTTGTACAATACCATTGCAACCAAATTGCGTAGCTATGGATATGTTGTTACTGTTGCTTCATCTGGTATTGCATCGTTGTTATTTGTAGGGGGCGCACTGCACATTCTACATTTTGTATTCCTTTGGAAACCCTAGATAATTCAATATGTGAGTTCACTAAACAATCAATGCATGCCGAATTGTTTAGAAAAACAAAGCTGATAATATGGGATGAAGTTCCTATGCAACATCGATATTGTGTTGAGGCAGTCGATCGCACCCTTCAAGATATCAGAGACGATAAAAGACCTTTTGGGGGTATCACTGTTGTCCTAGGTGGAGACTTTCGACAAATATTGCCTATTATTCCTAAAGGCGTTCGCGAGCAAATTGTGGATGCATCATTGAGACGGTCTTCGCTATGGAAAGATATATGTGTTTTGACTCTGGGTTTAAACATGTGATTAACTCGCATAGACGTTCGAAATATTAATTTTGCTCAATTCTTGATAGAGGTGATATTTCATTCAACCTTGAATTAAATTTTTATACAATGATACTTTGAATTAAATCTCATTTTGTGAATAATTATACTTTTATTTTTTAGATTGGGACCAATCCATAAGAAATTGTGCAACTTCCATCTACAATAAACCAATGTCATAATCTAAATGAATTGATATTTAGAATCTATCCACAATTGGATGTGGTTGGTATAATGACTCCAACCTTTCTCACTGAACGGACAATTCTATCTGCTCGTAATGACGATGTTAGTGATATAAATGTTGCAGCACTGAATATTACTCCGGGGGAAACAATTACTTTTTTAGCTGCAGATAAAATGTATGAAGGTGATGAGCTTGATCATACCATTAGGAATCGATATCCTAACGAGTACTTAAACTCGCTGAATCCTTCAGGGTTGCCACCCTTTAAATTGGAGTTGAAAGTTGGATGCCCAATAATGTTGTTACAAAATATTGTACCGAAAGATGGACTTTGTAATGACACGCAATTGATGGTTGTTAGATGTGCCTCAAGGGTAATCGAAGCTCGGATATTAAATGGAGATAAAATTGGCAATTTAGTCTTCATTCCGAGAATATCATTAACACCAACATCTTTGGACTTGCCTTTTCGAATGACAAGACGTAAGTTTCCTATCCGATTAACTTATGCTATGACAATCAATAAAGCCCAAGGACAATCAGTCAAGTTCGTTGGGATTGATTTGCGGACACCTGTTTTTAGTCATGGACACCTTTATGTGGCACTATCTAGATGCACATCTGCAGATCATATTACTGTCTTCCTTCCGGAAGATGGATCAAATTGCACCACAAATATTGTTTACCCAAAAGTTTTATTATGATATTCTTACGACAAGTAAATGGTATAGTTTAAACAAGTTTATTTCTACTAAAATATGTAATCTTTTCAACATTTCAACATTTAATTTTACAATGAGGTTCATTCTTTGTAGGATTGGAGTGAATTTGTCAACAAGAACAATAGAGTATATACAATGGACCTTTGTGGATGGGGCCGACGTAATCAGGTAAATCTACTTTTATGTCACTGCATCAAAATAACTTTACTATTCCTATAATATAAATAGTGTTAATTTTATTGTTTATGTAAATAATATAAGTGGTTGTGCATTCTCCTCATTGGGCAAAGTGCGTTCGTATTGATACGAGGACATTAAGGATATTGATGAAGAGGAGGTTTAAAGGGATGAAGAAGACATTTAAAAGAGTTAAATGATATGCAATCCAGTATCGACATGTCCACCTTTGACGATTACTAACCCACAACTGACAAAACAATTGTCTAGGTGTGAAAGCTCTCTTACTAAGACTATATTTCTCTACTTCTCATGCAAACACACAACACACATAATACATGCACAACACACACATAACTGTAAACAATCAAACACTCGCACCATTATACTGCCACCAATACAGATTTATAATTTAAATCATTAAACAAATGAACCGTTTGTTGAAATGATACTAAAAAAACTTTATTTGATTGTAAGTCCATATCTTTTCCTAAATAAATTGATTATTTGTTACAATCTCTCTAAATTCTTACTTATATCAATCTAAATCATTCCCCTTACACAAATATGTGTGCTCATTTTTTTTAGATAATTCAGGGTAAAAGTAAGGGGTCTTATGTTTCGGATTTACAATTGTTTTATTTTGACTCACATATTTCGATAATTTTTAAATTTCAAATATTTTTAGGTATATATTGAAGGATACATGGTGTAAGTTGTAAAGTAAAGGGTGTTATGCTCAACATGTTGTTTCTCTATTTTCTGCATGTATGTATTTTTTGTTTTCTGTCCTTTGTAAAGTTAGCTAATTATACATGGTTATGATGATTTTGGGTATGGAATGATGATTTTTTTGGTGGTTTGGATATGTATGGATGATTGTAAGTTTTGTAAACAGGTTTTGATTTTTCTGGATATCTATTTTTAGGGGAAACTCCGTCAAAATTTCTTGAAATTTGTAGCGACTAACTTGATGTTTTGGTGGTTGGATGTGTTGATGATTATGTATTAATTTCTTCATGTATGTATTTTTTGTGCTCCGTATTTTGTAAATTTAACTAATTATACATGGTTATGATGATTTTGGGTATGAAATGATGGTTTTTTTGGTGGTTTGGATATGTATGGATGATTGTAAGTTTTATAGACATGTTTATATTTGTCTGGATATCTATTTTTAAAGAAAACTTTGTCGAAAGTTTTTAAAATTAGTAGAGACTAGCTTGATGGTTTAGTTGTTAGATATGTGATGATGATTATGTGTATTTTGTGTGTTTCGTATTTTGTAAAGTTAACTAATTATACATGGTTATGATGATTTTGAGTATGGAATGATGGTTGTTCTGGTGCTTTGAATATGTATTGATGATTGCAAATTTTATAGACAAATTTAAATTTTTGTAGATATCTATTTTTGATATTTTGGTGGTTGAATGTGTTGAGGATTGAGTATGTATTAATTATTGTGGTGGTATGGTGAATTATGATAATTGTTATGTCTGATTGTAAGTTATTTTAGGTTGCAAAGATATAATATTTTTTGAATTTTAATCTAATTTTTTGATGTGCCTTTAGGCACGGGCATTACTAGTAAACTATATAAATAAATTATTGTTCAATTTAACTTTTCAAAAGTCAAATTGAACAATAATTAAACAAGGGGAGCCCTATAATTCATTCTCACATAAAAGTAAGACCAATGTATCATCTAGGGGTGTTAGCCGAGCAGAGTAGCTCGATACTCGACTCGAGATTGGTTCGAAAATATGATCCAAAGCTCGAATTCGAAGTTGATTCGAGTCGAATATGATCCATACTCATTTTCTGTTTAATGATACACGAGTCGAATTCGAGTATACCAGTATTCGCTCAGGGTTCGAGTATTTCATTTTTTCTCGAACCATACTCGATACCCGCTTGATGGATCATATTCGAATACTGGTCTGATCTATACTAATAAGCTAAATATGTGATATTTGTATCAATCTTTATAATTTATAAAATGTAATATTAAATTGTGTAAGCTTGTACTTGAATAAATTAGTGAATTGATTGTTAATCCGTATTACATTCTTTGTAATTTCTTTACATAAATAAAAGTAAAAGACTTTTATATATAAACATTAGTTCAATAATCAATTTAGTATGTAGTGGTTCAGTATTAAGCGAAATGGTTCATATTCGAAACTCGATTTGAAGGCTCGTGAGTAACTCGTTTTATAAACGAGTCGAGTACTTACGAGCCGAGTAGGTCCGAGTAATGATCCGAGTCGAATCTGGCGCAAAATTAAAAATTCTTTATCGAATTCGAGCTCAATTTTTTCGAGTCGAGCCGAATCTGAACATTAAAATATTCGCTGAAATTCTACTCGTTTTCAGCCCTAGTATCATTATGTGAGAATAAATTATATAAAAATATTTAAAATACATGTGAAAATTAAATATGATCATTTCTATTAAACAATATTGATATGCAAAACTTTGATGGATTTCGTAGTTACTTGAAACAGTCTTAAGGAATTTTTATTAATTGTGCATCTTGTACATAAACTAGCTAGGTCTACATCTTCTGTAAGTACACAAGCATAATTACATATATTACATTACACCCCTAGCTAGGCCTCGATGCGTCCAAAAATATTTCTTTGTATTTTACTTAAAAAAATGTTACTCTGTTTTAGTAGGCTAGAATATTTTATTTCGCAAAATAAAGTTTATGCAGCTCTCTCTATTTTATTTTATTTATTTATTTTTTGCTAAATTTATGTTAGAATGTTCCATGATAGTTACCGATAAGGGTGAGAAAAGAAAAGGAATTGTTTTATTATATTTTCCGTCACTTAAATATTATCACAATTTAATTTTTTTTTTCTTTAATTTCAAAGGGTTGATCATTTCTTCTTCTCTTTTTTTTCTTCAAAAATTTAAGAAAAATATTGATGTAAAAAAGACATGAAAAACACAATAGATCATAAACATGTATCTATATGAAAATAATTAGCTTTTGTAAAATAACCAATATTGTTATCTTTGTGAGACACAAATGTAAGTAAGATTGCTGCTTCCATTAAATTAAATAAAGGAATTGCTATTTGTCCTTCTCACATGAACAAGACCACCCTCGTATAAGAAGTACTTGGTAAAAAAAAAAACTGAAAATCACACTTCCCTTAAATAAAAGTGGAAAGAGGGTGATTATTTCTTTATCTTTTCTCTGTTTCTTTATATCCCTTCTGGTGTAAAGTGGGCAGTTTGGAGTGGGTGGAAGTTGAGGGTGAGATTAAAGTGGCAGCTTTGATTGGCAGTTGCATATTCCATTGACAGCAAAAGAGACATAATTCTAAACTCCCTGAAAATGCAGCAATGTCTTTCTTCTGGGTCTGGGTAGAAGACTGGTCATCACACTGCCCTGTCCTAGTGTTTTGTCCTCCTACACCAATCGGCCAAAAGGGTGCCCTTAGACACCCCATAAGGACACTTGGACCCAAAGATAATACAATCCTGTGAAAATGTAACTTTGATCATTACTCATTTTTACACCAATTGCATAAAAGTTTCATGCCCCCAACACTGAAAAGACATGGTCGTTTTTACCCAACTAAGCTTCCAAGATTTTATCACCATTTTCCATGGTCTCACAAAGATGGAACATTTCAAGGACTGCAACTTGTGATTTTGTCCCTCTACCATAATTAGAAGTAAATACACCTTAGTTTTTTTCTACTAAAAGTAGAAATATGTAAAATTTGCTTGATTTGGTTACTTTAATGTGTTTTTAGGACCCATTTGCTACATATATTGTACTTCACAAAACTTATTTCAAGCTCATGTGCAGGAAACAGAACTATTTTTGTTTGTATCTCTAGTACAAATACTGTGTAATAACAAGAACTCTCTTTTATAAACAGGACATTACAACTAAGAAACTGGACAATACATTAGACCATTTGATTTTTGTGAATTTCATGTGGGCTGCTGGAAGCTGCATTACTATGCTTTTTGCTTCCTATTTTGGCACATCAAACAAAGAGCAACCGAAAAATGAGAGGAAATTTTTACCTTCCAATAGTGGGTGTTGAACATCCATCTACTCCTAAACTAAAACTGAAGAGTAGGAGATAGTTGATGTTTCCTTTGTCCTGTAAAAAAATGTCAAGATTTACTTCTTCTTTTTTTGGTCCTTCAATTGTAGTTGCTCTAGCAAAAGTTCAAAGCAAATATTAGTGAAAAACGACTACTTTTTATATGATTCATGGCAAGAACAATCACAAATGTCTATGTTACAATATCACAGGGGGATTACTGGAAATTGAGTCATAAAGTAGCACACGACTAGTTAGCATATTAGCCTTTGTATATTTGTCAAAGTTTCACATTCCATATATACCTCTCTTGACTTAATCTATCCCTGTTTTTAAGTTTGTGGAGTAAGATTTGGAGTATAAAGAATGGTCACCTTTTGTCCCCTCAACACTAGTATAGCTTTCTCTCAGCCTTTGGTGTTTTCTTAAGAGCTCCTCACTATGATTATAAAGATTAAAGACTCTTTCTTTACTCCCAACCATCTTCCTCTAGGCATAATATCCATGTCTGCCTTTTGATAATATATGGAAATGATCACTTGTTAGATATGAAAATGATCACATATTAGTGCTTAGGCTAGATAGTTGATGTCGGGCGTCAAACTTCGAAGAATAGGATGTTTTTACCAGTATGTTATGATGGCCTTGTAGTGGAATTTTTAGCATGATGTTTAGCTTTTCAAGCTAAGCCTTGAGAAAATTTTTTGAAAAAGAAAAGTAGAAATATTGTGATGATACTAATCTACGTATGTGTGTGTGGAGAGAGAAAGAGGGAAAGAAAGGAAGATAAAGAAGTTGAAGTCATTTGGCAGAGAGTCTTTGGAATCTTATTCAAGCAAAGGATGCTCTTACTGTGGCAGAATTTGACAAAAACCTATCATGCAAAAATTTGAGGTCCATTTTAGCTTTTGTTAAAAGACATAACGAGACAAAAAAAAGGGAAGAAGAAGATGAAAGAAAACAATAAAACAGAACAATAAGGCAGCTAAGAAAGAAGAAAAAGGAAACAAAATTTCCTAAATCAGGGCTGACACCTCATCATGGAGATTTGCTAGTACAAGTGATGAAGGCTTGTCTCTAATCTAGATTCCAAAGCCTAGATTCAAGGGGATTGAAGCATTGGTAATTTAGGTCTTGGCATTGTGGTTATGGCATTGACTAAAGGCATTCCTTTTGGTGGGACAATTTCCAGGGAATCAGAATATATCGCACCAATCTGTTTGAGAAGATGATTCCCAACCCACCAAGATCTAGAGAAAACATTTTACTAAACACAACAAATTATCATTCTGTGTTATATGGGTAGAAGGAGATGTTCAACCTACCTAACTCGAAACATAAAACTAAAGCTTATTATATTTTTGAACTTGTCAAACAATAACTTTTTTTGTCCAAACAGTGCAAAAGATTAGAGCACAGGCGCAAAGACAATAAATAATCTTTAGACTGAAATTTAGTTGGCTAAGTAATTAAGAATCAATCAATAAACATAATATTCAACAACACATGTATAGTTAAAGAAGATACTGAGATTATATCAATATGATCCCACTAATCTAACTATACTAACAGGAATAATTCCTAACAAGAATCTGGTAGTTAATACAAATTAAAAAGTCAAACTAAAATTCGTTTTGATTTCACCAGAAAAAAAATTGGATGAAGGTGACCCAAGGTATAATTAAGTCTCTCATCAAATCCTCGATAAGACAACCTCCACTTTTTTTTCATTTTTATTCTCTTTTACTCTGCACTTTTTCAGAATATTATTGATTTTTCTCATCTGCTCTTTGTAGAATGACAGTCATAAGTGACAGTGTGACACTGACACCCTTATAAAATTTTCCTAAACTTGAGAGAGAGAGAGAGAAGTATAACTCAAGTAGAAGAAAAAACTAAAATGATGTTATCCAATGGACATCATGAAGGGGAAAACTCTGTATTGCTAAGTGAGTATGCATTCACTAGCTCACATGCAAATACACACAAAGTAAAGCAGCATTATATTGGTTGTAAAACTTTCTTGTCGTTCCAAACACATGAAAGCATCCAGGCAGGAAAGGTTTGTTCTTTTTTCTCAAGTATTGAGTATGTTCATGGCTACAACATATAGATATAGCAATAGGATAAAAACATGTAAGGATCACTTGTCTCTAGATATGCAGAGTATGGTCATTGGAAGCATGGTGTATGGTCCAAAATGGCGGCTATGTATTCACAATACTACTCTTTCTAATTATCATATATCAAAGTTTTTATCGAGTTCAAAAACAGGAAATATGAAAGGAAACGAAAGAGAAAAATATTGGAAGCACTTCATTGAGGGAGGATGCTACAAGGCTCCAACATGGGTGCCGAAAGCCAAAGAACTTTTTGGTCTTAACAACCCATTTAAGGGATAAGGTATTACGGTTGGGAGTATCATATTAGTTTAGCTATTATGGTTGGTGCTTCCAGTATACTAGTCCAATCATTCAGTTCCTAGGGCATAATAATATAGATACCTCTTGGATTCCCTCCTAGATTTTGACTTTCATAACAAACTCCAATAGCCCTTTCCAATGTTTATGGCTTTACTTGTAAAAAAACCTGATGAACTTGGACTACTTTAATCATTCACACCAGATGACTCTGTCTATGTGACCTAAACTTGATATATAATTTTCTTTCAGTTAAGTATATAAGAGCATAGATTCTGGTGGGATTCTTTAGGTTTCCCTTTTGATATATTTTAAAGAATCTTTTCAAGAAACTCCAAGCTTAACTCAGGAAAAAGAGTCAAGGTAGGGATATCTGTTCTGACTATGGATCAAAGCTTCTCACTGAAAGGGATTCATTCAAGAGATTACAAAGAAAAGAGAAATACAGAGGCGTCTGACTAGGTTTTTGGGACCCATTTGTATTGATCATGTCTCTCTTTTAGATGCTAATTTATGCCTCAACCTCATAACTTTGTCTACCACGTACCCTCTTTCCATTTCAAGCAGGCTTTTATAGAAAAAACCCTTTACACACACAGCAATACGTAGTGTTTTATCTATCCTTTGATGTATATTTTTATTTGGCTTGGGGTTGGGTGTATGTTTTCTTTTCATGCAAAACTCAATATTTAGACAGTTCCCATATTTTTTCTGCTCAAGTAATAACACCCTCTAGGAGATAAACCTATAATTGAATTAGTAAATTTATATGCATGCATAGAGAAACTGAAGCATAATTCATGATGAATTATCACATCGAAATATAACAATAAATGAATAAATGCATGAAGTCCTTTGTTTACTTTCTTGATTTTGATAAGTAACATAAATCCCCCACTTCAGACTTTTAGTTTTAAATAGAAGTATCGGCAACACCTAGTTGTTTGACTTATTTCAGGAACTGAATGATAATTTTTTTTTCTTAGTCATGCAGATCTGAATGGGGGCAGATCACTACCAACCGGTGAGAAATGAATTGAGACTTCTATCTCAACACCCCAAAAAAAACAGAGATGGAAAAAAAAAGATGAAACTAGAAAAGGTCTTGTTTCTAGAACTAACTTTTATAAACAATAGTTATAGTCTACCTTCAACATTGTAGATCTGAAATAATGGGGTAAAAAAGGTCAATTATATAACTAATGTAATTTGTTTCATTCTACAGTGTGTGATTACTTGCATGCTTCTTGTTCTGGTCAAAAGCATGCTACTTTAAATTTGTTTCAAAGACGAGTCATCCTTGATTCTAGTAAACAATGCCTACAAATCATCCTTGATTCTAGTAAACAATGCCTACAAATGCATGACAGACCGCAATTTTTGTTCAAATTGTTAAGAGTAATTCAACACTTGCTCCAAGTAAATGAACCAAAACATGAAACATAATAAATTAGTTCATAACACATAATTGGCTATCTATTATATTAACTGTAACATGATATACTGTTCGTCTTAGGTGGTAATATAATAATCATTCCTTTCGCTTCAAGTCAAAACTAATAAAGATAAAAGTTCTTATAGAATCATTGAGGTCACATTGTTTTGGTCTTTTAACATAATTCAAACTACTTGCCGAAAGCTAGAACTTATTTAAGTAAGACTTGGAATCATGTTTCCCCAATTTGACTGCATAATAATCATTTCCTAATGACGAACTCTCATAATTAGGCTTTTTGGATCTTTGGGTAAGACTGGTAGTCTAACAACCTTCAACTGTTCAATAACTTGTTACTATTGAACATGTAAGATGACCTTTGAGAGATCACTAAATGCATCAATATGGCTGATAAGGCACCCTCACCTCTTCTTTCTTTTTCCCCCCTTTTTTTCTCCTCCAAATAAGTATAAGCCACCTTGATTACTTTCCACTTAAACCATGCAAACTGCCTACCTCCCCTGTAATACCCATAATAAACTTGGTTTAGGTTTCATAATTCAGTATGATTATGCCTCCATATTATGCAACAAACTAGTAAAATAAAATTGAATTCAAAGCAGGGTGAAGCAGTGTGAACTACTTCCCAGTTTATAAGATATCTCAAAACAAAAAACACATTCTTTATCCGGCAGAATGCACCTAATCATACATAGGACAGAAACAACCAATTGATTTAGTTCCAATTATAAAACCCCAGCGCCAACAATTCAAAGATTTCTCCCCATTGATATAAAGAGTATTTTGTTCCCCTCTTGGTGAATAGTAAGCTCAAGAGAAATAACTTTCTCAAAAAATGAGTCAATGGAAGACAGGAAAACATTACGTCAAATACCATACAAAGTATTTTGCTAAAGTCAAAATCTTGCCGTTCTCCTTGAAGAAAAATTAAGGAAATAACACGTACACCAATTAGTCATATACTTGACTTACACATTGGTTTACTTAACTTTACTTCTTAGGGTTCGCTTTCTTGTAATCTAAGTTTACGCAGGCATAAAACTCTTACCTTAAAAAAGAAGAAAAGTAAGAACAATATGAAAGTCAGGAGGCCATAGCTGCTCGCTTCTTCCCTTTCTTGCTGCCAGGGGCTTTATCTTTTCCCTTGAGCATCCTTGAGAGAACATCTGCTTGCTTTGAGTTCCCCTCAGCATTGAGGCTCTTGATCAATTCCTCACAGCTACTCCAATCTGTGACCCCTCCTTTCTCCATAATTTTACATAAGATAGAATATGCATTGAGGGTCTTCCCAGCAGCTAAAAGAGCATCTAACACCTTCTCATAGCTTGAAAAATCTATGTTACAATCTCTCTCCAAACAAAAGTCTAAAAGCTTTAAAGCAGCAATTGTCTTCCCTTTCTCACATAGTACAGATAACAGGCTATCAATATCAGGTGCAAATCCGCTATGCAGAAGCAGTTCAATTCGTCCGAGGGCTTCCTCAACATGACCCCTCATGAGGAGACCTTCCAAGATCTTAGCAACCAAGTCCATATGTTCCTTCACCCCCTTGTCCAACATAGTCTTCATGACGCGGCTTGCTGTTTGAATCCTTTCAGCTTCAAACAAACTCTCCATCACTGATCTATATAATGATGAATCTGGAAGATGCCCATTTTCAACCATACTATCCAAAGCTGTTTTAGCATCAGCTGGCTCACCTTTTCTCAAGTAGCTCTCAGTCAGCAACTTGTATGCACTTGCTTCTGAAGGTACTTTTCTCCTGATCATGATCTTCGAAAGTTCATAGGCTGAATCAGGAGTCCCTTCTTTTGAATGCCCGCGGATCAGATGATTAAAAGCAACTGGATCCTGAACACCCATTTTCATCAACTGACGGAAAAGGGTTTCAGCTTTTTCAGTCTGCCCATTGTTACAGAGGTACTCAATCATCGGGTTGTACGCGCTAGGCTCCATCTCCAATGTACCTTGCTGCCTCAATATAATTTCCTTCTCAATAAGCTTATCCAACAATTTAACAGCTCTGTCATACGCCCCAGCCTTGCAAAAATGCTCAAGTAGGACACCATAATGTCCAGCCTCCATCGGAATGCTCAACCTAATCATTGCTTTGAGCACATCTGCAGCTGCATCCAGATCACCCACCTTACACTGGCCAGATATTAACCTTATGAAGATTGAATTATCATTAGGAACAATATATTTTTCCACCATCTCCTTCAAAATAGTCCTAGCATCAGACATCTTCTCAGCATCACAGAGCCCTGGCAACAAAGTTGAGTATGTAATAGCATTTGGCTTAATACCAAAACTTTTCATCTCTTCCAACAGTCTTAACCCATCGTCAACCTTCCCAACCGAAAGATACCCTTTAATCATGGCCGTAAAAGTAATCACCGTAGGCTCTATATTTCTTCCCTTCAACTCCACAAAAAACTTCTCTGCCTCATCCATTTTTTTGACCCGATAAAACCCATTAATCATGGTATTATAAGTAACTACATTTGGTGAAATCTCTTTAATTTTCATATCTTCAAAAAACCGATTAGCACTCTCAACCTTCAATGAAAGAAAGAAACCCCATATCATAACATTATACGTATGGACTGTCGGAATTATACCTTCATTCACCATCTTATTAAAATACCTCTTTGCCATCATATACCGCCCTCGCCTCATTATCACCTTAAACAAAGTATCATACGATTTAACTGTCCTCTGTACACCCAATTTCTCCATTTTCTGAAATAACTTCACACTCTCTTGAACAATCCCAGCCTTCCCATAACTATCAATCAACAAAACAAACAAATCTTCATCCCATTCCATGCCCTTCTTGGGCATATCCAAGAGTATGCATCGGGCATGATTGAGCTTTGAAGCTCGCCCCAAAATCTCAATAATCTTGTAATGGGTCTCCCTATCGTGTCGGGACAACCCGGAACGTTCAACCCACCGGAAGAACTGGAGCGCATGCTCCGAGTTCCGAGCACTGTGCAATACATTATAAACCAGCTGATTATCAAATTCGGGAACTAAACTACGAATAGAGTTCTGTAAACGAGTAGTCCATGCTCTATTTGCCATCATTCTACAAATTATATCCTCGAGTTTTTCTGGGTTTCGGTGCTTACCTCTTTGAATTCTTCGGTTATTTGCTTCTTGGCCATTCGGAGATTCGGGTGCAGTCCGTGGGGTTGAAATATTCGTTTCTGTTTCTGGGTCGGATCGGCGGATGAGAAAGAATTTTCAAGTGGTGGGTCTGGAAATAATGATGATGATGAGCAGAAGAAGGAGAGGGATTTGAGGCAAAATGGATTTGAAAGCCTAAAAAGTTGAGAGAAAAGGTTGGGTTTCAATGGTTTTGATGCAGCAGCCATTTTCTCGACGTTGGACCGATGAGGATGTTCGACTGAGTGATGGAAAAATACAAAGCCCCAAATGATTATTGAGTTTAAAAAAGAAAAATCAGCAACAGCGAGTGTATATATTTGGAGTTAATATATAATTAAAAAAACTAAGAAGACGAATAATAATTGAAATGTGCAAAATAAATATATAAATTTAAAGAGTAGTAATAGAAAAATTAGGGCTCACAACTCAGTTAGAGATAAATGTATATACATTAAGTGTATATATTCGGCTTGATAATAACATTTGAACAAATAAATTGGCTCTCTTTTTTATTTGAAAAAGTTCGGACAACTTGAATACAAATTCACTCAATGTTTAATATTTTAATATTAAATTTCAAAGACTAAATTTTTTTACTAAATATAATACAAGAAAAACATTATGTGTCTTACTAAATTATAATTAAAAACAATTTGAGGTAAATATTATGTCTAAAAAATATTGTTATTAGAATAGAGATATTAATATCCACATGCCCCAATAATACCAGAATGTTACATAAAAAAATAACAGAAAAAATGAAATGAATAAAATTATTAGTGCTACCACTATAATTTATTTTTTTATGCTTATGATAATTAAGAAACAATGAACCAATTTTATTAAAGACTAACCAAATATAAAATCATTATATTTTACTATAAAAAATCTGAATCTACTAACTAAAATACAGAAACTAGATTCTTGGTAGCATTTTGATAATATTGGACCATGGGTGATGGGATGGGGATTTTAAGGATCTGTCTGTCTCCTCTCAGTTTTGTTATAAAAAAAAAGATGTTGTTGAATGAATTTGTTGGTCTCAAGCTTCTATTATTATACAATCAACCCCAAAACTTTGAAAACATTTGCTACTCTAATTTTGAAACTGGGATAGTATTTTTAATCTAAATTTTAATTTTTTTTTATTAAACATCTTAAAATTTTATTCTATTTCTTTTTGACTCCGGAAAATTCATTGGGGTCAACTAACCCCTGCCATGCCCCTAAGCTAGATCTGCCCGTGCATATTTCTTTCTATAAACGCGACAAGTCCGCCTTATTCTCTGCGTATATTTATTTTTTGTTATTTTCCAAATTATGGGGTAAAGAAAAGGGTAACGTATGTATGTGTAGGTGAGGAGATCGGACTAATTGTAATTATTAAAACAATTACTTTCATATAATCTATTTGAACCATTAGATTAACCCACTTTTGTATAAAATCAACCCCTTAGTTATCAATCTTGTACAGTCAGCAAGTTTGATTTACCTGCAAGTTGCATATGACTGCAATGGACTATGGAGTGGACTAGTAGTATAAATTGGTACCAAAAATACTCTATTAGCATCGGCTGTCTGGTGTCCAAGAAAAACAAAAGGACTGCTTATTTTCACTCCTTAATACTCTTATTCAAACTAGTAGTAATATTTTTAGACAGTTGCGTAAGATAACTTTAAATTAACGGATATTAAATTATAATACATCAATAATAAATACTAAGAATGACACTTAGATAATAAAATATGTTAAGAATTTTAAATTAGCAGATATTAAAATTATAACACGTAGATAATAAATAAAATATGTGTAGATAAAAATGATATTTATGAAGAACTCGTATTATAATACGGTTAACACGTGTGTATATTTTTGTTCGGTAGCACAACTCTTATGTATGATTTGTTCGGTGCACGACTCTTATTGAGATGACATACGTACGTACACATTAATTTTTAATAAAAAATAAATACTCATAATTTAAAAAAAAAAAAAGAGTTTCCATTGAGTCAACAATTAGTTGGACCTTGATATCAAAGAAGAATAGTTGAGCCAATGGGTAAAAATTTAATTATTTAGATTTAGAAGGTGTGGATAAGTAAGTATATTAGGAAGCAGAAATAGTCATTTTATAAAATAAATTCTCAAAAAAGAAGGTGAAAATGAAAAAAAAGGACAAACGACATCGTAGTTATGAGTGATGTCATGATCGGTCAAAGGTGGGTACGACGTTGTGGGTTTCACGTTTTGGTTTGTAAATCTTTCCTTGGAAACCAAAATCTTCTCGGAAAAAAAATGGAGCACCTGGCCTGGCGTCATAAATTTTAGTGAGAGAGAGAGAAAAGTTAGTCCATACCGCTGTTATTGATTTATAGACTGAAAGAAAAAATTAACTCCATCTTTTTTCTCTCTCCAAGGTGCCTTCAAGAGCCACTGCTATCTAAATATTCATTATCATCTATATTCATTACAAATATGTTTATATATATACGGGAGGATCTCTAACGGAACAAATAAGCGGACTAATGAACGGATCAAGACAAAAAAATACGCGAGTCGGGTTTAACCCGCGTATTTTTGAGGATTAAACCCGATCCGCGTGTTTTTTTGCCTTGGTCCATTTATTGGTCCGCTTTAAAACGGCTCAGTATATATATATATATATTTGTCCCTCTGGGTTATCACTTTCTCTCTTTAGTCTCACAGCTCTGAAAAGTGAAATCTATACAGCTTTCTGCGAATATTTACTTGTTACTGATAATTTACGCGTGGCCTCTGATCTATCTACTGCAGTGCAGAGCATAACAGAGCAGAGGGATTGGCACAGAATGGAAAAGGAAACCTCCTGCAGATGGTAACTAAGGAAAAACCACCCAATTATTATTTTTTTTGCTAAGTTTAACCCCACCTAGTTATTGCTATCTATTTATCTATCTATGTGTCTACTTGTTGCTCTAGTTACTATTTACTAGTATTGCCCATCTCTGTCTGGAATTACATGGAATACTCTGCTTCACTTTCACATCCATGGCTGTTATAGTCAATTTTGTTGTGGATTATGGCGGCTGTTTCTGATTCCTTTCTATATTTTCACTACTTAATTACCCCTTTTCCTAGGGTTTTGGACTTTGTCTCATTTTTTTACTGTAGTAACAGTTTGTGTTTGTTAATAGTACTCGTGTGTGAATTGAACAGTGAAGATCTGAGTTTGTTTAAAGTTTGGTTCTTTTTTGCATTTTACGGTTTTATGTGATTTTAACTGATTCTGCCTTTGAGATTCTAATTATGTTCCTCTTATTTGATGTGTTTTTGGTTTTAATAGGCAAGACAATTAGCCTAATTCCAGTTAAATTGGCTTCTTTTTTCTTCTTTTTTTTTTTTTTTTTTTTTTTGGGGGGGGGGGGTGGTTGTCGGGGTCTTGTTGTGTAATGAGATCATGTAAGCCATTGTGATTTCTGTGTGTTCTGATGGCTTTGCTTTAGGTCCTTTGAACATGTTAAAATATTTGTTAATCCGGGTTATTGTCTTAGTTGGGTCTTCCTTGTATCCACTGGTGTCTTTACAAGCTGCATAGGTGGTGATAGAATGCTATTTTTAAGTTCCTCAATTGTACTGTACCTTATGTCCTCTGCTGCTTAATCTATCTTCTCACAACTTGTATTATTTGAAATATACTCCATTATGTTATCTCTTTCCTTTAGTGGTATTAATTTATTTTCTATATGTTTTATTGAATTAGAATGAGTACATTAAAACTTTAAAGTGCTGTTTTGTAAAGGAAATGTTTCTTTAATAACTACTAGTCTTGACATTGTCTTGTGGATCACAAATAAAATCCTTCCATGATCTTTTATGCAGAATTAAACTTCTGTGCGGCGCTGTTCTCTTTCATTTGTTTTTTTAGCCTTTCATATATTCAGAGAAATTCACGTTCGAAAATGATTCATCATAGGCGTGAAGGTGGCTATTACTGTGAGCTCGGCTAGCATTGAAGTTTTGCTATGTCAACAAGTTGTCATGCAACCAAATGGTTTTTCATGAGAAGTTGTTAATTTGAGTTGGGCAACTACATTCTATCCTGCCAGATTTGTTTCTATGTAGTTGTTTGATATACATGTTCTGTTCATACTCTCCAAAGATGACGTGGGATCTTGGTCTGGCCTTACCAGGGCTATATATAGTTATACTTAACCATATAGGTTGCCAATGCTAAGTCAGATCATAATTGAAATACATTTACTTTGAGAAGCCATGCAATTATTCATCTTCATCTGGAAAATTCTTCAGTTACCTGGAAGTGCTAATTAACCCTCACTCTACTATTAAATTTCTTTTTATTGAAGAATCAATCTATAACATGGATGAGAATTTGGCTGCTAACCATCAGCCAAGCATTTTTCGGCGGGTGTTTTCTGCTTTTGTACCCATGCTATTGGTTGCAATCGCATATGTTGACCCTGGAAAGTGGGCTGCATCTGTTGATGGAGGAGCCCGATTTAAGTGTGATATTGTCTTACTGATGCTTGGTTTCAATTTTACAGCAATTCTGTGTCACTACCTGTCTGCACGTATTGCTGTGGTTACTGAAAAAGATCTTGCCCAGGTACACATTTTCTTCAGCCTTCAATATATAATGTAGTCCACCCATTCTCCTTGATTTGGTTTTCATTGAATCTCAACTGTATATTTTTTTCTTCTAAGTTTTAGTAATATCAAGCATAAGAAAATTTGCAAAATGTGAGAAGTTGCCAATTATATGTATTAATCAAATCATAGCCCTTTGGACTTTATAATCAATGTCTCTTGAGCTTCAAGAGAGGTGAATTTGAGGGTCTTCCTTCTAAAGGTGTACTCTCTGTCAGAATTGATTAAATATATCAATCATGGAGATCGTTAATCATCAGACCACAATGGAAACATTAGTAGAGCTTTATGTGCAGTCTTCTTGTTTAACAGTTGATCTTTCCCAAGATAATTGGGGTAGGACTTCATTTTGTTAGAATTGGCGGCAATTTAAGTACTCTGTTTTACTTCTCTTACTCTAGCCATAGAATCATCATTTCTCTTACTCTCACTCTAGCCATAGAATCATCATTTGAGTCATGTGCAAGTAAAACTGAAACATAAGTTATACATCCAATAAGAATTCTACACAACTAGAGAAATAGATAATAAGCATATTATAACTCGGCCAACATTGAGAAGTTTACTATGTTAACTGTGATGATCAAGCTTCTCAAATTTGTTCTTTCACACACACACACACACATATATGTATATACTCGTATGTGTGTGTATATATGTATGTGTGTATGTGTGTGTTTCTGAACCCTACCTTTGCCCTTGTACTTTACAGACCCGATATGCCAACTAAATTTACCACATTTATATAGGAATCTTTCAAGTGATTTCTTTCCTATCTATAATTGATTCTGTAATACACTTACATAGAGAAACCATTGAAATGATTAAACCAAAATTTTTGTGATCTTTATTTACTTGTCTGTACTTTGAATGACATTCTAGTTGCACCAAAACTTACATAGTTTTGACTTATGAAATACAATCTTTGATGCCTATACAATCTGAACATTATGGTAGACATCTTCCTAAACATATATGGCCTTGTTACACTTGTTCAGAAGCTTAAAATCTAAAAGAATTATTTTTCAATTTCTGAGAACCAACGCGGCCACGCTGGTTTTGCCTTTCGACAACGTACCAAGACATTCTGTTTTTTGCATATTTCGGATTTCCAACACCAACACTTGGTATAATTGATAATAATCACCATATTATCAATTCAAAACTCTTAGAAACAACTCTACTTCAATTCTTAACATACATATATTATGTATCTTCTAATTTCCAAAGGTTTAGATAGTAAACTTCTTTCAAACATTATATCACATATTTGGTGGGCAAAAATTTATAAGTTTAGTTTTATAGAGCTTTTAATATACTATAATCCCAAATTCCATAATCATTCTCTGAGCATCTAACAACTAATTCAATCAACACAAAACTAATACAGAGAATTTTTCAATCAATCGCACCATCTAATACTCATAGCCATATACCCCTTTCATGTATAACCTTTATCTAATAAAATCATGACCAGATGTATTCCTCACCTCTTGATTTAGGATGATTCCAATTTCTTTTAACTTCCAACGTCTATTCCTCAACAACTAAAAGGTTAAATGAAGGAAATTGAAAGTGCAGTGTATCAAGAGTTAGGCTAAATAAAGGAAATTGAGACTGAAAGTTTGGTTTATATAAGACTGTCATATCTTGCTCCTTACATTATAGCTCTGTTGAATCCTTGGGGTCATAATAATATGGGGTTAAATGCTTTCTAGGTCACTCTACTATAGGTCGACTTACAAATGGGTCACTGAACTTTTTTTCTTACGATCATTTATCGAACTTTAGTTTACTTACACAAAGTTACAGCAATTGATTAAGTCGAGGTTGACTTAAATGGAAATGATGATGTGGCGGTGATTGTCTAAAAAAGCCTATGTGACGAGTTAGTATGCGACGTGGCAATGAAGATGTGGATTTGGAGGAAAATTTTATGAAAAATGAGAAAAATATTTTAAAAGTATAATATAAATTATAAAAATTAGCCAAAAAACAAGAAAATAAATAAAATAAACTGCATTTTTAAAAATTTTATAAAAATTGCATCTTTAAAAAAAATTTATATATGCAAATAATTTTAAAAAAAGCGCATTTTTAAAAATTTTATAAAAAAGCTGCATTTTTAAAAAAGCGTATTTTTAAATAAATTTTATATATGCAAATAATTTTAAAAATTGCATTTTTTTAAAATTTTATAAAAAAGCGCATTTTAAAAAACGGCATTTTTAAAAAATTTTATAAAAATGTAATAAAAATTCTTTTATTAAAAAAAGCATGCTTTTTTAAAAAAGCGCATTTTATTATTAAAAAAAACTACATTTTTTATTTTTATTAAAAAAAATTTTTTTTTTTTTTTTTTAAAAAAAAAAGAGTTTTACTTTTTTTTTAATAAAAATAAAGAAAACCAATTATTTTTATTAAAAAATGCGTTTTAATTTTTTAATTAAAAATAAAAAAAGTAAAATTTTAATTTTTATTAAAAATAATTATTTTTATTTATTTATTTATTTTCTTATTTTTTTGGCTAATTTTATAATTTATATTATACTTTAAAATATTTTTTTCCCATTTTTTTCATAAAAATTTTCCTCCAAATCCATATTTTCATTGCACGTCATACTAACCGCCACATAGGCTTTTTTAGACAAGTCACCGCCATTATTATCATTTCAGTTAAATCAACCTCGACTTAACTCGGTTTTATAACTTTCAGGTAGTAAAACTAAAGTTCAAATGACCCATTTGTAAATGCTTTATAGTAGAGTGACCTGAAAGCATTTAACCCTAATAATATGCCACTTGCTAGGTGTGTGTTGAAGAATTCTCAAAGATCCCAAATTTCATGCTTATTAGATTGATGACTCGATTAGTTTAGCTTGACCATATATAATCTCAATTCACCCAAGATATTAATAAGTTATGGAGTCTGAAAAGAAAGTTAGAATTCCTTTCACATGCAACTCCTAACTCCTATATTCACCATGTTCTCATACTTTGTCTCCTACAAAGATCATTTGTTGTCTCCTACAGGTGCTTTAAGAAAACTCTAAAAACTACAACGATGCCACAACTTATTCAAGCATCAGTCTCAACTACTTGTAAAGTTAAAAAAAATGAAATTGTTATGCTCATTTATAACAATTAGAAAATATTCAACTATTCCATCCAAAACATGTGCACAGACCTAACTACTACAATATCTTTCTGCAGAAATATTTAAGCTATATTAAATACCTTTTATTCCAAATAACATATCGCATAAATTTCTTAATGAAAGAATCATAATTAGCAATCATAAACCCAACAGTAAAACCCTTAAAAATAACCAAACAAAAAGTACAGATTTTATAAAAATCTTTGAAACGTCACTAATTTTTCCTTGATGATGCTAAACAGTATGACCACAAATGATTTTAAATATCTTAAAGTATCCGTGTTTCACCAAAACATATATGGTAAAACTATGGAAAAGAAACAAAATCAGATGAACTAAAATCACTGAAAACACATTACCAAATTCTACCGTGTGTCACCTAAAATACTATTTCCAGGAAATTAATTGGTCAAAACTCACGAAATATGAGTAGGAGAACAAATAGCCTACAGTGCTCATGTACCAAAATCTCTTGACACTCCCACTAATATGACATAATAATACAAAATCTAAGCATACATATAAGAGATATCTAATGTGAAACTTCTATAATATGTTCTATTCAGACATCCCCAATCAAGCCATGTGATTTATAAATTGTAACGTAAAGTAAAGTAAAGTAAAATTTCCATTCAAAGAACCACAATAACAAAAAACACAAAACACAAATAGAAAATGCTAAAGAAATCTACAGTTTGCACCATTGTGCAAAGTCTAGAGAAAACAAAACCATTAGCCTCATTGACTACTAATTAAAATTTTCAAGAAACAGGAAATAAAAACAGAAGACTTAAAAAAAAAATATCTGTCTCTAGTAAAACCAAAAACCCATCAGCTAAAACTCAGAATGTCACAAAAAACACTATGAACGATCATTTTCTTCAGGTACGTTGTGAATCCATATGATTAGCAAAATTAAGAGACCCATATACAGTAAGTGCAAACTCATAACTAGAGTTGTGTATACACATTATTACACATTGTTGTACAAAAATCTACAAAACCCGCAAAAGTTAAAAGGCAAAACATAATGGGGTTGCTTCAAAAATCTACAAAACCCAGTCGAGCTATAAGTGAAAATAATGGGTTTTGCTTTAAACATGTATAAAACCCACAAAAACTAACAAAAGCTTAAAAACATAAAGGGGCTTGTTTCAGAAATCTACAAAACCAACAAAAGCTAAAAGCCAAAACATAATGGGTTTGATTCAAAAATCTATAAAAAAGCTTAAAACAAAATGGGGTTTGCTTCACAAATCTACGAAACCCACAAAAATCTAACAAAACCTTAACAGCACAAAGGGTTTTTAAAAAAAATCAATAAACCGAAAAAAAGCTAAAAACGTAAAGAAGAAGAGGCTTACCACCACAGAGAGAATATCGAACTAACAAAGAAGAACAACCATGAATTCCACAAACAGGGAAAGAGAGAGAAAGCAAACACAAACGAGAGAAGAAAAGTTGACCATACTACAAATCCAAAAGGGAATCCAAAGAAATCAACAGAAATGGAAAGACATCTTTCTCATTCAAAGTCCCCATTATTTCACCAAAAAACAAAAACAGTAATTTGTTTTTCTACAAATTTCCCACCGTTTCTCATTTCCTCTATGAGTTACCATGATTTATAATGACTGATTTGTTCAAGTGAATTGTGCATAATTTCAAGTTTGAAATCCACGCCTTCTTAATGTACCTTGATACTCTACAGGAGACTTTAGCAATTAAAAAAATCAATTTTATGTGCCTCTTTTTATTGTCATCAATAAATACTAAGAATATAATTCCAGAAAATTATATACGTGTATTCAGAACTTACAAAATTTTCAGCTGTGCAGGAATTCCTCCCGTAAGATAATTATTATTTAGATACCTGCACATTTGAGTTGAAGGCAAACCATAAATAACTATATGGGCAAAGTGAATATCATTTGAAGTAGTTCAAATTTCATTGACTTACAGGTTGCGCAGAACTGGAAAGTACCCCTCAATACGAATGAGTTCCCTAATAAATAGTTGAACCAACACCTAATAAATTCAAGAATAAGCTACATATTATAAAGATGATAGAGCAAGTGCATAAAACTAAAGACAATATCAAAAGATAAACAAGAAACCAAAATCAGTAAACATGATAAAATATAAGCATCCACAAAAGCCACAAAGGGAACCAAAATTACATGAAATGAAATGATTTTAGGTTGATAAGTGTGGGCATATATAATTAGACTTATTGGAAAAAGAAAACAATAAATTAATCACCTTACAAACAACAAACTGAGGAATATCTTTGAAAAAATCCACAATACTATGAAACCAAGAAAATACACCCAAAATTAGAACAACAAATTATCAGAAAAACAAAAATTCAGTAGTTAGAACATTACTTTAGCTTTGCAATTCTCAATATCTAGCATAAGGTAAACCCATTTGTATTTCAAAAAATTCAGTACATGCTCAGTATTTACCTAAAACATTAAATTGACAGCATCAAGCAAAATATAGTCTCATGTCGCCACCACTATCGACAAAATTTAGCTGAGATCTAAACCTACCCTATGAGAAAACAAACCACCAGAAGCATGAAAACAACATGATACAAAACCATGCCCTCACATCTCAACTAAAATTCGGATTCAAAACTAAGAAAAGTTCTGCTCCAAATTCAATTCCAAATCATGAATACATGCTCCCGTAAGCTGACCCAAGTAGATATAAAAGAAGAAATCACAAAGACAACTAGACATATCAAAGCTCGTTTACTTTCAATAATTTAGCCAAGAACAAAACAAATGAAAACACCTAATACAATTACTTCTAAAGAAGCCCATAAACAACAAAGTTAGCAAATTAGTTTACGTAAAATAAGATATTTATCGCTCCATACAAACCTCGCAAACCTTTTATCAAAAAGAGAACTTGGACATTCTAGAAATTGCATTAATCATGTCAAATAAACAAACAAAGCTTTGAATGCCTGATCAACCATAATAAACAGTATCCAAATGTACCCAAAAAAATGATTATACAACAATCTATTTTCCAATCATCTACCAAAAAATATTACCACTTTTAATAAACTATGTTCTTAAAAACACATATAATAACATTTACCTTGTAGATCTGTCAAGCTCTACCATGTCTTCGGAACATAAACCTTTGAAAAGAAAGGCTATCCATCGGCAACGTCCACGACCAACAAATATTGTTTGTAACAAAAACCTGTTATTTATAAGAGAAAGCAAAATGTTAGTATTATCGCAAGAAAGAAACAATTGACACGTGATTACTTGAATACGATTTAAGAATTATAAAATACACACAACCGTGTTAACTTTTCTCCACCCTCGACTTCTTGTTGAATGAACACGTTTCCATTCAATAGCAATATCATCCCAAGACTACAAAAATTGAAATGAATTGTATAGTTATGTCTTTTAAAAAATAAATATCAAAACTTTTATCGTAAGAAGATCAATAATGCACGGAGATAAGAAATGGTACCTCAAACATATCAAATTATAACAAAACTTCAGGATAGACAATATTTATTGTGGACTTGTCAGTTAATTCATGAAGAAGTATGCATAAGCGGGAAGAACGTGTGCATCTTGACAGAGCTACATATAGTTGATCGTGACTAAATACTGGCGTACGTAAATCTACCCCAACAAATTTGACAGACGGGCCCTGTGATTTATTCATTGTCATTGCATACGCTAACCTCACTGGGAATTGTCTTGTCATTTTAATGCTTAACTCAGACGAGGAGTCAAAGAAATTCTTGGAAAGAATACCAAGTCGCCATGCTTATCACCAGTTAAAATCTTTGCTTCAAGTACTAAAGCACCACACTTAACTATGATAAGTCTAGTACCATTACAAAGACCATCTTTCGGTGCAATGTTCCGTAGAAGCATTATTGGACAATCCTCTTTTAAATCTAATTTGAACGGTGGTAGTCCAGGGGGATTGAGTGTGTTCAAATACTCATTCGGGTACCGATGCATAATAGTCCGATCCACATCGTCATCTTCAACCATTTTGTCTGCAGCAAAGTATGTATGTAGTTCTCCTGGAAAAACCGCCAACGCAGCTAGGTTGATATCATTGACATCATCATTTCTAGCAGATAGAATTGTGCGCTCTTTTAAGAATTCGGGAGTGACCTTTCTTGGCACTTCTAGCTCTGGGTAGATGGTCGAGATAAGATTATCTACACTTTGAGTTATTTTTATTGAATTTAGAAGTTGTATAGATTCTTGAGGGTTAGACCCAATCTACACATTAATGAAGTATTAGTAAATTATCAAATATTCTCGACGATATATAGATGTCAATATGAATAAAGATACAAATACTCAAACCTCATTAAGAAAAGCCGAGAAATCAAATAATACAGATTGGTCATCGTGTAAGCGCATGTTAACTTGTAAAGTCAAGACATGTATATCTTTCCAAAGCAAAGAACGTCATAGTGATGCTGCCACTATATACTCGCGAAGACCTCTAGGTATAACAGGAAGAATCTGCCTAAAATCTCCCCCAAGAATAATAGTAATACCTCCAAATGGTTGTGAGTTATCACGAATGTCTTGTAAGGTACGATTAACTGCTTCAACACAATGACGATGCTGCATTGGAACCTCATCCCATATAATTAGTCTAGCCTTCCGAAATAATTTCGAGTGTGATGATTGCTTTGTGAATCCACAAACTGAATTTTCTAATATGTTAAGTGGAATGCAGAATGTTGAATGTGCAGTACGTCCCCCATGTAACAACCCAGAAGCAATTCCAGATGATGCTACTGTAATTACTATATCGCATAAGGAACGACATTTTTTGGCAATTGTATTGTAGAGAAAAGTCTTTCCAGCCTCGCACCCCACTCGTAAAGAAGGTTGTTCCTCTATTTTCATAAATGTATGAAATGATTGCATTATAAGCCATCATCACGACCTTCATTCAAGAGATCAATGTTTCTTTGGACATTTATTTGATCAACTTCAATTTATAATCGCCTATGTTCCCATATAAGTCGATTGCCAACGATAATTCTCCAATTAGCATATACGCGTTGACATTGGTTGGAAATCGATAAGCTTTCTTCCCGCTTCTTGAAGCAAAAGATTAATAAGGTATAAACCATAATCACAAATTTGAGCATTAGTAGAGAACATCAATGCCATAACATGTACTTATTTTGTGTAATAAATCATCACAAATATGCATAGAAAATTGGTTCCACAACGCTTCGGATTTAAAGGAGAGCATCGTGTCAAGATAATAGAAAACAATCTTCTTAATCGAGAGCTTTGTTTCATTATTGATGCTTCTAAGACATTGAATCTACTTTCTTCATCGTCTTCCAAGGCCTTTTGCAATACATCGCCGCTTTATATGTGGGGTGTACAACATTATCAATCGTTTTAAACATTGAAAAGATTGAGGTCCTCTACAACCGCCAATGTAAGACGAAGATAAAACCTTTCACCTTCATTTGAATTTGGCAAAATACATTCTTCCGATTGAAATCCCTTTGTCTCTCTGTCTGGAGAGTCGTTTTTTCTTTTATGAACGAAATGCTTTGGAAATTGTTGGTATGTGAGAGTTCGAGCTAAATCATTAGTAGAGAGCAACATGCAAAAATCCTGCTTAGAGTTGTCTCACGATCCTCTCTGCTTCTGCTTAATATATTGCAAATTATTGGTTTAGAAGGGTTATAGCAGACGTGATGTTTTCCCTCTAGGTGAACTACCAGACATATAACTGGAGGGAACTCCTGATGCATAGGATATTCAAATATCCGCCATGCCGCCTCTGTAGGTCCAATGTACCTTGAGTCAATATAATGCTTAATCTCATCTACACTTTGAATACCAAAGTTGTGCGATCGTAACCCTTGTAGATGTATTTATTGATATACTTTACGCACCTTACTCCTGCACAAACTTCCACATTTATATGGTAACTAAACAATCTAGAGAGGTATGAATTATATGGTACAACATCTCTATTATCAACTTCATGTCCAGACCTTAGAGAATGTTTTCGACCATCATTGCGCCTTTGATATATTGGATACCCATCTTCACCCATTGTAGTTTCTTTTGCACAATATTTAGGATATCTCTTAGTGCATTTACCATCTTCCATATATGGTGATTTAAGATTTCGAACACCACATGGTCCATGTATCATGCAAGTTTTAACTGTTTCATATAGAAGTGGATTAGAAATTGGATCGGGAATTCGCACACAAACAAATTTCGATTTACTTGTTTCGCATTGTTCGTATTTTATCGGACCAAGAAATATTAGCAAGTGCATGCGGCAAACCCACTCTTTTGGAATTCAATCGTGAAAACATGTGCCACCTTTGCACCAAATATTTTCTTTTTCAAATCTCCATCATCAAAGCTCGTCGTTTCAACTCAAATACGCAGCCACCAAGTCCTGATGCAGGCGGTCGACGTTTGATGTGGTAACGATTGCATCTTTTATCTCCGCCAATTCGGATTTGCCGTCATAGTTAAGAAAATATCGTGGTGTTGGTTATACTTAGAGTTATGGCCATAGAATCTTGGAAGATTTCAAACATTTGCCTTGGACTCCCGTAAAAAAGAAGAAGCAAAACTACTGCGTTTACCAACTTGATTAGCCTCTAACCCATCGTGAACTACCTCGACCGGATCTTGGTATAGATCGGATCGTAATTTTGTTAGTTGAGCCTATAATATGTTAATCGATTCTCGCTCTATCACGCCCATGCATCTGATAAACTCTTGAAATAATCTTCCGCCTCAAGATAGTTGAATACTCAGTAGGTCTTTCAAACAAACGATACCCATAATATTGCAATTGCGTAAGTCTTTTTGATGAAGCTTTACCTTGATTGACATCCCACTGCTTAAAATTTGGTTCCCATCCAAGCTCACCATACGGAAACAACAATACGTAATGTAGTGGTAAATAAGCTGGATGGCATTCATTTATCTGCATCAACTGGTCACTCCCTCTTAACCGTACAATAATATCCCTCATCGCAGAGAATTCAACACCATCTCCAGGTAATATGACAGCAACCTCCTCTGACGTGGGTAAATTATGAGTTCGACGGTCTTTTGCTGCACTATAATGAAGGTAAGCTGGGATGTCGTGATTGTTCAGATGTTCCCTGCTTAAAATTGCAGCTGCATGTCTAAACTTATCCGAAAATGAGTTGTATCTCAAAAGACTATCCTGGATTTTTTTTAGGACATCCTCTCGCAGCTTCGGGTTTCTTCGAGAACGATATTCTAAAGCAACAGTGGCATCATGAATGTACAATCGTGCATATCTTTCGGATCTTAATTACCGAGGTTGTAGAAACCCGTCTGATGTCGCAATTCCCATGGATTGTAAATGCATTGGGACCACTTACCAGAACCGCTCTATCATCCATATATACACCTAAGCTCGTAAAAGCATTAGCCGCGTTATGCATCGGGTATAACTTCGAAAGGACTTTGATGATCATCATTGCCATCATATAATGATTGAATTTCTGAGGAGGCGTTAATAGTTGTGGAAGTCGAATCTTTCCTTGCAAACAACATGTTCCAAGAAAGTATGGTCAATGATGAATTTGATAACTTTTCGACTTTCCAATGCAATCTTTGAGCGGTGAGGACAACTGATATTCATTTTATCGAGTAAAGGTCTCCCTAAAATAGGATGCTACCGGGGCTTTATTTGTAGGCAATGCCTCTCTTTCAGACGCTGTGAAAGCTTCATCAAGGATCGATCAATAATTGGTAATAACCTAGAAAATAAATTAACTTGTTTCAAATAGTTCACATATATCGTAACACTCCTTATGGTATATAGTTATAAATAATTTGCATTGAATCAACCCAAAAGTTGGTGATGTAGGCATGGAAGATGATATAATGTTACTAAGTCATGTATGTGTTTCTATATTATTTGGTGGAAGAAGGATTTCTTCACCCATTGAATTTGAGTTAGTTGAATGTAACCCTTGAGGTGGTAAAATCGAAACCGGAGGAATTGATTAGAATCGATGGCGCAGTTTTAACAACGACATTTAATGAATCTTGATAAAATGATTCTTGATCGTGATACAATCCCGCTCATAAAATTTCGCGGCGTTTGGATGGCTGAGGGATCAAACCAGAAAAATCTTGGTTGAAATGGATATGGTTGAGATTGTATTATTTTTGCTTGCTTATCTCTTTCACGACGCAAAGCTACCGAAAGCAATATGTATTGACAGACATCACCATTATCCCTTTCTCGCCTTTTTACGCCGAGGAATTGAGCTTCGTCAAGGATATTTTTATTGAATCCCTACAAATAACAATAGATATCTAAGTGTAAAGATAAGAAGTTGTAGTGTTTTTTTAAGAAAAAAAATCGAGTTTTCTATTTATTCAGATTAGGGTGTATATATTCAGTTTGCTTGGTTTTGTATTTCACACGCAAGCGCTGTGCAATATGCATTGCTTGCCACTTTCTGTTTATTGTCTTTTACGTAGAGGAAGTGCAACTTCGTAAAGGATATTATTATTGAAACCCTAAAAAGATGTATAATTATAAACCTAAGAAGGTATAGTGTCGTTAATAAATTAGGTTCAAATATTTTGTGTATATGACTGTGTAACAAATCTTTGTAACTACTAACGTAAATGTCTGGAATATTGTATACTTACCACAGGCAAATTGGGAGCTTGATTTTCTTTTTCTTTTCCTTTTTGATTTTCCTGATAGCGTACAAATATAAGATGTTTTGTCTTGGAAAATAAAGTATGAGCTTAAGAAAAGAAAAAGTAATCTTATCTTGCCTTACGCATAATCTTCAATTCAGATTCTTCTCGAATAACAATGCCAATATTCTTTTTTCGGTAATGCTCTCTCTATTGAAGAAAGGAAAAAAGAAGGTTATATATAGAAAGGGTAAAATGCAAATGTGACCACTGAACTTTAGGTGTTTTGGGGTATTGAGCCATTTTCTTTTGGTTAACGCAAATTGAGCCATTTTCTGTTCGAAAATTTGGATATTGAGCCCCCAGGTGCCACATGTGCGTTGACCTGTCTACGTGGCACACGTGGCATTGATGATGTGGACATTTTTGCCATGTGGAGCTGCTTACCTGTGCATTTTCCAATTAATTGTTAAAAAACTTAGTTCCCCAAGAATCGAACCCAAAATCTCAATTTTGAAACTTTCACCATTAAACCTCCTGAGCTATATAAAACTTTCAATTATTTTAATAACAGAATTAAGATTTATACTAAATCAATTCATTTCCCTCAACATAATATTAAAAGGATAACAAATTAAACAATCAACATTAATTAAAAAATTAAACAATTAACATTAACAAATTTATAGATTAAAATTAAAAAATTTAAATTAAAAAAAATTAAAACTAATTTACAAATTAAAAAGAATATATTTAAAAATAAGCTTAAAATTAAAACTTAAAAATATCTCATATTCAAAATATTAGACATTTCCAGAAATTATAAAAGCTTACAAACAAAAATAAGCTTCCCAATATTTGCAACTTACCCTCCTTCACCCGCCGTTCTCCTTCACCCGCCGTCAGTTAGATGCCGCAATGGGAATCGCCGTTAATGGGTCGCTTTTATCTTTCCAGCGACGTCGTCGAACAGGTCTCTTATGGTTCTAGCTTTGAAATCCCAAAATGATGAATCAATTCAAGCCCTCTGCCTTCATGTCTCAGGTCACTCCTCTTTCTCTCTCTATTTTTTAGAAAGTAGCCATGAAATCAGAAATACCCAAATGCTTAAATTGATCTCTTGCTGATTTGGTTTATAATTACTGTATCATTTTTGGCGATAATAATAATAATAACAGGAGGATGATTTGAAGTACATGTTGTAGAATGATGGAAAATAGAGCATGGACTACTCGTTTGCAGAACTCTATTCGTAGTTTAGTTCCTGAATTTGGAACTTCTAAGTTTGTGATAATGGAGTTTTGATTTTTGAGAATTTGTTATTGTTATTGATTTAGGCTTTAGTTTTATGGTTCAATCTGTGGTGGAATTATAATTGATCTCTTGATGTTGATGGTAGAATACAATGAAGGGTTGTATTCCGACGAGATCTTTAATCGGGATTGGAGAGGAAGATGAAAGGGGTGGATTCTGATGAAGGCTATTTTTTTCTTTTAATTTAATTAATGTTTTGTATTTTCAATTGATGTTATGTATTTATAATTATAAATATCTTCTTTAGATGAAATTTACTTATTTTGCAAAAATATTAATTATTTTCTAAATTTTAATTTTAATTTTTCTAAAATAATTTTTATTTTCAAACATTAGTTATTATTTGTTTGCAAATTATAAATAAGTTTTCAATTATTAAAGTGGATCACCCAAGTGTAATTTTTTAATTTGTGTAAATAATTTTTATTAGTTTTTCTAATTGTGACTTTGTAATTTTTTAAGTATCATTATTTTCTTATATTACTTCTGGAAATAATAATAATAAATAATAATAAAAAAAATATTATTATTATTATTATTTAATATTATTTTTATTATTATGGTTATTATTATTATTATTATTATTATTATTATTATTATTATTATTATTATTATTATTATTATTATAATAAATTGATTTAGTACAAGTTTTAATTCTTTGGACAATCTAACAATTATTATTATAATAAATTGATTTAGTACAAAAGTTAATTCTTTGGACAATCTAACAATTGAGAGAGTTGTGCTTGGGTGGTGTTATGCTTAAAATTTCAAACTAGAGGTCTTCGGTTCAATTCTGGGAAGCATCATAATTTTACGAATTAATTTTGAAAAAGTACACATAAGCGGTGCCACGTAGGCAGGTCAAAACATGTGGCACCAGGGGCTCATTATCCAAATTTTCGAACAGAAAAGGGTTCAATTTGCGTTTTCTAAAAGAAAGGGGCTCAATACTCAAAAACACCTAAAGTTCAGTGGTCACATTTGTATTTTACCCTACTAGTATAAAAAAAAGAACTATTAAAAAGCAAGTTTGCTATAAAAGAAGAAAATAATTTTACCGTGCATTGCAAATGATAATCCTCCTGTCCCAAATTGAAAGACACGTTAGAAATTTCAAAAATGAATAGTAATTGTTCAATTTTCATTAAGTCTGAAAAAGGAACTTACATATCCAAACACGGTATAAGAAGGTGGTCCCGTGGACAGGGTGACCTCATGATTCATATTCGCTATTAAAAAAATGTATTAGTGTGAAGCGAATCAATTTCAGTGATGAAAGCATATTCTCATTACTAATTAAATCTATCATAACTAAAATAATATTTCACATTCAAAATAATAATAAATCACAATATTTAAGTATGAATTGATTGTGTTTCAATAGTATACCAGTAATTATACTTTCTTTAAATAATTAATAGTACTACCCAAGTCTTGTTTTATTTGTTAATTTTTGTTCCTTTCAAATTTTATGATTGTTTAAAATAGAATAAATGTGTCATAAAAAGAAGAAGTTAATATTCAATAAAGGGTACGAATGTCATTTTAAAGGGAGGTAGTAATAACAACTAATAAGTACGGTTACTTAATATGTAGGAGTATTAGATATTAAAATGGCAAAAAGCACCTTTTGGCCACTGTGGTTATAGTGATTTAACGAATTAGCCACTGTGCTTTTAAAATATTCAATTAGCCCACTAAACTTTTTAAAAATTAACAATCAACCCATTCCATTCCAAAAAATTGAATGAGACGTTAATAAATTGGCTTTTAAAAATAAAATAAAATGATGTGGTAATTACGTGGCAATGATTTTAAAAAATAAATCTTCGACGTGGCAAAAAAAAAATACATAATATTCATTTTAAAGTTTTAAAAATAACAAAATATAATAAAATAAAACAGATTTTTTTAAAAATATTATTTTAATAAAAACAGATTTTTTAAAAACATAATTTTTTTTAAAATATAATTTTTTTAAAAAACGGAACTTTTGTAAAAAACAGTTTTTTTTAAAAAAAAAAAATTTTAAAAACAGATTTTTTTTAAAAAACAATTTTTTTTTAAAACAGATTTTACAAATTTTTTAAAAAACAGATTTTTTTTAAAAACAGATTTTTTAAAAAACAATTTTTTTTAAAACAGATTTTACAAATTTTTAAAAACAGATTTTAAAAATCTGTTTTAAAATTTTTTTAATAAAAAAATCTGTTTTTTAAAAAGTATTTTTTTTAAAAAATTATGTTTTTTAAAATCTGTTTTTTTCAAACAGATTTTTTTAAAAAAAAAAAATTTAAAAAACAGATTTTTAAAAAACATAAATTTTTTTAAAGTACAGATTTTTTAAAAAGAATAATTTTTTAAATTTTTTTTAAAAACATAATTTTTTAAAAACGTATTTTTTTTAAAAACCCAATTTTTAAAAAACAGATTTTTTTTAAAAAATAATTTTTTTAAAAAATAATTTAAAAAACAGATTTTTTAAATTTGTTTTTAAAAAATCTATTTTTAAAAATTTGTAAAATCTGTTTTAAAAAATTGTTTTTAAAAAATTGTTTTTTAAAAAAAATTTATTTTTTAAAAAATTTGTTAAATCTGTTTTTAAAAAATTTGTTTTTTTAAAAAATCTGTTTTTCAAAAAATCTATTTTTAAAAAATCTGTTTTTTAAAAAAGTATTTTTTTAAAAAATTATGTTTTAAAAAAAAAATCTGTTTTTTAAAAATTGTGTTTTTCAAAAAAAAGTACGCTTTTAAAAAATTTGTACTTTAAAATTTAAATCTGTTTTTTTAAAAAAAAATAAAAAATTTGTTTTTTTAAAAAATCTGTTTTAAAAAATTGTTTTTTTAAAAAAACTGTTTTAAAAAATTTGTTTTTTTAAAAAAATGGTTTTTTCAAAAATCTGTTTTTAATTTTTTTAATTTTTAAAAATCTGTTTTTAAATTTTTTTTTAAAAAATCTGTTTTTTACAAAGTTCCGTTTTTTAAAAAAATTATATTTTTTAAAAAATATGTTTTTATAAAATCTGTTTTTATTAAAAATAATATTTTTAAAAAAATCTGTTTTATTTTATTATATTTTTGTTAATTTTAAAACTTTAAAATGAATATTATGTATTTTTTTTGCCACGTCAAGATTTATTTTTTAAAATCATACCACGTAATTACCACATCATTTTATTATTTTTTTAAAAGCCAACATTAACGTCTCATTCAATTTTTTGACCTGAATGGGTTGATTGTTAATTTTAAAAGTTCAATGGCTAATTGAATATTTTAAAAGCACAGTGGCTAATTCGTTAAATCACTATAACCACAGTGACCAAAAGGTGCTTTTTGCCATATTAAAATTATCAAGTACTTATACAAACGAGAGACTTTAATTTAAAAGAATATTAGACACTACAAAATTTGGACCCAATTTCCATACTATCAGAATCAAAATAATAATTTTTAACCAAACATTACCATAATCCGAAAACTTACAACTGGAACACAAAACTCAACAAAGATTGATACAGAACAACTTAAAAACGGGGGGAAAAACTCTAAGAAGGAAAAAAATGATGGCATGTACATGTGCCGTATGGTCCATGTTATGTGTAAGGAACCTCTAGGCATTCAAATACACTTCAAAACATCATTAAAACGTATTACCATGACCTTAAAAGCTTGCACAGTCAGTTTGTTTTTTGGCACCAAAACAGTCCACATCTAAGCTTTCTTTGTCTTAAAGAAAACATGGAATAACAATATGGATAACACATAATATCATGATAAGCATGGACTGATTTTGACATAGTGTACATGAATGAGTTTTATTTCTATGATATATATATCCGGATGACTTAATAGATAACATATAGCAAACCGTCACCAAGCTACTTGGCTAGTATACAAACATCCCAAACAGTCATTATACTTGGACATAAAAAGGATATTATTCCTCACTATTATTTTGAGTTCCATACAAAATCTAAGGTAAACCCAAGTACAGGGTTTGGAACCAATAAACCCAAAGCTTTAAAAGCATCAAGATTTACCTCTGCTACGTGAGTTGTTTTACAAAAAGTAATAGCAATGTTCATATTTTAGATTTTTGGATACTTCCCATTTCTATCACTTAATACAACCTTACAATCCTTCTCTTATGTGCACAAAATTTTTTCACTCAAATAATTTTTTTTGCATTTTTACATTTGAAACAAAGAAGCCCTAAATTCCTAACTCCAACCAAAACCGTTGCATGCAAGAAATTAGGAGTGCCCTCAAACTTATTCAGTTTTGATAAATCAAAACATAAACATAAAAATTAAAAAAATACTTGCCAAAAGCACCTCTAAGAAAAAGAAAAAATCCAACTCAAAAAGTGTTGAAAAACTAAACACCTGTATCACATCAACTCACAATGCCTTTTATCTAAATCTTCAAAATGCATGCCATTATTTTCATCTTGAAACCATAAAACTTTTGAATTTAAGCATACATATGGAAGTAAATAGAGAGACTTACATAAACGATAGCTCAGTGAGCTCTAACCTTGTGCAATTTCTAAGGTTTATACACCAAATGCAAGAGATTACTCTCTGATTCACCAGTGAATCTTGAGGGGTTTTACAAACCCTGTACTCCGATCGTCTCTCTCCATCTCCTTATCAGTCTCGTACAGTAAGTACACAGCGTGAGAAATGCTCAACAACTATCATTGGTTATTATAATTTGAGACTGTCATTAGTTTTGATTGATTTTATTTATTTATTATTATTATTAAAAAAATTGTAATTCTTGGTTAAGGGCATTTTTATTTTATTTTATATATAGATTAGTCTTTGATTATATAAATGAATTTATTTTCCTATTTGTTTTCCCAAGGAAAGTTATATTCTTCTGGAGTGCAGCTATGTATTTTCGTTTAGTCAATTTACTTCCTATTTTTAGATGGGAAGGAAAAGTTAGGTTCTGTTTTTTCCATGAGTTTTATTTTTAATACTAATTCTAAAACACTCATAAAAAAATATGGGGACAAAGACAGTTTTTTGTTTTGGACAATAGTACCCTTATTATTCAAAGAGGGTGGAAAACCACAACATGAATTGTTAAGGGTATATTTGTCCATTTTGTCCATTTATTATCACCTCACTTTTTATGTTTAACCGGGATTAATTATTTTGGTTAGTTCTGTTTTTTCCCAACTGCAAGTCTGAAACTGTTGAAATTGCTTCTTTTTTTAGGTTTATAATTGGCTACTTCGATTAATTACATTTTTTTCTTAGCTTGCAAGTCTAAAACTCATTTGAAATTGTTTAATTAAGTTTGTCTTATAATCTTTTTTTAATAATAATTTCCTTGTCATCTATTATGATTTGTTGTCTGCTTTATTCTCTTATTATTGATATTATTGTGATTGTGATGATAATTGTTATGCAAGTTCTAATCAATTTCAGTATTTACCCTCACAAATTTGGTAATATGAATATCCCATATCATTTCATGAGTCGATTGTTCTTCAATTTTCCTGCAACTATTTTTATAGTTATAGTTATGTCAGTCTCAATACCCTATGATGCAAAGAAGTTACATGTATGATGCGATTAAGATATATATAAAATTATTTGGTAAATAACGGTGGTATGATTATATTTGAATTTCATTTCTACCATCTTCGCCCTTAGATCACTCTTTTAACTGTTAAAAACTTTATGGAACCCCTTATTATTCAAAGAGGGTGGAAAACCACAACATGAATTGTTAAGGGTATATTTGTCCATTTTGTCCATTTATTATCACCTCACTTTTTATGTTTAACCGGGATTAATTATTTTGGTTAGTTCTGTTTTTTCCCAACTGCAAGTCTGAAACTGTTGAAATTGCTTCTTTTTTTAGGTTTATAATTGGCTACTTCGATTAATTCTGTTTTTCGCCAACTGCAAGTCTAAAACTGCTGAAATTGTTTAATTAAGTTTGTCTTATAATCTTTTTTTAATAATAATTTCCTTGTCATCTATTATGATTTGTTGTCTGCTTTATTCTCTTATTATTGATATTATTGTGATTGTGATGATAATTGTTATGCAAGTCCTAATCAATTTCAGTATTTACCCTCACAAATTTGGTAATATGAATATCCCATATCATTTCATGAGTCGATTGTTCTTCATTTTCCTGCAGCAACTATTTTTATAGTTATAGTTATGTCGACCTCTCAATACCCTATGATGCAAAAGAAGTTACATGTATGATGCGATTAAGATATATATAAAATTATTTGGTAAATAACGGTGGTATGATTATATTTGAATTTCATTTCTACCATCTTCGCCCTTAGATCACTCTTTTAACTGTTAAAAACTTTCTGATGGTTCCATACCATTAGATCTCTATTTTAGCTATTAAAAACTTTCTTATGGTTTTTATATGTTTAATTATTCCCATGTTTTATTCCCATAATCTTATTCCCATGTTTTATCGTAGGCCCGTAATCTTTTGTTGCATATGCTTTTGTTTTCTCTCCCTTATGTGGGCTAATATTACTTTATTAGATGTTGTTACTGGCCTATTCAAAACATAAGTACGAAAATTCCATAAAGAAGAAATGAATTGTAAAAAATTAATTAGAAAGAACATCCATATAAGAATTCAACAACTGAGTACCAGTAAAACATCTAGAAAACATACAGGAACAGTAAATCTTTCATACCCCAAAATAATTTTTTTTAAAAAAAGACATACTTAATCAAATAAACACACATAATATCCAAAGCATCAACCACCAGAGGGAAAAAAATAGAACAAATATAGAGACTAAAATAGAAGAAATTAAAACCCTAGGTCGAGAAAGAAGTGCACAAACCTGTCCAGTAGCCACAATAACACACACAATAACAGTAGCTATTAGACCTGTCCAGTAGCCACAATAACACACACAATAAAAGTATATTTCTAAAACACAAATGAAAAATAATATCTTTTAAAATAGATTAAAATGTATGTGTAAAACCTTAAGACCGAGATAAAAATTTATAGCGTGCATGCAACCTATAGAGGATACTCTTAATTCATGTAAAAATATTTACCCTAACTTTATCCAAAGTAAATTGATTGAATTATTCCTTAAATGATTTGGTCCCTAGTTGCCATATAAGATTAAAAATTATAATTAGATTTGTCATAATTAAAACTAAGATTGATTTTAGGATACCACAATATCGAGAGAACCCTAAGAAATACAAAACCTCCGCGGCTAAGAAAGCTAAACACATTGTTACCCAATATAACAATTGATCCATGATCAATCCTAATGGAGCTAATGCAGATATAGTTATGCATAAATTTTTATTATGTGTGTGTAGAGAGAGAGGGGTTACTATTACAAACCTGAGTAGAGTAGAGAGGTTTGTCTCACTGTTCGGTTCTAGTAAAAGAACCGTCCGTGAAAGGCCGAATTGAGACTATTTATACACTTTATATGTTAAGAAAACATTTTAGGCAAAGAACGCCTTGCACAATGTAGCGGTGACCACTTACAGGGTTACTTTTATATACACCACAAATGCATATGTATGCTCCAGTCCACGACATAAAACAGTTTGGGTGGATGTTCATAAAAAGATTAGGAATAATCCATAAAAACCTGTTTATATGCGAGGTCAATGAAATAAGGTTGTTCAAAAGGATAATATGTACATTTACCAACTATTCTTATTAAATGAGTCATTTGCATTGAGACAAATAGAAAACTATAATAAATGCAATATACATGAGTCCACTTCAACTACATTCTAAAGGATAGGAGACTGCAGGAAGCTTGAACATATTAATATTGACACCTCCTATGCATGTGGATATCAATATTAGAGAAGATAAGTCCAGCTACAAATTGGAATCACCAGTCATGCAAATTTTACTTCAGGTTTGCCACGTGTTAACGATACTTTGATTTCACAAAAAACTGGGCAGATGTTGAGCCCAAAGGGATTGTAAAGCCTTAATTGGTATTTTATACACTCTAGAATACCTTAAAGTATAATGTGTGGTGTGGACTCATAGCCTCATATGATACCTCATTCATAACCCAGAAGGGCGGGGACACCTTGTGACTGTTGTTTCAAGAACTTTCTAAGATTTTAAAACTTGTGTAAAAAAATTGTTTCCTTCGAATATTATCCTTACATAATGGAGTCCACTCCAATCGGTAATGTTGGAAAATAAAGGAAAAATAATGTGCATAAGTTAATCCTATACAAAATAAGTGCGATTTTAACCCATCTTAACTCTGCTTTTCTCCTTAAGTCCCTCCTCCTGGTTCTCATTCTTAGTCTTTGAATCCCATGGGGAGTTTCTCTTATAAGTCTTTCTTTACTCATTTTTTAGGGAGTTGTTCTTTGAACGGGTTTCTGTAGCTTCTTACATATGGAAAGGTGGGTTATTAAAGTATATTAACACAAAATTACTCATCATGTAGGCTATTTGTCCTCATGGCATCTCTTCACTTACGAGACTTAAGGAATGATATAAAAAAAGGGAAAAATCTTCAATAAAAATAAATAAAAAGAAAATAAGTAAACTTAGTAAATATAGAACAACTCAGACCCCAAATGAACAAATTTAAACTTAGAAATGATCTTTCTCATTCTCAAAGAAAGAGGGGTAAAGGGATTGTCTTTTCAAGGTCCATACCAACCTTACATTCACCTTTTTTTCTTTTATATAGTCTTGCAAACCTTGTTCTTTTGGTTGAGCATATTATTATTATTATTATTACAACTGTTATTATTATTATTATTATTATTATTATTATTATTATTATTATTATTATTATTATTATTATTATTATATCTACTACTATTACTACTACCATTATTATTTTACTATAGTCAATTGTGAGCACTAACACTAAGATCTGAATTTTCAGTGTTTTCCTAATAATCAACAGTGTAAATCATTTGTTTACCCTTCATTATTCATCCATAGTCTACAGAAGAACCCAAGATTACCTGATATTTATTCATCATTCCACTGTTTGCATTCCCCTACCAAATTTATGTTCTGTTTAAGTTGTGTTTAGTTTCTTTCTTTTTTTTTTATTTTCTTTGGACATTTGGATTGATATATAACTAAATTTATTGGATAAACACTCGGGCTCAGAACTAAAACTGATTTGAAATACAATTTTTTGTATTAGATTTTTCACTTGAGAAAGAAAGGGGAGCATTGTACTTGCCTTTGTCTATGGATATGTATTTACCTTAGTCCAAAGTTGAGCTACACATATACCATATTCTAAAAATCACCAGTTGCGTGCAATTTTTTTGCAGTATCAATAGAAAATACTAAGAAGAATGTGTTAAATGAGTCACCTGCAAGTAAAATCACACAGAACACACATGCCCAATCAACTCCATGAGGCTATGCCCAATCAATTCATTTTACCATTATACATTTTCTTTTATGTGGCTATGATCAACCCCTAAGGTACATCATATCATAAAGCCATATGTTTATTTCTTAAGTTTATGCTTTATATCTCAAAAGGCCAATACTTTTGTCCCATCCTTCATACGAACTCCCTTATATCAGGAATAACAGAAACAATATATTTCGCTTATTCAAGACCCAAAGAAGCCCAAAAAAATTATATATACTAAACAAAAACACCCTTCAGTTGTCAAAAAATAAATAAGAAGTCATTCATGAAATTTCAAGACAAAATCACCCAATCAAAACCCAAAACATCCTGAATTACCGATTACATTGAGAAACAGAAATTTCAGACCCCTAATTAGACAAAGGGGGGGAGGGGGAAGGGTTTTAAAGAAACGAATCCTAATCAAACTGCTTATAAGAGACTCATACTACTCCATTTTGATTTCCCAGAAATGTTCAAGAAATATACAGTCAATCAACCAAATTAGAGAAACATATCAAATAGAAAAAGAAATCAAAAATGGGGGCACCAATGATTTTTTGAGAAACTACCAATTTCAAAAAATAAATGAGAGTGCCTAAGAAAACGCCTAATCCGCCTACGAAAACGCCTAGGCGGCCTAGGTGCTAGGCACCCCTCCACCGCCTAGGTTAGAATTTGTGTTTTTATTTCTTATTTTACCTTCTGGGTTTCTTTTTGGATTATGTACAGACCTCTAAGAGATTTGAAAGGAATTCCTGGTGCCAAATATCTAGTTGTATGCTTGACTGGATACCAACGCGAGAAGACATTATGGTTTGAAGCTACCCATTATGTTCTTAATTTTATTATAATCAAACATTGTAAATCATCTCTGACCATTGAAAGTTATGATCCTGTGGCATCTTACCTTTCCGTTTTCTATCCAGACAATGGTTAGTTTGATGGGAGCAAACATTTCAATGCCGTTGGTAGCAAACAAAGTTACTCATCTTATATGCTACAAATTTGAAGGTATGCTATCATTTTATTGTTTGCCCAGATAGATTATTGGATAGTTACAGGTGATATGCATTTGTAATTTGGCATGCAATTTATGTTTTCCATAATGTTACATATATACACACAAACACACGTAAATACAGAGAGAGAAAAAAAGCCAAGAAATCTATATTCAACAACCAAAATGGGAAAACATATGAAACAGAAAAAAGGAGAAATCAGAGCAGTAAACTAACTAATATCATTTACTGGTAAAAGTGAAAGAAGGAAATAACTTGAGCAAATCAGTAGCCACATGTCTTTACCCCATATCATGTGTATTTTGTCATTTTTTGTGTTATGGACAGGAGAGATTCATATAGAAAATGAAGAATAGGATATCTCTAGCCTAAAAAAATCTTGAATATAGGAACTCGAGAAGACCTTGCTTTGAATCATAGTGATTTATTTAATGAAGCATCGAAATTAACGACTTTAGAGGTCTGTTCAAAACATTACTATTCAACTTCGCACTATTTCTTTCTAATTTCTCACACCACTATTAAAGCTCTGGTAAAATTTATAATGAAAGGGAAAAAAAAAGAAAGAAGAATTCAAGCACAAATGCCAGAATTAAGAAGACTCATGCCGCTACAAATATCTACAAATGCCGGAATTAAGGAGAAATTTGCTATTAACTTAAAGAAGAAAAGGACCAGAATATTAATTACCTCCTTTGCCTCCACCATCACGGCCGCCGCTTGCACCATATCCTCCTACCCTGCCACCATAACCCCTTCCCCCACTACCACTTCCACCGTATCCACTGTCAATTCCTCCATAGCCTCCACCGCTGGCACCATATCCTCCGCCTCCTCCACTTCCGCCATATCCACCACCGTAACTACCTCCGCCTCCACCTCCACCTCCACCTCCACCTCCACCTCCACCTCCGTAACCTCCGCCGCTTGACGGTGGAGCAGATCCGTTGCCTTTGTGACTGCCAGACATAATCTAGGGTTAACGATGAAGAGAAAAAGGATTGGAAAGACTCTAAAGTTACCTGGCTAGCTTAGTGATTGGTTTCTCCCTTCTTTCTAGCGGACTCTCTCTCTTCCTCGCTGTGTATGCTACGATTTTGGAAGCTAAATAATTTCAATCGATGGTTAGATTTATCCCAATTATTATTATTATTATTATTATTATTATTATTATTATTATTATTATTATTATTATTATCTATATCTACTATATCTACTACTACTATTACTACTACCATTATTATTTTACTATAGTCAATTGTGAGCACTAACACTAAGATCTGAATTTTCAGTGTTTTCCTAATAATCAACAGTGGAAATCATTTGTTTACCCTTCATTATTCATCTATAGTGTACAGAAGAACCCAAGATTACCTGATATTTATTCATCATGCCACTGTTTGCATTCCCATACCAAATTTATGTTCTGTTTAAGTTGTGTTTAGTTTCTTTTTTGTTTTTTTTTTCTTTGGACATTTGGATTGATATATAACTAAATTTATTGGATAAACACCTGGGCTCAGAACTAAAACTGATTTGAAATACAATTTTTTGTATTAGATTTTTCACTTGAGAAAGAAAGGGGAGCATTGTACTTGCCTTTGTCTATGGATATGTATTTACCTTAGTCCAAAGTTGAGCTACACATATACCATATTCTAAAAATCACCAATTACGTGCAATTTTTTTGCAGTATCAATAGAAAATACTAAGAAGAATGTGTTAAATGAGTCACCTGCAAGTACAATCACACAAAACACACATGCCCAATCAACTCCATGAGGCTATGCCCAATCAATTCATTTTACCATTATGCATTTTCTTTTATGAGGCTATGATCAACCCCTAAGGTACATCATATCATAAAGCCATATGTTTATTTCTTAAGTTTATGCTTTATACCTCAAGAGCCCAATACTTTTGTCCCATCCTTCATACGAACTTCCTTATATCAGGAATAACAGATACAATATATTTCGCTTATTCAAGACCCAAAGAAGCCCAAAAAAATTATATATACTAAACAAAAACACCCCTCAGTTGTCAAAAAATAAATAAGAAGGCATTCATGAAATTTCAAGACAAAACCACCCAATCAAAACCCAAAACATCCTGAATTACCGATTACATTGAGAAATGTAAATTTCGGACCCTAATTAGACAAAGGGGGAGGTTTTAAAAGAAAACCCCCTAATCAAACTGCTTATAAGAGACTCATACTACTTCATTTTGATTTCCCAGAAATGTTCAAGAAATGTACAGTCAATCAACCAAATTAGAGAAACATATCAAACAGAAAAAGAAATCAAAAAAGGGAGCACCAATGATTTTTTGAGAAACTACCAATTTCATAAAATAAATGAAAGTGCCTACGAAAACGCCTAATTCGCCTACGAAAATGCCTAGGCGTCCTAGGTGCTAGGCACCCCTCCACCACCTAGGTTCACCTAACGATTTTTAGAATTTGTGTTTTTATTTCTTATTTTACCTTCTGGGTTTCTTTTTGGATTATGTACAGACCTCTTAAGAGATTTGAAAGGAATTCCTGGTGCCAAATATCTAGTTGTATGCTTGACTGGATACCAACGCGAGAAGACATTATGGTTTGAAGCTACCCATTATGTTCTTAATTTTATTATAATCAAACATTGTAAATCATCTCTGACCATTGAAAGTTATTATCCTGTGGCATCTTACCTTTCCGTTTTCTATCCAGACAATGGTTAGTTTGATGGGAGCAAACTTTTCAATGCCGTTGGTAGCAAACAAAGTTACTCATCTTATATGCTACAAATTTGAAGGTATGCTATCATTTTATTGTTTGCCCAGATAGATTATTGGATAGTTACGGGTGATATGCATTTGTAATTTGGCATGCAATTTATGTTTTCCATAATGTTACATATATACACACAAACACACGTAAATACAGAGAGAGAAAAAAAGCCAAGAAATCTATATTCAACAACCAAAATGGGGAAACATATGAAACAGAAAAAGGAAGAAATCAGAGCAGTAAACTAACTAATATCATTTACTGGTAAAAGTGAAAGAAGGAACTAACATGAGCAAATCAGTAGCCACATGTCTTTACCCCATATCATGTGTATTTTGTCATTTTTTTGTGTTATGGATAGGAGAGATTCATATAGAAAATGAAGAATAGGATATCTCTAGCCTAAAAAAATCTTGAATATAGGAACTCGAGAAGACCTTGCTTTGAATCATAGTGATTTATTTAATGAAGCATCGAAATTAACGACTTTAGAGGTCTGTTCAAAACATTACTATTCAACTTCGCACTATTTCTTTCTAATTTCTCACACCACTATTAAAGCTCTGGTAAAATTTATAATGAAAGGGAAAAAAAAGGAAAGAAGAATTCAAGCACAAATGCCGGAATTAAGAAGACTCGTGCCGCTGCAAATATCTACTAATGCCAGAATTAAGGAGAAATTTGCTATTAACTTAAAGAAGAAAAGGAGCAGAATATTAATTATCTCCTCTGCCTCCACCATCACGGCCGCCGCTTCCACCATATCCTCCTACCCTTCCACCATAACCCCTTCCCCCACTACCACTTCCACCGTATTCACTGTCAATTCCTCCATAGCCTCCACCGCTGGCACCATATCCTCCGCCTCCTTCACTTCCGCCATATCCACCACCGTAACTACCTCCGCCTCCACCTCCACCTCCACCTTCGTAACCTCCGCCGCTTGGCGGTGGAGCAGATCCGTTGCCTTTGTGACCGCCAGACATGATCTAGGGTTAACGATGAAGAGAAAAAGGATTGGAAAGACTCTAAAGTTACCTGGCTAGCTTAGTGATTGGTTTCTCCCTTCTTTCTAGCGGACTCTCTTTCTCTTCCTCGCTGTGTATGCTACGGTTTTGGAAGCTAAATGATTTCAATCGATGGTTAGATTTATCCCAAAGTTTTGACGGTCCGGATCTTATAATAGGCAAGCGGGAAATTAAGTATTTTCAAACACAGTTTTGTTTTGTTTAGGTAGATCATAAGTTATTTCCTTTAAATCATAAGTACTCTTTTTCTTAGGTAACCTTTTGAGGGTATTATCATCTAACGTCTAGATTTAAGGTGCATCCCCTTGAGAAATACCTTCGATTGGGACCATAGGTGCCTATTACATCTTTGAACAATTAAACCTTTTAATGGTTCACAAATGGTATTCAGGAAAAAGAAGTGAAGGCTGGAAGGGGTTGCCCATGCCAAGATAATGTTCCTTTGGTTTTCAATTTTGTTCTTAGCTTTTTCTTCTCTCAAGTATTACAACTAGTTTTTACTCATCAGAAAAAATATTATAACTTTTTAGGAGTTATTATTATGGATCAATTACATATTCTATTACATTTTTAGAAATAATTACAATAATAGTGCATAGATAAAATAATTACAAAAGTAATTATTTTTCTATATTTATTTACAAAATTAATATATTTGGGTCTCCTTTTTCTCTTCCTGTTAATTATTATCTCCCTTATCTCTGATTCTCTCTCTTTTTTCCTATATAATACGGACACGAACAATTCTTCCATCTCCTTCTATTCTATGCAAAATTACTTCTGCTCTCCAAGCATTCCTTCAAATATCTTCTACAAGGTTTATGTTCTTCTAGTTCTACTTCCATTTCTACAAACACATCCTACATGGGCTCTCTATTCACTAATCCCAAGGTATTTCTCTTAATCCCACAGGTTCATAATGCAGAAGCCTTTTCTGGAGAATGAGAAAATACCATTAAGAAAAAGCAAAGAAGAACCAAAAACTCAAGTTTCAAAGATCCTCAAAGCTATGCCCTCAATTTTGATGATGGGCTTGGAGAGATAAATAGATCATTTCAACCGCCCACGTTTTTGGAGGAGGAGGAATACTGTTTAAACACAACTACTACTTGGGTTTGTGTCGTATGGGTTGGGTTGGTTGAATCTTAGATTTAGATATAAGGATGTTGAAATTTTTATTATGTGTATAATGTTGGGATTTGTTAATTTTGGATTTGTTCACTGTGAATTTGTGCATTGTTTCATATGCAGATAGGGGAGAGAATTGCTAATATATTATGGGGATTTTTTTAAATTTTGTGGGATAATCTTTTAGTAACCAATCCACATCCACACCTGCAATTTTTTCATAGTGCAGTTGGTAGCCAAACATTCATATCAAGGTAACCAATTCAGTGTTATTAGGTTACCAATTTATTTTGAATGTGATGTAGTTTGTAGCCAAAACCTTCCTGCAATGGGTAGCCAAACATTCATATCAAGGTAACCAATTCAGTGTTATTAGGTTACCAATTTATTTTGAATGTGATGTAGTTGGTAGCCAAAACCTTCCTGCAATGGGTAGCCAAACATTCATACCAAGGTAACCAATTCAGTTTTATTAAGTTACCAATTTATTTTGAATGTGATGCAGTTGGTAGCCAAACCTTCATTCAGTTAGTTGCCAAACTTTCAAACCAAGGTAACCAATTCATACTGCAGGTGTAGAGGTAGATTGGTTACCTTGGTATAAAGGTTTAGTTGCCTTGGTATAAAAATTTGGTTATTCTCTTCTTTATTTTATTTCTTCTCTGTTCATCTTTTTCTCTATTTCGTTCTGTAGATCCAAACGTAACATAATAATTTTTTCAAAGAAATTGCTTGAAATCAAGCTCTTGCGTGTTTTAACCGTTGATCTGCTTTGATATTTCAAATCTGCTCCATTTATTATCACTAATTTTGCTTAATCCATCGAAATTTCGATTCGCTGAATTAGATGTACCCTATATTATACTTTTTCTTCAACTGCGAACTTTATTTTTTAAATTAGTTTCTCTATGATCATTCCAGATCAAGTAATTTCCTCGTGTATAATTAATCTGGTTCATTTAGCTCACGAACTTAAAAGATTTAGTTTTGGAATATATTTATTCCACTTTTGTGGACTGCTATTAAGTGAATTCTGGCGATGTGTATTGCACTATTCTTGATATTATTGTATATTATTGCACTATTATTGTAATTATTTTATTGATACACTATTCTTATAATTATTTAATATTTGTTGTATATTATTATAAAGAACCCTATTATTATTATATCTAGTTTGGCAGCGATGGCTATGATTTAAATCACCCCATCCACGCCCTTCTCTCCGACAAACAAAGAGGAAAGGATAACTGTAATGCATTTTATCCCACCATTAATTTTATTGCAGGGGATCATTGATCTAGCATTTTCCAGACCTCGTTCTCCATCGACTCCATGCTTCTGCCTTCAAATTCCTGTTACACACCAGCAAAGGTCATCCCCACCTATTTCAAATGGATGTCTGCCCCCACCTGCAAAACATGGCAAAGGAAAATGGACAACGGCAGCAATGCTCTTGGACATGGTCAAAGATGTTGAAATTGCAATATCATGCCGAAAGGGGCAAACTGGTACTGCAGCTGGTGATGTGGCTTTTCCTAGAGGTAAGGAAAATCTGGCATCAGTCTTGAAACGCTACAAGCGTCGATTAACCAGTAAGCCGGTAGGCACTCAAGAAAGCAGCGGACCAGGGTCGTCGCGCAAGGGTTCGTTGTTAGCCCCTTTTGGCTAATAGCTTTTGTTTGGAAAGCGGCTCATTAGCTATATCAGACATGCAAACTCTCTTCTTTATGTCTGGCTGCCTGCTAGCTCCTCTAAATGTCTTGTGTGTATTCATTCGATCATTGCATGCATGCATGCAAGAGTCAATTTCAATGTACCTGATCATGTGTAGGAAGGACTCAACAGACAGACGAGAGATTTAAAGGAATTGGGTAGAAGAAAGGTGATCGCAGCCTTGGTCAGCATCCTCTAGGTACAAGGTGAACTTGGTTGAGGAGCAAGGGAAACGGTAGTGTAGAGTAGTAGTAGGACTTGTACACTATTCTTTTTTTGGTAGATCACAATGTACGTCAGCCAGAAGGATGAGGAGTTAAAATGTTGTTGTATGTTTTATGTTGTAGAAAAGAAAAACTAAACCAAAAAAATAAATAAAAATGGAATGATTTACTAGTTGGTGTTTGTTGATTGAGGTTTGGCATTTACAATTTAATTTTATATAACAATATGTACATATATATTTTTATAATTATACTCCCTCATTATTGACTTTTGAAAGTTAATTTGAAATATTTTCAAATTAAAAATATGAGTTATATAGTTTATAATATTTATCATATCATTTCATTTTCATTGTATTAATTAAAATTAAAAAAATTTATATCAATACGGAAAATTTGCGTGCCAAAAATTTATGTTAAAAATAATCGGACATAAAAAAAGGCGGTTGACATTATAGAGTAAAAATATTATTGTCAAAATAATAGGTGTCGTTAAAATTTTTAAATATTGTTATAATAATTATTAAAGTGTTGTTAAATATGTAACATTAATACATCTTTTATCCTTCTTATATACCCTCTAAATATAAATACAACAAAAATTAGTGCAATTTGAAGAAGTAATCTAAAGTTTATTTTCTTTTACTTTATAAACTCATAAACAATGACTTTCAAGTTTTCTATTCTTTTATTTCATGTCTTAATTTTTTTAAAAATTATTATTTTATTTTTGTCATTTGAAGAAGTCAATTTGAGACATTTTTAAATTCAAAATTAATTGACGTGATTCAAATAAATTTTAAAAATAATAAATCTTTTAAATAATTATCCTTTATAAATTCATAATTTTTAATTTTGTTCACTAAATTAAGTAAATTCATGCACACTTTAAAATACTTTAAAATGATTTTGAAAATTGAAGATTACTCTTATATTTTAGAGAGCTAAAAAAAGAAAAGACTTTCACAGTAAGTTTCAAAAGGTGGTAGGCGGCACCAATTAAGAAAAAACAAAATGTGTGATCCACAGAATTGATAACCAAACATTCTGATATTTCCAACTTGTTGACAATTACAGTACTATTTAGTTGGGTATATATGCATGTCACTTTTCTTTTTTTCATGCAATTTGTTGTATTATATATATATATATATATATATATATATATATATATATATATATATAGATTTAAGTTAAGTCATACCCTTATCTTATTCAATTGTGTTCATCTCTTTTTTTAGCGACGGATCCGGATCCGTGGTTTCGATTATCTGACCGTCGTTTATATTTTTAAATGACCAATGAATGAACAGGTGAGTAAGATAATGAATATCTGACTTGATCTCTCTATATATATATATATATATATATATATATATATATATATATATATATATATATATATATGAATGGTGGTCGTTCTATTCCCCATGATATATATCAGTCATCCTGTTTGTTCATCTGCTACCAAACACGTCTCTCACATTTGGCTACAAATTTGGTTTGGTACTTCAAATAAATGTTTTGAGGGCCTCCAACAGTTTGTGGCCCTTGAATATTATTATTATTATAGGCAAGACATTTATATATATATAATGACAAATTAATTCATTTGGTTCTTCCTAATTTTTCCAACCGTAACCCTAATTTTGTCTTCTTCTTTCTTTATTATTTTTTTTTTTGTGCCAAACTTTATTAAGCATTTACTCTTAAATGTACTTTTAGTGCCAAACAAACGTCTTGGCTAATTCGAAAATCAAACTTGGCTATTATCTCCTTCAACTTGTAAACACTCGCATCATTCTTTTATGTGAGACTTTATGTTTTTCACGAGAATATTAAATTTTTTTTTTATTTTTCTGATTTATTTTATTTTTATTTTTCACGAGAATATTTATTTTATTTTTATGTGAGACTTTATGTTTTTCACGAGAATATTAAAATTTTATTTTAGTTTAGAAAGTGATTTATTTAGTTTTTGATCCAGCGAACCAAGTACAGCGAACAAAAAACAAATCGACTATAACGATAATTTTTTCTGTTGTTATAGTAATATATATTTTAAAAATATATAATTACAGGGCACAGCTGGCAGGTATTAATTAGTACATTTTAAGCTAAAAATTAATTAATTTTTATAAAGTTTACATAATAAGTGGGGTGGGGGGACGGAAGTGAGCAATATAACTGGACTGGGTTGCATGGGTTAATTTGTTCTGATCATATAACAAAATCTCTCACATGGCAATGGCAATGGCAAGTGGCCAGAAATGAATAGATGAGAAGGTGGCGCGAAGTTCTTGTTTGTTAAGAATTAAAAATGAGTAATTCTATGGTGATTCGGCTTTTTTTTTGACTCCCAAACTACTAAATCCAAAACCCAAAACACTAAACCCTAAATCTTATTTTTTACATGTATTCAAATTATAAATATATACTGTTTGTGCAACATTGTTTTTTATACGTATCTAAATTACACCTAAATCACTGAATTTTATAAAAATTTGAGTTAAAATAAATATTATAAATTTTTTGTGAGTAAAAAAAAATATGGATCGGTCACTAGATCCCGGTCCCCGTAGAATTTTTGATTAAAAATACACATATATTATCTCTATTGTTTAATATAAGAACCAAATCCAATGGTATTAAATTAAAAATATACGTCCACTACTATTAGTAGCGGACGATGTGAGTTATGTCTGTTACTAATAGTAGCGGAAGACAGTACTATTTTCAGCGACATCCGCTACTATTAGTAGCGGACGATACTCGACATCTGTTAATATTAGTTGCGAATGTAACCCGTCATCCGCTATTACTAATAGTAGCGGACGTGAATTTTTCAGTTCTATTTTCTGCCGTTAATTCTTGTGTTGGACGATAATAATGTTGTTTGTCAATTTTTAATTTACAACAAATATTTATTATAAATTATTCCTCTCTTTAATTTTATATCAAGTCGGAATGTATAACACGACTTTTCACACAAAAAAATAAAGCTGTTTCATACTATGCTTCGACCCGTTTTTTAGATGATAAGATTCAACGCTAATTATTTTTAAGATAGATCAATCCCCCTTTTTATTAGCTCCCCGGCCCCTCCCCCTTATTTATTAGCTAATGGATGGAACTACGGAAAAAAGGTTGAATTTTTTTTTTATAACAAAAACTGCAAACGACAAAGCTACCGACTCCATTAATTTAGACTTATCTAGCTACTCCAAAGTGGAAAATTGATAACACTAATTAATTAGGTCTTCAAATAATAATTTTTGGATTATAAATCCCTAGTTTCATCCTTGATTAATAATATTATATTTTTTCATCTTACCGCAAAACAAAATAGTCTTGATGAACTATCATCTAAATACTTTTTATTTTAAAAACAGTCTAATCACATATCACATTAAATTTATAATTATTTTATACATCATGCTGGTATATATCCTTATGCCCATAGTCCAAAGTTTATTTTTACCTCAATAATTATTCTTGATTAATAAATACATATTGTCATGAGATTTGAAGAAGATAATAAAAAAAAATAAAAATCAGCATTGCTACGTATGGTCCAGTCCTAGGGGTGGTTGTGAAAACTAACTCTTCAATCCTACCAAATGGTAGTAGCTAGGTAGGGTTAATTTTAGGTAGATTACAAGCCAATTATACTTGGGAACTAGCTAATTAATTGATACTCCAAACAGTTGGTGGACTCCAATTAAAAAGGACAGATTGTACCAAACTTATTGAATTTCAGACATCGAATTAAAAAAAATACCGTGTAGACGCTAAATTATTTAATATATTTTTGAGACCCAACCCTAGTAGTTTCATCCATTATAGATTTAATTGTATAAAATTAATGCACCATTCACAATATTAGAATAGAATAGAATGAATACGTATAAATTGTACTTTTTTGTATAATAATAAATATGACCAATTGATCCAAATAGGGCAAACACATAGCAGACAAAATGATATCTATATTATCTACTTTTCCGCGCGTGAGTGATAAAAGTTGTGGTAGGGGCATAGGATTCTTTTTCCTCACAATTATTTGTACATACATTTAAATTATAAATTAAGCATAAAAACTTGGTGACTATAAAGTTATCTAATTAATTATAATTAAGGATTTATGTCCGACCCAGAATCAATAAAAATAATTCACTTATTCGTGAAATTGCTAATGCGAGAGGTGCTGTGGAAGGACAATCAAATTTGTTTTTCTTTATTAATTCCCTTCAAAAAAATAATAATTTTATTTTCTCTCTTTCTTTATTTTATAAAGGAAATGACACTCAAATTTCTCAAATGTAAGCAATATTATTTTTTAACATACAATCCACTAATTATACTCTGAGAAGCTAGACTCTCATTTGACTGTTCCATTTTTAAAGAATAAATGAATAATAGAAGTAAAAAAGCTAAAAGGTTAGGATTTTTTTTTGGTCAAGAAATAATAAATTGAGAAATGATGGTCCATATATAGAACCATGCATGAGCTCCATCATTATTTTCATTTCCAGTTTATAATCAGAAGTAACAAACCTTTTCTTTCTTATTTTAAAAAAGTTAAGTTAGACATCCTCCGTTCCAAATTAATTATAAAATCATTATTCACTTTTGAGAGTTAATCTATAATATTTTCAAACTCAATTGAGATGATTCATTAATAAATCTTACAACTTTTAATATAATTTACAATATCTATCATTCTATATATAAGCTAAAATTAAAGAAATTTTGAATTTAAAAATATCTTAAGTTTATTTTAAAAAGTCAATAATAATAATCTTATATTTTTGAAAGGGGGAGTAATAAAGCTTAGAACATTTTAGTGCCGTTTGAGTCCCTGCTATATATTGCGATATCGATTACAATTACAAAACTTATCAATACACGAAATATAAAGAAAGCACCAGTTATTATAAATCTCTCCAAAAATATTATCATTAATACTTTAACTGACAATTAAAAAATCAATGTAAAACATTCGTAATATATATAATTTTCCACATAACATTCGTAATATATATAATTTTCCACATAATTTTATCAAATATATGTTCCAATTAAGTAAAGTACAATTATATAATGCATAATTTAAGCTGAAAATATCATCACCCTAAACATATATAGTACTACAAGTTGTGAAATATAATCACGTCAATTGATGTAAACCTGTCATCAGATTACCTAGTTTAGCTGATTGTTTCCCTCCAACAACCCCCGCTCCTTTCATTCTCCTAAAGAGGCTATATGTGTACCAACTCCAATATCACATATCATCAAAAGTAAAAATTAAAAGTAATCCTTCGTACAAATTAGAGATATATTTTTATAAAATTAAGAATAATGTCAGAATAATAATTATATTATCAGAATAATAAGAATGGTTAAAGTTAAAATATTATTAAGATAAATATAAAAATGTTATTAAATACATATTTCTTCTAACAGTATAAATATTGCTATGATATTTATTATCGACATTTTTTTTAAATATCAATTTTAATTTAAGAAATGCTTTTATAATAATATAAAAATAAAAGTTTATCTCTAATTTTGAAACCGACCGGATAGAAAAAGGTAACAAAACTTTTATGATTGGAACGGTCAAACTTGTATCTTAATGTGCTACTTTGCCACTAAATAATCTTCTTAATTCATATGAGAGTCAAAAAGAGAGAAGATAGAAAGAAAGAGAGGAAGCACAAAGGAGCGTGTGGAGACAAGAGACAAAGGAAAAAGCCTATAAGTGGAGTACTCTCACCCCCTCTATTTTCTTTGTTCATGATCTTTGATTATATATATATATATATATATATATATATATATATATATATATATATATATATATATATTCAGTTGAACAAGCTATAGAGCTTGACATCTTGAATTAGTGCATCCAAATTAAACCTCACCACATCCTCATCATCCAAGAAAAGCCATATATATGTATATATATATATAGAGAGAGATCATATATATATCTGTATAATTACAAGTTTTTCCAAACCCTAGAGTACTTAATTATTATATCCTACAAATCTCCAATGCTTCTACGAAGATCCCTTTCCAACACAAAAAAGTTCTTTCAAAGAACCATACAAAGTGTTAAGTCTTTGTTCTCTAGAAGTAGTTACCAAAGGCTTCCGAAAACCCCTCCTTTGAAACCCTTCTGTTGCCTTGGCCGCGGCGGCCTCGACAGAAATTTCAGCCAATCTTATTATAGAGATTTGGACCAATATTTCTATTCCGACTTTACCAACCGGTTGGATGGCGACGAATCAGAGGCCGCCGTAGAGAAGAGAAGCGAGGAAGTATGTAATGAAGATCATATAGTGGGGGAAAGAAAAGTTGAGGAAAAGAAGAGATTAATAGTATATGATGTAGGAAAAGAAAAAGAATTAATAGGGATATCATCATCATCATCAAACATATGGTTGGAAAGGAGAGGGTTAGTGGAGAAAAAGCTAAAGGAATTGGAAATGATGGATTTGAGTAATGTGGAAAATGTGTTGGATATTGAAGAAGTTCTTCATTACTATTCTCGTCTTACTTGTCCCGTTTACATCGACATTTTTGACAAGTTTTTCATCTACATGTACTCCGACCTCTTCAATTTGCAGGCAGCTGTAGCTCATGGCCGGACCTGGAAGACTACTACTTCAAGGCCGAGGCTTCTATATCGCTCAACTTAATTTTAAATTTTATTATATTATTCATGCTTTAATTGATTCTGAGGAAAGAAATTAAGAAGAATAGTACGTAAAAGTATCTGGAATTAACAATTAATTAGATTTTGGATTTTTTTCTTTCAATATTTGAATTCTCGTTAATTACTTTTGTGGATGCAGTTTGGTTTGATGATTTCATAGTTGTTAATTGTAATTTTATTCCTTCACAAATGAGTTGTCGATCTGCATGGTAGACAGTTGCTTGAGTGTGCTTCGTCTGTTCAACTTTAATTTATGTATTTATCATTATTGCCTTTCATTGAGTATATTTTGTATGTACGTACTATGTACTATAACTTAATTATTATTATATTATTAGACTAAGATAGGTTTTGATAAAATTGTACAATAAAAGCTTATTAAAATAGAGGCTCTCTATATATATTATAGCGAATCTTTTTTAAATAGAGATTAAATATAATAGAGCTGTTTGATAATAATTTTTTTGTATCTCTGAATATAACATTTGACTAATTTATGCTAAAAATATAATAAATATTAAAATAATTAATTCAAATAAAATAATCAACAATGTATAACTAGTAAATATTTCATGTGACTCACCCAAAATAAGTCTACACAATTCATTCTAAGTAGTCAAATATATGGTACAAAATTCAAATACAAACTTCCTATTTACAATTATTAACTGTCTTATAAAATACGACAAAACATAAACTGTAAATTTCAATACAAATATTATCTCGTAGACAATATCCAAACTCAAATGAAGTCTTCATTATAATTATTGTCACACTGTTTTATAAAGTAGTGAGGACTACTATAGTAACTATCTTGGACCATCATTCCATTTCCCGACTAGTCTCAGCTATATTCTCATTTCCTAAAGAGAACAATGAAAAAAAGGGTGAGCTGCTCAATTAGCCCAGTGAATAATATTATGACTAAGATAATGTACGTAGAACCAATTGTCCTTAGTCCTCGGGAAAAAAATGATAGAATACAATAGACAACAAATTTTAGATCAACAACTGCAACGAAAATAACAATCTATTAGAAGAGTCAAGTAGAGCATGATATCTATTATCTTATATGATTTAAAAGTCTATCATCAATATTTTATTCCTGTAACACCAATCAACGAATTATCTATGCACTACGGGCCAAAGATAATTGTTTGTATCACCAGTGGTCATGATAATTGTGACGCACCCAAAATAGGTATACAACATCCATTCTGAGTCGCCAAATACATGGTACAAAAAGCAAACTACAACTTCAATAATACAATTGTCGTGCAAAATACGACAACACATACTGTGAGTTTAAATACAAATATTGTCTTCTAGACAATATCAACACTCAAATAAGTCCTCATTACAATTATTCATACTTTTACAGAAATAGTAAGGACTGCTAAAACATCTTTCTAGAACCATCACTCCATACCCCGACTCGATCATGCTATGTTCTCACCTCCTGAGAAGAAAAATGGAACAAAAAGGAAAATGGTGAGCTCAACTAGCCTAGTAAAAAATATTATGACTAAGATAATATACAACAAATTATCATTAGTCTTCAACAGGGAAAAATCTGATAAAACATAATATATGTGATGACCCCAAAATAGGTCCATTCCATCCAACCCATTCTGAGTCGCCAAATACATGGTACAGAAAACAACTACAACTTTATTACAACAATTATCGTGCAAAATACACAACAACACTTAAACCATGAGTTTAAATACAAATATATACCAATCTGTGACTCATGTCCCAACCGTGGACAACACCTCATAATGACACCTTACATAAAGGTATAGTCGAAAACTTTTTAGAAATTAAAATCTTTGGGAAGTGCTCGAGAAACCTTCGTGCATATGGGAGCCGCCATGCGTCAGGTTATGATAGATGTTATATGGCCACGTAATTATCCTTGGTTGACCCAATAGACCCCAAAGAAAAAGCGAGAAGATTACTATCATATTCTTCCCAATGGTGAGTCTTCTCTTGACATATCATTATCTCCACTATCTCTAATTGGGAATTATACTCCAAACAAACACCAAGATTATATAGTAGTGCTTGTAAATATACTCGGCAAAGTGGATGAGCACATCCCTGTCTTATGATGACTCGAGGTTGTATGTCATTAGACATCTTGTATAATAGTGACAAAACACCCTTCCAAAGTTGAATTCACTTCACCCTCAACATCTATAGACCATCGTTCTATTCCCCTGTTATTCCCATTATCCCAAATACACTTTTATTACAGAAAGGAATTGTGAAGCAAAAGGGTGAGCACAACTAGCTCAAGAAAGAATATCATGACTAAAGATAAATAAATTATCAATAGTCTTCAACAAAGAATAAATCGAGATTTAGAACATATGGTAGATGATAAAACTTTTCAACCATAGTTGCGGAATGAAGCAATCCATTAGAAGAGTTAAATAGACTATAAAGTCTATTATCTTCTCCATGTTAAAAGTCCACCAACAATGTTTTATTCACGTAACATCAATCAACAATTCTCATCCCACAATAACATGTATAACTCATAATCGTAATTGTTGTTCTAAATTTCTTTTCTCATTCGGAATGAAGATAATTTTCATCACCGTCTTTTACCTCGAAACATCAAAGATCATGGTTATACCAAATCACAGCCCTATTCATAATCATACTAATAAATTCATCTTTTGCACTACGGGCCAAAGATATTCATCAACAGCTTCATCTTTGCACTACTGGGCCAAAGATATTCAATAACAGTCATCTTTACACTACAGGCCAAAGACATTCATATCTCAAAGAAATACATAATCATTTCAGAATTTATATAAACCATAATTATAACCATGTTGATCAATTCACCTTTCCACTTAAGATAAAGATATTCAATTATAAATTCAATGGTCATGATCATACCAGTCAACAATTCAACTTTTCACTTCTTGGCGCCAAAGAGAACCCTAGTCATGATCATACTAATAATCTACCCATCTTTACACTCTAGTGAAAGAGAATTTCAACATCAGGGTTATAAACATGTTATATATGATAATAAAATCAATATAATCAATATATAGTTTTAATCTCCAGAGTAATATTCATAAATCAACTATAATTTGGTTAGAAAAAGAAACCAATTTTGTAGTGAATAGTACCCGTAAATAGTAACTCGTGAATAGTAACTCGTGAATAGTAACTCATGAATAGTAACCCGTCGTGAATAGTAACTCGTGAATAGTAAATCGTGAATAGTAACTCGTAAATAGTAACTCATGAATAGTAACTCGTGAATAGTAACTCATGAATAAATAGTAACCCCGATACGTGAAAAGTTCTAAATTTGATAAAAAGTTCAAACCAATATTTCGGCATAATGATATTGAAGAAATAATATCATTTTTTAAAAAATAATATCTCTTACTATCCCTTACTATCCCTTACCTCAAAAGAAGCGATTTTACCTTTGGAATAACTTATTTGAATCTTTGCACCAGATAAAGCACACTCAAGATATCAAAATACTCACAAGAATACACTCGATAATATAGAGAGAAATAGAGAAAACTTGAGCTCGGTGTGATTTTCAATTCTAACCCAAGCACCCTATTTATAGGAAATTGCTTAGAACACCAAAGCAGAAAATTTAATATAATATTAATATAATTATTATAATTTCTACGCCAACCTTCCTAGATCTGAATTCAGCAACATAATATGTGATTAATGAGGCTCACAACATATAAAAAACGTTTTTATTAAAAAAAATATTTTAAAACTTCAAAAATTAATTATTTCGGAGCTTCGGAACTTCAATAATTCATAATAAATAGCCCTTTTATTAGAAAATTCGAATCTCGGGATTTTGTTATAGGAAATTCAATTCTCTACAACTTTGCAGAAGAAAGTTTTTCCAAATTCCAAACAGAAATTGACCGAAATTCATATACGGACGATTTTACAGGCTGTAATCAAATTTCAGTCAAGAAATGGGGTCCACCGACACACAAAACATGTGTTAATCATTTAATGTAACAAAAATACTCTTCCTCCTCATATACTCATATATCCCACATTCATTGTAAAAATATCATCATTATTATATTATTAAATATAATAATAAATTATTTTATTAGAAAAGATAAAATATCGATTTTTAACAATTGTCACTTTAAAAATTTTCTCCATTTATATCAACATAAAATCAATATTTTTCTCATCATATAAATCAATAATTAATTATTCACAAATAATATTACAGAATCACAATACTGGCAACTGTGCCGCTCTTGTGAAAGAGGGGGCTTTCCAATAAGAATTTCTCCTTACTGGCATGCAATTAGGTGACCAAACCTCTCCTTAGACAGAACTTTCTAGACATTGCCAATAATATTTTCTAATAATATTATTCATATAATATGAATTATTGCTTCGATAATGGAAGATACTGTATAGTGACAATTATTGAAATAAATATAAAATATCAACGCAGCAATTATTGAATCAATAAAATAATTTGATAAGTAATTATCGTAACAATTATTGAGTAAAGGCCTTCTTACGTAAGAATCAATAATTCAAAAATACTTTAATAACACTCTGGTGTCTTCTTGTGCAACAACGCATATTACTTTACTTTACCCATGGTATTCCAACATGTTAATTGTAACTACTGTTATTTATAAAAACTTTAATTTGTCTTTTTCTTCATCCGACAGCTTATTCATTATGGGGCCCACAAATGATCTTGCACCATCAAATTTAATATTCCCCAACAGAAAGAATATTCCACGACCAAACGAATATTCTCCGACAACAATGAATATTTTAAAACCATTTGCGTATTTTTGAAAAAAATTCATATATCACCCTTAACTTTAACTTTTTATCAATTTAACCATTTACCAATTGTAATTATAAGAAAAATTGAATACTTTTATTTCATAAAATTCGGGGTCTTATAATATACAACAAGTTTTAGATCAAAATCACAATGAAATGCAAGAATCCATTAGAAGAGTCAATATAGAGAATGAGTTCTACTATCTTCTAAGATTTAAAAGTCCATCATCAATAATTTATCCTCAGTAACAACAATCAATATACATCTTTAATCAAATATTCATCTTTTGCACTTTCTGAGCCAAAGATATTCATTTGTATCACCAGGTTGGTCATGTTCATCTCAACACCTGTTCATCTTTGCACTACGGGCCAAAGATATTTATCAGTTAATCATTCATCTTTGCACTACAGGCCAAAGATATTCAATAATATCATCATTAAGGATTGAGGATGATGAAAAACATTTTAGAGAACGAATCCAATGGTGAGACGTAAGGACAAATATTGAGGATTAGTATTCTTTGCTTATCCAAGATCACTAATACTTTATAATAACCAATTTTGAAGCAAGAATTCAAAATAAAGATCAAAACATGGATACAATCAAAGATAGTAACCATAATAGACATCTTGGACAAAAAGGAAAATTTTCATTTTTCGATGAATAGTGTCGATTAAGTGAATAAAGTGTCGTATCGTGAATAGTACCGTATACATGAATAGTAACCCCGACATAAAAAGTTCTAAATTTGATTAAAAAGTTCAAACCAATATTTCGGCATAATGATATTGAAGAAAATAATATCATTTAAGAAGAAAATAACATCCCTTACCTCAAAGAAAAAGCGATTTGAATGAAAGGCTCAAGTGATCTTTGAATGAAACTTGTACTAAAACAAAGAACTCTCAAAGTATCTAAATACTCACAAAATATGCTCGATAATATAGAGAGAAAAGAGAAAAGCTTATGTTTACGGTGTGATTTTCAATTCTAACTTAGCCCTCTATTTATAGGAAAAATGTTAGCACGCCAAGCGAGACTTGACTTGCTTTACTGATGGCTTTACTCGCTACTATTGCCACCCACCACATTTGAAATAAAATTCAGCATATTTCTTCACCAACCACAAGTGGGGCCCACTCAATTCTAGAATTTTCCACCAAAATCATTTATAAACCTAATTTTTGAATCAGTCACCTCTTAAAATTCATAACAAATCATTCGTTCATTTTTAACGGTTCAAAATTTGTGGACATATACTCAACTCATATATGTATAACATATCCAAAAATCACAACGATCCAACGGTCGGATTAAAAATTATAACTCACGCAATATATTATAACTCACACATTTGAAATAAAATTCAGCATATTTCTTCACCAACCACAAGTGGGGCCCACTCAATTCTAGAATTTTCCACCAAAATCATTTATAAACCTAATTTTTGAATCAGACACCTCTTAAAATTCATAACAAATCATTCGTTCATTTTTAACGGTTCAAAATTTGTGGACATATACTCAACTCATATATGTATAACATAATCAAAAATCACAACGATCCAACGGTCGGATTAAAAATTATAACTCACGCAATATATTGTAAAAATACTGATTTGATTTTTAATATCTCTATTCCGACAAAAATACTGATAAAACACCTCAACATTAATTCATTCATTTATAACCACATAAATAAACCCATCATTTGTATCCACATCAAATAAATATTTCCTTATCATATAAATTAATAATTAATTATTCACAAATAATATTACAGAATCACAATTATGACAACCAGGCTGTTCCCAGGAAAAAGAGGGCTTTCCAATAATGATTTCTCCTTATTGGCGCGCAATTAGGTGACCAAACCTCTCCTTGACAGAACTTTCTAGACATTGCCAATAATGTTATCTAATAATATTGTGACGCCCCCAAAATTAGGTATTCATTACCCATCTTGAGTCGCCAAATACATGGTACAAAATTCAAATACAACTATCATGTAAAATACGACAAAACATAATCTAAGAGTTTTAATACGTATATTGTCATCTAGACAGTATACAAACTCAAAGGAGTCCTCATTACATTTATTGTCACACTATTTAATCAGAATAGTGAGGACTACTAATGCTATCATCCGGACCGCTCACTCCTTTTCCCGACTAAATCGGTATATTCTCATTTCACAAGAGAATAAAGGAACGAAAGGGTGAGCTCAACTAGCCCAGTAAGAAATATTATGACTAAGATAATGCAGAATAAATTATTATTAGTCTTTAACAATGTTAAACTGATAAAATACAATAAACATCAAGTTTAACTGCAGCAGAATAATCAATCCATTAGAAGAGTCAAGTAAAGAATAAAATCTACTATCTTCTATGATTTAAAATTTTTTCACCAATTCTTATTGCTGAGACTCAGCTTAATAAATAAACCACATCATCGAATCATCCCTGTACTACGGGCCAAGGATATTCATTAAATCATCAATGTTCATGACTATACCGAATAATCCCTGATCATAATCATACCAAGTCCATCTCTGCACGTAAGCCAAATATATACAACAAGAAAACCAATAATCAATAATCCATCTTTGCACGTAAGCCAAAGATATACAATTCAATAATCAACAGTCCATCTTCGTACGTAAGCCAAAGATAACTTTCATCACCATATAAGCATGAGGATGATGACAATGATATAAACATTAATCAAACTATAACAAGGATAAATATTAAAGACTTTAAATTTATCCAAATATTATCAATCACATAATAAATTCATAATCTAATATTGTTAATATCATAACAATATTTTAATCACTTCTTAAACTTATAAACAATTTATTTCAATTGTTTACACTTTTTACCAAATAATGCATTTAATCATTCAAAATGCCATACTCATAAGATTTCATCACCAATGGTCAAATCCTCATCAAAAATCTACATATACCTTATATAGGATTTCTCAAGCCATAAAATCTTATTTTCCAACTTTGTTACTTCACATAACATATTTAACTCATATGTTCGTAACTAAGCTATTTTCATGAAAAATACCAAATCAGTCCCAAAAATATTTCTTTTCTAGGATTTAGCATAATATAGTCCCATAATGAACATATATTTTTTCTAAATTTTAAAATTCATTTACTATTTTTCAAAAATCAATTTCCAATTAATTCCTTAAGAAATTAGCTACCTCAAGTTTAACTCCAAAAATTCCCAAATCATGGCAGGATCTTACACATGTTAACGTGAGCCTCTAGTCTAAATTTTATGGTCATCGGAGTTATAGAACTCCGGTTATAGCGTTTTTTGTCGAAAAAAACCTAAATATTGAAATGGTCATAACTTACTCATTTTAAGTCGGAATGAACTCATTTTTGGACAGGAGGTTCTTTATACCATATACTTTTATGTCCCAAAAGGCCAAAATTTTTCTCACAAACTAAGTGGCCGAAAATGCCCTTTAAAATTCTGGACAATAGCATTTTCCTTTTTTGCAACTTTTGACTCCTTTGCTAAAATCAGTCCACACGAAAATTTATAACACCTTTTCCAGTGATTCCACTTGGATAAGTTATAAGACTCATAGATCTAACTCTAGGACTCGACCACACTCAAAAATTCAAAATATAATAGGAAATATGGTCAATTGAATTTCATGTTACGTTTTTACCAAAATCTGATTTTTCAACCCTTTGTGATTTCTAAGAAACTTTCATGTTTTCACATAATAACTAACATAACTCATCATAACACTTACTAATATCACATATACCCATGATTTTCATCAGTTCAATGCTTTTATTATGACTCTCATCATAATTAACGTAAACAGATCTTTTCCATAATTTAATAAGGAATGAATACAAAGGATCATTCACCATGCATGTGGTAATTCACATAGACAGATTATTCCAACAGAATAATAAAGAATGGAATAATAGAAGGATTCACTATGCATGCGATAGAGACCGCATGACGAGTTATTCCCAATGTAATAATAAATAATAGAATCATTCCGTCCCAGAAAACGCATGCATGATATATTTCAGAATATTAAATGCGAAATAATAAATAATGGAACCGGTCCGTATAAAACGCATGACGTGGATATTCCGCGAGAATATTAAATACTAATAATAAATAATAAAACCGGTCCCACAGAAAAACGCATGCATGTGATATTACGGCGAATAATAAAGAATAAAATAATAGAAGAATTTCACCATGTATGCCAGATTGGCGTAGGCAAAGTTATTCCAACATAATAATAAGGAATGGAATAATGTAAGAATTTCACCATGTATGCGGTATTTGATGATGTTTATTCCAACATAATGATAAAGAATGGAATAACGAAGAATTTCACCAAATATAGGGTGATCATCACGTATACGAGTTATTCCAATGAAATAAAAAAAATGGAATAATGAAGTTCTCTTCATGAATATGAAAGAAATAATACCCTTACAGTGTACAACAAATAATATCCCTTACCTTTGAAAGAAGAGTATTCCAATTTGGTAGAAGCGAGGATATACTCAAGAAAACTTATCTTCGCTTCAAAGCTTTCTTAAACTCTAACGAAATACGCTCAAGATTATAGAAGAAGAATTCTCTATAGTTTCTCTCTCTAGAGTTTCAAAGAATTCGTAAGAAATAATGAAGGAATGAGCTTCATTTATGTAAAGAATGGACTTCATAGTAATTAATTCATGAACAGTCCATATTGATTTACTTTTAATCTGGACGGTCCATATTTAAAGCAAAATCTTTTAAATAAAATATAATATATTCTATTTATAATCTAATCAAACGAATAACTTTATAAAAGTATTCATTTTTATATAAAAAAATTTACTATGCAAAACACTATGCAGTACACTATGCAAACACTATACATAATAAAATATAATATATTCTATTTATAGAATAACTTTATAAAAATATTCTGCATTTTATATAAAAAAGATTTTACTATACAAAATACTATGCATAATAGAATATAATATATTATATTTATAGAATAACTTTATAAAAGTATTCTGCTTTTATAAAAAAGTTTTTCTATTTTATTACATTAATAATACTAATAAAACAAAACTTCATCATCACTTACTTTGAAAAAATTTCAAATGTCACCCTTAACTTTAAACTTTTATCAATTTAACTATTCACCAAAATAGAAAAATTGAATACTTTAATTTCATAAAATTCGGGGTCTCACAAATATTATTCAAATAATATGAATTATTGATCTGATAATAGGAAATACTGTGCAGTGACAATTATTGAAACAACAATAATATAAGCTATCAACGCAGCAATTATTGAATCAATAAAATATTGAACAGTAACTAATGTAATAATTATTGAGTAGTGTCTTCTTACGTAAGAATCAATAATTCAAAAATATTGTGCAATACTGGTAATATCTTTATGCAACCACGCCAGACATCGTATTTTAACCACCAGGCATTCCAACAGTGTTAACGGTAACAATTACGACGTTATTTATAAAAGTTCAACTTTGTCGTTTTCTTCATCCGATAGTTATTCCGTTATGGTGCCCACAAATGACTGCGCCGTCGTATGGATATTCCCGACCAAACAAATATTCCCCGACAGAAATGAATATTTTACAACCACTTGCTTATTTTATAAAATTTGCACATTTCACCCATAACAAAAACATTATATCAAATTAACTCCTTATTATTTCAAGATAATGAATAGAGAAAATTTAATTTTATTTATAAAAAGTTGGGGTCTTACAATAATGCCAAACACTTGTCCATCTATGCACTACGGGCCAAAGAGAACTTTCACCACAAACCTTTATCTGTAACATTAAAGGTCATGATTATGGCAATTAGGGGTGAGCATTGTGCGATTTGGTGCGGTTTAAAGTCGAAACCGCACCCGAAACCGCTTAGGTGCGGTTTGACAAATTTAAAACCGCACACGAAACCGCTTATGATTGGTGCGGTGCAGTTTCAATTGGTGCGATTTCGGTTCCAAAACCAATTAAAACAACAAAAAGGTCTAAGCCTTCAATAGAATTTAACACAGAGTTCACATCGAGCAATTAACTTAGTATGCACTATATAAAACAACGGAGACCATATATTCAATAACAAGCAAGAAAATTTATCTAGTTCCCAAAAATTAAAAGTATATAGTGGAGATATAATGAAATTCTATCTTATATATTGCAGGGAGGACTTATGAAATAAAATCTTAACTGTACCTAATTTAAAAAATAATCTATTAGACTATTACTACTATATAATAGACCTTTACAAATGCATCAAGTGCTCGAACCAACGAATTTGGCCCCTCAGCTATAAGTGTGACGCCCCCAAAATAGGTATACATCACCCATTCTGAGTTGTCAATACATGGTACAGAAACAACTACAACTTTATTAATACAACCATAAAACTGTGAGTTTAAATACAAATATTATCTTCTAGACAATATCTATACCCAAATAAATCCCCATCATAATTATTGATACATTATTTTACAAAAATGGTGAGGACTACTAAACAACTCTCTCTAGAACCTTCATTCCATACCCCACTAAGACTTTCGCTACATTCTCGTCTCCTCAAAAAAAATGGAACAAAAAGAAAAGGGTGAGCTCAACTAGCCCAAGAAAAGAATATTATGACTAAGATAATATACAACAAATTATCGTTAGTCTTCAACAGGAAAAATCTGAGAGAATACATTAAACAACAAGTTTTAGATCAATATTCGCAATGAAAATATTAATTCATGTAAGAGTTACGTAGAGGATGAAATCTACTAATATCTATGAATTTAATGTCCATCATCATTATTTTATCCTCAGTAACATCAATCAATATTCATCTTAAATTAAATATTCATCTTTACCACAGTGCCAAAGATATTAATCGATCGGCCATGTTCATCTAAACACTGCTCATCTTTGCACCACGGGCAAAGATATTCATCAAGAAATCATTCATCTTTGCACTACAGCCAAAGATATTCAATAATATCATCATTTAAGACCGAGGATGATGAAAAATATTTTAAAGAAACGAATCCAGTGAAACAAAAGAACAAGTATTACGGATTTGTATTTCAGCTATTTCATTTCTAAAAATACCTCATAAATAATCATAGTGGTGTAAAATTCAAGAATGATCAAAATATGGATACAATCAAAGCTAGTATCCATAATAGATATTTTGGACGAAAAGGAAAATTTTACTTTTCTGTGAATAGTGTCGTATTCATGAATAGTGTCGTATACGTGAATAGTGTCGTATACGTGAATAGTAACTCCGACACCAAAAGTTCTAAATTTGATAAAAACTTCAGATCAATATTTTAGCATAATGATATTAAAGAAATAATATCATTACAAAAAAATAATATCCCTTACCTCACAAAAGCGGTGATTTCCGATTTGAAAAAAGCTGGATACGTAATCAAGGAACTTGCACCGTATAACAACCCTCAAAGTATACTCACAAGAATACGCTCAATATATCGAGAGAGAAATAGAGAAAAACTTGGGTTTACGGTGTGATTTTCAATTCTAACCTAAGCACCTATTTATAGGAAAATGCTTAGAACACCAAAGTAGAAAATTGAATATAATATTAATATATATATATTATAAATTCCTTAGCCCACCTTCTTAGATCTGAACTCAAATTGATTTTGCACATGTTAATGCATTACCAAGTAAAAAAAATGTTTTTCTTCAAATAAATAACGAAAACTTCCAAAAATCAATTATTTGAACTCCTAATTTCAATAATTCACAATAAATAGCCCTTTATCGAAAAATTCAATCTCACAAATTTTTATAGGAAATTCAATTCTCTACAACTTTGCGTAAGAAAGTTTTTCCAAATTCCAAATGAAAATTGGCCAAATCCACAAACCAAGCGATTTTACAAAGTATAATCAAATTTTGGTCAATAATTGTGTCCATCAACACACAAAACATGTGTTAAACATTTAATGCCACAAAATACTCTTCCTCCTCATATACTCATATATTCCACATTCATTGTAAAATATCACCATTAATATATTATTAAAATAATATATTTAAATGAATTATTTTATCGTAAAAAGATAAAATATTAATTTTCAACAATTGTCACATTAAAAGTTTTCTCCATCTATATCCTCATAAAATCAATATTTTTCTCATCATATAAATCAATAATTAATTATTCACAAATAATATTACAGAATCACATTATTGACAACCAGCAGCTTGGGAAAGAGGGGCTTTCCAATAAGGATCTCTCCTTACTTTGCATGCAGCAATTAGATGACCAAACCTCTCCTTAGATGTAACTTTCTAGACGAAGCAATAATAATGTTATCTAATAATATTATTCGATAATATGAATTATTGTCTGATAATAGAAAATACTGTCGGTAAAGTGACAATTATTAAAACAACGATAATACAAAATATCAACATAGCAATTATTAAATCAATAAAATAAAATAATTTGAATAAGAAATTATCAGTAACCATTATTGAGTAGTGCCTTCAATAATTGGTGCAATACCGCAAAGTCTTCTTGTCAACAACGCGTACATCGTGTTTTAACCACCGGTATTCCAACAAGATAATTCTGTAATAACTACAATCGTTATTTATAAACAACTTATATTTGTCATTTTCTTCATCCAATCGCTTTCCGCATGGGGCCCACAAAAGATCAAGGTCATCATACGAATATTCCCACAAGATTTAATATTCCACGACCAAACGAATATTTCCCTAAATAATAATGAATATTTTATAACCACTTGCTTATTCAAAATATTTTTGCGTATTTTACCCATAACTATCCACATTAATCAAATCAACCCTTACTATTTCAAAATAATAAATAGAGGAAAATAAATTTCATTTATTAATAATTTGGGGTCTTACAATAAGCCCCTCTAGTAACGCATCAAACAAATTCAAAATTCCAAAACCCAAAACCCAAATACTTAATTTTTGACTCTATAACCTCTAACCATCTTCTTTCAATTGATAAAAAAAATGACAATGCAAGACTGGAGTTTTCTCTGAGCGTGTTCAAGTGAAAAGTAAGTTTAGAATTTACTAGAGATAATACATACATACACACACATGGTGCGGTTTCGGTTTTATGTGTGGCTAGTAACCAAATTGGAACCGTAAATTTGGTTATTCAACCCACCTAAAAGCTCATCACATACGCCGAAAACTGCTAGTGCGGTTTTTAATTAGTGCGGTTCGTCTTTGCTTTTGGTGCGGTTTCAGTTCTAATTTGGTTACTTGCTCAGCCCTAATGGCAATACACAATTTTTGATCATAATCATACCAATCAACAGTCTATCTTTGTACTACGGGCCAAAGATGACTTTCAACACAATATAAGCATGAGGATGATTACAATGATATAAAGAATGAATCAAGTGAGATCAAGAATAAATATTAGAGATTTATAATTTAATTTATCTAGAGTTCAAGAATGTCCAAATTGTCATCAACGTGATCACCAATTGTGGATTAAAATTCAAAAAATGATATTTAAGATTCATATTTCAAAGATAATTTGGACAAAGAAAGAAAAAAAAAATTAATTTCATCGTGAATAGTACTCCGGCATGAATAGTAACTCAGATGAATAGTACTTTGGCATGAATAGTACCTCGGATGAATAGTACTACTCCGGCATGAATAACATTTCGGATGAATAGTATTCCAAAATGAAAAGATTAAAATTTAATAAGAAAGTTCAGACCAATATGTTAGTTCCCAGTAGGCACAATATAGATCTAGAAGGGGGGGTTGAATAGATCCTTAGAATTTCAAAATATTTTTTCTCTATTAAGTTGTATTGCTCATTAAGTAGCACGTGACAAACTTAAGAATCTTTTCAAGCATAACGGAATAAGTAAAAGATCCCCTTCATTGATATATTCATAATCAGACATACATTGTTCGTAGAGTTAACTTAGTGGTAAGCAATTAGCACATACATAACAGTTATAGCAGTTAAGGTACATAATGTAAATGACATAAAATAAAAGACATAAGGAGTTTTAAGTGGTTCAGAGACTCAAGCTCCTAATCCACTCTTCTGCTTTCAACTAGCAAGATTTCCACTAAGGAAGGGCAACACCCTGAATCACTAAGATTCCTTCAAGGCCAACAGCCTTGGGACTTTAGTTCACTAAGAACTCTTCAAGGCCAGCAGCCTTGGAACTTCATTTAGTCCCTCCGGACAAGGACCCCTCATGCCCTGACTTCTTGTTGTTAAGGTTGTTGTTGTTGGTGTTGTTGGTGCTGAGCTGCTAAGATGTCATTAAGCTCTGAACATCTTTTGTACTTAGCAGCTTAGTGTGATCCTCTTTGTTTTTAGCTTCGAGTCCGAACCACATCTTCTTTGGTGCAACTGATATTTACTCTCTTCAGCTTATCTTCATCTGATGTCAGCTGCGCACCATCACCATATGGGTTTGCTAAGTCTCTGTGCTTTTAGTAGTCTTCGTCTGGCACTTAGCAATCCCTAAACCTCTCTTGAATACTTTGCAGATATGGTTCTGCACTTGTTCAGTTTCAGCTTTTGGTTCATGGTGATTTATAGAGTGGCTCTCTTGATCTTCTTTGTACTTCGTACTTTTTCTCAATGCTATCTTTTGGCCTTCTCGGCTCCTCGGCTTACCGCCATCTTTAGTGGCATTCTCATCTTTGTTAAGTGAAGCTTTGATCTGTATGAGTCCTTCTTCAAAGCTGCTTCACTTCCACCTTGGTAGTCTCACTGTCACTGAGACTTGTTCTATTGATCTTTGGTGGAACTCGTAGAGTCAACAATAGCATTCACCAACTCAACGATTCTGCAACTTCATAATCATCAACAACTCGTGATCTTTGAAGCTCTGTTTATTTATACTACTTCCCAATATTCCCGTTGGAAAGTAGCCGTTGAAGGTTGTTCAAATTGCTTCGCAGATCTCGAGTTATTTGGTGCAGACTACAGATGTGACATGACATCTTTTTCTGACTTCCTGACACTGTAGTCTACTGTTTCACCTACCCTATCAGATATGTCACTTTGATATCTTGGGCAGGTTGAAGACTTTATTTCACCCTTCTGATTTCTCGATCAGATGTTGTCCTTGCATCGATGCTCTCAATAAGCTTTTGTCCGAATATTACCCTTCAGATTGAACCGTTGCCAATGCTTCAGTCTTCAGCTATTCGAACTCTATGTTTTTGATACATGTCTTCATGGACCTGATCGTAGTGTCTTGTTAACAGGTAGAAGCAACACTACGATCTTGAGGAGTGTTCACTTGATCTTTAGTGTAGAACACCTCTTTGTTCTCTAGTCAAATTAACTTCAACACTTGATTTGCCTTGATTGTTCTCGAGAACATCGATGGCTTGACTTTCGCTTTCTAGTCCTTCTGAATAATAAGACACTTCAGATTTGTGGCGTGTCCAGCTTGCGTTCTTCTTGTGATCTCCCGTTCACTTATCATCAATGGACTGACCCAATGTTTAATCACTTTAGCCTTGTTATTTAGAGGCTGACCAGTATCTTTGTGTATACTCCATCAGTTTCTTCTTTATTTGTCAAACACTACGATTCTGATTACTTTCAGGATCGTTGTCATCTTTCTTCTGGACAGCTACTGCATATGCTGACTTTTCTTAGTCAGCTACTGAAGTCTTCTTATGATTATCTTGTGGAAGACTTTACCTTGAATAGCTTCTCAACTTAATCTGGATGCTGATTTAGTTGATGCTTAGATCTTCTATTAGCTTGCATGCCATTCGTTGAGTGGTCTCTGGCTTCCTTCAAGTGAGATGTATCTTTGCATTACCAACCAGAGGCTTCATTCCCTTGGATATTCTGGGAGTGCTCAATTATTAAGAATCGTGTTTGCTCTACGATTCTACTATGGCCTTGTGAGCACATCTGTTAAGGTCTTAACTCTGCATTCTATGATTCAGCTTCGGCTGTGCAGACACTACGACTTTGAGATCAGATCTTGATACTACGATTTGTCTTCATCTGATCTTGCTCGACTACGATCTCTGCCTTTGATACGATCAGTAGACTCTACGATTCTAAGTGCAGTCTACGATTCTTGAATTGGCTTTGACATTAGTAGACTCTATGACTTCGAGTGTAGTCTACGATTCTTGACTGGCTTTGGCAGATGCTCGGTCGGCTCGTAGGCAGGCTGTCTCTAGGATTTTGAACATGACTTCCTCAGCAGACTACGGCCTTGAGGAAGTTCTCCTCGACACACTATGATCCTTCCTCATCTCTCCTGGAAGTCTACGAACTTTGAGATCTACTATCTCGCAGACTACGATTCTGCCTCGATAGCTTTCGAGTTTTTCTTGACTCTCCTGGCAGACTACGATTTACAGTGCGGTGCTCATGATCGAGACAAACTATCTATTGCATCATAAGATCAACCTAACATGCTTGATCTTACTATATTTATAGTCCTCGTACATCATTTCTTTTTAAGGACTTTACAAAGCTGTTTTGCTTAAGTAGGATCAACCTAACACATTTGATCAATTCATTCTAAGTCCTTGTACATATGTTTCTATTATCTATCAAAGGACTTTACAACTTTTCTTAATGCAAGCATACTTGCATATTCATTCATATATATACATATCATAATCAAATCATATGTAAATAGGAATATCATTCACATGCATATTCCTGACACAATATTCTAGTGAAATGATATTAGCTAAAGCGAAAACTATTAAGGATATTCTACTAATTTCAGCGATTATAGAAACAATACTTATCAAAGTAAGTGTAGATTTAGGAATATGAAGCAAAATAATATCACTTACATACTATAGAGTATGTAAAAAAATAATATTCCTTACGAATATTGAACGAAAATAATATCCCTTACCTTAGTAGGAGACCAGATCTGACAGGTATATCGGAGATATTCTTGAGAAAATCTTGCACTATTAGCTACACTCAAAGTACCCTTATACTAGAAAGAAATACACACAATGTTATAGAAGAAAAATTCTCTGATTTTGGTATGATTTTTATTTCTAAACTAAGCAACCTATTTATAGAAGAATGGTAGGGCACTATTAAGAAAATTTCACTTTGACGAACAATAATACACGATTCACTTGATTAAATCTGATTTTTTACGATTTTTACTAGAAAAAAGACTATGCAATAAAATATTCTAATAAAACGAAAATTTTATATATAATATAATATATTCTATTTATATTTTAATAAAATAAATAATTTTATATATATTATAAAAATTATTCTATTTATATAAAAAGTTTTATGTTTTATTATTATTATAATAATAATAAAACAAAATTGAGATAACTTTCTACCGACGATTTGACAAATTGGCACATGGGGGTCCATGGAATAATAAGTCAAACTTATAACAAACGTCTCATGATAAACCTCTCTATTTATATCAAAAATTAAATAAATATCTACCACAAATCACTTATCAACACATTTTTAATCTTTTAACAACTATTCATCATTAATATTATAACTCACAATATTGACAACCTGATCGTTCCCAAAAAATATGGGGCTTTCCGATAAGGATTTCTTCTTATTGGCACGCAATTAAATAACCTAACCCCTTTTCTTGACAGAACTTTTTAGACATTGTCAATAATACAAATAGTAATATGAATAACTGTTTCATGTCAATTATTGATTTAATAATATAAGAACAGTATTATCTGACTAGACAAATCTCCACTAAATTGATCTTAGAACAGTATTATCTGAATCCTAATATCAGGCTAATTATTTTTCTGAAAGTAGTCAACTATACAGTAAATTAAAAACGAGATACATGACCAACAACAAATTAACAGATTTGATAACTAAAAATAACCAAAACTACAAAATCTCGAAAACCCACCTAGGGAAAAACTAGAAAATATATACCATAAGATTAATCAGATAAGCAAAACTAAACACTGATACAAACTACTTGGTAGCAAAATCAGCCGAACCTGATACAAAAGCAAAAATACATGATCACTCGCAGCAGAAGGGAGGGTTTGGTTTAGGGAATCGTCGCATGAATCGAGAGTGCTCGTATGCTAGTTGAACTCGAAATTGCAGCAGGAGGGCAGCTCGATTTGGATTTTGAAATCCTTGGCTTTGATTTAGGAATCGCAGCATGACGGAGGGTTTGAGGGTTTGGTTTTCGAACTCGCAGCAGGAGGGAGGGTTTGAGTTTGATTTAGGAATCGCAGCAGGAGGGAGGGTGCTCGTACGATAGTTGAAGGTTACTGAGAATTAAGTGTCAAATCTGTTCGGAATTTATGATTTATACGTCCGCTAGTTCAACTAGCGGACGTCGTATTACCATTTTTAATCTCAGTCCTTAATTTATGTAATGTGTGGTGGAGATGCTATTTGCCCAATTTTCATCCATAGCATATACATGTTATGGATCATTTTCCTATATATATATATATATATATATATCTGTTTCGGATCAGTCATACCTTATATTTTACTTTCAAGTGTTTACACCCCCCTTTAGCGATGGACTGACGACGATGATTGGTTCTACTATACAACCGTCGCCATATTTTTTAGTGACGCTTATATGTTGTCCGTCAAAGTATAGACGACGGTTGTATGACCGAAATTGTCATGATTAATTCGCCTCTCTAAAGGGGGTGAACACGGGTGAGTAAGATAAGGGGTATGCACTTGATCTTTGCTATATATATATATATATATATATATATATATATATATATTCATTTTTATGCTTTCTATATATGACAAATTAAGGAATAAAATGGCTTTTGGAAAAACAGTTTTACGCAGGGACGGACCCTGATTTAATTATGATTAGTGGGGGTTTTGTACAATGTAAATAATACAAATTATAAATAAAATAATATGAAATTGACAACTAAATATTGCAAATCACTAAATATAAGATTAGTTTTCTTTTTGTTGACCACGAATTCATTAACCAAAAAAAAGAAATAATTTTTTTTTAATCATTTATAAGTGGGGATCATTTAAAAATTTACATTAATTTTTAAAATAATAATATTGTATTTGATAGTTTATAATATTAACTATTGCATTAATTAAAATTAAATAAATTCAAATCAAAATTTAGAATTTGACAAATTTCTTTTTAAGATAAAAATCAAATGAGACTTATTCTTAAACAAAGAGGGAGTAGTCAATATTGGATTCTGAAAATATGAAAAATCAAATTCTAGTAATGTTTAAAAAAGTTGAAAAAATTGTTTAACAAGTATGCTATTACAAGTTGGGCCTAGGCCCATACATTTAGATCTAACCGTTTACGCTCTCCTCAACTTCTGCCCTTATATTAAAACTAAAGACTGGCTATCGTGTTTTTGATTGGGCTGAACAAAACACAAGGAGAGATAATTAGTCAATCAAAGGCTAAAACAAAGATTTGCCAAAAAAAAAAAAAGAAAAAAGAGGGGATTTTGATGATGAAAAATGATTTATCTTATGGTAAAACATTTCGGACTTTTATTGCAACTAAACAAGTTAATTAACTATATATATATATATATAATAATAATAAGAAAAAAAATTAAGTTTTTTGGTCCTTAGTCATTGTTATATGACTAGAATTTAACTGCAACTAAAATACTTTTTAAAGCCTCTTGATTTTATTTTATTAACTACTATTAAAAAAAAATAAAACCTATAATTTAATTAGAACCAAAACACTATTTGTGATCGTGAAAAACTATAGTAACTTATTAATTTATGACAGTTTTATTTTTTATAAAAGTCATTTACTAATATTGATTCTCATGAGCCTAAATTAAAACACTTACATGTCATTATTAATATATTGAACAATGATATATCATATAGTAACAAATTATTCTACTATATTATATCATAATTATCTACAAATTAAAATATTGAAATATAAGTAAGCTTTATTAAGTTGGAGCAATTTGAATTAATGTTTACAATATAAACGACATGATTATTATAATACAACTACACTAATTAAAATATAAAATCGTAATAATCTATGTGCATATATAATAAGTTAAAACTTGTTTTTTTGGTCTTTGTCTTTTATATACTTAGAATTTAAGTACTACTAAAACATTATTTAAAACCTCCCTAATTTTAATTTATTTAGTTTAAATAAGTTTAGAATTTAACTTCAATTAAAATACTTTTTAACGTGTAAAGAAAGGAGAATGATTGAGAAAAGAAAGCAGAAAAAAGAAGGAGAAGTATTTTTTGATAATTGATCATCCCCATGGTACGCCATTAATATCGTTTACTCACAATTGCTGCCCTTCCACGCAATAAATTGCTTAGTTTAATTGGTTATACATTTGTGGAAAGGTGACATTTTTATAATAAATATTAATTTATTATTTTATAATAATTTTGTTTTTTATAAAAGTAATTTACATACTTAGTCATATAAAAAAGTCTAACTTAAAAATCATATTTAGAGTTTTATTTTTATGTTTCTAGTCAACTTTGAACTCCAAATAACTATTGAAAATATTAAAAAAATATTATGAATTTAATAATTAATATTAGTAAATATATTATATATATTACAAAATATATTAACGATTAACCTTCAACTATCAATTTTATTTTATATAGGAGATCTTTAATTAATTAATATTATAAAATCAATTCTACCTTATATATTAGTGATTAATTAAAATTTAGTTAACTAATTCTAATATTAAAAATCATAGTGGTAACTCATCGTTTTACAATAATTCTATTCTTAAATAATTATATATTAAAAATATATAAAGTATTATAACTAAATATAATTAATATTAAAAAACTTTATATGTCAAAATAAATTAATGCATAATTAAACTTTAGTTTCCATCTTTTTCATAATGATAACTTAGTATTTTAGAACAATTTTATTCTTTATAAGATTCCTTTAGCTAATAAATCATACAATTTTGGGCAAAATTTGTAGACATCCTTATAGAAATAGTAAGTTAATTTGTGAAATTTTAAAAAAATCATAATCATTATATATAAAATGAATAAAAAATTATGTTATTTGAATTAGGTGAATGTAGCATAGTTCTATTTAAAACAACAAACAAAAAAAGGGAAGAAAAAGAGGATTGAATTAGCCTGGAAAGTCTAATGTAAAGGATTCAGAAAAGCCGTGTTCAGACCAAAAATAAATAAAAGGACCAGAAATGCTGGGTTTATCATTGTGTAATCGGCAAACCAATAAAGGCTCGAGTCGGCTAATGTTATTGGAATAATTAATGAGTAATGTTAAGGGTCTCAAATTTTTTATTTCAAATAATGTTGCCGCGCGAGTGCATAAGATTATAAAGGTAAGTATTATATTCCCTCCATGCATCAAAAACATGTTTAAAAAAACTACTGGATCATGTATAGTCAATCACATTAGATGTACTCTACTAATATAATGATGTTAAATATATAATTTGAGACGCTATTTATTTAGACAGAAAATTTGAGTTCGTTACAGAAAAATAATTTTAACATTTTGGCTTATGCAATTCAGTGTAGATATTCCCAACTACATTCTCCTAATGCAATTAGGTCTATTAATACCAAGACGTTTGATATACTTCAGCCTGATGCTAGCATATTAGTGGTAGTACAGATCCAATACCAGTCACAGAAAGGGGTATCATGTTTCCAATGACCAATTTGGGTAGCTTGGATGGCAGACCATGAAGATTCTGCAGAAGAAACAAGTCCAACAATATAGAAAATAGTTGAGTACTCAACTATGGAGGAGCTAGCTAGGTTCCTATTCTCTCTCCAGTACTCCACTCATCTTAATGTATAGCTAGCTAGGTGGATCCCATGCATTTTAGCTCTACTACATGCTACCTAAAAGCAAGCCATAACCTAGCTAGGACCCCTCAAAAAACTACAATGGAATCTGAGATGTTTTGGGAATGCAGTTGGAATCTTAGAGAAAAAGTGTTATCCGTAGTCATTGATATACATGCTTGTATGTATGAGATCAATATATTTAGAACTTTTCTGGACGACAGAGAGTTAGTGACCGATCTAGCGACCAGTAAAATATTGCACTTGATGTTACTCGTAACACTACTATTATTGTACTTAATATATTACAATAGTAATATTACTAGTAACATCAAGTGCAATATGTTATCGGTCACTATTTCTCTGTCGCCCTAGTTAGAATTATTTATATACTTAATAACTTAAACTTTTAGTTCAAGTTGAATTTTAAACACGTGTATTAAGTTTTTATGTGTACGCTTATATATTGCGAAGTCTCAAGTTATTCTTAAACAACTGGTATTAGAGTTATGGAGGACTGATATTTTTAAGAGACATGATATTAAACGAATTTTCGATAGAGGGTGACTCATTAAGCCAAGAGTGATTAGTCAAAAATTGATATCGAATGTGACTGAAGAGAAGTGTCTACAAAGTTGTGTTATGGCGTAGGCTAATATAAATTATTAGACCTATACTATAAATAACTTATGGTTTTTAGGTCGTATTTAGTTATAAATATGCATATATATTAGGGCTTTATGTGTGTGTATGCTCCCTGTTCCTTCTCAACATATATTTTGAATTTGAGGGTTTTGTTCATCGATCATTGGCGTCATGACTTTGAGTTACAGAAGATTCCTTTGAGATTCCATCGATCTACTTACTAGATGGAGAAGGAGACAAGACAGGTCCACTTACTAGAAACGTGCAATATATATTCATATATGCCCCTAGCTGGGTTGTGGGGTTGTAACTTGACATTAATTAATAGTATATTTTTTTTTGTAGTTTATTATAATCATAATTTTTAAGTATATATTTTAAATTTTTTAAAGATTTATTAATTCTTGACCACGAACGAAAGTCAAATTATGAGACAAAATGAGTAATTTTAGTCATGTGATTAGAAAACACCCTAACTTATAATCATGATCTAACTCACCATCTAAGTCACTCTAACGGTTATGAGTCAATTAAGAAAAGCATCTCATCGTTTGGAACTGACATTCTTCAAGTACCAAGGCTTGTTCGGGAATATCTTATTTTAAAATGATCTATAAATTAAAATTTAAATGATTTAGTCATTTTAAGTGGTGACTTAATTATAAATAAAAGTATTTGACATCATTTTGACTTATAAGTTAGAAATTAAGTTAAAATAAAATGTGAAGATGTTTGGTTAAAATGACTTATAAGTTAAAATAAGATGTAAAGACTATTCAAATAAGGGCAAAAGTGTTTTTATATTTGGTCAAGCCTACTTATTTTTAAATGACTTATAAGTCATTTTTAGAGGCTAAATTTTTTTACTTATCAATAATGACTAATAAGTTAAAGAATAAGTTAAAAAATAAGGATTTCCCAAACGCCTAAAGAGTTAAAATTAAACCAACTTTAAATTAGTTTGATCAACTTATAAGTTGTTCACGAACTCTTGCTCTAGCACAACTAAAACCGACTGGTTCTTCAATGTGGCAATATTCATATTAACCTAATTAAATAAAGGTGATTCATGGCCTAATTCAAGCCCTAAAAATTAAACTTGCCTCAATTTAAATAATATATAGATATATTTAAGTTTAACAAATTAATAGAACCATATAGCTAGCCAATACCAACTATTCTTGTCCATCCTTAATTACTTGGCTATATACAACTTATTTTATGGTCGAATACATATATTAAACGAGTTCATGTTGAAGCATCTAGCTACTCAAAATTGACTACACACGAGTAGTCCTAATTACTTGTCCTATGTGAAATTTTATATTCTGATCGCCAAATAAAACATAAAACAAATACATAAAATGATAAAACTACGCATTTGACATACAACATCTTATGTGGTTCCACAAGATTGATCACCTATATGTTGGATCAAGGATGTAAAAACTGGTGATTTAGTATGAACTTAAAAGCGCACATGTATTAAAGTATAGTAATCTCTTCATTTATACTTATTACATTCCTCAACTCTTATTCATGATCTAGCCATGCTCGCAAGCTCTATAAACAAAATGTTATGGCAAACTATGACAAATATAATAAATCAACGCAGAAAGATAAAGACAATGCACAAGATTTTATATACGTGGAAACTCAAATTGAAAAAAAAAACTACCGAGAAATGTAGAAGAAATTTACTAAATAAAAATTTGAACAATATAAGATAAAGAGAGAACTATAAAAATTATTAGAATGTTTTTGAATGTCGTCTCTCCAAAACCTAACACCTAGCTATATTTATAGGCCATAGAAAAATTCCATAACCAAACAGAATAGAAATACTAAATTGAGTACGACTATGAAAGATAACTTCCCTAAATTAAAACGAATTTTAAGTAATAACTAAATCCAAATTCAATATGAATTCATGTCATATATACCCAACATAAAACATGTTAAATTGATTAAGCAACAAGCGTATATACGTGCGATTTAGTTAAGAAAGTTGTAATTAAATTGTTATAGTGGTCGTTGAACTAGCAAAATGTAAAAAGTGCAGCTGGAATGGAATATCTATTCTCTGATCAGGCACTATTGAATCCATAATTAACATGGAGGAGTGAAGGATATATGGTTGATGAATGATAGGGGGTCAGAAATGGGGACGTTTTGGACAAGTTGCAATTAAGTGGCGGTCCCCGGCCATTTTCAACTTTATCCGGCCCGGTCCCAATAGAAGAAGAGAAGATCTCAACTTCTTCTTCATCAGTACGTAATGACTTATTATCAATTATTGTCATATATGCTTGCATTTCCCATATTCTTGCGCCTGCTTGTCGTGCCCTTTTCATCCACGTAACAAGCCCACGCTCCTCTTATACACAAGCGTGTTAAAATTCCGTGCTACATGCGTGTGTACGAGACACAGATTTATTATCTTTCCGTCAAGTTTTTTGGGACGACTGTTCGTTACTTGTACAAGTTTTAAATTCGTTATTTGGTGTTTCGCCGAGCAAAAATTAAATATTATGACGTTAACAATGTACGTAGTTGTGAATATTTACTTAATTTGTACTTGTAGAATGCGATGTCAATGCTATTGTTACTCTCGGTAGCTAGTGGAGTTAAGAATCCACGTTCAGCCCCAATATTAATCCATCCATCCATCCATCCAAGACGTTCACACATATATATATATATATATATATATATATATATATATATATATATATATATATATATATATACTAAGATTGATCGAGTAATAATTAAAGTATCAACAATTAAGACCTTGAACTATTGAGTTCAATTTTTTAGCTTGTAATTAATTAGTTCTCTTTTACGTTGTTAGTACAGTTATCTTGATTAACAGATTGTATTCATGTTAAAAAACGAACAAAAGAGGCAAAGATTGCAATTAGGCATGAGTTAAGATTTAAGAATATTTTTCTAATTTTCTTTTTCCTCTTCCTTTTCCTTTTTCTGCCATTCGTGATTCGTCCCAGCAAATAATGACGATTTTTGTTCGAAAGAAAATATACATGAAGATCTAAATCGAATAGCTAATAGACAAGTTAACCTAGACTTAATAGGAGAACTAGTGCGTAGTCCGCTGAGTAAGGTGAGGAAGAGAAGTACAATTAATCATCGCATTATAACCATGGCCGGCGCCTTAAGTATTCCAACTTACATTTTTAATTGCCTTTGGCGAGGAGGAACTAGTTTAATTTCCTTCTCCTTTTTCTTTTCCCATCTTATTTTTTCCTCTTTTGGTGCAAAGGATATTAGTAGTATATATATATATATATATATATATATATATATATATATATATATAGTATTCCAAATATACACGTACATAGTATCTAACTAGCTAGCGTGACTAATAAATTAAGCTTTCAAAGACGACTCACCATGTTAACTCTCTTATAATTAATTCTTTTTTAAATGAGTTAGTAACTTAAATAACAAATTAACGTAGCTCTAGTATGCATTATCTTGGATTCGATCGATGTTAGCATATACCCTATTAGATCTCTCTAATAGCTTAAATTTTTATTGAAGTTGCTAACAGTTGAGATATTTGATATGAATTTCACATCGAATAAATTTAACAGTGTAGAAAAGTTAATAAATATGATGAAGTGTCAACCTAATTGGTTAACCCTTTAGGTAAGAAGGCGATTCAACATGTTTATTGGGTCATTCTATACAAGTGTGCGCTGCATTGGTGATGTATTGATGTGAGATAAATCGTACAATTATGCTACTAGTGGTATCAGAGCCCATGGTTTGATGGGACTATGATCCTCTCCATTTCAAATGAAAGAAAGAGCCTCCATTCTTTGTATATTCCTCATCGTCATCTCTTTCTTTCCCATCATCATGATGTCACATTTCAACACATTTTAAATCTGTACTATGAAAATGAAATGAAATGGAGACTCCATTTCATTTAAAATGGAGAGGATCCTAATTCGGTTCGATGGGCCCAAATATCAGGTTGCATGGTACTTCAAGGTGAAGCACATTCGCAGGCCATGTGTTACACTTTTCGTGCGACGGAACAAATAGAGTTGAGTCGGGTGAATCACAAGGAAATTACTCTCGCGTTTGTCACTATGGCTCTGGGAAACTGCTTAGGGTGAAGGGTTCACAAGGTGTAAGGTTTTCAATGGTGACAAATCTAATATGATACTTGTCATGATTATTCAAGTGAAATGTACGTGGAGATTGTTGAGATATTTTACATGAATTTTACATTGGATAAATTTAAGAGTGTAAATGTATTAATAAATATGGTAGTCTCAACTTAATAGGCTAATTTTTTAGGTAAAAAGATGATCCAATATACTTATTGAGTCAGCTTACACAAGTTTATGTTGCATTAGTAATATATTGATGTGGATGAATTCGTAGTGCTCAAAAGTGATTCAGAAGTGCTTGTACAATACATATTCATTTCTACTGATAACTGACAACGATGAAAAGGAAATTAGCTAGATAGAAGTTAAACAGAATCATTCTGGCCAGCTATTGAATCACCCTAGTCCAGTTTTTCGGTCCATCATATCGATTGATCTTAACTGGCTAGGAATTAAGCAGATCTTCCGTATACAGATGAACTCAAAGCCAAAGGTCCTGCAAAAAATTATTATTGTTGACAAACAGTTAGTAATTAGTACTACTGATAAATTCTTGGACCACGAACAATGAAAGCAGTAAGAAATTAAGTTGATAATATGGACCAAAACTAAACCATGAGCATGTCTGCATGTGCACCATTGTACCGTACAGTTAGAGAAAGCTAGCTGCGCTGGGGTTTTTGACATGTATATCGTCCTGGTGGCCGTCACGTGTGTATGGACCATGCTCCATCTTTGTAATGCAACTTGTGTACATATCAAGCTATAGCAACAGCTAGCTAGCTAGGGGCTCTTTCTCGAACAATATTAATTGTGATAGAAACTCTATTACATCGCTTCGCTACTAAAAATGTCGGTATGAGAATATAAAAAAAAGTCTCAAATCAGACAATATTGTAATTATGGTTTAATTTGAAGACTGAATACATGAACCTGCATGGTGGTCTAGCTTGAATTTTCAAGTAACAGTCAATTTGTTTTAAGTTAGATACATCATCAAAAATCAGTCATATTAAAAAAAAAAAAATCAGCTGGCCTGCAAATTGAGAAACAATCTTATATTTGAAGCTCCACTTTTTGGAGAGTACAATATAATTCATAATCAAGTATATCATAAGAACCCTTATCAGAAGAGAAAGAAATAAACTCACAAACCAATAAACCAAATAACCTCACATAAAGAGAGAACAAGATTTTCATAATAAAAGAAATAAATTTACCTAAATGATAATCGAATTCACCTAACTGACGCAAAATGAAGTACCCGTAGTAGGCTTAGATATCATTCTAGGTTAACAAAGTGATAACATCGATCCAATTCACGAGAGTTCTTGAATCCACGAGATCAAGAAAATAATAAAACTTACTTTTATTTAATAATTGATCAAAAGTTGTCATGTTCAAAAAGCAACAATTGTTTAATTATATAATAAGAAACCCCAATCAACAAACGTCCCTAAGCCATATTGCGCCATACCTAATATTAAATTTCTAATGACAAAAGCCTAAAATAATAAAACTAAAAGTTAAAACTGCAAAAGTCTCATAGAAGGCCGTTTACATGTGAAAAAACATTAATTTTGAGTACAAATTCAATTTGTCGACTATTTTAATTTGCGACCGCCAGACTTCTGAGAATTCAACTGTTCCATATATAACTCTCTAATTCATGTGAATTAATCATTAATTTATAAACAAACTTTTTACCCTTGCCAAAGAAGAAATGGAAGTACAAGGACACAGCAATCCAATGGGATCAAATTAAATTAATGCATGGCCCTAGCAATATTTGTAGGCCATGCAGCTGCTGGTCCTAAGTGGGATTTTAGAAGAAAACTCTTTGATGTTGATACTCTCTCTTTGAGTTTAATGTCTTTATTTAAAACCCAATGATTTCGATGATTCGATCCGTATCATGTATTCATCAACTCTATCGGTCGGAATAAACCTAACTAACCTCCCTAGTTGTAACAGTACTATTCATGTCATTTTCAAGACCCATACAAAACCCATACAAAGCTTTTAAGTTTTTTTTCCCCTCCATTTTTAATACTCCATTACATTTATTTGGACATGCTTCTTCATCTATACCATTTATCATCTGTAGTTATGCAGTCATTTTCTTGTTTTCCATATAATCAAGTGATCAGATCAACGTACATTCATGATTGTAATTTAATACACAGTTGTCTTAAATAAAGTAGATTCCATTTTGATATATATATATATATATATATATATATATATATATATATATATATATATAATTTGTTGTTTAGAACAAGGAATATATATACTTAACTTGTGGTCCGCCCCTCGTTGAAAAGGATACCAAACAACAATTATACGGCCATGAAGATCGATAATCTGGTCCACGTACTTGTTGAAATTTATTTTAGTCTCTATAGGTTTAATTGTTTTTCAAAATCTCCCTATACTATATTTTTAGAGTATTTATATAGTACTCATCAAACGCTGCCATCTTATTTAAATAATCTGATATGCCGTTGAAAAAAGAAAAAAAATGCTGAGATGTAATTCTTCTAATCCTAAAACATGTTAGATTAAGGACAAGAATTAATAGTGTTTTTTTTACTATTTTCTTAGTTAATTTACAAAATTTTAAAATTTTCCAAAATTAATATTTAGTTTTATTTTATTTTAATAAGTGCAAGGGTCTATATCAAAAGTAGTTAAGAGTTATTACCAAGTACAAAGATGCTATTTTACAAATTAAAATAAATTTATGTAAGGATTTTTAATATTAGTTTTTGCAAATTAACTATGATCATCTTTATTGATTAAATATGATTTTCAGGGAGATTAATAGTCATTTGAGAAGAATGATATGGTAAAAGAAATTATTATCCTTAGTTTTATTGGAATTACAAAATTGCATCTTAGCATTATTTTTTTCTTTTTTATTTTAATACCGTGTGAGCTTATTTAATGAGATGTCAACGATTGAAGACTATCTTAACCTATACTCTCAAAATTAATACAAAAAAAATTTTGAATAAAAAAGTGTACAAGAATTAAAATGAAACCAAGCCATGGGTTTTGCCATTTTTAATTCAAATTGTATGCTGTAAACTCTTCAAAAGATATTTTCTCTCTTTTTTCGCTTTTGGATCTCAATCACTTTTTGCGTGTTGGATGAAGCAGATATAAAATGGTCCCTAGCCAAAGGTTAGCTCATCTGATGATTGTTAATTTGACAATGCTTTCTGCCAAATGTTTTGGCAGAATTGATTGACATTTGCAATTAAGTATTAATAGTTTAGTTTTCAATATTAATTCAAATAGTATTAAAAATAATTTTGGTTCTTTCATTATTTCTTATTCAATAAATAACATTCTATACAACAATATTGACATTTAAAACTATTTTGAACTAAAAAATATAATAAGTATCAATTATTTTTTTTAATATGTGTGTTCACTTCTAAAAAGACAAATAATAAATGACAGAGAGTAGTTTGTACCAAAAACATTTTGACGAAATCAAGACAGCTAATTAATGTGACATATATAGTGATAAGCTCTAAAAACATATATAGAGGATAACAAGAATTCAATCCGGAAAACCTTGAATCCACATCAGGTATAAAAGAATGATAACATCCGAAATTCTATACTCCTATTCAACAATATTATATTGGTCTGAAAACAACCTTTAAATAAGTACTCTATAACATGCAGTAAACCCTAGCTAATTAGCAAAATTATTATAAAAATATCAAATAAACTCAGAAAAGTAGTAAAAACTTCAGAAGACCTGAACTCAGTAACTCTTGAACCTTATTTCTCTCTTCCGCGGTGCGTCTAATGGCACTGAATTGTTTGTGAAGCTTAAGTTCCAAAAGTCCACAAGTAAATAAAAACCAAATGCATGAGATTTAATTTATACATTGATGATTGAGGCATATATATATATATATATATATATATATATATATAAGTATATAAATATCATCTCTAATAATCTGTACAACATATCGAATCCAATGGAAATATATCCAGATTATTCACAATTACCATCTAAGCTAACACCACCCCCATTTAACATTTACCTCACTCCTAAACACCTCTACCATATGGCTCCCTCAAAAATTAAATATTCAACTAGCTAGCTAGAGAAAAATAATTAAATTTACAGGTTTTACATACACATACCTCCTTTTTCCTATATTTAATGGTGCTGTGCAATCAAAATTATCCCTTAATTACACCATCCACTCGTGGCTGAGGGAATTAATAGTGGTGCATAAGTGAAGGGCTTAAATTGTTTTGCATCTCCTTTAATTTCCATTGACGCTCAATGTCTTCTGCAATTCTCCTTGCATCCATAGTACTTGGTAGGCCAAGCTTTGTAAATCCCACGGAGTATAAACCGTATTCGCCTTTCCATCCTTCTGGGAATGGTTTATTGGGAAAACCATCTTTCTTGGAAAAGAAAACATCATCCTGAAAGCAACAAATGCAATTGGCACAAATTTATTCATCGATCTTATCCCTAGCTAACTTTTATGTATAAATGTAATTGAGGAAAATTGAATCTAAAATAGTTAAGAATTTAATAATATACCTTTAACCAAGTTGGTACATTACTTCTGTAACCTGTAGCTAAGATTATAGCATCAAAATTCTCCACTCTTTCATCTACAAACTCCACTGCATGACATGTTAGTCTCTTTATTCCCGGATAAACCTACAATATTTTTAAAACTATATTAATCGTTATCATTTCAATATATATATATATATATATATATATATATATTGATGTGGGTTGATAGTATATAGTCCCAATAGTGTTTAGGAAATATGGTAGTTTTTGAGTTTAATTTTTGGTAAGGATAGTAAGGTTAACTTTTACTCTAAAAATTTAAGTTTTTATACATAGAATTACATATTGGGACATGTGACTTATTACTGAGAAATTAATAAATAAGAACGCCGCTCCTTTGAACTATTTAAATTGAGAAATAACGTAAATTTCTATATTAATTATTTACCGTCGTGTGCTTGTGTGATCGAATACTAACAGTACATATAAAGCAATTGCATATTAACATAGTGACTATATATATATATCAAATGTTTACCTTGATACTCCCACTTCTAATCTTTGCGAGTGTCCCAACATCTAATACTGGTGTCTTTCCAGATTTGTTCTTTAATTCGAGGGGACCAATCTTAGGTCTACAAAGCCCGAGTTGATCCGTATCGCCAACCATGAGACGTGAAACTAGAAGCAAAAATCGATCCACAAGCCTCATGGGGAACCACTTGAGCAACCACATGGACAATCCAAAAGTTGATCTTCCTAGCATCTCTTGGGGCAAAACATGTAACTGCAGCACAAGAAAAAAAGAGTAATTAAAAAAGATAAAAGCTTCAAAAGCTAGGGGGACCAAAGAACTTCTGCTCTGTTCCTCCCCCGTGCTCATATATTCTACTCACTTTAGAATCTTTGAACACTGGTATGTGATATTTATTGCAGAAAAAATACAAAAAAGGAATATTCTCGATTGTAATTTATGGAAGATATATATTGGCCTGCTGATCACTAGTACTGCGCATGCAAACGAAGTCCAAGAAAGTTAAAGAACAATTGCACTATATTTATCTTATGCTATAGCAAAAATATGTTGTGATTAAATAGCAATATTGTGTATTTTTTAACTTACCCCAAGCAGAAATTAGGCCCTCTGGATGCAACTTGCATTGAATGAAGAAATATGGCATTTGTTCTAATTAGGTTTGAATAAATTTTTACACAGAATATGCTAATTCTTACTAAATTGGGTATATGCGGGACCAAGTAGGAATCTTAAGCGCTGATTGAAATCAAAAGCTTTCCGATATCTAAAAATTAAACTTGAAGATCAACCCTTGAATTAGAATTATTCTAAACCAAATAATTGTTTCTAGTTGTTCGAGCTCAGTATTTGGGAGTAGCATTTTATAAATCTAGTTAAAACTTCAACTTCTCAACTCAGAGAATCAACGAGCTCCATTTCAAGAGATATCAGAGCCTCACTTTCGTTACATATTACAGAAAGAAAAAATAATATGAGTTTATGTTCAGAAAGAATTAATGAGCTCTAGTTCAAGTGGTATGGATCAGACTTTCCTACTATTATATATATAAAAAGAAAAAATAACAAAGAGTGGAAGTACGTAATAGGACAGTATACTCACGGAATTTCTAACAACAAGAGATGGGCGAGCATTATAGTTGCAAAGATCTAAACAAACCTCAATGCCTGAATTCCCACATCCAACAACCAAAACCCTTTTCTCCCGAAACTCATCCCCACTTCTATACTGACTAGTATGAACAACAGGCCCTATAAACTCATCCATTCCCTCTAAATTCGGCACAACCTCCTCAGCATTCTCCCCTGTAGCAACAATTAGCCATTGACAAACAAACTCACTGCTTTCCTCCATTTTCAGTCCCACAGTCTTCATCCTCCAAAACCCGCATCCATGATCGTACTCCGCACTCACCACTGTCGTATTATACTCCGTCTCCAGCCCAAAACTTTGGGCATACGACTCCAAATACTCTACAAACTGTTGTTTTGTAGGGTATGTCGGAAAATCCGAAGGGAAAGGCATGTGAGGAAGCTCGCAGAATTGTTTTGGAAGGTGAAGGCGAAGCCGGTCATAAGTTTTGAGTTGCCATAAAGAAGCTAAGCAGTTAGCCCTTTCGAGGATTAAGCTCGGACGCCACGTGCTTTCAGGCAAGCGGCTACCGCTAGACCTGATGGTCCAGCCCCGACAATGATCGGTCCTGGAACCCACTCTCTTCTAGCTGGTGTTGTGTTTGTTTTTGGTTGGAAATGATCGTGAACTCTTTTGCCTTCCATTTCTTTCAAGTAGTTATAGTCCATTAATAGAAGATCAGCTAGCCAAGGTTTGGTACGACCGAGAAGAAGAAGAAGCTCAGTAGTATATTTAAAAGAATATATAGGGTTTGTTCATGCAAAATGCTAAAACCTAGTAAACCACAAAGTGGTATATAGGTGATTAGGGAGATATATAGTATGGGATGAGAGGAAAATAGAATTCTGGATTAAGGGAATTAATGTTGATTTGGAGGGGGTTGTAGTTTACTCTGGTATATTCCAGAGATGGGAAAATGAGGTTTTGAAAATCTAGTAGGAGTATTAAATAATTTCTTCGATGAAAATGAAAATGGAGAGGGAGAGGTTGGGAAAGAAACAAACACTGACGATTTTGCATAAGGGATTTGAATTAGTGACAAGGAATATTGAATTTGGAGTGTATATATGTGTGTGAGGGTCCAAGTCGTAAAGGATGAAAATTTGAGTAGGACACCTAGATAATAGTAATAACTACCATCAACCAACAACAACCTCTTCTTCACTCCACCCTCCGCCCACCCTCACCTCCACGCCCACCCCCACTCCAACCCAACCCAACCCCACACACACAAGCAATTTTGATGTCTCATTCTTTATTTGATCCGCTATCCATTGTTGTTTTATTAGACATAAACAGTCACAGATGTGCAGGTTGAAAAACCCTCATAATCAGCGTTGATTAATTAGATTGGACCCCACATATATAGAGGAGAGGAGAGGAGAGGAGAGGAGAGGAGAGGAGAGGGGAGGGGAGGGGAGACATTCTGGTTACAGTGACACGTATCTACTATGGAATAAAATTGATGACATTAGGCAATCAAACTCAATGGCTGTCATTGGTACTGGAGATGATATGATTGTATAAAAATATTCCATTGCTATTTGTTTTTCCAATTGGAATTGTCAATTGTTTCTATTAGGAAATGTATTCTAGTTATATAGTTGATGTAAGCAATAGACTGTAGCAATTCGATAGCACTCGCATATTAGGCGATTAAATATATTACTATGACATAGTATATATGCGCTCTTTTGCCCTACAAAATACTCTCTGTGATTCTAAATAAAAGTCAACTGTTAAAAAAGGAAAATAACCTAAAGTTTATATAATTTTATATTACTAAAATTTACTTATAATGTCAAATGTTGATTCCTCAAATATCATAATCAATTTAAATTCGAAGGCTCAATGTGGTTAGATGGCTTGGTATGCCCTGCAAAAAGAGATGCTTTTTCTTCTTTTTCTGGATAAACCTTGGGGGGTTAAAATATCACAGAAAATTTATTTAATTATTCATTAGAAAATTTTGAATTACACATATCCTAAAATTGAGATGGTTTTTAAGATTTATTCAACCGAGAAGTTCACTAAAAGGAATGGTTAATTTAGTGATTAAATCGTTACCCTTTTGCTAAAATTGTGGAAACTCTAAAACGACTAAAAATACCCAAATGGAAAGAAATACTCCCCTATTGATGAGTGCCTACGAGAATGTTCCTTACCATCGATCTAATTAGAAGGCCAGCTAGCTTAAAGCTTTACCTAGCTAGACTATATATATACCCATTATATATATAGCTAGTTTTTGAGACCACTTCCATTGATGAGCCCAAGATGGGATGCCTGCCGACTGATCAATTGCTCCACGTGGAGCAAAAGAGATGGTTTCTTGCAACTTAACAGAATGAACGATTAAGTAATTAATTCATATAAAAGTCTAAATTATTTAAAATATGTCTCTTAATTTCTAATATGAATCTATAACTTAATTATAACTGTTATAAGCTAAACTATATACTTTCGTAGTCTCAAAATGAGAGTTAAATTGGTTTACATGGTGCTAATTTATCCCCAAATGAGAGTTATGTTCGGAGAGGATTCGCATCACATACACGTATACATGCAAGGCTTGAGATCGTGCAAAGAAAGCTCTTACACATATATTAATTTGAGCCCTAACAGAACTCAAAAAGTTGAGTCATTTAGTCATAACTACATCCATATATATTAGTTATTAATTCAGTATCCTTTCATTATTTATGATTTGAATTCATTTTAGGAATCCTAACAAATAGAACTAGCTAGACCTCATTTTGGAATAAATATAAATTAGTATAATTCTTAATTAGTATGGAATCATATCCCTCCCACTTTTAGGTCTTGATGATATTCTATTGCATGCATAATTAAGAAACAAGTTTTTTATTATTATTTTGTTACCACGTACCTGGAGTAGTGACTGCTAAGATCATACAAAGCTCCAATGACCTAGGGACTCTACCTAGGTAAAATCGTATGTTATATTGAGTGGGGTGGTAAAAATATTCAAAACTCTCAAAGGCTTCGCTAGCTTGGAGGTAGCAAAGGTGCGAAAGTACCATCCACCAATGTCCTAGGATTTAATTTGGAGAACCTCTTACCCATCTATTCTTTCTTTCTACCTCTTCGTTTTTGCCATAGAATTTATATATATATATATATATATATATATATATATATATATATATATATATATATATATATATATATGCAGTTTATATATAATACTAATTTCCACAAACTTTAAGAAAAATATTCTTGTTTCATATTTACATCAAATTTATTGAGCTAGTTTATTTGTGTTGACATGATATATCTGTAATGATAAATTTGAGAATATTACGACATATTATATTATCATATGTAAAAGAAAGCAGGTCTTTTTTTTTAAAACAAAAAAATTGACAAATAAAACTATTTTTGTGAAATAAGGTAATATCTTTCTTATTATTTGCCGTCCATATATACTCGCATTTAAACATCGAAAGGATAGGCTTGAAAGTTCATTTGAATTCACCTCAGCAAATTTTATAAATTAGGTAAACTTGACGATCTTCTAAAGTTGGATGACAATTAGTTCAAGTTTTATAATTGTTAAAGTACGTATTGGGTCTTAAAAGGATTATTCTTGAGGTTATTTAGCCAATTAACTAAATGCATTGCATGCACCAATTAAATTATATTACTAATTAATGAATTTAGTGCACAATTTGGCTCCTTTTTTATACTAGTACGTAATTCATTTTCTCCATTCTCCCTCAGTTTTTATAAAAACAACAGTTTGTTAACTCTTATTCGCGTGCTAATATATTTGATTATGGGCCTATCCTAATCCTAAATCTCATTAATTAAGGATTTGATTATGGGCCTATCCTAATCCTATATTCATGAATTGATTATGTATTTATGTCACTCTAAATCTCATTAATTAAGGATGTTAATTAACTTAAGGTTACAACAATTTACAAATACCATGCATGATTGCATGTCATGCACTTAATTATAAATTTATAATCTTAGCAACGGCCGACAAGTGCTGTATCTTTTTACGTACACATTGTGATTAAATTATATGGACCATTTTTGGTGGTCATAACTAGTCGAATAGCCACTTTTTGTAGTAATTCATTTTCAGCTTTTTGGACCATGGTTGTTGAAGATTTGATTACTGTGTATATATTTCTCAGGTTATTGTTTTTACGGATTCCTTAAAGCTACATTTGGAAAAATAATAATAATAAATAAATAAATAAATTCATTGCTTTAATGCAAAATAAATAGAATTTTCTGCAAATTAAATTGTTAACAAATTTTGTTGTTAACAGATTTTGTAAACAAATTTTTGTACCAACAGAATCTATAATTTAATTGCATATTAATACAGTAAATGTAGTTAAATGACGTGTACTTGAATAACACACAATACATTAGTATTGTCTATTCTGTAATTAATTAGTATTCATGCATTGTCTAGTCTGTTATAATTATTATGATACAAAGAATGTATATTCATGAGTATTGTTATGATTATTGTCATAAGTTTTAAGTAAATTAAATCAGTATTGGTGAATATTTAATTTATGTTCTTACTACTGGAGCAAGCAACAAGGTAAATTACTTGATACACAGTGAAGAAATACGTGTGAAAGTGAAAACAATAGAACTTATCGTGTAATACAATCACTATATTGTCCACGTAAGATGTGGGTAGGCTATGCAAGATTTTAACTGTACTTCATTGCCCGAAATATAAGTGTACTAGTATGTATGTGTGTCTGAGTGGTCAAGTCACCAAAGTAGAATTTGTGCAAATATAATTATATGCTTCCTAATAATATATGTATTAAGGCTTATTGGGCATATCTCTAACAGATTAAGATTTTAAGTATAACTATAATAGTATACTGTATTTATATATAACACGTTATTATAAGTTACAGTATTCATGCATTTATAGTTATTCCAAAGACTAAATTGCATTCATATTATTATATTGGGTTCCTATAATAATAAAATTGTGTGTGAATATTAACGGGTATTGGAATTTAAGAGTCAAAATTGAGTTGGACCAAAATACGTTAATATTAGAATCGGTTGGAATTGGGATACGTTCCCAAAAATTGGGATACGGCAGATATCCCATAATTGGGATAATGACCAATTATTAAGATACGCGTCTATAATAATTGGGGTACGACCTAATCTATAAATAGATTAAAATTATACCAAAACTCAATACAATAAATAAATAAAAAATAGGTGAAAGTCTCATGGCTGACAATATCACGGTGTAATTTGTTTATGTTATTATATCTACATGTATTTACTAAAAATGATATGTTTGTAGGAATGACATCTTTAGATTAGACGTATTAATTATAATATTTTGCGAGATTAATTAATTTAGAATTTGTCTAAATTTGATATAAATCAAAAACATAAAATGAAATTTGTGTGGAATCAAAATGACAAGATTACCCTTTCATTTTGTTGAAAGAAAATCTGAACCTCTAGATTTAATTCACACCGATATATGTGACTTAAAGTTCAGTGTAAACTAGAAAGGGAAAAATATTTCATAACCTTTATTGATGATCACACAAGATATTGTTATGTATATTTGCTAAGCAAAGATGAGGTCGTAAAAAGTTTCAACTTTATAAAAATGAAGTTGAAAATCAACTTAGAAAAAAAAGATTAAAGATAATAAGAAGTCAGAAGACCCCAACTTATTATAAATAAAATCGAATTTCCTCTTATTATATTTGTGAATAATAAGGTATTAATTTGATATAATTCTACAGTTATGGGTGAAATGTGCAAATTTTACAAAATATGCAAAGTTATAAATAAAATAATCATTGTTGTGCCTAGAATATTCGTTTGGTCGAAAAAATTCTTGTTGTTTGGGAATATTCAGACGATTCGCAAGCATCATTTGTGGGCCCCATAATGTAATAAATGTCTGATGAAGAAAATGACAAGTTTGAGTTTTATAAATAATCTACAAGAGCTATTACAAGCTAACACTATTGGAATACCCGTTAGGTTAAAATACAATAATAATGCGTGGATGCATGCAAGATTGATGAATTATTGATCCTTACGTAGTTAAGGCACTATTCAATAATTGTTACGAGTGAATTATCGCGAATATTTTATTTTATTGATTCAATAATTGTTCATATTGATATTTTATATTATTGTTGTTTCAATAATTGTTATCGTTTACAATATTTTCCATTATCGATCAATAATTCATATTATTTGAATAATATTATTAGATAAAGATATTGGCAATGTCTGAAAGTTCTCATCGAGGAGAGGTTCGGTCACCTAATCATGCTGCGTCGATAAAGAGAAATTCTTATTGAAAGCCCCCTGCTCCTGGAGCGGCTACCGGTTGTCATAAATGTGATTCGTAATATTATTTGTGAATAATTAATTATTGATTCATATGATAAGAAAATATTTATTTTATGTGGATATAAATGTTGGATATATTTATCATGGTTAAAAAAATGAAGAGTTAATGTTGAGTGTTTTATCAAGATTTTTTTTAGGAATGGATGTATTAAAAATTAAATTAATATTTTTGAGATATATTGCATGAAGGTTATAATTTTTTTCAATCCTAATTTCGGATCGTTGTACTTTTGGATATTTATATATATATATATATATATATATATATATATATATATATATATATATATATATATATATATATATATATATATATTAAGTATATGTCCACAATTTTGAACTGCTAAAAATGAGCGTATGATTTGTTATGAATTTTAAGAGGTGACTGATTCGTAAATTAAGTTTATAAATGATTTTGGTGAAAATTTAGAATTGATTAGGCCCCAATTGTGGTTGGTCATAAGAAATGTGTTTGAATTTATTTCAAATGTGGTGGGTGGAAATAGTAATATGTAAAAGCCATCGGTTGCGGTGAAGTCTGCTTTAATTTTTCTATAAATAGAGGCTAAGTTAGAATTGAAAATCACACCAAAATAAGTTTTCTCTCTTCTCTCTAGATTATTGAGTGTATTTTGTGAGTATTTAGATACTTTGGAGTTTCTATTCATCGCTGCAAGTTTTCTTCAAATTTTATACCGATATTCCATCGTAAGACTTTGATATTACGAGGTAAGGATGTTATTTTCTTCATATATGATATTATTTCTTTAATATCATTATGTCAAGTATTTATCCTCGAGTTTTTATCAAATTTGGAACTTTTGTGTCTGGGGTTATTATTCACGTATACCTGATTAATTATTCAACTATCATCATAATACATTATTCAATTTAAAAATGAAATTTTCTTCTTTTTGTCCAAGATGTCTATTATGGTTACTATCTTTGATCAGATCCATGTTTTGATCTTTATGTTTGAATTCTACTTCAAAATTGGTATTTATGAAGTATTTATTGATCTTGGATAAACTGTTATCTGAATCCCTACTATTTGTCCTTCCGTTTCACTTTAGATTTGTTTTCTTTAAAATATTTTTCATCATCCTCACCCTAAATGATGATATTACTAAATATCTTGACTGTAGTAAAAATAAATGATTAATCGATGAATATCTTTGGCCCCCCGTAGGCAAAAGATAAAACAGTGTTGAGATGAAATACTGACCAACCGGTGTTATAAATGAATATCTTTTGCCTTTGTGGTGCAAAGATGAATATTTGATTAAAGATGTATATTGATTGTTGTTACTGTGGATAAAATATTAATGATAGACTTTTAAATCTTAGAAGATAGTAGAACTCATTCTCTACTTGACTTCTTCAATGGATTGCGCTTTCAATTGCGATTGTTGATCTAAAACTTGTTGGCTATTATATTTTATCGATTTTTTTCCATATAGATTAGGTCCAACTCATTCTTAAGAAATTATTTCAATTCCTTATTTTAAGATTTGAAGCATATATCAAGCGTCACTGTTGACATCATTCCAAGGGGCTCCTAAAGTTCTTGATTATTATACAAAGACCATGATAGAGTGATTACTTGAATAGATTGAAAGTTGCCTCTCTTTTCCTTGAGAAAATAAGATATTTTACCCCAAAAAAAATTCGGAATTAGGGTTTATATTCTTGCATAATTAAGGCAAATATTTATTCTTTGAAGATCACATAGTAATTACTTTTCTTATAATAATACCTATTCAAATTAAAACATTATTTTTTTTAGTAATATTTTGAACACAAATTATATACAAAAAAACTATGAACTGACAATATAAAAAAAAGAGAAAAAAATAAGAAACAGGACCTACTACTAAATGTATTTTTTATGCACAATTTTTTATATACAATTTGTGCACATATTATTATTCTTATTTTTCATGCCCCCCACAAAGGCTGACCAACATGTAATTAATTCCTATTATACATATGCAAATTTTATTTTTCTTTACATGTAGGCTTTCTAAATAAAAGATTTGCTCTCCAGCCTTTTAAGTTACTTACAACTAGCACTAGCTAGCCTTTCCTGGTTACTCATGTTCTAATTTGTTTATTTTAATTAATCAATAATTACATTAATGTGGCTTCTATGATTTTAGCCAATTTAATATTGTTTCCTTCATGAGAGTTTTATTTTACTTTTTGAGGTTTTAGGTGATGAAACATTATTGACAAATTTTAATATATATTCAATTTAGAAAGGTTGTTTATATTATTAGAACAATTATTTTAACGATACATAACGTTTTAAGTCAGATTCTTTTTATTAAGATAACATCATCAATCAACCGCCTTTAAAAAGGTAAATAAAACTTTCGTTGAGAACTACAATAATATTAATTGTTATATATGTGTTAATTTATTTTTCTTTTACCAGTGAATGTCAACAAAGTGCAGTAGCTAGTACTTCTACATAGGATCTTATACCATTCCCTACCTTTTAATTCTTTTATATCTTTAAATCAAAGTGCTACCAGAACAATAAAAGTATAAAATGGAATTAAAGCATCCAGCTTAAGCTTCAATTCGCATTGAAAGAAGAAACGAATAACAAATTTTATAAGTAATAGTAATAGTATGATTCATTTTAAAAATAACAAACTTTATAAGTAATAGTAATTTTTAGTTTGTTTATTTTTTTTTTATAAACTAACTATTTTTTTAACTAGTTTATGATATTAATAATCGTATTGACATAAATGAAAATGAAATAAATTCATATCAATTTTGAGTTTAAAAATTTTTGGAAGTAATTTTTTAAAAATCAAATATTAATTTTATAATTTGAAACGGAAGGAGTATAACTTACAATAGACATTATGTAATAAAAAATATAAATATAATGTTACCTATAATTCAAAACTAGTTAAGGAATCAATTCCAACACTTAAATTTACCATAGCTAGCATATATATATATATATATATATATATATATATATATATATATATATAAATAGTACTCCCCTCTAGGCGATTAAAGCTAATATTAGCATTCTAGTACAAAGTTTATGGGACATATATAGGAGACACGAAGACCACATATTAATTCTATGACCAGGGATTATGAACACCGATACATATATAGTGCTTTTTTCATACTTATATAAATCAATCATTAATTACTTGAAATATACTAGTATTGTTTATGTTTAAGTATTGAGCAATGTCGGTACCAATATCTTTAAATGTGGGGTTTTAGCGAACATTAGGGAATATAAATAGCATGTATTAAACTTTAATTAAGAATAATAGAGAACAAAGAAAGCCTTATCATCGCAAAAGTAGGGTTCCAATATTTATTTATATTTCACATATTGTACGAAATGATTTCTTATTTATCTTTTTGAATCTTTCACGTTCCTTTCATTTAACAAAGTTTTAATGTTTTCAATCTTTATCAATTCTCCTCCTTTTTTTTTATTTCTCTTTATTATTTTTATTTTATTTTTTTAATTGCGGCAGTTGGATATAGGAAAAAAAACATTTGCCTAGATGTATGATCAATGCATTTAGACTACTCTAGTTGATTGGATACCGAGTGATCTATTTAACAAAATAAAGTTAATAATGACAAATATATATTGAATAAGAAAGCTTTTATATCTTTTATGCAAGTTGGACATGTTATATTAAGATATTATATATCCCCATTTTGTTCCAATAAAAATCTTGCTTTTATTTCCTTAATGGATACTTTTTTAGCTAATGATGCCAACAAGAGCCACTTTAGCCTGGTTTTAGGCTGTCTTCAGTTTATTTTGCGATTTTAGATTAATTTTATCTTTGACTTTACGATTATTTTTTGGCTAAAGACAACTTAATTAATACAGAAGTTTAACTCTACGTTTGAATCGGCCTAACAAATTTGATTCTTAAATTAAGTTATTTTACATAAAATTCCGAGTGTGCGAGTAAAAAAAATATTGAAATTTAACCGTTTGTTTAGCCATGAGTCTGATGTAGCATGTGGTTGAGCTAGTTAATTTCTAGTTAAGAAAATGATTAAGAGAGGAAAATCTGGTAAATAAAGTAATGGTCTTTGTTAATATCTCACCTAGCACATCGACCCATTCCCTATGCGGCTATGCTTTAACACAAGTACATTGACTATTTATTAATTCCAACTTCCATTTTTAACATAGCAAGTAATAAGACAACAGAATCTATGTGGAGCCATTCATTATATATTTTGCTTTGAATAAACCTTTAATTCTTTGAAACCTAATTAATAGTATGTAGGCCGTTTAATTAAGCTTTTAATCACTTCTTAACAGTTTGATTAGACAGTCGTGGGATTGTCAATTTTTTTATTTTTTATTTTTTGGAGGACAGAACTTTAATTTTCTCAATATCTTTTCCATGAGAATAAATGTTAGCAATTATGTTAGTATTAATTAACTTCAAAACAATATAAATAAATAGCCCTATATAACATGTCATCCATATAATGTGAATAAATTGATTATATGATGTCAAATCTTACCCAAAAAATAAATGACTACTTAAATACTACAACTAATGACAGAAAACTTATAAGATTTGTACGTACAAATCTATAAAAGAAACTCCATCGAGAATTGGCTCACTGTTAGTACAAGTAATAGTTTATATTTATTTGATTAATATTGACTTTTTTAAAGTTAATTTAAGATATTTTTAAATTTAAAATTGACATGATTTAACTATTCAAGTTTTTAAAATAATAAATTTTATAAATAGTAGTACTTTTTTAGGTATTTTATGATATTTATAATTGTATTGACATAAACTACATGAATTTATGTTAATTTTTAGTTTGAAAATGTTTCAAATTAACTTTTGAAAAATCAATATTTATTTTACAATTCGGAACTGGGGAGTAAAAGAAACTTTTTTTTGATAAAGTTAATAAAAGAAACTAAGTTAGGAGGGGCTATCTGGAAATAGTACTCATTTTCTTAAGAAGTTGATTTATTATGTATTTTATTTTTTATATAAAAACTAAAGGGAAAAAATGAAGGAGCTATAAAGTATGAGAGATATGTAATGATTAGGAATAATTTGCTAAAGAGATTTTAAAGGTAATGGTTCATATATAGGAGGACCACTCCAGATCCTACTATATTTATAATTCTTTTAATATATATATATATATATATATATATATATATATATATATATCAAAGTAGCAAAAAACTTTTTTAGAAAAGTAACATTTGAATTAAGATTTCCTTGTTTATTAAAAGTTACAAACAAAACTAATAAAAAAATATTAGGGAAGGAAAATCATTATCTCATTGGCTAATTAATTAATTGCCTTGTATTTAATTATACTGGCCTTGTTTCCCACAAGACGTAGATGGCTAGCTCAAGACTTCTTCTTGGAGGTATGTTATCTTTAGGAAATTGATATTTTTATAACTGAAATCGTTAGTTCCACAAGTTACTTTCTGAGATAAGGGTGGACCTTACTTACTATTCATGTGACGTGAGAAAGAACTCGAGAAACTATCAAATTTACTTGTAAAAAAATCAATCACCATTGTCATTTAAATGGGATAAGAAATTAATCATAACATAAATTGTTAAAGATATGTTTGTCCTAATAAAATGATTGAGATCCTCTCAATTACCCTTCTTTTTTAATTTCTCCCAATATACATTTAGCAATATATATAAATATTATTTTTATCGACGATAGTAACGATATAAGTATTTGTAACGAATTTTACTGTATCGCTAATTATTTATAATGAATATTATTGTGTCTCTAAATGTAATATTTGTATCTCTGGCCGTTTATTACCAAAAATGAGAGAAAATGTGTAATAGAATTAATCTTAAACCTAGCTATTATTTAATACTAATATTGTTCCTCAATGAGTTAAGGGGTTGAGTTAAATACCTAATAAAATTTCTTATTTACGCATTAATTTTTAAAATGGACCCAATTCTTGGGCTTAGAATGTTCCCATTTGGAGAAAATAGTTCTACTGATTTTTCTTCATGGCCATTAATGTTTAGAAATAACACACTTAAAACATAAAAACTCAAGGTTACAGACATCATGTTTTAAGAATTAAAATTTATAAATAAAAGATATTTATTCCTCCTATTCAAATCAAAATATCAATAATTAAGACTTTATTATTCTTTATGAAATTATTATTTGTGATATGTTTCTTTCCATATCTTTAAAAAATCTTTTATTCTTGTCAATACAGTGACTACTTAAATCACAACAGCTTAATCATAATTAAAAGTTGTAATGGCAGTGTAGCACAGTGATATTATTTTAGACCATGATAAAAGAGGTAAACAAACATTGGTCAATTTTACAATGGTTATATCCAGTTTATTGCATTTTACATAATATTTAGATGGACTGATGGAAGAACTTAAAAGCAACCCAAACTTGGAAATTGACAAAATAATCTGTGCTACTCCAAGTTATAATTCTGAATGTTAATCTTTATGTTGGGCTTAGTACACTCTCTTGGGCTAAAAGACATGATTATTAGAGTTCATGTAGTGAAATGAGATTCAAAATAGGCCAGGATACTATAGAAATTTTTAATATGAATTACATATTTTATTATATTTTTAAAAATAATTACAACAATAGTGTACTCATAAAATATTTACACAATTAATATAATTTCATATTTATTTATAATATTAGTGCAATTAGGATTCCTTAATTTAGGGAATTAGTATGCAATTAGGATTCCTTAATTTAGGGATTAGTTATCCTCATGGCTTCTTCTCTCTACTCATCTAGAACAACTGCATTAGTTAGTCACACCCTTCTTCTTCATTCAACATATATATATATATATATATATATATATATATATATATATATATATATTCCTAACAAGCTTTTGATCGGCAAGCTTTTGACTCAAGTCCAGAAAATCGAGGTTCTTTTGTGTTGAAATCCATTGTGGAATCTCTCCTGAAATTCTGCAAGATTTGAGAGAGAGTTGAGATAGCATACACTTGGGCACTATCTTCATATTGTTATTCCAAATCATCTTGTTTCCACCAAGAAACAAATTCTTTAGACTCTTTATATCAAATAACCAGGTTGGGATTTCTCCTGCAAGCATGTTATCTTCAAGCCGAAGTGTTTCTAATTTGCTCAAGTTCTGTATATATGTTGATATTATTGGGTATGACGAAGGAGGTCAAGTTGACAGAAACTGTCCGCAAGAGGCCATATGCAGAGATTGAGAAAGCCAATTCTGACGTGTTCAATGTGTTCCTTCAAATACTGGATGATGGTAACCAAACCTTCATACCAAGGTAACCAAACTGTCATATCAAAGTAACCAATCAACCTCCATATTTTTAATTTTTTCTTAGTACAGTTGGTAACCAAACCTTCAGATCAAGGTAAGCAAACCTTCATACCAAGGTAACAAAACATTCATACCAAGGTAACCAATTCACATCCACACCTGTAGTTTTTTCATAGTGCAGTTGGTAGCCAAACCTTCAGACCAAGGTACCATTTCAGTTTTATTAAGTTACCAATTTCGTTTGAATGTGATGCAGTTGGTAGCCAACCATTCATACAAAGGTAACCATTTTAGTATTTATGAGTAACAAAATAGTCATAAAAAAAATTTCAGAACAGTAAAAGTTACATCTATTTATTTTTAAACTTTATGTAGGGCGAATCTTCTTCTTCTTCTCATTGGCGTTTTGTACAACTAGAGAGATTCATGGTGGTAGCGGCGAGTAGAATGGAAGAGAAGTCGGCGGGAAGAGAGAACTAAAAAAGTAAAAACTGAAACAGAGCCCAATTTACAGATATTTTATTTATTTATTTACTTATTTGTTAACTATTATTTCAAAGTGTATGTGAGGAAGATGAAGATTTGAATTTGAATTATTATTTTGAATTTGAATTTGTTTTTGTTGTTAGATCTCAAATATTTGAATTTTAATTATTAATTATGGCAGTTATTTCTCCTTGATTTTAGGTTTCCTTATTAATGTGAATTGTACTATTTTTGTAATATGGGTCTTAATTACACTCTTTTTATAATTATTTTGTTGATGCACTAATAGTGTAATTACTTTCTAATTGTTGTATATTTCTTAAAAAAATCCAAAATTTTAGCAAAGAATTATACAGAAAATAATGGAATACTATTGAAAGCTTTAAACAAACTTACATAAGTTCTGAAGCTTGAGAATTTAGAACTTGAATACACTCAAAAGGAAATCACTCTTTTTACAAGGAAAGACTAACTATTTTCAGATACTCGAAACAGAGGAGCAAAGGAACCTTTTATAGAAATGAGACCAAATAAATAGACAAACAACTTTAACAAAAGAAGGGCAATAATGCATAAGCAAATTCTTAAATTATTAAATCTAAAATAATTCTGTCGACGCGGGTCCTCGATAGGCTAGAGTCGATTGGATGGTAGGAAAAAAGACAAAAGTTGGGACCACTACAGTTGAGGCCTCGTCTAGTAATCTTTTTGGTGGTCTATGTTCTCAGTCTAAATAATTCAGACGTGCTTAGTGTGTAGATGCTCAAAGCATTTTTTCCTCGATGGGCTAGAGTCGATTGGACGGCAGGAAAAAAGACAAAAGTTGGGACCACTTTGAGCCTCGGATGCTCAAACCACTTTGAAAAAGATGATTTAAGCATCTACACACTAAGCACGTCTGAATTATTTAGGCTGAGAACATAGACCACCAAAAAGATTACTAGACGAGGCCTCATCATCTCTGTCAAGCATATTTACAGTGTCATCATGATTTCTTAAAAATTCTAAAATCTCATCTTTTGGAATCCCATTGAGTGTGAATTTTAACTTCTTTTGAGAACTATCATAATCCTTCATGTAATGATTTTCTGGTTGAAAAGATAGCTCGGCAATCTTATCCTTATTGAATTTTGACCACCATTTAATGGAAAACTGCCTAAGAAGGCAATTAACTCCAATTCCCATATGTTGATCAATTACATAAGACCATTTGAAGATCTATGGGATTTCATAATCACAACAGAAGTTAAGAAGAGCCTGATTATCATTAAGACTCTTAAAAGTTTAAAAATATCTTTTAAAAGCCCTATCCACTTTTGGAGGGAAGAAAGAAAAACGGGACCTAGTAATAAAACCATTCTTGAAACCATGCAGGAAATTCTTAAGATTTCATGTTCTTAGAAAACTTGGGGTGAAAAAACCAACTATGGGTTTGATGTTCATTTTGATAATATAAAAACTTTTCTCGGGCCATGACATAGTCACAATAGTTGTAAGTTTTGGGAATCATAGATTTATTTTCAAAATATTTATAAGTTCTAATATCACTCACCCAATCACAAGGGCGTTAGACTTTTAAGATCTTGATAGTAGAGAAAGCTAAGTTGTAGCAATCTCGAGGTTTATGAGACACTTTAATGGATTCAGTTTCCACTAAAATTTTCTCAAAGAATTCTAGGGAGAAAAATTGGCAAATCATGACTATGATAGATATAAACCTGTCACTTGTTCTGGAGTACGAACTGCATCAACGTCCTCAATAACTACTACCTCCTTAAGCATAGTATCAATGTATTGAGAGTCAACAGGAGCTTTGAGCTCAAGAGCTTTTTCTTTGTTGTAAGATTTTTGAGATCCGAAAGATTGTCCTTTAAGAACTTCCTTAAATCTTTCCATCACTGATTTAGCTGCCCTTCTAGGAGACCTGTCAAGGGTTAACATACAAACATTAGGAGTGTTTTGCAAGAATTCCCTAGCTAAGAAATCAGATAGAGAATTTGATTATCCCTTTATAAACTCAATATCGAAGTCAAATACTGCTAGTAAGGCTTGCCACGTAGCAAATATTTGCTTAGAAGCAATGGAAATGAGATTCAACTTCTCAAGTTTTTTGCTCAAATATTATCTCTAATTTTTTATCCTAAATAATGTTTCAAATGATATATATTATTATAAAAATTAAATACATTATATATGATTGATTATATGATAAAGTGTTATTTATTGTATTCAAATTCACATTATTTAAAATGTTATTTGATGATCACAATCTTTTCGAATTGGCGTCTCCAGTGTGGTATTCGGCTCCAACACCTGCACAGCAATTTCTTACGGTGTGGTTAACAACCGTATATTGCCTTGGGACACCTCTGATGCAAGTGATATTAAGTGAGTGTCGACGCCAAAAAAAATTTCATCTTCAATTCCTATGTGTTTGGTTCTTACCCTTTATGTTTTCTATGTTGTTTTATTTATCTTGCTTTAAAGGGCGATATTAATGGCTCCGTTTATATATAGATCTAGATAGATCTAGATCTAACCAAATTTTGAAATTAGTAATTAATGGCTCCGTTTATATGTAGGAGACTTGAGTTTTTTAATTACACTTGATTATTTTTGGTTTTTTGGTTCTAATATTTAAAATCCCCCGATCCAAACCCACAATCATTCTCACTCTTTCAATCGAGCATTACCTCTCCGAATGACATTGTCTCTGGTTTGAAATTGAGATGTTATAAAGGAGAGAAGTGGAATTATAAAGTAAACTGGGGCGTTTAGGGGATTTTGAGATTTTGAGATTTTGAGGGTTATCGAGACTTGAGTGAGAGGATATCGGTGATGGAATACTTGCTTATGAAGATGAAGAAGAAGAAGAAGAAGAAAAAGAAGAAAAATTGTGTGGTTTTGTTCTTTTATTTTAATTTTGTTGCTAATTTATATATAATTTTAAAATATAAAAAGTATTTGATAAAAATAAAATTATATTAACTAAAATTAATTATTATCACAGTTGCCTTCTCTTTTGCTTTGTATTATGCTAAGGGAAAAGAATTGTTTTGTTATAAACTTAATCTTTGAGTAAATTTAATAGTTTAGTTATGGGGCTCAGGTGGTCTTATAATCAAAATTTTAAATTGGGGGTTTTGAGTTCGAATCTTGGGCTGGACAAGTTTTTTGACAATTAATTAAAAAATATCCAAATTAGCGGTGCCACGTGTGCCATGTCAGCAAGTCAACGCACATGTGGCACTTAGGGGCTCAATATCCAGATTTTTGAACAAAAAGGAGCTCAATTTGTGTTGACCAAAAGAAAGAGGTTAAATACCAAAATCACCTAAAGTTCTAGGGCAACCCATGCATTTTACCCTAATATATATATATAAGTGTCAGAATTCTTATGGGCATAAAAGTCATCGAAGTAAGTCTGAATTCCACAAACACAATTTTTACTATTTTGGGGCCTTAAACCCGTATAATCGTTTTAAGGCCCTGGATTTACAAGTAAAAAATTGGCAAGTTAGTTGTACAACTAAAAGTGTCCATCTTGAGAACTAGATCTAGATCCATTAGTGGGATCGTAGATCATGTAGTTCCTAGGCTCACATAATACCACATAAATAGCTCGCACCATAAATATAATGTAATAAAACACATATATGTGACGCCCCCAAAATAGGTATACATCACCCATTCTGAGTCGTCAAATACATGGTACAGAATACAACTACAACTTAATTATACAACTGTCATGTAAAATACGACAAAACATAACTGAGAGTTTTAACACGAATATTGTCTTCTAGAAAATATTCAAACTCAAATTCAATCTCATTACAATTATTATCACACTATTTTATAGAATAGTGAGGACTACTAAAGCAACCATCTGGACCGTCAATCCATTCCCCGACTAGTCCTAGCTATATTCTCATTTCTTGAAGAGAACAGTGAAAGAAAAGGGTGAGTTCAACTAGCCCAGTAAGAAATATTATGACTAAGATAACGCAGAATAAATTATCCTTAGCCTTCAACAGTATAACAACTGATAGAATATAATAGACAACAAGTTTTAGATCAACAACTGCAGCAGAATAAGCAATCCATTAGAAGAGTCAAGTGGGGCATGATATCTACTATCTTCTATGATATAAAAGTTTATAATCAATTTTATTGCTGAGACTCAGCTTAATAAATAATCCACATCTGTAAGACCCCGAATTTTATGAAATAAAAGTATTCAATTTTTCAATTTATTAAATAGTTAAATTGATAAAAGTTTAAAGTTAAGGGTGATATATGTAAATTTTTCAAAATAAGCAAGTGGTTATAAAATATTCATTGTTGTCGTGGAATATTCTTGTTGTAGAAGAATAGTCGTATTTACGACGCCAAAATATCAGGGGCCCATAACGTAAAACCGATGATAAAAAAAAATGACACAAATGAGTTTTTTTAATAATAATTGTGTAACGGTTACCGTTAAAACTTTTAAAATACGCGATGGTTAAAATACAGTAATACGCGGTGTTACACAGTAGCGCATGGTATTACACATTATTTTATGTTATTGTTGTAAGACCCAAACTTATTATTAATAAAATTGAATTTCCTCTATTTGTTATTTTGAAATATTAAGGTTTGATTTGATTAATGTGGTTAGTTATGGATAAAATGCGCAAATATTTCAAATAAGCAAGTGGTTATAAAATATTCATTGTTGTCGGAGAATATTCGTTTGGTCGTGGAATATTCTTACTATCGGGGAATATTCGTACGATGGCGCAAACCTCCTTGTGGCCCCATAACCTGAAGCTTATTGAATGAAAGAAAGACAAAGTATAAGTTGTTTATAAATAACAGGCGTAGTTATTATCACAGATTATCTTGTTGGAATACTCTGTGGTTAAAACACAAGAAGAGCACCAGTATTGCACCAATTATTGATTCTTACATAAGAAGACACTACTTAATAATTGTTACAGTAGTTACTGTCCAATATTTTATTTTATTGATTCAATAATTGCTTCGTTGATATTTTATATTATTGTTGTTTTAATAATTGTCACTATACAGTATTTTTCATTATCAAATCAATAATTCATATTATTTGAATAATATTATTAGATAACATTATTGGCAATGTCTAGAAAGTTCTGTATAAGGAGAGGTTTGGTCACCTAATTGCGCGCCAGTATTGTGATTCTGTAATATTATTTGTGAATAATTAATTATTAATTTATATACTAAGAAAAATATTCATTTTATGTGGATATAGATGGAGAAAATTTTAAAGTGACAATTATTGAAAAATTGATATTTTATCTTTTCTGATAAAATAATTCATTTAAATATATTATTATATTTTAATAATATAATAATGGTGATATTATTACAATGAATGTGGGATATATGAATAAATGAGGAGGAAGAATATTTTTGTTACTAAAAATATTTAAAACATGTTTTTCATGTTTGTGGACCCCATTTCTTGACTGAAATTTGATTATAGCCTGTAAAATCGCTCGTTTGTGGATTTCGGTCAATTTCTGTTTGGAATTTGGAAAACCTTTCTCCTGTAAAGTTGTAGAGAATGGAATTTCCTATGAAAAGGACATAAGGTTTGAATTTTTCTGATAAAAGGGCTATTTATTATGAATTATTGAAGTTTTAAAGTTTCGGAATAATTAATTTTTGATGTTTTAAATATATTTTTTACAAAAAACATTTTTCTTATTTATTGTGGGTGGGCGGCTGATGTTGTGGGCTGGTAGGTGTGCGTAGGAAGTTAAGAAAATTATATTAATATTATATTAAATTTTTTGCTTTGGTGTTCTAAGTGTTTTCCTATAAATAGGGTGCTTAGGTTAAAATTAAAAATCACACCAGAAATTGAAGTTTTCTCTCTCTATATTATCAAGCGTATTCTTGTGAGTATTTTGATACTTTGAGTGTTGCTATACGGTGCAAGTTCCTTCAGTGTTATATCTTATATTCTAGCCAGAAGTACTATTCTTTTCGAGGTAAGGGATATTATTTTTTTTAAAAAATGATATTATTTCTTTCAATATCATCATGCCGGAATATTGGTAATATTTTTCTTGTGAAATTCTTGTCTTTTAGTGTCGAGGTTACTATTCATGTATACGGCACTATTCACGTATACGACACTATTCACGAATACGATACTATTCACAGAAAAATTAAATTTTCATTTTTTGTCCAAAATATCTATTATGGATACTAGCTTTGATTATATCCATGTTTTGATCATTCTTGAATTTTACTTCACTATGGTTATTTATGAAGTATTTTTGAAATTGGACTGTTTAAAGTACGAATCCTTAATGTTTGTTCTTTTGTTTCACTAGATTCATTTTCTTTAAAATATTTTTCATCATCCTCAGTCCTAAATGATGATATTACTGAATATCTTTGGCCTGTAGTGCATAGATGGTTGATTTTCTTATGAATATCTTTGGTCTGTGGTGCAAAGATGTACATGTGTTGAGATGAACATGACCGACTGATGAATATCTTTGGCCTGTAGTGCAAAGATGAATAATTGATTCAAGATGAATATTGATTGATGTAACAGGGATAAAATATTGATGATGGACTTCTAAATTCATAGATTATAGTAGATTTCATTCTCTACGTAACTCTTCTATGAATTGTTATTTTCGCTGCGAATATTGATCTGAAACTTGTTGTCTATTGTATTTTATCAGATTTTTTTCTCTGTTGAAGACTAACGATAATTTATTTTATATTATCTTAGTTATAATATTCTTTACTAGGCTAGTTGAGCTCACCCTTTTCCTTTTTGTTCTATTTTTCTTCTCAGGAGGCGAGAATGTAGCGAGTACTAGTCGGGGTATGGAATGAAGGTTCTAGAAAGTTGTTTAGTAGTCCTCACCATTTTTGTAAAATAATGTACCAATAATTGTAATGAGGACTTATTTGGGTGTGAATATTGTCTAGACGATAATATTTGTATTTAAACTCACAATTTTCATGTTGTATTAATAAAGTTGTAGTTGTTTCTGTACCATGTTATTGACGACTCAAAATGGGTGATGTATACCTATTTTGGGGGCGTCACAGTTGTATCAGAGCTTAGGGATATGATCTCTGACGGAGATCGGGAAATAGAACTAGGAGGGGAGAGACGAGTAAATCATTCGCTAGTGTGTCATACCTAAGTTTATTTGTTTGTTGGTCAGTATATAGGGATATTATGTGATATGTTGATTTTCTTAATTAACCCTTGTTTTATTGTAGTATTTGAGAACGTCGACTGAGAATGTTAACAGTGGAGTAAATGAGACCGTGGAGACACCTTTACTCACCAACGAGGAAACAACATGCAACAGTCGAAATGTTCCTCCCATGAACAACACCAATGGCGGATGATGATGAACAACAGGATGTTTAGAAGCTTTTTGCAGTTCATGCAAAATCAGACGAGGGAGACTCGTGCACAAAATACAAGTGGAAATGATAACAACGCACGGTTTGTCACAGCCAAGTAGTTCAAAGAGTTGGGACCACCAGAATTCTAGGGAAAGCCGGATCCGATTAAGGCAGAAACGTGGGTCAAACAAATCACCAAGATATTCGATGTCTTGTGATGCACGGAGGAACAGAAGGTTCCATTCGCCACCTTTATGTTCCGTAATGAGGCAGATTACTGGTGGGAATCTGTGAAGCGTACCCATCCATCCGCACTCAGTATGTCTTGGGAGACATTTCAGAAACTGTTCAATGACAAGTACTTTCCTGAAAGTATTTGTCATATGAAGGAAGTGGAGTTTATTAGATTGGAACAAAATAACATAACGGTGTCCCAGTACGAGGCGAAGTTTGTAGAGTTATCCAGGTTTACACCTCATTTGGTGGAGAATGAGGAACGTATGACGTGGATGTTTCTGAGAGGTTTGAAACCCGACATACGTCAATATCTCATTTCTCATAAATTTTCTCTCTATTCAGATATTGTCAACAGGGCTCAATTATTAGAGCGAGATAACGAGTACGTTCAACCGAGGGACCACAAATGAGGATCATACTCTAAGTGATGGCGGTCATCGAACAACGATAACCAAATGAAAAAAGAAAAATACGAACAAAGGCAGTAACCACTCTGGTGGTAATAATGGCCATGAAAATAGAAGAAGCAAGTCGGGGGGGGATTTTAAAAAGAGAAGATTCAACAATGACAATGCGAAGAAGTCAGCACCAGCAACAACTGGTTCTAAGGGAGGAGAACAACCACCGGTCGTATGCTATAAATGCGGGAAGGAGGGACATATCAGCCCAAAATGCCCACAACAGTTCAAGGTATATTATAATTATGGAAAGGAAGGACATATCGCTCGAGATTTTACAAGAATGAAACCAAGTCCAAAGCAATGATGGTGACTCAAAAGGTCATCCCCGTAAAAGTCAAAGTCAACGGTTCTCGGAAGAGCGTTTGTCATGATCGTCAAAATGCGAGAAACCCAAACGAGGTGATCACGGGTAAGCTAATCATAAATTCTTGCAAAGTTTATACCTTACTAGATACCGGTGCTACCCATTCATTTATCTCTCATGCTTGTGCTCAACGTTTAAACTTAACTCCGGAGAAATTAGACTTTGATTTATCTGTGGAGACTCCGTTAGGAGAAACTTTCATCAAATCCACTGTTTATAAATATTGTTTGATCCAAGTTGGCACCATCACATTACCTGTTGATCTTATCTCTTTAAAGATACTTGCATTTGATGTGATTTTAGGGATTGATTGGTTAACTACTCATCATGCCAAAATTGATTGTTTTCATAAGGTTATTAGTTTTCATATTCCTAACCAACCTGTTGTACGAATTCAAGCAACTAAACCACTTAAATCAATCATTGTCATATCAAGTCATAAAGCTATTCGTTTATTGAAAAACGGATATCAAGCTTTCTTAGCCCATGTTATGGATTTGAATAAAGACACGTCGGATTTGAATAATATTCCTGTTGTTAGTAAATTTCCTGACGTATTTCTTGAAGAACTTCTCGGTCTACTCCCTGAACGTGAAGTTGAATTCTTTATTGATCTTGAACCTGGTACAAAGCCCATTTTTAAAACCCCATATCTAATGGCTCCTATTGAACTTCAGGAGTTAAAGGACCAACTACAGGAGTTGTTGGACATCGGTTTCATTCGTCCTAGTACATCTCCTTGGGATGTTCCTATTTTATTTGTAAAGAAGAAAGACGGGAGTATGCGACTTTGTATTGACTATCGGGAATTGAACCATGTCACCATCAAAAATAGGTATCCGCTACCTCGTATTGATGACCTGTTTGACCAGTTGCAAGGAGCACAATTCTTTTCAAAGATCGATCTTCGTTCTGGATATCATCAGCTGAAGATTAGAACTGAGGATATTCCAAATACTGCCTTCAGAACTTGGTACGGGGATTATGAATTCTTAGTCATGTCTTTTGGATTGACTAATGCTCCTGCGACTTTCATGGATATGATGAACCGAGAATTCAAGGATTATTTGGATCAGTTCGTTGTTGTCTTTATTGATGACATCCTCATATATTCCAAAAGCTGTGAAGATCATGAGCACCATTTGAAGCTGGTACTCCAAAGGCTTCGTGAAAATAAGCTATATGCCAAGTTGAAGAAATGTGAGTTCTGGCTTGAGGAAGTAGCATTCCTTGGACACGTGGTGTCAAAATATGGAGTATCTGTCGACCCGGTGAAGATTGAAGCAATACAAAGTTAGGAGCAACCAAAGTTGGTGACCGAAGTACGTAGCTTTCTAGGCCTAGCTGGTTATTATCGGAGATTCGTGGCAGGATTTTCTCGAATCGCTACCCCGTTAACGCAACTGACTCGGAAAGATACAAAATTTGTATGGAGCAAGGAATGCGAGAAGAGTTTTCAACAGCTTAAGAGGAGACTCATTTCGGCACCTGTTCTGACAATATCATCTGGTTCGAATGGATTTGTTATCTACAGCGATGCTTCGGGAAAAGGGTTAGGATGTGTTCTAATGCAACATGGGAAAGTCATAGCCTATGCCTCGCGACAACTTAAAGAATATGAGAGGAATTATCCTACTCATGATCTAGAGTTGGCAGCAGTCATTTTTGCGCTAAAGATCTGGAGGCACTATCTATATGGAAAGAAAGTGGATATATATTCAAACCATAAAAGCCTCAAATATTTCTTCATCCAAAAGGAACTCAACATGCGGCAACGACGTTGGCTCGAGCTGTTAAAAGATTATGACCACACCATTCAATACCATCCTGGAAAACCAAACGTGGTAGCTGACGCGTTTAGTAGAAGATCATATACAGAAACGAGTGCGATGATGTCAAGTATACGCATAGAACCAACTTTAATCGATGAAGTTAAAGTTGTTCAAGCCACAGACCCGGAGCTAATGCGTATGAAGAAGAAAGTACAAGAAGGTGTTATTTCAGAAGCAAGAATCGATGAAGAAGGAATACTTCGAGTACACTCCAGACTTTGTGTTCCTAACGACTCTGATTTGAAGTACAAGATCATGACGGAGGCACACAATACACCATTTTCAATCTATCCTGGAAGTACCGAAATGTATCGTGATCTTCGACATACATTTTGGTGGAACAATATGAAGAGAGAGGTCGCGAAGTTTATCTCGAGGTGTTTAACTTGTCAACGTGTAAAGGCGGAGCATCAAGTGCCTAAGGGTCCATTGCAACCACTTGAGATTCCGAAATGGAAGTGGGAACACATTACCATGGATTTCGTTACAGGTCTTCCCACGGTTTCTCAAGGGTTAAAAGCTATTTGGGTTATTGTTGATAGATTAACCAAGTCTGCTCATTTCTTGCCGATACGGGAGACTTATTCCCTTGAACGTCTTGCTCGTATGTACGTGAATGAGATTTTAAGATTACATGGCATGCCAGTATCCATAGTTTTGGATCGTGACCCAAGATTCACTTCACGATTTTGGGTTAGCTTGCAAAAAGCTATGGGCACAGATTCTGATTGATTCGGTTAAAGATACAATCCTCAAACGGACGGACAATCAGAGAGGACTATTCAAACTCTTGAAGATCTATTAAGACTCTGTGTCCTAGACTTCAAAGGGAGTTGGGATAAATATTTACCTTTGATGGAATTCTCCTATAACAACAATTATCAAGCAAGTATAGGTGTGGCTCCATTCGAAGCATTATATGGACGAAAGTGTCGCTCTCTAGTATGTTGGGATGAGGTGGGTGAAGCAACATTGTTGGGACCAGAGTTGGTACGTATGACTACAGAAAAGATTCAAATGATTCAACAACGTATACAAACGTCACAGGATCGACAAAAGAGTTATGCGGATCTTCATCGAAAGGACGTGGAATTTAGTATTGGGGATCATGTATTGTTGCGTGTTGCTCCATGGAAGGGAGTTATAAGATTTGGAAAGAGAGGAAAGCTCACTCCACGATTTATTGGTCCATTTCAAATTCTTAACCGAGTAGGAAATGTAGCCTATAGACTCGCGTTACCTCCAAGCATGTCTCGTGTTCATAATGTTTTTCATATATTTGTACTTCGTAAATATGTGAAAGACCCGAATCACGTTATTGAGTTAGAACCGGACGAGATAGCCGAAGACTTAACGTATGAAGAGGTACCTGTCAAGATCTTGGATAGGAAGGAGCATGTCCTACGCACAAAGGTCATACCACAAGTCAAAGTTTTGTGGAGGAACCATGCTATTGAGGAAATGACCTGGGAGTTGGAAACGGAAATGAAAGCGAGGTATCCTCACCTTTTCGAAACACCAGGTACATACATCAATTTCGAGGATGAAATTTCATAAGGAGGGGAGGTTGTAAGACCCCAATTTATTATTAATAAAATTGAATTTCCTCTATTTGTTATTTTGAAATAGTAAGGGTTGATTTGATTAATGTGGTTAGTTACAGGTAGAATACGCAAATATTTCAAATAAGCAAGTGGTTATAAAATATTCATTGTTGTCGGGGAATATTCGTTTGGTCGTGGAATATTCTTACTGTCGGGGAATATTCGTACGACGGCGCAGCCTTGTGTGGGCCCCATAACGGAAAGCGATTGGATGAAGAAAACGACAATTATTAATTCTTAGGTAAGAAGGTACTACTCAATAATTGTTACAGTAGTTACTGTTCAATATTTTATTTTATTGATTCAATAATTGCTACGTTGATATTTTATATTATTGTTGTTTTAATAATTGTCACTATACAGTATTTTTCATTATTAAATCAATAATTCATATTATTTGAATAATATTATTAGATAACATTATTGGCAATGTCTAGAAAGTTTTGTCTAAGGAGATGTTTGGTCACCTAATTGCGCGCCAGTAAGGAGAAATCCTTATTGGAAAGCCCCATCTTTCTTGGGAACGGCCTTGTTTCCAGTATTGTGATTCTATAATATTATTTGTGAATAATTAATTATTAATTTATATGATAAGGAAAATATTCATTTTATGTGGATATAGATGGAGAAAATTTTAAAGTGACAATTGTTGAAAAATTGATATTTTATCTTTTCTGATAAAATAATTCATTTAAATATATTATTATATTTTAATAATATAATAATGGTGATATTTTTACAATGAATGTGGGATATATGAATAAATGAGGAGGAAGAGTATTTTTGTTGCTAAAAATATTTAAAACATGTTTTTCATGTTTGTGGACCCCATTTCTTGACTGAAATTTTATTATAGCCTATAAAATCGTCCATTTGTGGATTTCGGTCAATTTTTGTTTGGAATTTGGAAAACCTTTCTTCTGTAAAATTGTAGAGAATGAAATTTTCTATGGAAAGGACATAAAGTTTGAATTTTTCTGATAAAAGGGCTATTTATTATGAATTATTGAAGTTCCAAAGTTCCGAAAGAATTAATTTTTGAAGTTTTAAATATTTTTTTACAAAAAACGTTTTTCTTATGGATATTGTCTAGAAGACAATATTTGTATATAAACTCACAATTTATATGTTGTATTAATAAAGTTGTAGTTGTTTCTGTACCATGTTATTGACGACTCAAAATGGGTGATGTATACCTATTTTGGGGGTGTCACAATTGTTATTTCAATAATTGTCACTGTAGAGTATTTTCTATTATCAGATCAATAATTCATATTATTTGAAAAATATTATTAGATGGCATTGTTGGCAATGTCTAAAGAAGTTATGTCTAAGAAAGGGGTTTGGTTAATTAATTGCGCGCCAGTAAGGAGAAATCCTTATCAAAAAACCCCTCTTTCCTGAGAATGATCTGGTTGTCATTATTGTGATTCTGCAATATTATTTGTGAATAATTAATTATTGATAAAAATGATAAGAAAATATTTATTGAATGGAGAAATTTTTTAAAGTGACAATTATAAAGAGTTGATATTTTATCTTCTTCGATGAAATAATTCATTCAAACATATTATTGTAATATTACATTATAAGTGCATGATGTAATAATATAATACTATAATAACGGTGATGTTTTTTTTTACAATGAATGCACGATATATGAATAAAGGAGGAGGAAGAGAGCAAATTCGATCCGGAGTATTTTTGTTACAAAAAGCATGATAAATATGTTGGTGTTACAAAAAATATGTTAAATATATTGGTGGGCCCCATTTTTAACTGAAATTTGATTATAGCCTGCAAGATCATCCATATGTGAATTTCAATCATTTTCCCTTTAGAATTTGGAAAAACTTTCTTTTACAAAGTTGAAGAAAATTAAATTTCCTATTAAATGAACATAAGATTCAAATTTTTCTGATAAAAGAGCTATTTATTATGAATTATTAAAGTTCCAGAATAGTTGATTTTTGGAGTTTTAAATATATTTTTTAAGAAAAATGTTTTTTTAATGTTGGTGGGCCCCACTGGTGTGCTAAAATCTGATTTTCAAGGAGGTGTGCGGAAATTTTTTATAAAATATTATTTTATTAAATTTTCTGATTTGGTGTTCTAAGCATTTTCCTATTACTAGGGTGCTTAGGTTATAATTGAAAAACACACCAGAATCAGAAGTTTCTCTCTCTATAATATCGAGCGTATTTTTGTGAGTATTTATTTAGATATCTTGAATGTTGTTATACAGTGCAAGTTTCCTTCAGTGTTATATCCGATATTCCAGTCAGAAGTGTTATTCTTTTTAGATAAGGAATGGTAAGGGATGTTATTTTTTTCAAGTAAATGATGTTATTTCCTTTAATATCATTATACCGAAATATTGATATGAATTTTATTGTGAAAATTTTTATCTTTTCGTGTCGGGGTTACTATTCACGTATACGGCACTATTCACGTATACGTCACTATTCATGTATATGGCACTATTTATGTATACGGTACTATGTATGTATACGGTACTATTTATGAATGTGGGGTACTATTCATGAAGTACTATTTATGGGGTACTATTCACGAAGTACTATTTACGGGGTACTATTCACAAAGTACTATTCACAGGGTACTATTCACGACAAAAAATTGATTCTTTTCTATCCAGATTATTTTTGATACGTGAATATTATTCTTGAATTTTACTCCACAAAGTAATATCATGTTGGCAATTTGGATATTTTTAAACTCTGGATAAATTAAAAAGCCTCGGATGCTCAAACCACTTTGAAAAAGATGCTTTAAGCATCTACACACTAAGCACGTCTAAATTATTTAGGCTGAAAACATAGACCACCAAAAAGATTACTAGACGAGGCCTCATCATCACTGTCAAGCATACTTACACTGTCATCATGATTTCTTAGAAATTCTAAAATCTCATCTTTTGGAATCCCATTAAGTGCGGTTTTTAACTTCTTTTGAGAACCATCATAATCCTATTATGATGAGGATAATGAACATGAGGATAATATAAACATGAGGATAATGACCATGCTATAAGCATCAATCAAACGAAATCAAGGATAAATATTAAAGATTTTTAATTTATCCAGAATTCAATAATATCCAAATTGTCAACATGATACTATTTTGTGAAGTAAAATTCAAGAATAATATTGTGTCAAAAATGATTTGGACAGAAAAGAAATCAATTTTTGTCATGAATAGTATCCCCGGTGAATAGTACCCGAGTGAATAGTACCATGTGAATAGTACTTCATGAATAGAACTTCGAGAATAGTACTTTATGAATAGTACACCGTGAATAGTACTTTGTGAATACTACTCCGTGAATAGTACTTTGTGAATAGTACCGTACGTATGAATAGTTCCGCACCCATGAATAGTACTCCGGCATGAAAAGCTTAAAATTCAACAAGAATGTTCAGAAAAATATCCTTGTGAAATGATACTAGATGAAGCGTAAATTTTAAGGATATTCTACTATTTTTATGGAGTATAGAAGCAATACTTTAATAAAATGAGTGTAGAATTCAGAATCTGAAATGAAATAATATTACTTACATACTACAGAGTATGGAAGAAAATATTATTTCATACGAATATTGAATAAAAATAATATCCCTTACGAATATTGAACGAAGATAATATTCCTTACGAATACGAAAAATAATATCGTAAACGAATATGAAATAAATAATACCTCTTACCTTAGTAGAAGGCTGGATACTGCAATATTGAAGTAGCAGAATACTCTTCTTCTTTCTTTCTATAGCTTCTTTCTCTATAGTTGCTCTTGTGAGTCTTAGTGAATTGGTGAGAAGGAAAGAAGAAATGAGCTTCTATATATAGAAAAACATAGTTTTGATAATTGCACGTTTAGGGGCACGAATTATTACAGTATAGTACCTTCATCTTTACCTCTATTTTTAATTTAGTCCTTCAAGTATTATCAAACTTGCACAATCTCCCCTAATAGTACATGCATGTGAATCAATAGTAATTTACATGTGAACCAATAGCAATTAATTGCTCATTTATCCGATTAATTGCCCGATTGATCAATAAAACCAGTCAATCACAGAAATACCTCCCTTAAGGGTAATTGGGTCACGGAAGAATTAAAGAAAACTAAATGAACAAACATCTTTAATCAACACGAACTTATTCATCATTAATATTATAACTCACAATATTTAACAACCAGATCATTCCCAGGAAAGAGGGGGCTTTCCGATAAAAATTTCTCCCTATTGACGCGCAATTAGGTGACCAAACCCCTTTCCTCGACAGAACTTTCTAGACATCGTCAATAATGCAAATAATAATATGAATAATTTTATCGTCTCAATTATTGATTTAATAATATAAAATATTATGTAGATGATACTGTGATAATAATTGAATCAATAATATGAGAGACACTATGCAGCAATTACTGAGGCAATAATTGAATAAAACTGAGTGACTTCTCACGTAAGCATCAATAATCAAAGATAATGTACAATACTGTGTGCTACTATGCAACCACGCGTATTGTTGTACTTTTACCATCGGGTATTTTAATTGTTTAACGGTAAAACTTTCGCCGTTATTTTTATAAAAGATATTTCTGTCGTTTTCTAACTCCGACAATACTTCCGTTGTGGAGTCCACCAATGATTGTGCCGTTGTACGTATATTCCCTGTTAAAATGAATACTCCCCGACTAATCGAATATTTTATAACAACTTGCTTACTTTGCAAAATTTTCACATATCACCCTTAACTTTAACATTTTATCAATTTAACCATTTACCAAATAAAATAATAATTATAAGAAAATTGAATACTTTCATTTCATAAAATTCAAGGTCTTACATATATTTGCTAAAAACATCACAAAATAAAGTATTTATCAGTCAAATCCTTGTATGCGCGTAGCCAAAACTTCCAGCGTCCTTTATATACAGATCTAGGGCCAAGTGGTTGCTAAATATTTACAAAAACTAGAAAGAAAACTAGATCTATACAGATCTTAGCCATTTTAGCTTTCAAGTTCAAGTTTCACAACTTTTGAACTGGTTAAAAGCTAGATCTGGCTAGATCTAGTACAAATCTAGTCAATTAAGCTTAAATATTGACTATTTACAATAAATAAACGGTTAAAAAGTCAGATATGACAAATATAAGTTATTAACTATATATATAGCACTTATATACATATTAGAGTAAGCAAAAGGAATAGATCTGCCGAAATCTTACAGTTAAGCACAAGAATAGCTATTAAACGGTTTTAGGTGCCTTAAAACTTGTTTTCCACCGATTAAAACTTGATATGTTGTAGTATATATATATATATATATATATATATATATATGAGTGTTTACAAAGAAGTTTTACAAAGATTGAACGAAAGAAAAGCTATATTTAGCTCTCAAATGGCCGGATTTCTCTCTCCCGGACCATTTCTCTCTCTTTTTCTCTTTTTCTCTCTTGAAATGAGCTGAGGGGTATTTATAGACCTGATCTGCCGCAGGTCTACCTGCGGCTGGGCCTGGTGGTCCCCGTTGTCTCGAAATACATGCACTCCGACCAACGCGCAATCGGCTTGAACCTTCATAACTTGCAATCCGGGAATCCGATAGAGGCATGACATACCTTTTCGGAAAGCTCTTTCTGAGAGCTATGCAATTACAAGGGGTTTGACCTTTTTCAAATTCGGAAAGATGGGTCCATGATCAAATCTTCAAGTCTTCGCAGTCCGTCCGTTGAGCTGTCTGGCTTAATTTTCACTCGGGACTGCTAAGATGGTTCTATATGACATTGTTCACAGTAGTTTGATCAGTTTTAATGTTGAGTTGGAAAAATTACCCTTTTACCATTCTGGGTTGATTTTCAGGCTTGACACAGCTGCAACTGTCTTCTCTCAAGGTTATCTTCGGGGTTTGACTGTTGTTGACTTCTGTCTGTCCTCAAGGTTGTCTCTGAGGTTTATTTGATAATTTTTCAGAGCTATCTCTAGGGTTTTGTTTGATGATTTCTCGGAGTGTCTCTGGGGTCTGATTTGTTGATTTTCCAGAGTTATCTCTGGGGTCTAGTTTGATGATGTCGACTTCCAAGGTTGTCTCCGGAATGTAAAAGATGGTTTTGCCCTCTTACATGGTTAGTTATAGGAATGCAAAATTTTGAGTGTCTACAGTGAGTAAAAAAATATATTTAAAATTTTAAGTACAAATGAGCGTCTACATTGCACAAGGATATATATATATATATATATATATATATATATATATATATGTGTGTGTGTGTGTGTGTGTGTGTGTGTGTGTGTGTGTGTGTGTGTGTGTAAGAACCGAGAATTTTAGGAATAAATAATTATTTCAATACAATAAGAAAATGAATATTTATTTAAATACTCTCTCCTATTCAGATTAAATGACGTTTTAGGAAGTTTAATTTTATTCTATGTAAGTGTCGTTTTGGAATCTCTATGCAATATTACACTATTTTTTCCTAATTTACCCCTCTATTTAATATGTTTAGTAAATGCAATGAGAAGAGACAATTGTGGAGAGAGAAATAATTAATTAGGGATATAAAAGAAATTTTATGTTATTTCTTAATAAGTGTGTTTAACTCTAAAATGGCATTTAATCTGAATAGGAGGGAGTATAAATATTGATGTGTTGTACGATGAGTAATTCGATTAGTGCAAAGTAAATTTGTATGAGAATTGAGAAGTGTGAAATTAACGTTGAGAATTGTGAAAGGTCTTGTGTGGCATAGTATGGAATGAGGAAATTCACTAAGTGAATTAAAAGAGAAATAGTTATTAAGAGGAAGATTAATTATGAATAATTATGTGATAAACACACTATTGAACTAGTAATATCACCACTATAGAAGTTAAATTATATCATGTAAAACTTGTGTGGTGATAGAAATTGAACCCGACACAAGCTAAACCATTTTGGCCTTTGTCGGGGGACCCATGTAGCAATTTTACACCCTCCCAATGAAGATAAAATGGCGCAGCTGCGCCAGTGGTTAATCTGGGAAAATTGGTTTCTACTGTAGAAATAAAATGGAACATTAATGTAAAGTGTGACATGAATAAAATCATATAATAAGAATACATTCTAATGATATAAAGTATCAAGTAGTACAATAAAATCATAAGTGATTTTAATACAGAAATAATTAAATATATGTGTATTCCAGAAATTGGGAAAGGAAATACGTGTGTAAACTGGACAGTCAATAATAAATAATGTTATAATGTGGTTATGTGAGTAGTAAAATATAATTATGGAGATACCCAGACAATAATACCTAACAGTGTTATTTTATTATATGTATTTAATGTACATGGATTATATGATGTGAGTACATAAATAATCCCTAAATTTTCCTAATATGGTAACAATTGTACATTAAAATTATATTTGGGAGTTAAAGTAACTAACTGAGCAAAAATTGAAGCACGTTCCTGTAATATAAAACTCATCAGTTACACCACAGTATATAAACAATGACCTAAGGCTAAAATACGTAACTTCCAAGCAAGTAATCAATGGTTATGGAGATGGCTGGTGGTGGGTTGTTAAACCACTCCTAATTAACCAATGTTTTCTTCCATTACACCATGAATTCAACCTCAGTGCAATGTGATTGCCCAGTCCAAGTTTTCTTTATAAATAGCAGACCAATTTTTAGTTTACGTTATTTGTTCTTGGCTATTGAAACACTGATAACTTGAGAGAGTGTGAGTTCTGGTACAAAGAAAAGGTTAGCAAATTCAGAAGGAGGAAACTAAGTTTATTAAGCTTCAAAAGGTATAAAATCCTAAACTTTTGTTCTTAGTTTGGTTTGTCAAATTCTTAGGAATTACTAGAAATTCATTGTTAATCAATGTGAATTAGCATGCCATAATGTGTTTATGAAGTATGTTTACATGTATAAACTCTTAAATGATGGATTGGAATATGTTTAAGCTGAAAAGAATCAAAGTAGAATAAGGCTCTGTAAAATAGAGTCTGCATTTACAACTTCGCTCGAAGCATGCACGCGATTCATACTATTTATACTTTAGGGTGCTTGTAGCAGTTATTTTCCATACCCGAGAATCGATTTTACGGTTTTTGTTGTGCTATGTGTTGCTAACTTGATGTTATGACTTAGATATATGCTTAACAAGGGGAAATGACTTGAGATATAAAACTTTCTTATATAGTATGAACAAGTATAACAATGTTAGTACATATGATTGACGCAACACTTATGGTCTTGAAATGAAATTTGTAGTTTCAAAAGTGAACTTTGTAACGAACACATCATGTAAGCATTCTGATTTTATGAACATGATAGTATGGTTTATATTGACATGAAATGCAAGTCTAAAGTGATTAAACACACTAGCATATATAAGTTGTAAGTTAAGACTTGTAAAAATAAACTCAAGGAAGGTCATATGCTTATATGAGAACCTCTAACATGTATGTATGTTAAAATATAAGTGCATAGGTATGTTAGTGTAAGACCCCGACTTTTATGAATAAAGATTAATTTCTCTCAAATTATATTTTTAAATATTATGGTATGGATTTTTTTATGTATTGTCGTATATTACACAACGGTTGTATAATTAAGTTTGTATATGTATTCTATACCATGTATTTGGCGACTCAAGATGGGTGATGTATACCTATTTTTGGGGGCGTCACAGTTGGTATCAAAGCTTAGGGATATGATCCCTGGCTGAGATGTGAGATAAGAACTAGGAGGGGAGAGACGGGGAATTCCTTCACTAGTATGACCTACCTAAGTTTATTTGGTATTTAATTGGTCGATCAGAGTATAGGGATAATATGTGATATGTCAATTAACCCTTGTTTTGTGACAGTGTTAAATTTGTGGAGTTATCCTGGTTTGCATCCCATTTGGTCGATAATGAGGAGCGAATGACGCGAATGTTTCTAAGAAGTTTGAAACCCGATATACGTCAATACCTCATTTCTCATAAACTTTGTTTATATTCAGATGTTGTAAATAGGGCTTAGTTATTGGAGCGCGATAATAAGTTAGCACAACCAAAAGGTAACGACCAACAACACGATAATAATCGTACCGGTGGCAACGGCCATTGGAACAATGATGACCATCGTGGGGGAAATTATCATGCCAAGAATGGTAACCACTTCGATGGTAATCATGACCAAGATAATAGAAGTGGAAATTTCAAGAAGCGAAGGTCATTTAGCTCGATTTTGTCGTATAGTGAAATCAAGTCCAAATTGGGGACGGTGGCACCAAAAAGCGGATACGGACAAAACAAAGTCGGTGGTTTCAGGAAGAGCGTTTTTTGTGACTTCTCAAAAAGCGAGTAACCCGAACGAAGTTAGCACGGGTTAGATAATTATAAATTTTTGTGAAGTCTATACCTTATTAAATACCGGTTCTACCCATTCCTTTATTTCTCCTACTTGTGCTCAACGTTTAAATTTGACTCCGGAGAAATTAGACTTTGACTTATCTATTGAAACTCCGTTGGGAGAAACCTTCATTACATCCACGGTTTATAAGTCTTGATTAATTCATATCGGTAACCGCACGTTACCTGTCGATCTTATTTCTTTGAAAATACTTGCATTTGATGTGATTTTAGGGATTGATTGGTTAACTACTCATCATGCTAAAATCGATTATTTTCGTAAGGTTGTTAGCTTTCATATTCCTAACCAACCTATTATGCGAATTCAAGCAACCAAACCATTAAAATCCATCACTATCATCTCAAGCCATAAAGCTATTCGTTTATTGAAAAACGGATGTCAAGCTTTCTTAGCTCATGTCACGGATCTAAAAAAAAATACGTCAGTTTTGAATGATATTTCTATTGTTAATGAATTTCCTGACGTATTCCCTGAAGAACTTCCTGGCCTACCCCCAGAGCGTGAAATTGAATTTTGTATCGACCTTGAATCCGGTACAAAACCCATTTCCAAAGCCCAATATTGAATGGCACCTATTGAACTTCAGGAGTTAAAGACCCAATTGCAGGAATTGTTAGACATAGGTTTCATTCATCCTAGTACGTCTCCTTGGGGTGCTCCTATTCTATTCGTGAAGAAGAAAGATGGAAGTATGCGAATTTGTATTGATTATCGGGAGTTGAATCATGTCACCATCAAAAATAGGTACCTGTTACCTCATATTGATGACCTGTTTAACCAGTTGCAAGGCGCCAAATTCTTTTCAAAGATCGATCTTCGTTCTGGATATCATCAGTTGAAGATTAAAACTGATGACATTCCAAAGATTGCTTTCAGAACTCGGTACGGGCATTATGAATTCTTAGTCATGTCTTTTGGATTGACTAATGCTCCTGCTGCCTTCATGGACATGATGAACCGAGTATTCAAGAAATATTTGGATCACTTTGTGGTCGCCTTTATTAATGACATCCTTATATACTCCAAAACCCGTGAAGACCATGAGCAACACTTGAGGCTGATACTTCAAAAGCTTCGTGAAAACAAGCTATATGTCAAGTTAAAGAAATGTGAGTTCTGTCTTGAGGAAGTTGCATTCCTTGGGCACGTGATATCAAATCATGGAATATCTTTTGACCCTGCAAAGATTAAAGCAATTCAAAGTTGGGAGCAACCTAAGTCAGTGACCGAAGTACGTAGCTTTCTCGGCTTAGCTGGTTATTATCGGAGATTCGTAGAAGGGTTTTCTTGAATCGCTACTCCATTAACGCAGCTGACTCGAAAAGATACAAAATTCAGTTAGAGCGAGGAATGTGAGAAGAGTTTTCAAGAACACAAAAGTAGACTCATTTTAGCACCTGTTCTAAAAATACCATCTTGCACGGAGGGATTTGTCATTTGCAGTGATGCTTCAGGCAAAGGGTTAGGATGTGTTCTCATGCAATAAGGGAAAGTCATAGCCTATGCCTCACGATAACTCAAAAAATATGAGAGGAATTATCCTACTCATGATTTAGAGTTGGCCGCTGTCGTTTTTGCGCTTAAGATTTGGAGGCATTACCTGTATGGAGAGAAGGTGGAGATTTATACGGATCATAAAAGCCTCAAATATTTCTTCACTCAGAAGGAAATCAACATGCGGCAACGACGTTGGCTTGAGTTGTTGAAAGATTATGATCATACCATCCAATACCATCCTGGAAAAGCAAACGTAGTAGCTAACGCATTGAGTAGAAGATCATATGCGAGTACGAGTGCGATATTGTCAACGCAAAAGCCCATTTTGTATGACTTACAAAGGATGGAGATAGAGTTAAAGACTCCAGGGACCAATGTGATGATGGCGAATATACGAGTAGAACCGACTTTAATCGATAAAGTTAAAGCTGCTCAAGCTACAGACCTGGAGCTGATGCGTATGAGGAAGAAAGTGCAAGAAGGTGCTATGCCAGAAGCAAGAATCGATGAAGAAGGAATACTTCTAGTCAAATCCAGACTTTGTGTTCCTAACGATTCCGACTTGAAGTATAAAATCATAATGGAGGCACACAACACACCGTTTGTAATCCATCCCGGGAGTACCAAAATGTATCGTGATCTTCGACATACATTTTGGTGGAGCAATATGAAGAGAGAGATAGCGGGGTTTATCTCAAGGTGCCTAAATTGTCAACGAGTCAAGGTGGAGCATCAAGTGCCAAAAGGACCATTGCACCCACTTAAAATTCCAGAATAGAAATGGGAGTACATTACCATGGATTTCATTACTGGTCTTCCCAAGGTTTCTCAAGGCATAGATGTGATTTGGGTCATTGTTGATAGATTAACCAAGTCTGCTCATTTCCTACCGATACGAGAAACTTATACACTTGAACGTCTCGCTAGTATGTATATAAACGAGATTGTAAGATTGCATGGTATGCCAGTATCCATAGTTTCTGATCGAGACCCAAGATTCACTTCAAGATTTTGGGTTAGTTTGTAAAAAGCTATGGGCACGGATTTACGATTTAGTTCGACATATCATCCTCAAACGGATGGACAGTCGGAAAGGACTATTCAAACTCTTAAAGATTTATTAAGACTCTGTGTCCTTGACTTCAAGGGAAGTTGGGACAAGTTCTTACCATTGGTGGAGTTTTCCTATAACAATAGTTATCAAACAAGTATTGGCATGGCTCCATTTGAGGCGTTGTATGGAAGAAAGTGTCGTTCGCCAGTATGCTGGGATGAGGTGGGTGAAGCAACGTTCTTGGGACCGAATTTGGTACGTATGACTACAGAAAAGATTCAAACGATCCGACAATGCATAAAAATCTCACAAGATCGACAAAAGAGTTATGCTTATCTTCATCGAAAGGACGTGGAATTCGATATTGGAGATCATGTGTTGTTACGTGTTGCTCCATGGAAAGGAGTTACAAGATTTTGAAAGAGAGGAAAGCTCAATCCTCGATTCATTGGCCCATTTATAATCCTCGAAAGAGTAGGAACTGTGGCCTATAGACTCGCCTTATCGCCAAGTATGTCTCATGTTCATAACGTTTTTCACTTATCTATGTTACGTAAATATGTGAAAGACCCGAACCACATTATTGAATTAGAACCTGACGAGATAGAGGAAGATTTAATGTATGAAGAGTTACCTGTTAAAATCTTGGATAAGAAGGATCATATTCTACGCTCCAAGGTTATACCTCAAGTCAAAGTTTTGTGGAGAAACCACGATGTGGAAGAAATGACCTGGGAGTTAGAATCTGAGATGAAGTCAAGATATCCTCACCTCTTTGATATATCAGGTACGCACCCTAATTTCGAGGATGAAATTTAATAAGAAGGGGAGGTTGTAAGACCCCAACTTTTATGAATAAAGATTAATTTCTCTCGAATTATATTTTTGAATATTATGGTGTGGATATAATATAATGTTATAGTTGTGGGTAATATTTATAAATTTTGCAAAGTAAGCAAGTGGTTATATAATATTCGATTGGTCGGGGAATATTCGTTTTAACAGGGAATATTCGATGACGACGAACAATCATTAGTGGACCTGATGGAAGTATTGTCGTAGTAAGAAAAACGACGTAATTATCTTTTATAAAAATAACTACGGAAGTGTTACCGTTAAAACCGTTGAACTACCCAATTGTAAAGAAATGAATGTCTGGCGTGGTTACATAAGAAGCACCGGTATTGGTTATTGATGCTTACGTGAGAAGTCACTCAGTTATACTCAATTATTGCTACGATAATTCTTGCATCATATCTCTCATATTATTGATTCGTTTATTGTCACAGTATCATCTGTATAATATGATATATTATAAATCAATAATTGAGACGACAAAGTTATTCATATAATTAAATTACAATATTTACAATGTCTAGAAGTTCTGTCAAGGAGAGGTTTGGTTACCTAATTGCGCGCCAATAGGGAGAAATCCTTATTAGAAAGCCCCCTCTTTCCTGGGAACGACCTGGTTGTTAAATATTGTGAGTTATAATATTGATGATGAATAAGCTCGTGTTGATTAAAGATGAAACTGATAGTTCCATTGTGTGGAAATTATTAGTGTTAGTAGAAATCGATATTTATGTCGATAATAATTGATGTCTGGAGGTTATATTGTTCAATCGGGTATTCGGGGAACTTTTTGTGTCGAAGTACTATTCACGAGTTACTATTCATGGGGTACTATTCACCCGAAAAATATATTTCTTTTCGGTCCAAATCATTTTTGGGTACAATATTATTCCATGAGGAGATGTGCTAATTTTTCAGACCGTTGGTTGAAGTTATAATAGTGAATCAATATGGACCGCTGGTGGAAAGTTATAATAGTGAATCAATATGAATCGCTGGTTTAAAGTTTTAATAGTAAATCAGTAAGGACCGTTGCTTTAAGTTTTACTAGTAAATCAATATGGACCGTACGTTTAAAAGTAAATCAATCTAGACCGTTCATGAATTAGTTACTATTTAGTTCATTCTCCTATAAATAGAAGCTCATTCCTTCATTATTTCTTACGAATTCACTGAAACTCATGAGAAAGAAATTATAGAGAGAAAGAATAAGAGAAGTCAGCTACCTCTCTATATTCCAATATCCAGTTCTTCTAAGGTAAGGGTATTATTTCTTTCTTATTCATGAAGAGAACTTCATTATTCCATTCTTTATTATTATATTGAATAACTCATTATTATGCAATCTGCGCATACATGGTGAAATTCTTCATTATTCCATTATTTATTATTCTTGGAATAATCATGCATCATGATCTATCGCATGCACGGTGATTTCTATTGTTATTTCATTCTTTATTATTCTCGTGAAATATCCCGTCACGTGCGTTTACGCCGGGACCGAGTTACATTATTTATTCTTCATGCTTAATATCACATACATGCGTTCTGCCGGACCGATTTCATTATTTATTATTACATTGCGATTAACATATGCATGCGGTTTATCGCACGCACGGTGAATCCTTCATTATTCCATTCTTTATTATTTTGTTGGAATAACTTTGTACATGTGGATTACCACATGCATGGTAAATGATCCTTTGTATTCATTCTTTATTAAATTGTGGAAATGATGCGTATGATCGTGGATTACCGCATGGCGGGTGAAAATCCATTTGCAGTTTCATATATTCTATTATACTCAGTTGGTTAAATTTTTGGCTTCTATACTCATGAAAATAGTGGAATATCCTGCATATTTGTGCTTCATCTAGTATCTTTTCATGAAAATATTCTTCAGAGCATTCTTGAATTTTTCTCCACAAAGCAGTATCATGTTGACAATTTGGATATTGTTGGGTCCTAGATAAATTAATTCTTGAACTTGTTTTATTGAATTATTAAGGCATTGTCATCATCCTCATGCTTATATTGTAATGAAAGTCATCTTTGGCTTATGTGCATAGATGGACTTAGTATGATCATGACCAGGGATCATTCGGTATAATTGTGACGCCCCCAAAATTCAGACACCCATATCTCGAATTTGGTGCATCACGTGCTACTATGAATATCTTACAAAATCATTAACAACGGAAATAATAGAATAATTTACATTGATATAATATAAATATTCACGTCCCAAGGTACCGTAATCCATTATTACAACAATTCTGTCATTAGCTTAACATAGCCTAATCATTCTTGAATACATCATAACGATCATAACAATAATAATACTTCTAGTCTTAAGGACTAAGTTATTCTGTCGCCTTGCCCTTTCCCTTGTCCTTTCCTCAAGTACCGCTTTTCTTGCTTTAACTTGTAATGTTTTAGGAAGCAAGAATGAGCAACAAGTTTGCCCAGCAAGTAATATAGCCAGAAGAACAAGCAGTTATAGCATTTAGATCTTTCAAGGGTATAATAATAATTGGTAGTTCAAGGATATCAAGAATACCAAAAGTATTCAATAGGTGTCGCTATGGACCGAAGGATATCAACAAAATTTCAGGATTTATTCATTTCGAGGTTCAACATAATTGAGTACTGAGCAGTCACTAAGGACCAAGAACTCTTACTAGTCCGCACCAAGTCAATTGGTTTGGATAGCTCTTTAACACATAATAATAGTCTAGCCGAATCAAGGGCTTAGACAGTTTTTTTTTCATCATGCATTTAGGAACGATAGGTCCAATGCTTACAACAACGTCAAGGTATACAATTGATTTTTGAATAGAAGCAGATATTTGCTTGATAAAATATGATTGATATGACAACAATTCAATGTATACAGTGTGAGAATTATGGAACTTGCAACACAATAATAATAGTGTTCGGAGACTTGCTCAATGTAAATTTGAGTGAAGTTAGGGAACTTGCAACACAATAATAATAATGTTCGGATACTTGCTCAATGTAAATTTGAGTGAAGTTAGGGAACTTGCAACACAATAATAATAAGTTAGGGATAAAAACTTGCATGATATAAGTAACAAATTTTTTTTTTAGGGATAGGAAACTTGCATGATATAAGTAACAAGTTTTTTTTTTAGGGATAGGAAACTTGCCTTTATCGTTGATTACTACTAATAGCGAAAATCACCTCAACGAACTATGTTTGTCCTATTCATGTAAGTATAGGTATTCATTAGCCAAACACACTTGATATATATATCAACAACATGTACACATAACACCTTTTTCTTTCTATCTGTTGTACCCATCAAAACTCATAACTCGTATACTTAACATGCTCATACTATCGACCACTTGCTAGTTTATTCATAATCTTTCTTCCTCGAAGTTCTAAGAGGTTCATTGCTTTAAGTAGACCATAATGTCTATTAATCCCACCGACCTTTTTCTACGCATGTTTGCAAGCATTATTTTCCCGAAGTTAGTAAAATTCTCTACTTAGAACTTATTCGTAATAATAGTTTATAGCAAGATAGAGTATTTATTAATCCATCCTTATATCAAGTTATGATCTTTGCCTCCGAGTCCCGTGACATCTCGCCATGTCCGAAGATATTATGACTTGTTCGAAGGCAACATGCTTTCCGAAGACATCGCGCTTCGTCCGAAGACATCACGCTTTGCCCGAACACATTACGCTCTGTCCGAAGACATCACGCTTTGTCCGAAGACATCACGCTTTGTCCGAAGACATCACGCTTTGTCAAAGACATCACGCTTTGTCCGAGCCAGCTCATTCAAAGACTTCGGTCTACACTATTTCGACAAAGTTTAAGTTCGTCGGGTTAATTTCATTAAGACTTTACTATATGCATACAACCTAAGGGAATTTCTTAATACTGTGGTCTAACATGACCGAACCCATCGATTGGTTCCTAAGAACGGTGCATTACACCCCATGGATTTCGTAAGCGATGAACATGCTCATTTTGCAGTAGCTGCACAACTTGATTCCGAGACAATTTTAACGTATTCATGCACGGCGTAAACTTTCTAAACACCCTATATCCTGTTAATTCATCATACTTGACCTATTAATCAAAAAAACCGAGAATCAACAAGACTCAAGTTAAGAACGGAGTAGAAATTATACCTTCTCGAGCTTTAACCTTGATATCTCACACACATTGATTTGGTAATGCTTAAAGAACTAAGAATTCCTTACTCGCATTTCTCCAACACTCTTATCACTAAAAACAGATATACTGGTGGCTTGTATTTAAAGAGAAAACATGGACTAGACACTTGCTTTACCCAATGTTGGGATTCATGGTGCAATAGAAATGAACAATGGTTACTTAAGGAGTTGTTCAACCACTCCATACCGTACCACTTAGCTAGCCATGCACGCCTAGGATTAGCGAACTTGAAAGTTTGCGTAAAGAGAGTTTAGGCTACTATTCTTTGTACTTGGTGACCCTAATTTGGGGACAAGAGAATGGATCTCGATTATAGACAAGGGGCTACTTGGCAAATGCCCAACGCCCACACGCCACATTTTAATTTAACTAATACCTTGTACTCTCGCTTAACTATTTTGTTGGATTCCTAATTGATTCTAAATATCCCAAGTTTATTGAGCTAACTCAAAAGTCCATCAATTAACTTATCAATAGACTCCCAATTTATTATTTGAACTTTAAACATGCAAATACTTGATCATCCTTCACTAAGTCCATCATTGTGTAACACAAGACATTTATTTCATGAACCTATCTTATCGATCCTCAACAGCTCAATTTTAATTCAATTGAGTTACTCCCTCATGCCACGTAAGCATTTATAAAATAAATAATTCACCTATTCTATTTAATAATAATATTAATATTAAATCATAAAATTTACTAAGTTATTACAATAATCATGACACTCGTAATGTTATAAATGATATGGTAAAAGTCCTCGATGGCACCGTAATGCATTGATGGACGCTTTTGGTATGATTATGACCGTGGATTGTTCTAAGTATAGTCATGACCATTGATGATTTAATGAATATCCTCGGCCCGTAGTATGAGGATGATTAGATGATGTGTTTTATTTATTAAGCTAAGTCTCAAATGATAAAAATTTGATGAAAACATTTTGTACCATAGAAGATAGTAGATTTTATTCTCTACTTGACTCTTCTAATAGATTGCTTGTTCCGTTGCAGTTAAACTTGATGTCTATTGTATTTTATCAGTTTAACATTATTGAAGACTATTGATAATTTATTCAGCATTATCATAGTCATAATATTTCTTACTGGGCTAGTTGAGCTCACCCTTTCTTTCACTTTTCTCTTCAGGAAATGAGAATATAGCTGGGATGAGTCGGGGAAAGGAGTGACGGTCCAGATGATAGCATTAGTAGTCCTCACTATTCTGTTAAATAAGTGTGACAATAAATGTAATGAGGACTCCTTTGAGTGTGGATATTGTCTAGATGACAATATTCCTATTAAACTCTCAGTTTATGTATTGTCGTATTTTACACGACGTTTGTATAATGAAGTTTGTATCTGTATTCTGTACCATGTATTTGACGACTCAAGATGGGTGATGTATACCTATTTTTGGGGCGCGCACACGCTTAGAGTTGAATGTAAACAGAAGTGCAAAGTTCAACCACAGCTGGTTAGGGGATAGCGCAAATTGCTACCGTCCCTAAGCTTCAAACAGTATGCTAACTACGCCATCTTGCAGTCATGAATAGTTTCTATTTTTGATCTGAAGTTCAAAGCATGCTTATATGATTACATTAACTTGTATTATATGACCAATATGCTAAATAATGTGTTTAGAAGCATGCTAGGTGATAGAGATGATTGTTAATGAGAAATTATGATGTTAAGTCCAAAATAAGGTTTACAAGCTATAAAATAATGATTTGAAAAATACGTTGTTTGACCTTGTGGTATCATGTAATCTGATTTGTGCTATGAAGATGTAGGATGTGTGATGTAGTATGTATAAAGTTACAACTAAGTGAGACGTTTATGTGTATATTTGAACTTACATATATGAGTTTAAATAACTATTGAATATCATATATGCGCGTGTGAATATATTATGATAGGATTCGAAAGAGGGTATTAAGCTTTACTTTGGTAAACTACGTTTGAGGCAAATATCCTAACTTACACAACTTTGAATTTTGTGCAAGATCTCGAATTTCATTCGATTCATATATTGAATACAAGTCTCCGAACTTCACCCTTTGATTGTGCAAGTTCTCTATCTTACACAACTTTGAATATTATGCAAGTTGCTAGACTTCACTTGTTTTTGTGAAAGTTTCCTATCATTCTCATATTGTATTGAGCAGGTTATTGTTGAATTGAAAGTTATTCATTTAATCTTGAACTTTATTTCCAAGCATGCTATTAAGTGGTTTTAATTACTTTACAATTATTCTACATCAATATTATTGATATTCGTACTTAGTGCACATGAGGTCGTACAGTCTTAGACTTGTACATCATTTAAAGTTCTATAATTTTTGAACTGTGTCAGATAGAGTTTGAACTTTTGTTCGGTCAGACAAGTGTATAAAGTTTTATAAAATCTATCTAAACCAATTGATGGTAAAGATTCTTAGAATGAAAGAACACCCCTTTTATGATAGGGGAGTACCCCAGGTATCTAATATAAGATACAAAGAGCAGATTTAAATGTTATGCATATACATGGTGTACGCGAGGCTAATCCCCTCAAGTACTTATTCTATAGCCAGTAACCAAAGGGTCAATTAGCTATTGATTCTATTGGAGTTTTACAGTTCAAAGTCTACTTGACTATCAGTTATTCTAAAAGAAATCATTATCTTTGCTTCTAATATTCATATTATTGAATCCTTCAGATATTCATATTGTTGAATTCATTGTCAGATATTTTCCATTCATCATGATATATCCTCATTGTTGTATTTAAACTTGCTGAGCAAACTTGTTGTTCATCCTTGATATATCATGAATTATATTGCAGTTAAGCTCGAGACCTCAGGAAAGGACAAGGGTAAAAGAAATATGTAGGATAGTTGCGAGGAGCAGACTTTACCTTACACCTAGTTTAAATTACTGTTATGTAATATGAATCCTAATGATTATTTTAGGGTATGTTTGTAAGATTGTATTAAGGTTATCGAATCTTGGGACTAGTAACACCTTTTGAATGAACGACGTACGTTTATTATATTTCGCATTGTAGTTATCGTATGTTGTTTAGAGGTGGATGCTTGTATTTTATCGTGACGATCGAACCGGGGTCAGAGGACCCGGATTCGGGGGTGTCACAGTGTTTATAGGAATGCATGGCTCTCTCAATTTCAATTTGTCCTGTTGTCGGTTGGGAATTTTAATTATTCTTTTTCTTTATTTAGTTTTGTAGAAAGTGTATGAATTGATTTATTCTAATTCCTATCATTAGTTTATCCAAATAAAATAAAATGATTTGTTCAAATGTTTAAGATCTATTGATCTGGGCTTAAATTTTTTTCCCTTTTTTCTCAATTTGTTTGATTGATTCTATTGGTTAATTATGAAAAATTCAGGTTTTTACATTAAAAAAAATCGGATGTATATACCTGTAGTGGAATTGTACGATCCATCCCACATCAATTCATCACCAATGCAGCTAGGACTGAGCAAAAAACGGGTATAATCGAATTACCGAACCGAACCGAAATAATTTAACCGAAATTTTATGAAAATTTGATTATTTTTAATATTTTGGTTATATCTGAATTTTTTTATAATTTTCAGTTAGTTTATACGGATATCATTTTTGGGTTATTCGGTTTAACCGAATAACCGAATAAAGTCATTTCTACTTTACTAAATACTAATTACTAATATGAGTCTTGACTAGTTGACTTGAGTCTTCAGGCACTCAGCACTAGCACATATCTCTCATCTCTCAAAGTCTCGAACTCTCAGATCTCTCAAAGTCTCGAACTCTCAGTCTCAGTCTCTCAGATCTCTCAACTCTCGAACTCTCGGCGGCCCTTCAATCTCCATCTCGAACTCTCAGATTTATCATCTCTCAAGTCTCAAGTCTCATCCTTGAAGCTCTCAGAGTCTCATGCCCTAAATTTAATGTACCCACTCTAAGGAATCTCTTCACTTTTATTTCATTGATTCCACTGCCAATTCACACATATATAAGCTAATATATGTTTGAGTTTTTGACTTTTTAGATATCAAAAAGATATATGGATACTGATTTTATATATGTATAGGCTTGTTGTTTGTAGATATTAACCACAAAGATTTGTTTTTTTAAAGAGGCAAGTGTTGGATTTGGTGATGTTGATTGGTTGGGTTGGATGAATTGAAGAGTTCCTATTGATTTATTTGTTTAATTAAATATTTTTAATATGTTTTTTCAAGGGATTAATGTAAGTCCCCAACTTATTATAAATAAAATCAAATTTCCTCTATTTATTATTTTGAAATAATAACGGTTGATTTGATTAATGTGGTTAGTTATGGGTAAAATGCGCAAATATTTCAAATATGCAAGTGGTTATAAAATATTCATTTTTATTGGAGAATATTCGTTTGGTCGTGGAATATTCTTACTTTGTTTGGAATATTCGCATTTACGGCCAAGCAAATTTGTGTGGGCCCCATAACTAAAAGCGATTGGATAAAGAAAAACAACAAGTATAAGTTATTTATAAACAATCTGCAGTAGTTGTTATCAAGTTATATCTTGTTGGAATACCCTATGGGTTAAAACACAAGAAGATTACCGGTATTGTACCAATTATTGATTCTTACGTAGGAAGGCATTACTCAATAATTGTTACAGTAGTTACTGTTCAATATTTTATTTTATTGATTCAATAATTGCTACGTTGATATTTTATATTATTGTTGTTTCAATAATTGTCACTACACAGTATTTTTATTATCAGATCAATAATTCATATTATTTGAATAATATTATTAGATAACATTATTGGCAATGTCTAGAAAGTTCTATCTAAGGAGAGGTTTGGTCACCTAATTGCGCGCCAGTAAAGAAAAATCCTTATTGGAAAGCCCCCTCTTTCCTGGAAACTGTCTGGTTGTCAGTATTGTGATTCTGTAATATTATTTATGAATAATTAATTATTGATTTATATGATAAGGAAAATATTCATTTTATGTGGATATAGATAGAGAAAAATTTTTAATGTGACAATTGTTGAAAAATTAATATTTTATCTTTTCTGATAAAACAATTCATTTAAATATATTATTATATTTTAATAATATAATAATGGTGATATTTTTACAATGAATGTGAGATATATAAATATATGAGGAGGAAGAGTATTTTTGTTGCAAGAGTTATTTAAAACATGTTAAACATGTTTGTGGGCCCATTTCTTTACTGAAATTTGATTATAGCCTGTAAAATCGCCCGTTTGTGGATTTCGGTCAATTTCTGTTTGGAATTTGGAAAAACTTTCTTCTGTAAAGTTGTAGAGAATGAAATTTCCTATGGAAAAGACATAAGGTTTGAATTTTTTCAGATAAAAGGGCTATTTATTATGAATTATCGAAGTTCCGAAGTTCCAAAATAATTGATTTTTGGAGTTTAAAATATTTATTTTAAGAAAAACATTTTTAACATTTTGTGGGCCTCATTTAACACGTGTTAAGTTGCTGAATTCAGATTCTTGGTGCGCGTAGGAAATTTATATAAATATATTATTATTTTATTAAATTTTCTGCTTTGGTGTTCTAAGCATTTTCCTACAAATAGGGTGCTTAGGTTAGAATTGAAAATCACACCAGAAACTGAAGTTTTCTCTCTATATATATATTATTGAGCGTATTATTATGAGTATTTTGATATTTTTAGTGTTGTTATATATGCAAGTTCCTTCAAAGACTATATCCTCAGTATTCCAAATTGAAAGTACGTCTTTTCGAGGTAAGGGATATTATTATTTTTTTAAAAATGATATTATTTCTTCTAATATCATTATCTTAGCCTAATATTGGTAAGATTTTTCTTGTGAAATTCTTGTCTTTTAGTGTCGGGTTTACTTATTCACGTATATGACACTTATTCACGATACTAAAGACTATTCACGAATACTCAAGACTATTCACGTAAAAATTAAATTTTTATTTTTTGTCCAAAATATCTATTATGGATACTAGCTTTGATTGTATCCATGTTTTGATCATTCTTGAATTTTATTTCACTATGGTTATTTATGAAGTATTTTTGAACTCGGATTGTTTAAAGTACGAAACCTTAGTATTTGTTCGTTTGTTTCAATGGATTCGTTTTTTTAAAAATATTTTTAATCATTCTCAGTCATAAATGATGGTATTACTGAATATCTTTGGCCTGTAGTGCAAACATGGTTGATTTTCTTATGAATATCTTTGGCCCGTAGTGCAAAGATGTACAGGTGTTGAGATTAACACGACCGACTGATGAATATCTTTGGCCCAGAGTCAAAGATGAATATTTGATTCAAGATGAATATTGGTTGATGTTACAGGGATAAAATATTGATGATGGACTTTTAAATTCATAGAGTATAGTAGATTTCATTCTCTACGTAACTCTTCTATGAATTATTATTTTTGCTGCGAATATTGATCTGAAACTTGTTATTCATTGTATTTTATCGATTTTTCCTCATTGAAGACTAACGATAATTTGTTCTATATTATCTTAGTCATAATATTCTTTATCGGGCTAGTTGAGCTCACCCTTTTCCTTTTTGTTCCATTTTTCTTCTCGGGAGGCGAGAATGTAATGAAAGTACTAATGAGGTATGGAATGAAAGTTCTAGAAAGTTGTTTAGTAGTCCTCACTATTTTTGTAAAATAATGTACCAATAATTGTAATGAGGACTTATTTGGGTGTGAATATTGTCTGAGATTTACAATATTTGTATTTAAACTCACGCTTTCATGTTGTATTAATAAAGTTGTAGTTGTTTACAGTACCATGTTATCGACGACTCAAAATGGGTGATATATACCTATTTTGGGGGCGCCACAATTAATATCGAGCTTAGAATATGATCTCTGACGGAGATCGTGGAATAGAACTAGGAGGGAGAGACGAGTAAATCCTTTTCGCTAAGTGTGTCCTACCTAAGCTTATTTGTTAGTTGGATAAAGATATAGGGATATTATGTGATATGTTGATTTTCTTAATTAACCCTTATTTTATTATAGTATTTGAGAATGTCGATCGAGAATGTTAATGATTGGAGTAAATGAGACCGTGGAGACACCTTTACTCACCAACGAGGAGAAACGTCGCAACAATTCGGGCAATGTTCCTCCCCGTGAACAACACCATTGAAAGCGATGATGAACGCACGGGGATGTTTAGAAGCTTTTGCAATTAATGCAAAATCGATTTGGGAGACTCGTGCACAAAATACGGTAAAATGATAATAACGCATCGCGATTTATCACACCAAGCGCTTCAAAGAGTTGGGACCACCAGAATTCTGGGGAAAGACGAATCCGATTAAGGCAGAAACGTGGGTCAAACAAATCACCAAGATATTCGATGTCTTGGGATACACGGAGGAATATAAGGTTCCATTCGCCACCTTTATGTTCCGCAATGAGGCAGATTACTGGGGGGAATCTATGAAGCGTACCCATCCAGCCGCACTCAGCATGTCTTGGGAGACGTTTCAGAAACTTTTCAATGACAAGTACTTTTCTGAAAGTATTCGTCATATGAAGGGAGTGGAGTTCATTAGACTGGAACAAAATAACATGATTTGGTCCCAAAGACGAGGCAAAGTTTGCAGAGTTATCCAGGTTTGCACCTCATTTGGTGGAGAATGAAGAACGTATGAAGCGGATGTTTTTGAGAGGTTTGAAACCCGGCATACGTCAATATCTCATTTCTCATTAATTTTCTCTCTATTCAGATATTGTTAACAAGGCTCAATTATTAGAGCGAGATAACGAAATACGCTTAATCGAAGGACCATAACCAGTGGATCATATCGGTGACAAGCGGTCATCGAACAACGATAACCAAATGGAAAAAGAAGAATACTTGACAAAGCGCGTAACTACTCCGTGGTAATCATGGCCATGAGAATAAAAGAAGTGAGTCGGGAGGAGATTTTAAAAGAGGAGATTCAACAATGACCATGTAAAGACGCCAACACCAAAGAAGAATCGGTTCTACAGGGAGGAGAACGACCACCGTCAGTATCTTATAAATGTGGAAAAGAGGGACATATCACCAAAACCGCCCAACAACAGCTTCAAGGTATGTTATAATTATGGAAAAGAATGACATATCGCTCGAGATTGTACATTAGCGAAACCAAGTCCAGTGGGGATGGTGACTCAAAAGGTTGTCCCGTAAAAGTCAAAGTCAACTGCTTCTCGGAAGAAATGTTTGTCGGATCGGTCAAAATGCGAAGAACCCAAACGAGGTGACCACGGGTAAGCTAATCATAAATTTTTGCGAAGTTTATACCTTACTTGATACCGGTGCTACCCATTCATTTATCTCTCCTGCTTGTGCTCAACGTTTAAAATTAACTCCGGAGAAATTAGACTTTGATTTATCTGTAGAGACTCCGTTAGGAGAAACTTTCATTACATCCACTATTAATAAATCTTGTTTGATCCAAGTTGGCACCATCACATTACCTGTTGACCTTATCTCTTTAAAGATACTTGCTTTTGATGTGATTTTAGGGATTGATTGGTTAACTACTCATCATGCCAAAATTGATTGTTTTCGTAAGGTTGTTAGTTTTCATATTCCTAACCAACCTGTTGTACGAATTCAAACAACTAAACCATTAAAATCAATCACTATCATATCTAGTCATAAAGCTATTCGTTTATTGAAAAACAGATGTCAATCTTTCTTAGCCCATGTTATTGATTTGAATAAAGACACGTCAAATTTTAATAATATTCCTGTTGTTAGTAAATTTCCTGACGTGTTTCCTGAAGAACTTCCCGGTCTACCTCCAGAACGTGAAGTTGAATTCTTTATTGATCTTGAATCTGGTACAAAGCCCATTTCTAAAACCCCATATCGAATGGCTCCTATTGAACTTCAAGAGTTAAAGGTCCAACTACATGAGTTGTTGGACATCGGTTTCATTCGGCCCTAAGTACATCTCCTTGGGGTGCTCTGCTTTATTTGTAAAGAAGAAAGACGGAGTATGCAACTTTGTATTGACTATCGAGAATTGAACCATGTCACCATCAAGAATAGTATCCGCTACCTCGTATTGATGACCTGTTTGACCAACCGAAAGGAGCACAATTCTTTTCAAAGATCGATCTTCGCTCGGATATCATCAATGAAGATTAGGCGAGGATATTCCAAAGACGCCTTGAAACTCGACACGGGCATTATGAATTTTTAGTCATGTCTTTTGGATTGACTAATGCTCCTGCGACTTTCATGGATATGATGAACCGAGTATTCAAGACTATTTGGATCAGTTCGTTGTTGTTTTATTGATGACATTCTTATATATTCCAAAACTGTGAAGATCATGAGCACCATTTGAAAATGGTACTCAGTGAAAATAAGTTATATGCCAAGTTAAAGAAATGCGAATTCGGCATGAGGAGGTAGCATTCCTTGGGCACGTGGTGTCAAAACATGGAGTATCTGTTGACCCCAAAAAGATTGAGGCAATACAAAGTTAGAACAACCAAGACACGTAGCTTTTTGGGCTTAAATTGGTTATTATCGGAGATTCTTGGAAGGAGTTTCTCGAATCGCTACTCCGATTAACTCAAATTGACTCGAAAAGATACAAAATTAAATATGGAGCGAGGAATGCGAGAAGAGTTTCCAAGAGCTCAAGAGAGACTCATTTTGGCACTGTTTCGACAATACCATCTAGTTCGGATGGATTTGTTATCTACAAATGATGCTTCGAGCGCAAAGGGTTAGGATGTGTTCTCATGCAACGTGGGAAAGTCATAGCCTATGCCTCGCGAAAACTTAAAAGAGTATGAGAGAGAATTATCCTACTCATGATCTAGAGTTAGCGTGATCGTTTGCGCTTAAAGATCTGGAGGCACTATCTATATGGAGAGAAAGTGGAGATATATTCAGACCATAAAAGCCTCAAATATTTCTTCACCCAAAAGGAACTCAACATGCGACAACGATGTTGGCTCGAGCTGTTAAAAGATTATGACCACACCATTCAATACCATCCTGGAAAAGCAAACGTGGTAGCTGACGCATTGAGTAGAAGATCATATGCAGGAATGAGTGCGATGATGTCAAGTATACGCATAGAACCAACTTTAATCGATGAAGTTAAAGTTGCTCAAGCCACCGACCCGGAGCTGATGCGTATGAAGAAGAAAGTACAAGAAGGTGCTATTCTGGAAGCGAGAATCGATGAAGAGGGAATACTTTGAGTCCATTCCAGACTTTTTGTTCCTAACGACTCTAATTTGAAATACAAGATCATGACGGAGGCACATAATACACCGTTTGCAATCCATCCTGGAAGTACTAAAATGCATCGTGATCTTCGACATATATTTTTGTGGAACAATATGAAGAGAGAGATTGCAAATTTTATCTCGAGGTGTTTAACTTATCAACGTGTAAAGGCGGAGCATCAAGTGCCTAAGGGTCCATTGCAACCACTTGAGATTCCGAAATGGAAGTGGGAACACATTACCATGGATTTCGTTATGGGTCTTCCCACAGTTTCTTAAGGCATAAATGCTATTTGGTTTATTGTTGATAGATTAACCAAGTCTGCTCATTTCTTGTCGATATGGGAGACTTATTCCCTTGAACGTCTTGCTCATATGTATGTAAATGAGATTGTGAGATTGCATGGCATTCCAGTATCCATAGTTTCGGATCATGACCCAAGATTCACTTCACGATTTTGGGTTAGTTTACAAAAAGCTATGGGCACAGATTTACGATTCAGTTCGGCATACCATTCTCAAACGGACGGACAATCAGAGAGGACTATTCAAACTCTTGAAGATCTATTAAGACTCTGTGTCCTAGATTTTAAAGGGAGTTGGGATAAGTATTTACCATTGGTGGAATTCTCCTACAACAACAAAGCTTATCGAGCAAAGTATAGGTGTGGCTCCATTCAAGCATTATATGGACGAAAGTGTCGCTTCTCCAAAGATGTTGGGATGAGGTAGGTGAAGCAACATTGTTGGGACCAGAGTTGGTAGGTATTACTATAGAAAAGATCCAAATGATTCGATAACGATATAAAACCAAGACAAGATCGATAAAAGAGTTATATGGATCTTCATCGAAAGGGCGTGGAATTTAGTATTGGGGATCATGTATTGTTGCGTGTTCCCCACGGAAGGGAGTTACAAGATTTGGGAAGAGAGGAAAGCTCAATCCATGATTTATTGGCCCATTTCGATTCTTGACCGAGTAGGAAATGTAGCCTATAGACTCGCGTTACCTCAAGTATGTCTCGTGTTCATAATATTTTTCATATATCCGTGCTTCGAAATATGTGAAAGACCCGAACCACGTTATTGAGTTAGAACCTGACGAGATAGTCAAGACTTAACGTCACGAGGAGGAACTCACAAGATCTTGGATAGGAAGGAGCATGTCTTACGTACAAAGGTCATACCACAAGTTAAAGTTTTGTGGAGAAACCATGCTATTGAGGAAATGACCTAGGAATTAGAAACGGAAATGAAAGCGAGGTATCCTCACCTTTTTGAAACACCAGGTACGTACGTCAATTTCGAGAACGAAATTTCATAAGGAGGGGAGGTTGTAAGACCCTAACTTATTATAAATAAAATCAAATTTCCTCTATTTATTATTTTGAAATAGTAAGGGTTGATTTGAAATAGTAAGGGTTCATAAGGAGGGGAGGTTGTAAGACCACAAAGATTTATTTTTTTAAAGAGGCAAGTGTTGGATTTGGTGATGTTGATTGGTTGGGTTGGATGAATTGAAGAGTTCCTATTGATTTATTTGTTTAATTAAATATTTTGAATATGTTTCTTCAAGGGATTAATGTAAGACCCCAACTTATTATAAATAAAATCAAATTTTCTCTATTTATTATTTTAAAATAGTAAGGGTTGATTTGATTAATGTGGTTAGTTATGGGTAAAATGCGCAAATATTTTAAATATGCAAGTGGTTATAAAATATTCATTTTTATCAGAGAATATTCTTTTGGTCGTGGAATATTCTTACTGTCGGGGAATATTCGTACGACGGCTTGTGTGGGCCCCATAACGGAAAGCGATTGGATGAAGAAAATGACAAGTATAAGTTATTTATAAATAACGGCGTAGTTGTTACCGTTAATACTGTTGGAATAACCGGTAGTTAAAACATAGTCGCACACGGTATTGCACCAATTATTGATTCTTACGTAGGAAGGCATTACTCAATCATTTTTACAGTAGTTACTGTTCAATATTTTATTTTATTGATTCAATAATTGCTACGTTGATATTTTATATTATTATTGTTTCAATAATTATCACTACACAGTATTTTTATTATCAGATCAATAATTCATATTATTTGAATAATATTATTAGATAATATTATTGGCAATGTCTAGAAAGTTGTGTTTAAAGAGAGATTTGGTCACCTAATTGCGCGCCAGTAAGGAGAAATCCTTATTGGAAAGCCCCTCTTCCTGTAAACCGCCTCGTTGTCGATTGTGTGATTACGTAATATTATTTGTGAATAATTAATTATTAATTTATATGATAAGGAAAATATTCATTTTATATGGATATAGATGGAGAAAATTTTAAAGTGACAATTGTTGAAAAATTGATATTTTATCTTTTCTGATAAAACAATTCATTTAAATATATTATTATATTTTAATAATATAATAATGGTGATATTTTTACAATGAATGTGGGATATATAAATATATGAGGAGGAAGAGAATTTTTGTTGCAAGAGTTGTTTAAAACATGTTAAACATGTTTGTGGGCCCATTTCTTGACTGAAATTTGATTATAGCCTGTAAAATCGCCCGTTTGTGGATTTCAATCAATTTTTTGTTTGGAATTTGGAAAAATTTTCTTCTGAAAAGTTGTAGAGAAGGAAATTTCCTATGGTAAAGACATAAGGTTTGAATTTTTCAAATAAAAGGGCTATTTATTATGAATTATTGAAGTTCTGAAGTTCCAAAATAATTGATTTTTGGAGTTTATAATATTTATTTTAAGAAAAACGATTTTTACATTTTGTGGGCCTCATTTAACACGTGTTAAGTTACTGAATTCAGATTCTTGGTGTGCGTAGGAAATTTATATAAATATATTATTATTTTATTAAATTTTCTGCTTTGGTGTTCTAAGCATTTTCCTACAAACAGGGTGCTTAGGTTAGAATTGAAAATCACACCAAAAACTGAAGTTTTCTCTCTATATATATATTATTGAGCGTATTATTGTGAGTATTTTGATATTTTGAGTATTTTTATACGGTCTAAGTTCCTTTCAAAGACTATATCCGTATTCCAATTGAAGTCTGATCTTTTCAATGTAAGGGATATTATTATTTTTTTTAAAAAATGATATTATTTCTTCTAATATCATTATTCCGGAATATTGGTAAGATTTTTCTTGTGAAATTCTTGTCTTTTAGTGTTGGGGTTACTATTCACGTATATGACACTTTATTCACGATACTAAGACTATTCACGAATCTGACCTTATTCACGTAAAAATTAAATTTTCATTTTTTATCCAAAATATCTATTATGGATACTAGCTTTGATTGTATCCATGTTTTGATCATTCTTAAATTTTATTTCACTATGAGTATTTATGAAGTATTTTTGAACTCGGATTGTTTAAAGTACGAATCCTTAGTATTTGTTCTTTTGTTTCACTGGATTCGTTTTTTTTAAAATATTTTTAATCATTCTCGGTCGTAAATGATGGTATTCTTCGAATATCTTTGGCTCAGTAGTGCAAAGATGGTTGATTTTCTTATGAATATCTTTGGCCGTGTCTGCAAAGATGTACAGTGTTGAGATGAACATATTAATGATGAATATCTTTTTGGCCCGTAGTACGAAGATGAATATTTGATTCAAGATGAATATTGGTTGATGTTACAGGGATAAAATATTGATGATGGATTTTTAAATTCATAGATTATAGTAGATTTCATTTTCTACGTAACTCTTCTATGAATTATTATTTCCACTGCGAATATTGATCTGAAACTTGTTATCTATTGTATTTTATCAGATTTTTCCCTGTTGAAGACTAACGATAATTTGTTCTATATTATCTTAGTCATAATATTCTTTACTGGGCTAGTTGAGCTCACCCTTTTCCTTTTTGTTCCATTTTTCTTCTCAGGAGGCGAGAATGTAGCGAATACTAGTCGGGGTATGGAATGAAGGTTCTAGAAAGTTATTTAGTAGTCCTCACCATTTTTATAAAATAATGTACCAATAATTGTAATGAGAACTTATTTGGGTATGAATATTGTCTAGACGATAATATTTGTATTTAAACTCACAGTTTTTATGTTGTATTAATAAAGTTATAGTTGTTTCTGTACCATGTTATTGACGACTCAAAATGGGTGATGTATATCTATTTTGGGGGCATCACACTTAATGGGGTTGAATTGGATCAGTTCAATTAAATTGGCAGGGGGAGTAAGGAAAGAACTAAATGTTTTTTTTCCTTAAATAATTTTTCTTATATACTTGTGGATAAAAGACGCCCAAAAATATGTATATGTACATGTATATTGTTGTTTTAAGGGAGGGTTAGAAGGAGATGATTTGAATTGATACTAGGAGAAAAGTTTAAAGGCCTAAACTCGAGTTTTTACTACTAGTGGAGTCAACAAGTTTCTGCTTAAATGATCTAGTTGTTACTTATGTTTGGGAATTCCAGAGTACATAAAACATTTTCCCAAAAAAGCTAAAGGAGTTTTGAGCACATCCATATAAGTGGCGGTGTGAAGTTCTGCAATTCTTGAAGAGAAATGGGTATGATCGAAATAATATCTGTCATGGTGTGATAAGCAGAATATCAGAATTATACTGTTGGATTTTTAATGAGTATCAATTATTTATGGAAAACCTGGGGCCTTTCAGTTTCTTTTACAAATTATAAATGTTCAGTTCAGATTACACGATGGCTTGTACTTTATGTTATTAGGATTTAATATTCTTCTTTTTATGTAAGTAGTAGTTATGATAACTTTGTAAGGGACTTGTTGAGCAAAAATTGAAATTTTGATTTGCTCGAAACTAATTCAAGACCTTATTATTGTGATACCATATATTAATGGTGTTAATTTCATGATTACCATTTGTTTTGCAGAAATTTCAAGCTCGCACATTCTCAGCGATTATGTGAAATTTTCATGCTATGAAATTCTCAACTTAGTTTTTTAATCTCATTACATTTTGATGATATATGATCCTTCTTTCCCCGTCCCAAAGGTTTATTTATAGCTTATGATACTCTTGCCAAAGCAAGTTTAGTTTTATATATAGTAGCTTTGAGATGAATTTATAAATGTTAAGCTACTTGTGTGAAAGTAGAAAGGTCATCCTTTTCCTTTAGTCTTCTAATTTTCTGGTACTCAATGTATGCTTTCCACTTTCGTGTTTGCTCTTGGGAGGATACACCTTTCGTGTCCTGTTCATTTAGTTAGGTCTTTGAGAATATGTGGGAGATTTTTCCCTCGCTTGATAACTTGTTCTTTATCATTTTCTAGTCCTCTCATACTATATGTCTTATTCTTTCACGTGCGCTTTGGAAGTTGGAACTGCTGAGACCGAGGATTTAGGATTTAGTCATTATTGGTTGTTGTCTTTGTTTGACTTGGCTTGCTCATTGTTGTCCTGTTTGTTTTCTTTTTAATTGCCTATCGCTCATTGTCTCATGCCACTTGATCGTTGTTGTCACCGATCATTCATATCTCATTGACCGTTGTTGTTTGCTGGCTCGCTTAATCGGTTGTCTCATGTCTCAGTTGGTGTTGGATCATTCATATTTTTGTTATATGTCTTGTTGATTGATGTTGATCATTTATGTTGTTTTTTATTGTTGTTGGATCATTCATGTTGTTTTTTATTGTTGTTGGATCAGATTCATGTTGTTTTTTTATTGTTGTTGGATCATTCATGCTGTGTACTGTTAAGTTAAGCAAAGTAAGAGTAAATTGTTAAATTCGGTTATTAACCGAATAATTAGTTCGGTTATCATGTAATTCGGATAGTTGTTCGGATATTTTAAACAGTGTAAATTTGATTTTCGGTTATAACCGAAATGTGTATTCGGTTCGGTTAATAACCGAATGCTCACTCCTAAATGCAGCGCAACTTTTTCAGAGTCATCCTGAGCCCGCTCCACCCGACTCAAATCATCCCGTGCTCTACCACGAGGCCTGTGAATTCACTCTCGCACTCCCTCGCACCCTGGAGTTGATACTTGGACTCTATTTGCTCCACCACGAGACCTGCAAATTCACCCTCGCACCTTGAAGGCCCATCGAACCATGAGCTTTGATATCATTTGTAGTTTTGATACCAATGCAACGCACAACTGTGCTCAATAAGTATATTGGACCACCTTCTTACCTAAAAGGTTAACATATTAAATTGAGCATTTATCATACTTATTAACTCATTTACATTTTTAAATTTATATAATATAAAATTTATGTAAAATATCCTAACAATACCTAAATCGACACATTTGATACGGGAATAAATATGTACCAATTTCGATATTGAATTTTAATATAATTGACAAAATCAGTACGGTACGGTGTATAGCCGGTAGGGTACAATTTTTTACGTTGCACACTCCCACAGGCCGCAGGGATGGTGGTATTCATGTGCAAATGGAGTGTATGGGGACAATTCACAGTTGGATTTATCTTCCACTGCTAAGTTCTACCAATTGCTAACATGCTTATGCCCATAATATTTTATTGGAAAGATATTAATCAACTTGGTTGAATGGGCCAGCATACCACTATATTTTTTATTATGAATTACGTCAATAACTATAATTTGATAATATTTAAATAATATATTTAGTATTAGGAGTCAACTTTATAATTATATTTAAACTCATAAATTGATATATTACAATTATAATTCGACATAAAACTTTCGTAACACATAACAAGACTCATGAAAAAAATATCAAATATATATATATATATATATATATATATATATATATATATATATATATAAAATAGGTCTCCCTTAAATTATAAAAGACAGAATGTACTTTTTCGTCCTTAATATATATACATTTTTAGAGTTGTGCAAAATAATTAAAGAAATGATTGAATAAAATTAAATATAATATTATAATTAATTATCTTAGATTAAATAAAACGGCAAATAATTTAGGACAAATAAAATTATTAAAAACGTCATATATTATGAGACGGATGTAGTATATAAAAATTAGGGATGAGCATGGTGCGGTTTGGAGTTTGGTGGGGTTTGAAATCCAAACCGCATCCGAAATCGTTTAGGTGCGATTTGACAAATCCAAAACCGCACATGAAATCGTTTATGATTGATGTGGTGCGGTTTCAGTTTCGATTTCGGTTCTAAAACCAATTGAAACAACAAAACTTTATACAATTTAAATTAACAATTTAACATTACATAATATTAAATATCACTTTGATGACACACAATTTTACTTATAATGTTTTGTCTAAACAAAAGTTAAATAGAACCAAACACAAACCGTAAATTCGATTTTATATAATGTAGGGTATGACTAATTTTATATAATGTACTATGTGACTAATTAATGTTGAACATAAAATAATAAGATAATTTAATTATTTAATGAGTCTCATACTTATTATCATATCTCACGAATCTGTACGTATTTATTTAATATCTATAAAATTTGCTATCATATATAACACTCTACTTGTATAAAGAAAAATAAATAATACATAAGTTTAACTTTTTAATTTTAGGATAATAATATTAGAAAAATGGAAAATATATGTGTATATCAGCTGGTATGTATCTATATAAACAAAGTGATGGATAATAGTGAATAAAGTTTGTTGGTGGACTTGTTCTGGTAAATTATTATTGTTATTATAATGATAATGATAGTAAGTTCAATCATATTCTCATTAAAATTTATAAATCACTCCAGATAACTTAATTTTTTTTATCTTGTTTTGGCGTATGAAAGATATTAAAACGGTTTTTTATTTTAAAACTTACGTGCTTGGTTTTGCCAAAGAAATCGAGATTACATAAATTGTAAATTCGACCTAAAAATATCACATACGTCAAAACCGTTATTGCGATTTTAATTATGATGATTTATGTGATTTTTTGTATAATTTGAGAGATAATTTAATTCTTTGTTCAACCCTGATAAAAACCATTTATTAGGATCAAGTTGCTAGTCGAAAGTTCAACTTCTCTTCATCCCCCGAAAGCGCAGCAGAGCATGCTGAGCAGCTTACTGGATGACAAACGGAAATTATGTAAAAGTCTGTCCCTTCATCATTTGCACAGGCTATATACATTTCTCGGATATTTTGTTTTTCTCAGATTTTGTTTCTTGAACTTTTGTCTGTTAACTTGTCCTCATAGCCACAAAATTGACATGTGTCTTTTTGTTTTTGTTTTTCATTTTAATTTATTTTATAAAAATATTAAGGAAAATTTATTAAATTAAAAATATTCAAATTATATATACGATTACTTTAGGGGTACTTATTTAGTTTCAAAAATAAAATCTGATGCAAATATTTAATTAAGACAAAATTGGGACAATACAAAATTTCAAAATAAAGTTGATTGATATCTTTCCTACAATACATAGGGATGTATGCGACATATTTATGACAGTTGATTGTATTTTTTATATCAATAAGTCTAGGAGATATTTTTTTAGTGATATTCTAGTGATCTTTTTTTTTTTTTCTTTGGTTTTTTTTGTAGTACCTCTCAAAAAATATATAGTATTTATTTCAACTGTAATTTTTATAAAAAATAGTATTTTATGTGTAATTTGAATACATACAAGAAATAAAATTTTACAGACTGTACATACAAGTTGACTTTTCATATGTATCAAAAACAATCTAAATATGAAGGCCTTCAGATTATGGTGACAGTGCATTCAATGGGAGGGGTTATGGCTTTATTTTGTGGACTATATCTCACGGTGTTTATATTTATGACTTCTTCATCTATTGTACTCTATTATCTGGATTGTAGTTTTGCATGATTTGTTAAGTACTAGCATCCGGTAAATCATTTTCATCATCATTAATAGTTTTTTTTTTGGCATTATGGTAATATTGTGACAATTGTCAAAAATGGTTAAAAAATTAATGAGACAATGTATTCGTTTTTTAACTATAACATTGTGTTATGTATGACACAGTGTTATACTGCTATGTTTTTGGACACAATGTTTGTTTAACATGTAATTTTTCTTAAGGTCTGAGGACCGAAACTGGGACATTCTTTATCTGTTTCTCTTTTTGTTTGGATGTTTGAATTCTGGTACAAAATAAACGTATATGAGACATGGACTCTTTAAAATGCATCAAGTACCTGTGCCAGATATTTGAGGCTTAGTGAGGTTTGTGTAATGTGTAACAGACTTCAAATATGTCACTAACAATCGTATCAATATAACAACTCGATGACATTGTGCATTACACTTTCAAAATATTTATTAGTGCTTTAGAATGCAAGAGGTACCTATTTTTAACTCTATTGGTTACATTATAAATATTTTTATCAAAAAATTAATATATATACACACACACACAACTGTTATATAATGTTCTGGGGTTTAGTGATCAAATTGATTATATACTTAGATATATATTTGCGCACAAAATTTTTACTCAAGTACTCTATACAACATATGCTACTAAAATTTGATCATCGCACAACAATCTACTATCTTCCCATTATATTTTAATTTAATAATTGCACGTATAAATTTATTATTAACAAAATGATCGAATAATTCCGCTGTTTTATATGCTTGGGTTGAATAGTTTGAGCATTGGCTTTCTAATTGTATTATTAAGAGATTTTTTAAACCTTGGCATACCCTTTTATTCTATTTTTGTTATGGATTGTAAAAAGTTAAGTTGAGGCAACCCTTTCTTTACAGTAAACAATTTACAAATGTAGTAAAGGACAAGGAAAATAAATTAGTTGGCTACACTTTGGTCAAGAAAAATTGAAAAAAATAGAAAAAGGGAAGAGTGGAAAAAATGATTTATCCACAAGTTGAGGTCACTTACTTTGTCACTAGCCTAAAAACAATAGTCACATACTTATAGTGTAATGCATAGACCAGTAAACTCTCACCACTATCCCCTACAATGTATATTTATTTATTTTTCTGTGTAAAATTTGATCATCACACAACAATTTATTCTTTTTAGTATATTTTAATTTATTATTAAAAAATTAAATAATTACGTCGCAACGCGCGGGTTTGTATTTAGTTATACCTAAAACACAATTTTTTATAAAAATTACAGTTGAAATAAATACTATATATTTTTTAGAATGTATTACAAAAAAAAAATCACTAAAATATCACTAAAAAAATATCTCTAGAAAGACTCTTTTTATATTCTTGCATAGTCATGAAAGTTTATAATTTGAATTTATTTTTAAATATAGCAAGTATCATCTCAACTCTATTTTACATTCAGATTGATTAAATGAACTTTTCCGAATCTTATTTTAGAGTTTGTATAAAAATAAAAATAAAATAAAAAATAGTAGTATGTAATTATCAACCTGACCTGACCTGAGATGTACAATAAATATATCAACGAACTTCATTTAAATTTTAAAACAACTTATAAGTTGTATTTCTTTTTAATTTAAATTGATTTATTAAAACGAAATGAATCCTCCTCAGTTTTAAATTTGAAATTATCGTAAATAAACTCCAAATTATTCAAACAACTTGTTTTATTTGGTAACTGTATATAACTACTAAAAACCACCACCCAACAGCGAGAAAGGATAAGGCGGCGGACTAGAGTCTCCCCACGCCGCCCCTCCTCCAAAAGAACTCAAATCCCCAATTCCCGCAGCACCCTGTGGGATTAGAGGTCTCCCAGTGGCTTGTCTTTGGTTCACCCACAACGGCAACGTCGTCTCCGGCGAAGACCAACCATCCAAATTCGCCTCCGGTGATGAAATTGACGCCGAAATTGTCCCAACCGTTGCAATTTCCTCTTCCTCCTCGCTCTTAACTGAACTTACCATCATCGCCATTTCCGATGAAGACGAAGCTGATGATATCATAACCCGTCTCTTTTTATTTGTCACTCTTATGGCCATCATTTGTGATAAAATTTCTGGGTCTTCAACTAATTTATATATAAAAGTCATCATTTGATGTGGCCTTCTCTCTGTTGCTTGTAATCTCTTGTTCATCCCTTCAACTTGGAGGTCTAACTGCTTTTGTTCTTGCTTTAATTTCGCAATTTCCATTAAAATATCCTCTTCATCTTCAACCTTGTGGTGAATTGAATGGCTAATATCGTTCCTACTCTGTTTCTTCCTCGCTATGTTCTCCAATAATTGCGTTTGCCCACGAAGAAACCATTCATTTGCAAACTCCCATCGATCCGGATCCACCTTTCTGAATCCCTGTTCCATTAGAAATGTTGAAACATCCATATAAGGCCAGAAAAATTAAATTAGGAAGGTGCAATTTTAGGCCAGACTTTACCTAAGCAACACAAATATTGAATTTTAGGGACACATAAAATCGGTCACAATACACCACACAATGAAATTATTGCATAATTGTATGGCTGGTGTCGTCACTAAGCAATATTTCTATTGTTAAATAGGAGATTCTTCGTGATAAGATGGTTAATTTATCCCTTAAATAGGTATTGAGATGTCTAAATATTAAAAAAAAGTGAAAGATATAACCTTTCATATATATCAGTATCAAAACATTCATTTAATAATTAAATAAAATTAACATTATGTTAACTATTCCCTTAAATAGGTATTGGAGATGTCCAAAAAAATAAATATTAAAAAAAATTAAGTGAAAGATATAATCCAACTCCCTCAATACGTATATCGCAATCAAAACATTTATTTAATAACACATTAATGCTGTCTACAAATAGTTGTATTAATGGTACTAAAAATAATACCTATATCACTATTATGTATCCAAAGAAATTGAATAAAAAGTTTAACACATGCTATCCTACTACAATTTTCTTGATCTAAATGTTTACTATTAATAACAAATAACAACATTTAATACAAATAAATATAATTCAAATAGCATCCTTCAATTATATCCCAATGCCAACTCGCTTTAATTTCATTCTTAAAAAAATATATTAATTATTTTATTGAGCTTTGACTTTTGAATATGGGCCAAGGTTGATATTCTTATTAATATCAATATTTTTCCTTGTTGGGAATCATAATTTAAGAGGTCATTAAAAAAATTAATGAGCATTGATTATATTTGTCTATATCTTTAAATTATTTCTATATATACATCAAATGTGGACCTCAAACTTGACTATAAAATTAGTCAACCTTTACCATCCTAATTTCATCTCACTTAATCTGATTTCCCAACTCCTCCTACTCTCTAGCTATAATCTAAAGGGATCGAAACTTTCTCCATTTTTCCATCAAAACCAAGGATACTAGAAAAGGTTAAGCTAGCTTTCACAAAATGAAGACTGATGACAATTCATTCTGTCTCCCAAATTCATGGGAGCTATCTCATTATTCTTTTATGGAGAAAGATAATGAAGAATGCCTTGTCGTAACCTCACCTCTGCCCCTCCATAATACCACAAACATCATCGGACCTGAAACCCAACAAGTGATCAAACGTGAACTTGAGGATGATGCTATTATTAATGTTGTTGGTACTGATCAAGCTACAAATTTGAAGAGTCGAGGCCGGCCACGTGGATCAAAAAATAAACCCAAAGGAGATGTTGCTCAAGAGATGAAACTAGAAGCCCATGAGATCCCACCTGGGACCGACGTCATAAATTGGGTGGTTCAGTTAGGCCAATGTAAGCAGTTATGTGTAACTGTAGTAAGCGGTTCTGGGTTGATATCACTTGTTGATCTCAACTATGGAAAGTCCAACCTTCCACCAGTAACAATATCAGGACCTCTCACCCTCACTTCTTTTTCCGGGGCTTTCTTGACTTGTTCTTCACCACTCCATTCTCGTAAGTTTTTTACTGCTTCACTTACAAGGTTTGATCAACAAGTTTTTGGTGGGGCAGTAGCCGGAAGGATGATTGCCTCAAGCCCTGTGGTATTGATGATTACCACTTTCAACAATCCCAAAATCTATGAACTAGGGAACTAACTAATTCATGCAAATTTTAGTAGCTAGCAGCTAGCACTACTACTATTAGCTAGTGGGTTGTCCTGTCCTGCAATTAATTAATTAATATAGTTGTTTCTTTATCTATGAATTTTGATTGTTTTTACATTCCCATTGAACTTGACCACTGTCTAATTAATTAATCTCCTAGCTAGTCTTGTTGTTGCTCATCAATAGTAGCAGTACCAAAGAGATGATGATTTATATATCTTTAATTTTCTCAAACTAAATAATCATTTGATTGATTAAAAAGTCGAGCCAACGGATACATTTTTACGTGGCAAATTAAATCATAGATTAGCCTAGTCATGTTTAGTAAATTATTATTGTGAGATTAGGAGCCTACACTAACAGCATGTGGTGGGCCGTTTTAATTTAATCATCAAAACATTGAATTTTTAATTTAATGACACACTAAAAATAATACCTACTATATACTCCCTCCTATTCAGATTAAATGACATTTTAGAGTTAAGCACACTTATTAAGAAATAACACAAAATATCTTTTATGTCCCTAATTAATTATTTCTCTCTCCATAATTGTCTCTTTCCATTCTCCACAATTGTCCCTAATTAATTATTTCTCTCCCCACAATTGCATTTACTAAGCATATTAAATAGAGGGGTAAATTAAGAAAAAATAGTGCAATATTGCATAGAGATTCCAAAACGACACTTATATAGAATAAGATTAAACTCCCTAAAACGTCATTTAATCTAAATAGGAGGGAGTATATCACTATTATGTAATTCAAATATTTAGAAATTGATCAATAAAAAGTATAACACATGCTATCCTATTACTATATATAAGAAATTTAATCTAACAAATAAACATTTATTACATATGGTAGAGGTAGACACATTTCTATATATATATATATATATTTCTCTTAAAAATGTCGTTAAATATATATTTATTTGATAACGTCAAATTAATTAAGACAAGTTGAAGGCATATTATAGAAATATGTCAGGCGGTAGAGAGAGAAGATTATTGAGATTGAGATTGAGATTGAGATTGAGATTGAGAGGTGCATATACATACATATGTGTTGAGTTGACGGACGAAGCTGGAGAAATTATTGTGCTTGAAATAAAGAGGCAAGAGCGTCTGAGAGAAATGTAAAGGGTCGACAACAATGAAGCTATTGTTGGCTCTTCCCCATGTGATTAGATTAAGTGTTGTGGGATCGTTCACCATCTGATATGTCTTCACCACAAACGGCTGTAGTATTATGGTATTAGTATTATCTGCTTCTGCTTCTGCTTCTGCTTCTGCACCACCCTCCATAATCACATACACCTGCCTCTTAACTTGATGAGAGAGAATGAGAAAAAAGAGAGAAAAGTGTTTGGTGTTTGATGAATTTTTTAAAATGATTTGTGCAGCACAATAATAATAATAATATACCAAGATCGATGTCGTGTAGGTGGTAGTGAATACGTGGCTGGATGCGACAATGTGTACGGTTAATTAATGACATTATTTTGACATCACTCGTATAACATAAATAAAAGACAGAGCGTGTCAACTGTTGCTTGGCCAATTATGTAACCAAAACAAAACATTTGCTTTGTAATAATCCACTCATCTTCTTCCCCTCCCCTAGGTGGACTGGACTATATTTCTTTTCCAACTGGAGTATTATCTCAAGGCACACCTCACAGAAGATTTTTTTGTGAGTGCTGGCTATAATATTTAAACTCAGAAAGTTAAAATAAGAAGCAAACTTTCTTCAATGCGAAAAGTTAAAAGTCTAACATGTATTTATTTATAATCATTTATTCTTTGGGTTCCTATATAAGTATCGTTTTAAAATTAATTGTCGTTTCTAAATTTTTAGAAGAATTTTTTTCTTATTTTTCTTAGATTATTCCTAAAATATCTACTATTTAATTTCAACCTTTTTTTCGTCCCCACAATACTTACGTTCCCAAAGAATGATAATTTAATAATTTAATTTTAATTTTATACTTTACAAAGGAGGATCATTACTCTCTTTAAAAAGTGATCTTTGGGCTCCAACGACACCGAGGGAGTAATCCTAATTCTTTTCGTTCCGGCCGGAAAAGTAAGGAATGTCCAAAAGCCAAGGGAATATGTACAAGTTTTATAGAGGACTAAACTTTGTGTTATTGAAGGGGATTGTGTTATTCTTGTTTGAATGCCCTCTTTATTTAAGCAAAGAAGATATATTAATTAGATGCCAAAATTATAAAGGCACCACCCACAGGTTATATACTTATATATACATCCCACTAATGTCCAAACAAAATATATACCAGTAGTGAGTGTCCGAAGCCAGAAATCATTTATAGTGGGATTAAAATTATTATTAAATTATAAATAATTTGACAAAAAAGTTCGAACATGAAGTGTCTACACATCATTCTTTTATTAATATTCTTATATTTTTAATTGAATACTCTTCCTAAATTACAAATCATAATTCAAACACAAATAAATAAAACATAACACACACACACACACACACATATATATATATATATATATATATATATATATATATATATATATATATATATTACAATGAGAATATAGTAAATAATAATATATAGTATATATACACTATTATATTTTGACTCATAATTAATAGATTTTTTAATTACAATTGTTCATAAGTAGTTAATTTATTAATTATTTTTAAAAATAATATAAATTAGATTATTATTTAGTTTAAAATATTATATAGAGATATACATATATTGAGAGGATATAAGTCATATGTGGTTAAAATTTAATTAACAAAGTTATAAATTTTCAATTTGATCCCGTATAATAGAAAATTTATAAAATTTTAGTGGGGTTAATTTATACATAATACTTAAATTTTTTTAAAATTACCTTGTAAAGCAACATTTTTTTCAGTGGGGTCCACAATGGGGTGTGGGGGTGTGTGTGTGTGTGTGTGTGTGTGTGTGTGTGTGTGTGTGTGTGTGTGAGGAGAACAATACCATGTAATTGTTACATGTCCAACTTAATTGCATAATGCAATTTTGCTTTTCATTTTTCTTAATAAATTTTCATCCATAATTGTTATCTTCGCCCTTTCAAAAAATAAGTGGCCAAATTTGACTTTAAAAATAACAATTTAAGATTATTTTTTTTTATTTGAAATTGATATGAAACTGATTTAATCAATAGTACCATAAATATTATAAACCATCTAAAATTATTGATTGCAATATTTATTATTTTCAAGATTTAAACAAACTTACTTTAGTTTATTGTCAATTACTTCTTAAAAGTTCAAACAATTTAGAAAAATAATATATATTGCAAATGTTTTTTGAGTCATTTACCTGAATAAATATTAATGATAAACACTTTGGAGAGATGTGTAATAAGTGAAACCTTCTTATAATTCTTATCAATTCCAAATATTGAAAAATTTAACAAATATAATTCGGCATAAATTTATCACAATAAATCAATAATTTAACTTGAAGTAAGCTTATCCAACCGTGAACGGCCACCTAATGTAATTGTTAATTTGTTACAATATCGTAGAATAACATTTATTTTAATCTTGTAGTGGAGAATATATTGATTGTTTGCTCACACTCATCAATGGATTAATTGATTGTTTATTTATTAGTAAATCTTATAACCAACTTATTAGAATCTAGGATCCAATGCATAAGGATTCCAAATTCCTCATTTTAGCAGGGTATATATACCCTGTCATTTCCTAATTCAAACATAATTAAAATATGTCTGCATAATTGCTTCAAGAATAATTTAATACTCATCAGTAAAAAATTTCAATATCTGCTCATCATATTTACATTAATGAATAATATTCCAAACCTTGACATAAATTGAGGAGTCACAGATGGAGATTGGAGAGATGATCAAGAATCTCACTCTATATCTCATTACATGCATTGTATAATGAATATATTAATTCCACATTGATGCTACCAATGAGTTTCTAAAGGGGAGTTCAACATGTCATTTGCACTGCAATTTGGTCCTGTTTCTCTTTCTTATGTGTCCTTCGCTCAACCTTCACACTTTCTCTAACCCCCCCTCCACCCCACCCCAACCCCCCACCCACCCAAAAAAAAAGGTAAGTAAATTTGGTGAACAAGCATCATTAGGTGTAAACAAGTAAAATTCTTGAGAAGTAATGAACACAATTAAGATATACTTGGTATAAATGTGATCATATTAATAACCTTACCATTCCAGACATGGTGTTTAAAGTTTAAACACATGTAAAAAGATATACATAGCTTGAAGCTTTACAAAATCTTGCTCCATTAGTAGGCACTGCTACTTTTCTATAAAGTATAAACTCAAAACAAAACTTCAACAAAAAATTTACCAAAATCATACTCTTTAAAGGAAACAAACTTCCATGAAAACATCCCACAAACCACATCCAAAACCTGTAGTTTTATAAAAAAAAAAAAAAAAATACTCTTAACAAATTAGAAATTAGTCATCGCATCTTTGACCAACACTTTCGTTACATATCACTAATCAGATTTTTTTGATCAGAACTCCTGGGCATGATTAATGACCCGGAGAAGAAGCTAAAACATTGTATTCTTGTAAATGCCTCTGGAACTGATCCAAGCGATTTTGCATTTGCAGAATTCCTGCAGCCTTCTGCGAAAGAATGGAATTCAATTTGTTAATATATCCATCTAGATGATTTCCCGGATTGTCAACTTCAACCAACAAGTTCATCTCCTGCATGAAAGAGCGAATATGATAAGTAAAATGCAACTTAGCATTAAAAGAGCCCAATGCAGATAATCACTAACCTCTCTAACAATATCCATAGTCTCCTCCACAAGCTTGCGATGAGCATTAACAAGATCATCCTCTTCCTGAAAAAAGAACAGCGAGATTTTAATGGGTGGTTAGCCTGATCATAGAAGGGAACCCATTGCAAGATGTTTAAAATTTCTATTACCTTCAGGAGAGCATTAAGATTGTCATTTGAATGTGAGTTGTTAGCCTCAAACTTCAGCGAATCCCTTGGATTTCTTTCAGTGCCAGCTTTCTTCATCTTATCCTCCAAAGATGATGGTTGATAGGTCTTTGCCTTTTCATTCATCATCGAGAATACCTTGTTTTGTTCAAATATCTGCTCGGAGGATTCAAGATAATCTTCAATTATGTCGCCTCGACCACCTATCTGACCCTTGAAATTATCTAAATATTCATTTTTGGTTGAACTGTTTTGTACACGCCCACTAGAAACACGTTCAATTGTGAGAGATGGAAAAGGCTCCCTTTCAATTTGTTTAGACCATCCAAATCTGTTACTTTCATTTGAGAAATCCATTATGTTATCAGAGCCGGATGAAGTCGTTGAAACTGAAGGCAAGGTCACTGCTGCTGAGCTTCTAATGTTTACGGATGAAGACAATGTATCCTTCCTGAAGCTGCTGCTTCCTTTAGATAGACTCTTAACCCTAACATGTATAAATCAGTCAGAAGTTTTCAACTGAAAATAATATACACCTAACCATTTTTGTTACTTCTTCACATTACCTGTCAGCATATCTTAGTGTGTTGAGACTGTGTTCACACGAGCCTGAGTTTGGTGAAATGCATGATATCATAACAGTGCGCGAATCACCAACAAATGAATCTCTAAGAACTTCAGTTAGCTTACTTCCCCTGAATGGAATATGACCCTGGTCATTGTCAAGAGCTCTAATGCATTCCTTTAGAGCAAGTAAGCTTTTATTAATTTCAGCACCTTCCATTCTGCAACAGCAACGTATAAGCATAGTTACTCCCACAGAACTTCTACTAACAGTTTAAAAATAATTTAGAACAATAATATCCCACTGTATGACTTAGATAGCAATATAGTGGGATGCCTAAGAGAAACTTATGGTTTCTAAAAGCTATTTATGCAAAGTATCACTGCTCCAGAGGACCAAATTTAAGGAAAGGCTACGAAGTTCATATTAGTTTCGATAATATCTTGCATGGAACATACCTCGTCTGTTTGTCATTATCTGTTGTATCTGCACCGCGTTCACTTCCAGCAAGATCTATAAAAGAGAGCTTGCCAACAAGTCGAGCAGGCTTTGATTCCTTGGCATCAACAAATCTCTTGATGGCAAGCTGAAGTATAGCATGTGATCGGGAGGATTCCTCATTTGCACCAGTTGTGCCAGTACTCCTCGTTGCATTGCCTCTCTCAATTAACTCCTTGATGGTCTCCACATCTGATACATTGTACTCTTGCAAGCCCACAATGCAGACCTGCTGTTTCCCATCCTCCCTCATGCAAAGTTTTCTGCAAAAGGAAAGTTCAAACTTCAAAGTTTATGGAGCTGAGTTTAATGAAAATTTTCAGTAGTCACAAGCAGAGAAACTCACTTCCGATCATTAAGGAGATCAAAAAGCTTCCCTCCATAAATCTCAAAAAAACTGACAAACAATTGATATCCTTGGTTCCGGTAATTGTAGTGCATTAATCGAAATATATCTTGAGATGCTTTAAGTGGCAGTGGTTGCATTGTATAGGTCTTTCCACTCCCTAAACATCATGATTAAACCAAGATGTTATATAACAGTAATTGATTTAAAACGGGAATAGCTTTGCAGTTTAAAGTTGAAAGCATTAAAAACAAAAGGGAAAGAATTAATTTATTTTTTTGAGGGGGGGAGCAGGGGGAATAAGAACCTAAGATGGATGGATATCTGAAATATATATAGTCAATATGGAAATCGCAGACAAACGATAATCAGGAAGCCTGTAATGCCGTTATGAATGAGGTGAAAGAATAGGTGACTAGAATAATATGAATTATCAAAATGAAATTCTTAGAAAATACATAGGACCGTGTACAGCTAGCCGCTTCATTCTAAAATCAACCATATTTTAGTACCACAACAGGGAGCCTCAGAGGTGTATGAGCTGCAATTGTCATGACTCAAGCTAAAGAGACTAGATAGTTGATGTTAATCAGTTAATCATAATGCTAACTGGAGGCAATGGTTAAAAAAAGAAAATATAAATTACTTCTAGAAAACAAAAAAATAGGACACTTGGAGCAATAGACACCTGATCTGATCAAATGGTTGCCATGAAAAGCAAAAAGGCGTTTCGCTAATACCTAAATTGTACTGTCAATGATTGAAAGTTGGACTTAGACACAAATTTGGGATTCTGATTGAGACAACAGGTAAGTACAACAGTCCAAATCCCACTTTTCATATTCAGGAAGCTAAACTGTATACCACGGCCTGGTAGCTGGAATGGTAACCGAGAGAAATCAAGTTACTACACAGGAAGTGGAGGGTCCAACTCCAAGCCCCACCGATGTTGTTTCTTACATTAATAGGTTGCAGTGACATTCTAGAATAGTACGTCAGAAAAGCAAAGGAAGAAGAAAAAGAACAGGAAAGCCAAGGATCTTGCCTGTCTGGCCATAGGCAAAGCAGGTTGCTTTTGTTCGTTGAAAAAGTATTGGGATTATAGGCTCCACGGTCTCTGAGTATACCTATAGCAACAGAAAAAGAGGCTAAGTAGTCCATATAATCATCAAAGAGATATTTAAGGACAGATAACCACATCGGACATGTACTCACTTCGTCATTGGAAACGTCCTCATTCAGCACAGCATCATAAAAAAATTCATGTCTTTCAACATACTCAGTCAAGTCCACCTGCAAAAGGTAGTAAATTAGCTACTCCATAAGAAAGTCTGAACTAAATTCTTATAGAAATAGAAAAAAAAATCGATAACTTCTTGATTCCACTTCTCAGATTTTTTGTTTGTGAATTTCCGAGCTTAGTGTGAGCCCCTTTTCCTATTTTTCTTTTCGGACCAACCAACCAAAGTATTTTTTTTTTTTTTTATTCTATAATTATATTTTATATATAATTAATAATTATATTAATAAGAATTTTATTAGAATAATATAATAGAATAATATATTAATTAATTGTATTTGTATTACTGTACATCACATGCGGTCCACGTATTCCAGATATGCATGAAGAGTGGTACTCTAAGAACAAATAAGATAATAATTAATAATTAAAGAAGTAGAAAAGGTGAATTAAGTTATATATATATATATATATATATATATATATGGAAACTAGATCATCACTGTCCCAAATACAAAAATAAGCAAAAACAATAAAACCAATAGAGATATAGTTTAAATTAAGTTGATCACATGATACTCATCACATTTTGTCCAGTTTCTATAGTTCTATTAATCACCTTAATCATTTTTCTATATTTCTAATTAATCAATTCTATAAAATGTAAAAATTTGTTTGATTGTATGTATTGAAATGTATTGAACCATTCTCATTCCTCCCAGATTTATGAATTTTATTACTTGGGGGACAGAGAGTATGGAATAACTCATTCCAACTAGAATGGAATGAATCATTTCACTCTTCATTCCATTTCTTCAATCCAAACGTAACATTAGGATTTGTAATTGTAACATGTCTTCCTCACGTTGTTTTCTTCTTCCGCAACTATCTTCACAAACATGGAGACATGCAAGTAATGGCAATCTAAATAACATAACAGATTTACGAACTTAATTTCTACATATATTTGCAGAACTTGCAAGCGGAAATAAAATTGGAGAACATGTATCTTTATGTGAGTTGGAAGAACTGCCAGACATTATCTTTAATAGCAGACCAGTAGAACAAGGCAAGAAAACTATCTTACACAGCCCTAACTAACTTATATGTTACCTAATCAAAAAGCAAAGATAGAACTATCTAACTGATCAAACCATAGATTCAGACACCAAGTAACCGCATGAGTAAGATTTACCCAATGATACTTTCAAGGAAAGCAGTAAATGAGCACAAAATGGTTTTAGTAGAAAATACTTCATTTAAGTACAGTTATTAAATGTTTATCAACAAGATGTTTGGGGGATTCTTATGCATCACTGTGCAGCATGAGTGTGAAAAGTTTTTCAAGAAGCTTAAAGAACTTTTTATCTCAGTGCAATAAAAGACAGGTCAACGTAGAAAAGGTAAACCAACTCCACCAATTCCCTATTGTCACATTGACCTTTTCAAGCAAGAAGAAGTCAGCCTAACTGAAAGACAAATGAATTTTATTCCAATTTATTTATGAACCCCTTCTATCCTTTCGGCAAAAGAAATGCCTTGAGTTTGGGACAAGAAGCTCATCTGCACAGCCAAGAAACATTTAACAACTTGCTCAAGAATACCATATATCCTTCACATAGTTACATGCATTGGAGGCCATCTCCTCGCAAGACTGATCCATTCATCCAAAAAAAAACATCCTTAATTGCATCATTCACGCATCAATAAAAGAATATTATGTTTGGCAGATTACAATCAAGTAATAGCAACACCAATTAACAATATTAATGCTATAGTAACTCCTGAAGCAATGAGAATAATAAAAACAACTGCATTGTAATAATAAAAAGCAACTACATGGTTAGGACTCCATCATAGTGTAAGTTGTGATGATACTGATGCAATATGAAGTAAATTAAAGTAATAGGAAGACCTAAAGTATCTTTTTCTACAATTTTTAACGCTCCATGGAAGAATGGAATATCATAACATGAGGCTAATGTCCCAGTTTAATAAAACATCAATAACAACCTTTATTAAAATAAGCTAATTAACGAGAGCTCACCTTGAATTTTGTTTCATGAACAGTGAGTGAATTAGTATTCGGATCTATGGTTATAATGTCTTCCTCTGTCTTTGTTATTTCCTTCTTATTAAGTGGTCTCTTACGAACCTGTATCCAAAATATATACTAGCATTTACTATCACGAATAGAAAGTAAACAAAAATACAAAGCAAGCATTTGCAATCATTAAATACATTTCTGCAACATAAGCCTCAGGGGATTGGAGTCGATAAAAATGTAATTTCCACTGGAAATTCCTGTACTTTGTTTCTATTATTTGTCCAATAACCAAATATGCAACTAACCAAACTTGATAATTTTGTTGGCATTGCAATAAATTTGGGGATAAGAAGGGTAAAACCTTAAGCAACACTGCAATGAGAAGTATATATAGTAAGAATGAGGCATACCACAACTTTGATCTTAGCAACATTACTAGCCCTCTCTTTATCTGCAGAGAAGTTCTTTTGAGGATTGTTGTCTGGCATACCACGAGTACTATATGTAGGTTTAGCAGAAATATGCAACTGAGGTTCATCAAAACCTCTACCACGAACAGGTTGATTAACTGTGGATCCAATGTTTATGTTATGAACCTGCATATACCACGCAATAATGCTATGATATGATGGCACTGATTCTCCCTTACTCTAAATTAACTCACATCCATAACAAAGATTTCACATTTATGTAAAAATACGCCAAATTAGGACAAGTAAGTGAGGATCCAATATATAAGGTTTAGTCCCTTACGCCCAACTAAGGCCCTAGAAAAGTCTTACGAGGACTAAATTTATTGATGAGAACTAGTTGATTTGACATCAATCACTGATGGTTGGGATTTTTAGGAAGGAGTATTACCAATCTAAAATCTGTTTGTTTTCCATTCTGGAAGGAGCTCAACTCATTTTTCTTACAAAAGCAGATTTATAGAAAATTCTGCTCTCAAAAGCAAAATAAGCATCAGAAATGCATCCCAAAGCCAAAGAACTTCGAAAGGCCACAACTTTTTGAGTTCATTTAAAACTTCAAAAAGGTCAAAACTTTTGATCAATAAAATAACAAGACGACTACAATATCATTGTTTACTGTAGTTTTCAAGAATATGTTACACTTCTGCAGTTTTAGTTTACAAAAATTGCATTGCATCTGTTGGCACAACAAAAGCTTAATAGTAACTACATATTTTAGGGAATTTATAAGGGTACTCAAAACAGAAATTGCTATTGTAAGTGATGGAGTAATAAAATTACATTCACCACCTATGGCTATGAGTTATAGATGGCAAGAAGACAGACCTCAGATAAGAGCTCAGTATCAACGGAGTTTAGGTCAAATAACCCAGGGCTGAGCTCATTGGGCGACACAAACCCGCTGCTGCCATACAATCTCATGCTGGACGAGCGCGAAAGTGACAGCGGTGTTGAAGAACCCTCATCTCCTCCTCCTACTATCATACCACCCCTCTGCACATTTTTGCTCAATCTTGAATCCTGACAGCCTCCATTATTGCCATATAACCCAAAATCCTGAAATCATTTTTAACCCAAAAACCTGATTACCATAAAGAATTCCTTTTCATTAGTAAAACAATTATCATCCCTCTATATCATATAATCATTTGTACTTATATATACACATACTTTAAGACTGTACACACAAACACATACATGCACAGTTCTGAAATATGATCAATCTTGAAATTCTGACTCCTCCATTAAAAGCAGAAACCCATAACTGGTGAATTTTATATAATCTCCGAAGAATGAATTTTTTTGACTTATGAATCCATTTGTAGGTATGTATACATACATATTTTTACACAAACACAATCTAATTAAAAACAAAAACAAAAGAAATGCGAACCTTGGATTGAAGCCATTTGTTGTTTTTGTTGAAAGTAGCACCTTCAAGGAAGTTGTCGGAGTACTGACGCTGGTGGTAGCCGGTGGAGCCTGATCTTTGCATCATTTGCCGACCAACAGCATTCATCTTTCTCTCTCCTCGACCTTTTACTTAATTCCGTATGTAAAATTGTTCAACGTTGTCCAGCAAGAAAAGGGTTTGGTTTTGGTTACTATGTATAAAGAAGTGATTTTTACAATCTATCTCAGAAATCTTTGTGAAGAAAACTGAATAAACATCTCTGCCGGCCGTACACAAAGAACAAAGAGCTTGGCAAAACAAACAAAAGGGGTTCTTTTCTAGAGAGAGAAAGAGATTGGGTGGACTAACTTGAGGAGATTTTAGAGAGAGAGAAAGAGGGAAAGGCGTAACGGAGATTATGAAGAAAATAATTGATTTTCAAAACTTTTGAAAAGAAAGACCGGGCATATGCAGTTGTTTTGGCCCCCCCGCCGGCCCTCCCTCTCTATTTTAATGTTTTTTCATTGTAAATGTTAGCACGTATTTTATTACTACTACTTATTTAGTTATTTATTGTAATTTAGTACACCATTACTACTTCCGTATTTGGGTGACAGATAAGATAAAAGATACGAGTCCAGTATTTTACTTCCTCCATCACTTAATAATATATGTGTCGTTTAAAGAAATAATTTTATAATACTTTTTTATAAGGAATAATTTTAAAAAGATTATAATTAATTTTTTTAAATTATATAAAATAATAAATAATTAAAAAATAAAATAATATATATTAAGGGACGAAGAGAGTATTTATAAAAGAAAATTTATTGCTAAGTTAGGAATTGCATGATCCAACAAAGGCTGCCAATCGCTATACTATTTTTTTGGGTTCTTTACAGAAATATATAACAATTAGAAAGTAATTACATCATTAGTGCATTAACAAAATAATTATAAAAAGTGTAATCAGGACTCATATTACAAAAATAGTACAATTTACATTAATAAGGAAACCTAAAATCAAGGATAAATAATTAATAATTTAAATATTTGGGATCTAACAACAAAAACAAATTCTAATTCTAATTCAGGAACATCAGGATTCAGGAACTTTATAACTCTCTGGCGTTATCTCCGTCAACCACAATCCAGGAACAAGTGCCTGCAAAATTTTAGTTTTAAAATCATGTAATACCTAATCAAATATACAACCATATTAATTACAACTATATATAGCAAGATATCAATGTATATACATATACACACATTAAAATATCTACACATGTAAATTGGGCTCTATTTCAATTTTTACTTTTTTTAGTTCTCTCTTCCCGCCGGCTTCTCTTCCGCTACTCCGCCGCTACACCGCCGCGAATCTCCGTTGTCCAAAACGCCAAGAAGAAGAAGAAGAAGAAGAAGAAGAAAATTCGCCCTGCAAAAAGTTTAAAAATAAATAGATGCAACATTTATTGTTCTGAATTTTTTTTATGACTATTTTGTTACTCATAAATACTAAAATTGTTACCTTTGTATGAATAGTTGGCTACCAACTGCATCACATTCAAACGAAATTGGTAATTTAAAAAAACTGAATTGGTTACCTTGGACTGAAGGTTTGGCTACCAATTGCACTATGAAAAAATTGCAGGTGTGTATGTAAATTGGTTAACTTTGTGAGACCCCAAATTTTATGAATAAAGATTTAAATTTCTCAAAATATTTTTTTGAATATTATGGTGTAGATTTGATATAATGTTATAGTTGTGAGTAATATTTATAAATTTTGCAAAATAAGTAAGTTGTTATATAATATTCGATTGGTCGGAGAATATTCGTTTTAACAGGGAATATTCGTACGACGGCACAATCAATGGTGGACCCCACAACGGAAGTATTGTCGTAGTTAAAAAATGACATAATTATCTTTTTATAAAATAACGACGAAAGTGTTCTGAATTAAAAGCGTTGAACTACCCTAGAGTAAAAGTACATGATGTCTGGCATGGATGCATAGTAGCACACGGTATTTGTGAGTTCCCAAAATTATGAAATTAAAGTATTCAAATTTCTTATAATTATTATGTTTAGTAAATTGTTAAATTGAGAAAAGGTTAAAGTTAAGGATGATATGTGAAAATTTTGCAAAGTATGCAAGTTGTTATAAAATATTCATTTTGTCGAAAAATATTCTTTTTGTCGGAAAAAATCCGTACGACGACACAATCATTGGTGGACCCCACAATGGAAGTATTGTCGTAGTAAGAAAACGACAAAATTATCTTTTTATAAAAATAACTACGAAAAAGTGTTACTGAATTAAAAGCTGTTGAACTACCCAGTAGTAAAGAAATACGAAGAATCTGCGTGGTTGCATAAAGCTACCTGTATTGATTATTGATGCTTACGTAAAAGTCACCATTATACTCAATTATTATTACAAAGAATTTGTAAGACCCCAACTTATTATTTAATGAAATTAAATTTTCTCTATTTATTATCTTGAAATAGTAAGGGTTGATTTGATTAATATGGTAAGTTATGGGTAAAATCATGAATTATTTTAAATTTTAAAATATTCATTGTTGACGGGAATATTTCGTTTGGTCGTGGAATATTTTTACTTTGTCGGGAATATTCGTATGCGGCAAGACAAATTTTGTGTGGGCCCCATAACTGGAAAGCGATTGGATAAAGAAAACGCGAAGAATAAGTTGGTTAAAAATAACAGGCGTGGTTATTCAGATTATCTTGTTGGAATACCCGGTGGTTAAAACACAAGATAGACACTTGCGGTATTACACCAATTATTAATTCTTACGTGAAGGCACTACTACTCGATAATTGTTACAAAATTACATCGCTCAAGATTTTATTTTATTGATTCAATAATTGTTGCGTTGATATTTTATATTACTATTATTTTAATAATTGTCATTGCACAAGATATTTTCTATTATCTAGCAATAATTCATATTATCCTGAATAATATTATTAGATAACATTATTGGCAATGTCTAGAAAGTTACATCTAAGGAGAGGTTTGATCATCTAATTGCGGCACAAGAAGGAGAGATCCTTATTTGAAAGCCCTCTTTCACGGGGCTATACAGTTGTCGATTGTTGTGATTCTGTAATATTATTTGTGAATGATTAATTATTGATCTATATGATGAGGAAAATATTGATTTTATGTGGATATGGATGGAGAAAAATTTTTAATGTGACAATTGTTAAAAATTAATATTTTATCTTTTTCTGATAAAATAATTCATTTAAATATATTATTTTAATAATATATTAACGGTGATATTTTTACAATGAATGTGGGATATATGAGTATATGAGAAGGAATGGTATTTTTGTGGCATTAAATGATTAACACATGTTTTGTGTGTCGGTGGACCCCATTTCTTGACTGAAATTTGATTATAGCCTGTAAAATCGCCCGTTTGTGGATTTCGGTCAATTTCTGTTTGGAATTTGGAAAAACTTTCTTCTGCAAAGTTGTAGAGAATGAAATTTCCTATGGAAAGGACATGTGGTTTGAATTTTTCTGATAAAAGAGCTATTTATTATGAATTATTGAAGTTCCGTAGTTCCGAAATAATTGATTTTTGAAATTTTTAATTACAAAAACATTTTTTTTGCTTGGTGGGCTGCATTAAACATGTGCAAGGTGGCTGAATTTAGATTCAAGAGGTGGGCTTGACAATTTTGTAAATATAATAATATTATATTAAATTTTCTGCTTTGGTGTTCTAAGCAATTTCCTATAAATAAGGTGCTTAGGTTAGAAATGAAAATCACACCAGAAACTGAAATCTTCTCTCTCATTCTCTCTCGATATATTGAGCGTATTCTTGTGAGTATTTTAATACTTTGAGTGTTGCTATCTGGTGCAAGTTCAAGTCATAGCCTATATCCAGGTGTTTCAACTGAAAGACTTATCTTTTTCGAGGTAAAGGGTGTTATTTTCTTTTTAAATGATATTATTTTCTTCAATATAATTATGCCAAATATTAGTTTGAACTTTTAATCAAAATTGGAACTTTTTGTGTTTGGGTTCTTATTCACGATATCTGACTTTATTCACGAATCGACCTTTATTCATCAAAAATGAATTTTTTCCTTTTCGTCCAAAATATCTATTATGGATACTAGCTTTGATTGTATCCATGTTTTGATCATTCTTGAATTTTACTTCACTATGATTATTTATGAGGTATTTTGGACATGAAATAGGTAAATACTGAATCCTTGATATTTATTCTTTTGTTTCACTGGATTCATTTCCTTTAAAATATTTTTCATCATCCTCAGTCCTAAATGATGATATTATTGAATATCTTTGGCCTGTAGTGCAAAGATAAATGATTTTATAATGAATATCTTTGGCCCGTAGTGCAAAGATGAACAGGTGTTGAGGTGAACATGACCGACTGATGAATATCTTTGGCCTGTAGTGCAAAGATGAAAATTTGATTCAAGATGAATATTGATTGATGTTACAGGGATAAAATATTGACGATGGACTTTTAAATTCATAGATAATAGTAGATTTCATTCTCTACGTAACTCTTTTATGAATTATTATTTCCGCTGCGAATATTGATCTGAAACTTATTGTCTATTGTATTTTATCAGATTTTTTTCCATGTTGAAGACTAACGATAATTTATTCTATTTTATCTTAGTCATAATATTCTTTACTGGGCTAGTTGAGCTCACTTTTTCCCTTTTTGTTCTATTTTTTCTTCTCAGGAAGCGAGAATGTAGCTAGTACTAGTCGGTGTATGGAATGATGATTCTAGAAGTTGTTTAGTAGTCCTCACCATTTTTGTAAAATAATGTATCAATAATTGTGATGAGGATTTATTTGGGTATGAATATTGTCTAGAAGATAATATTTGTATTTACACTCACAGTTTTTATGATGTATTAATAAAGTTGTAGTTGTTTCTGTACGATGTTATTGACGACCTAAAATGGGTGATGTATACCTATTTTGGGGGCGTCACATAATTGCTGCATCATATCTCTCATATTGTTAATTCAATTATTTTCACAGTATCATCTGCATAATATGATATATTGTTAAATCAATAATTGAGACGATAAAGTTATTCATATTATTATTTGCAATATTGACAATGTCTAGAAGTTCTGTCAAGGAGAGATTTGGTCACCTAATTGAGCGCCAATAAGGAGAAATCCTTATCGGAAAGTCTCATCTTTCATGTGAACGACCTAGTTGTTAAATATGGTGAGTTATAATATTAATGATGAATAATTGTTGAAGTATTAAGAATGTATTTATTAAAGATAAGTGAATTACAAAAGTTAGAGGGGAATAATGCAAACTTGGAAAACTTTAGGTGTAAGACCCCAACTTATTATAAATAAAATTGAATTTTCTCTATTCATTATTCTAAATTAATAAGGTGTTAATTTGATATAATAATTTGGTTATGGGTGAAATGTGCAAATTTTACAAAATAAGCAAGTGGTTATAAAATATTTCTTTCGTCGGGGAATATTCGTTTGGTCGTGGAATATTCTTTTTTGTCGAAATATCCGTCTGACGACCTTGCATCAATTGTGGGTCCCATAATGAATAATCAGAAGATGAAGAAAACGTCAAAGTTTGAGTTTTATAAATAACGGCGTAATTATTACCGTTAACACTGTTGAAATACCTAGTGGTTAAAATACAGTAATACGCGTGGTTGCACAGTAGCACACGGTATTGCACAGTAATGTTGAATTATTGATTCTTACGTTACAAGGCACTACTCAATAATTGTTACAGTAGTTATTGTTCAATATTTTATTTTATTGATTCAATAATTGATGTGTTGATAGTTTATATTATTGTTGTTTCAATAATTGTCATTGCATAGTATTTCCCATTATCAGATCAATAATTCATATTATTTGAATAATATTATTAAATAACATTATTGGCAATGTCTATAAAGTTCTGTCAAGGAGAGGTTTGGTCACCTAATTGCGCGCCAATAAGGAGAAATCCTTATTGAAAACCCCTTCTTTCCTGGGAACTGTCTGATTGTCATTGTGATTCTGTAATATTATTTGTGAATAATTAATTATTGATTTATATGATAAGAAAATATTTATTTGATGTGGATATAAATGATGAATTTATTTATGTGGCTATAATTGAAGGAATTAATGTTGAGGTATTTTATCAGTATTTTGTTGGATTGGAGGTATTAAAAATCAAACCAGAGTTCTTGAGATATATTGCGTGAGTTATAATTTTTAATCCGATCGTTGGATCGTTGTGATTTTTGGATATGTTATACATATATAAGTTGAGTATATGTTCACAAATTTTGAACCGTTAAAAATGAATGAATGATTTGTTATGAATTTTAAGAGGTGACTGATTCAGAAATTAGGTTTATAAATAATTTTGGTGGAAAATTCTAGAATTGAGTGGGCCCCACTTGTGGTTGGTGGAGAAATATGCTGAATTTTATTTCAAATGTGGTGGATGGCAATAGTAGCAGATAAAGCCATCAGATAGCAGGTCAAGTCTGCTTCGGCGTGCTAACATTTTCCTATAAATAGAGGGCGAAGTTAGAATTGAAAATCACACCAGAAACATACGTTTTCACTCTTTCTCTCTCTATATTATCGAACGTATTTTGTGAATATTTAGATACTTTGAGAGTTACTATTCAGTACAAGTTTCATTTAGCATCATATCTGACATTCATTCCGAAGTATTGTTTCTTTGAGGCAAGAAATGCTATTTTCTTCTTAAATGATATTATTTTCTTCAATATCATTATGCCGAAATATTGGTTTGAACTTTTAATCAAATTTAGAACTTTTTGTGTGGGGAGTTCTTATTCACGTATCGACCTTTATTCACGATATCTGAAACTATTCACTTTGAAAAATGAAAATTTTCCTTTTGTCCAAGATGTCTATTATGGTTACTATCTTTGATTGTATCCATGTTTTGATCTTTATTTTTGAATTCTGTTTCAAAATTGGTTATTATGAAGTATTAGTGATCTTGGATAAACTGTAACACGAATCCCTAATATTTGTCCTTCTGTCTCACTGGATTCGTTCTCTAAAATGTTTTTCATCATCCTCAGTCCTTAATGATGATATTATTGAATATCTTTGGCCTGTAGTGCAAAGATGAATGATTAACTGATGAATATCTTTGGCCCGTAGTGCAAAGATGAACAAGTGTTGAGATGAACATGACCAACTGGTGATACAAATGAATATCTTTGGCCTGTAGTGCAAAGATGAGTATTCGATTAAAGATGTATATTGATTGTTGTTACAGGGATAAAATATTGATGATGGACTTTTAAATCTTAGAAGATAGTAGAACTCATTCTCTACGTGACTCTTCTAATGGATTGCTGTTTCCGCTGTATTTGTTGATCTAAAACTTGTTGTCTATTATATTCTATCAGATTTTTCCCTATTGAAGACTAATGATAATTTTTTGTATATTATCTTAGTCATAATATTTTTTACTGGGCTAATTGAGCTCACCCTTTTCCTTTTTGTCCGTGTTTCTTCTCAAGAGGTGAGAACATAGCAGGATCTAGTCGGGTATGGAGTGATGGTTCTAGAAAGATGTTTTAGCAGTCCTCACTATTTCGGTAAAATAGTGTATGAATAATGGTAATGAGGATTTATTTGAGTGTGAATATTGTCTAGAAGATAATATTTGTATTTAAACTCACAGTATGTGTTGTCGTATTTTGTACGATAATTGTATTATTGAAGTTGTAGTTTGCTTTCTGTACCATGTATTTGGCGACTCAGAATGGGTGTTGTATACCTATTTTGGGGGCATCACATTAGGGGTACTAAAGTGTAATAAGTTAATTCAATCTAGACCATTGGTGGTGGTTTTAATAGTAAACCAAACTGGACCATTGATGGTGGTTTTAATAGTTAATCAATCTGGACCATTGATGGTGGTTTTAATAGTTAATCAATCTAGACCATTGATGGTGGTTTTAATAGTAAATCAATCTGGAGCGTCGGTGGTGGTTTTAAAAGTAAATCAATCTGGACCATTGGTGGTGGTTTTAATAGTAAATCAATTTGGACCGTCGGTGGTGGTTTTAAAAGTAAATCAATCTGGACCGTCGGTGGTGGTTTTAAAAGTAATCAATCTGGACCGTCGGTGGTGGTTCTAAAAGTAAATCAATCTGGACCATCGGTTGTGGTTTTAATAGTAATCATTTTGGACCGTCCGTTCTAATAGTGAATCAATCTGGACCGTTCGTGAATTAGTTACTATTTAGTCCATTATCCTTTAAATAGGAGCTTAATTCTTCTTTCATTTTCACCAATTCACTGAGATTGACAAGAGAAGCTATAGAGAGAGAAACTGTAGAGAGAAAGAAGAAGAGTATTCTCTTACTTCACTATTGCGATGTCTGGTCTTCTACTAAGGTAAAGGCAATGATAAAAATTATCTTAAATCACAGGTGCGAAGAGGAATTCAGAACCACAATTATGAGTTATTCACATGATTGTGGACAGGAACTGTTGATTGATGTTACAGGGATAAAACAGTGTTGGTGGACTTTTAACATGGAGAAGATAATAGACTTTATAGTCTATTTGACTCTTCTAATGGATTGCTCGTTCCGTTGCAATTATGGTAATAAAAGTGTAGCTGGGTCGAGCGGGGATAACAGGGGAATAGTGTGATGGTCCGAGACTATCGAAGTTTCTAAATACATTATAAAACGGCATAACATGCAATATATAATTGTATTGAGGACCTAAGATGTGTGTGTCGTATTTTATACGTCACTTAATAATTGATTTTGGTGAACAACAATAGGGTGGTGAGAACCCGACTTTGAAAGCGTCAAAAGTGCACCTCATTAGAATGAGCAGGATAAAAATCTTCTCGTTCTTCATTGGGGTCTTAAAATATATGTTGCTGTATTTTATATGGCATTGTAATAATTTGAGTTTGGATACTGTCTATGAGATAATATTTGTATTAAAACTCACAACTTATGTGTTGTCGTACTCTGCACGACAGTTCAACAGTTGTATAAATGAAGTTTGTATTTAATTTCTGTAGTGTGATATCTGGCGACTCAGAATGGGTCATGTGGACCTATTTTGGGGGCGTCACAATAACTATCTCCATTGTCTGCAATTGAGAATTACATTTCAACCAAATTCCAAGATTATATATGTAAGACCCCAAATAATTAATAAATGAAATTTAATTTCCTCTAATTATTATTTTGAAATAGTAAGGGTTGATGTGATTAATGTGGATAGTTATGGGTAAAATACGCCAAATATTTCAAAATAAGCAAGTGGTTATAAAATATTCATTGTTGTTTTAATATTCGTTTGGTCATGGAATATTCGTCTTGTGTTGAGAATATTAAATGCGGCAGCAGCCCATGTGTGGGCCCCATAACTTGGAAAGCGATTGGAGGAAGAAAAGCGACAAATATAAGTTGTTTAAAAATAACAGGCGTGGTTATTCTGCTTTTACATTTGTTGGAATACCGTTGGTTAAAACACGATGTCTGGCGTTGTTGCACAAAGATGGCTCACGGTAGATTGCACTAATTATTGACTCTTACGTGAAGGCACTTTACTCAATAATGGTTACGATAATTCTTGCTCAAAGATTTTATTGGTTCAATAATTGTTGCGTTGATATTTTATATTCTTTGTTGTTTGAATAATTGTCATTACACAATATTTTTCATTATCGAAGCAATAATTCATATTATCCTAATAATATTATTATATAACATTATTGGCAATGTCTAGAAAGTTACATCTAAAGAGAGGTTTGGTCACCTAATTACGCCAAGAAGTGAGAGAATTCTTATTGGAAAGCCCCTCTTTCCTTCTGAACTCGCCTGACGGTTGTCATTATATTGTGATTCTTTAATATTATTTGTGAATAATTAATTATTGATTCATATGATGAGGAAAATATTGATTTTATGTGGATATAGATGGAGAAAATTTTTAATGTGACAATTGTTGAAAATTGAAATTTTATCTTTTTATGATAAAATAATTCATTTAAATATATATATTATTATATTTTAATAATATAGTAATGGTGATATTTTTTCAACGAATGTGGAATATATGAGTATACGAGGAGGAAGAGTATTTTTGTTGTAATAAATGTTTAAAACATGTTAAACATGTCGGTGGACCCCATTTATTGACTGAAATTTGATTATAGCCTCTAAAATCGCCCGTTTATGGATTTCGGTCAATTTCTGCTTGGAATTTGGAAAAACTTTCTTCTGCAAAGTTGTAGAGAATTGAATTTCCTATAAAACTCAAGAGATTTGAATTTTCTGACAAAAGGGCTATTTATTGTGAATTATTGAAGTTCCGAAGCTCCGAAATAATTGATTTTTGGAAGTTTAAATTATTTTAAATAATAAAAACGTTTTTAACAAGGTAGGTGTGCCCACTAGCATGGAAAAAGAGCTGAGATCAGATTGTCCAAGGTGTGCGTGAAGATTATATATATATATATATATATAAATATTTTAATAAATTTTCTAACTTTGGTGTTCTAGCAGCATTTTCTTATAAATAGGGTGCTTAGGTTAGAATTGAAAATCACACCGAAAACATAAGTTTTCTCTCTATATTATCGAGCGTATTCTTGTGAGTATTTTGAGTATACTTTGAGTATTGCTATACGGTGAAAGTTCAAGTTATAGCCTATATCCAAAGATTCCGCTTAAGTATTGTCTTTCGAGGTAAGGGATATTTTTTTTTTTCATAATGATATTATTTCTTCAATATCATTATCTTTGAAATATTGATCTGAAGTTTTTATCAAATTTGGAACTTTTGGTGTCGGTTACTATTCACGATACTGACCTTTATTCACGATATCTGATCTTATTCAAGAATACTAAGACTTATTCATCTAAAAATAAAAATTTTCTTTTCGTCCAAAATATCTATTGTGGATACTAGCTTTGATTGTATCCATGTTTTGATCATTCTTGAATTTTACACCACTATGATTATTTTTGAGGTATTTTTGGACGTGGATAAAACGAAGTACGAATCCTGAATCCTGAATCCTGAATCCTTGTCATTTTGTTTCACTGGATTCGTTTCTTTAAAAAAAAAATATTTTTCATCATCCTCAGTCTTAAATGATGATATTATTGAATATCTTTGGCCTGTAGTGCAAAGATGAATGATTTCTGATGAATATCTTTGGCACAGTAGTGCAAAGATGAATGATTTTGATGAATATCTTTGGCCGTAGTGCAAAGATGAACAGTGTTTAGATGAACATGACCAATCGGTGAATGTCCTTGGCACAGTAGTGCAAGGATGAATATATGATTCCGATATATATTGATTGATGTTACAGGATAAAAATATTAATGATGGATCGTTAAATTCATAGATATTAGTAGATTTCATCATCTACGTAACTCTTCTATGAATTAATATTTTCATTCTGAGTATTGATTTAAAATTTGTTGTCTATTGTATTCTATTAGATTTTTTTTTCCTGTTGAAGATTAACGATAATTTGTTACGTGTTATCTTAGTCATAATATTCTTTCTTTGGGCTACTTGAGCTCACCCTTTTCCTTTTTGTTCCATTTTTCTTCTCGGGAGGCGAGAGTAGCGAAAGCATGCAGCCTGGGTATGGAATGATGGTTTTAGAGAGTTGTTTAGTAGTCCTCACCATTTTGTAAAATAATGTATCAATAATTATGATGAGGATTTATTTGTATGTGGATATTGTTTAGATGGCAATATCTCGTATTTAAACTCACAAATTTTCTTGTTGTAATATTAAAGTTGTAGTTGTTTTGCATCTTGTATTGATTGTGACTCGTAATGGGTGATGTATACCTATTTTGGGGGTGTCACAATATAGGTAGTGCTCGTAGAGATATACTCTCCAAAGAAGTGGATGTGCACAACCCCCGCCTTATGATAACGCGAGGTTGTATGTCATTAGACATCTTGTATGATAGTGGCAAAACACCCTTCCAAAGTTGGGTTCAGATCACCTATTTGATTCACCAAATATAACTATTAAATGACGATAAAATACAACACGCTTATCTAAAGTTCTCAATAAAATTATTTCCATCTTTGCTTAGGGAGAACCTCAACAACTATAGACCATCGTTCTATTCCCCTATTATCCCCTGTTTCGACCCAATTACACTCTTATTACACGAAAAAGGAATTGTGAAGCAAAAGGGTGAGCACAAATAGCCCAAAGAAAGAATATCATAACTAAAGATAATTAAATTATCAATAGCCTTCATCAAGAATAAATCGAGATTTAGAAACATATGGTAGATGATAAAACTTTTTAACCATAGTTAAAATGAACGAAAGAATCCATTAGAAGAGTCAAATAGATCATAAAGTCTATTATTTTTTCCATGTTAAAAGTCCACCAACAATATTTTATCCTTGTAACATCAATCAACAGTTCCTGTCCACAATCATGTGAATAACTCATAATCATAATTGTGGTTCTAAATTCCTCTTCTCATCCAGGACGAAGATAATTTTCATCACCTGTCTTTACATGAAACATCAAAGATCATGGTTATACTAAATCACAGTTCTTGTTCATAATCATACTAATAAATTCATCTTTGCACTACGGGCCAAAGATATTTATTAACAGTTCATCTTTGCACTACATGCCAAAGATATTCAACAACAGGTCATCTTTCCACTATAGGCCAAAGATATTCAACAACATGTCATCTTTGCACTACGAGCCAAAGATATTCAACAACAGATCATCTTTGCACTACAGGCCAAAGATATTAATCAACAGTTCTTCTTTGCACTACAGGTCAAAGGCATACAACTGTAAAAATAATAAACAACAGTCCATCTATGCACTACGAGCAAAGATCATTTTTATCATAATATAAGCATGAGGATCATGACAAGGATATAAAAAATCAATCACATGAGATAAAGGATAAATTTTTAAAGACTTTAACAATTTAATTTATCCAGAATTCAATAATATCCAAATTGTCAACATGATACTGCTTTGTGGAGTAAAATTCAAGAATAATATTATATCAAAAATGATTTAAAAAATAATAATATTTCAACGAATATTTAATGAAGATAATAACATTATTCATTATATTATAAACTCCATTTAATATTATTCATTATATAATAACATTAAATTCATTTACTAATATTATTAATCATTAAATAATATTTTAAATCAATGATTTTATAACACCTTAATCCAAATGTTATAAATCACTTAATAATCTCATAATCTAATATTATTAATATTATCACAATATTTTAATTATTTCTTAAACTTATAAACAATTTATTTTAATTATTTACACTTTACTAATTAATACATTTAATCATCCTAAAATGTTAAACTCATAAGATTTCATCACCAATAACCAAAACCCTTATAAAAAATTTGCATATACCTTATATAGTATTCTCAAGCCATAAAATCACATTTTCCAATTTTCTTATTTCACATAACATATTTAATTCATTTACTCATAACTAGTCCATTTTCATGAAAAATACCAAATTAGTCCCAGAAAATTTTCTTTTCTGGAATTTAGCAGAATATAGTCCCATATTGAACATATATTTTTCTTGGAATTTCTAAAATTCATTTACTATTTTTCATATGGCCAAAACTGTCGAATATTTAAACATTTATCATAAACTGTATTTTTGTCCAAAAATTTCGAAATTTACAGAGTATACTGCTGTTATATACATGTACTCTCAATAAAATTTTTACCAATTTTAGAGTTAACCACAAGGAGTTATAAGGGTTTACATTTGAAATAGTCTTTTCCCATAAAATTCATAACTCCTAGTCTATACATCCAAAAATCGCCATTTTTGGACACAATCTAGAAAACTCATCAAATTATCATTTTAAATTTTTCCAAAATTTTTGAAGGTCGAAAAAATTACGAAACTGAAAAACATAATAACCTTTACAATCTCTTACCTCAAAAGAGCAGATTTACATCGAATATCGGATGTAAAGTCAAGGAAACTTACCTTTGAATAACAACTCTCAAAGTATCTAAATACTCGCAAAAATACGCTCGATAATATAGAGAGAGAAAACTTTTGTTTTTGGTGTGATTTTCAATTCTAACCTACGCACCTATTTATAGAAAAATGCTGGAACGCCAAAGGAGACTAAATTAATAAAATATTAATAAAAAAATTCTACGAGTGCCATTTTGAATAAAACTCAGCCACCACAAGTGGGGCCCACCAGAAATCAGCCATCTTCTACTGCAACTAAAAGTGGGTCCCACCTTCTAAAAATCTCCACAAAAAATCATTTATAAAAATAATTTCTGAATCAGTCACCTCTTAAAATTCATAACAAATCATATGTTAATTTTTAACGATTCAAAATTTGTGGACATATACTCAACTTATATATGTATAACATATCCAAAAATTACAATGATCCAACGGTCGGATTAAAATTATAACTCACACAATAGAGCTTTAAGAACACTGATTTAATTTTTTAATACCTCCAATCCGATAAAATACTGATAAAATACCTCAACATTAATTTCTTCATTTATAACCACATCAAATAAATATTTCCTTATCATATAAATCAATAATTAATTATTCACAAATAATATTACAGAATCACAATAATGACAACCAGACCGTTTCCCGGAAAGAGGGAGCTTTTCGATAAGGATTTTTTCTTACTGGCGCGTAATTAGATGACCAAACCTCTCTTTGACAGAATTTTCTAGACATTGCCAATAATGCTATCTAATAATACTATTCAAATAATATAAATTATTGATCTGATAATGGAAAATACTGTGCAATGACAATTATTGAAACAACAATAATATAAAATATCAACACAACAATTATTGAACCAATAAAATAAAATATTGAACAGTAATTACTGTAACAATTATTGAGTAGTGCCTTCATACGTAAGAATCAATAATTCAAAAATATTGTGCAATACTGCAGTGCCATCTTTGTGCAACCACGCGTAGACATCGTATTTTTAACCACCGTGTAATCCAACAATTAGGTTAACGATAACAATTACGCCTGCTATTTATAAAACTCAAACTTGTCATTTTCTTCATCCAATGCTTTTTCTCATTATGGGTCCACAAATGGTCGCTGCTTGGGTCAGCATTTAATAATATTCCCCACAATGAGAATATTCCACGACCAAACGAATATTCCCTGACAACAATGAGTATTTTATAACCACTTGCGTATTTTGTAAATTTTATATATATCACCCTTAACTTTAATTTTTTATCAATTTAACCATTTACTGAATAATAATTATAAAAAAATTGAATACTTTTATTTCATAAAATTCGGGGTCTTACATTATAGTCCATCAGTTTTGATTCCTTGATATAGTCGTTTTGCCTTGCCGAAAAAATGGATGGACTATATTTAGTCCATCTGCTGGAGTGAGATATGTATTCCTAAACTAAATATAGTCTAGAATTTGTGACTCCGACACTGCTGAATTTGCGCTAAGCAATTGAGTCTGTTTGGATTAATTTTTTACAATCTAATAGAGGTAATTGTGTATTAAATTTCTAAATTTTTAATAATGTTATAAGTTTATTATTAAACTATTCAATACGAATCAAGATCCTCTATGAGGATTTCTGTGTGAGGATCTTGTGAGAATTTTGTTGTAGGGTTGACAACACATTAAAAAGGAGATTTAATGGCTCATAATGTTTTGATAATAATTTTTTTTATAAGTTGACTGAAAATTAGAAGCCACCAAACGTGTTTATTTTTACATATACTTTTTTTTAATTTCTTGATAAAATTTGTGAGCCGTTAAATTTTCTTTTTAATGTGTTGTCAACCTCGCAACAAAACTCTCACAAGATCCTCACAGAGGATTCTGATTCATTCAATACTTACACTATAATTATTATATCTGATTGTGATAATTTTGTATTAAATTGAACAAGGCCCCACAACTTATTTTAAGTGGAGTACAAGATTTTGTATATGAGTGGATAAATGTTTTATTATATTTTTCCAAACTCAATACATGACATATATATGGGAAAGAAATATGAACTCAAATTACCAAAAAATAATAAAAGAAATGGTATAACATTATATACTCCATTTCAAAAAGAAAAAAAAGAGTGTTATTTGTAATATAAAAATGTGTTCTATAAAAAAAATTATTTATTTTTGTTGATAATATTATAACCTAGAAGATATTAACATCACATTTTTGCTATAATGTCATCATTTCTAATTAAACATTCATAATATTTAAGAATAAATATTAAAAAACTATAATCTTAATTAAAATTTACAAATTTGATTAAAATTTGTTTTTTTAAAAACATATGAAGTGTTCAGGAATAACTTATAAGTTTGTCAAACTAATTTATAAGTCGTTTGTTATTTTCGGGAATGATTTTTTTTTTTACTTATAAGTTAAATTTTAAGTCAAAAAAATAAGTTAATATTTGTAACTTATTTTAAAATAACTTATAAACTATTTTAAAATAAGTTAGTTTGATCAAACGTAATATCTATTTTGTCACTTTTTTATTTTATTACCTTTTTTATTAATATTTTTTTAATAATCTTTATATTATTTTAATTTATAAATCATTATAAATCGAACATGTATAACTTATTTTAATTTAATTTTTTATCTATAAATTAAATTAATGTCAAACATTTTATTTATAAATTATAAATTAATTTATAAGTGATTTAAAATAAGTCGTTACTGAACATGGAGGTAGTATTATTTAAATTAAGGAATTGTAAATTATCACGTCGGCATAAGTGTTTTTAAAGCTGCTGCTTCTATTTCTCTCTCTCATATTGGGGTAAAAAACGAAGCAGAGATATAGAGATAGGGTTTTGATAAAATGGCGTTGATGTGCTCAAATATACACGTTCTTTTCATTTCACCTTCAATTTCAAGATCAACACCATCTTTGCCCTCCACATCGTCGTCGTCATCATCATTATCATCTCCAATCTCGTTTTTCGTGCCCTGCCGGACGGTTAATGGAAGGGTAAAGACGCAGAGGCCGGCGACCATGCTTGGCATGGGTCCCGACGAAGAGAAATTGACTCGCCGCAACCCTCTTGATTTCCCAATCGTATGTTCCTTTTCCTTTCCCTCCCTTTATATCTCTCTGTATATATGCACACATGTCTGTCTTTGTATCTATAATTTTTCCCATTTTGTATGATTGAAGTTTTTATTCCTTACAAAATTGAGTTCCTGAACTATTCATTTCAGAAAGCTAGCATCTTTTTTATGGTTTTTCATCTTTGTAAAGCTAATTGCCTTTTCCTTCCCCAAAATTGTATGAAACAATACAGTGATGCTGTATGTGTCTTGTTGGCTTTTTAAAACTAATTTTACTCAGATAGAAAAATATAATAAATACAAGAATAGAATAACAGGAATCCTCATGTGGAAATGAAACTGGTAGAATATCAAAGGAAAAAGAAAACCCAGCATACAAGAACATCCCTATGAATTATGGTTGCTTGAAATATCTCCTATTTACAGTGGATACACCTGGACCTGTTTCACAAAAAAGCATGAAAGAAAAAAGGACATCTTAAGTAAATAAATAGGGAAATATTGATTTGTATTTCTGTCGAAATGCTTAAAAAGTTGCCAAATCACCACAACTATATTGGGCTCATACGCCAGCCAAAGCCCTGAAAACTTGTAAGAAGAAAACAGTATATGGAGAGAGGTTTACCTAACCTTCCTTGCATCGTATTATACAAGTTTCAAACTGAAGTATAGTGACGAAGGATGGATGTGAGTATATTTACTTGCCTTCCTGCACATACTACGAATGTTCATATGGAACCATATATATAAAGACCTATGAGGTCTGTGCATGTGCAATAATAGTTTGAATATAGCCGATTTAAAAACCACAGGAAGCCTGATCATGGATGGAAGAGAGGAACACTGATTAACAAGGTTGATCAACGAACATAATTCAACAGTTTGTCTACTGCTCAGGTTTCCAAGGAAGGAAAATCAAGTGGAAGGAAATCCATTGTGGGCAAACTTGATGAATGTCGAAACCCAAAAGTATTTAATTTAGGCAAAAAGCACCTTTACCCCCCGTGGTATCGACTTGTAAGCAATTGGTCACTAGACTTTAAAAATATGCAATTGGACCACCATGCTTTTTAAAAATGAAAATTCAGGCCATTCCGTTCTATTTGGCTAACAGATGTCTAAAAAATTGGCCAATAATCCTACGTGGCTTAAAAAAAAAAGGTAATAGTTGATCTGTTCATTAATGGCTTATCTAGACCGTGGGTCCCAACTCTTATTTGTTTTTACAAAACAATATATTACTTTCTCCATCCTCCCTCCCTTTGCCAACCCTCTCTCTTATTTACAGACAACTCCAACTCAATTTCCTCTCCTTTTCCGGCCAATCCACCATTTTCTCTCACATTCTTGATATCAATCTCCGAATCCTTCTCATTTCCCTTCTTTTTCTATCCCCTTCTTGAGATCTTCGTCGCCATGAAAACGGCCTTCGGCGGCAAAGAACAAGACGACCTCGGAGGCTGTAAAAGAGGTAGTTGCATCGCCGGGTGCGGCGGGGGCAACTCAACAAAAGGGGTAGCAGAGTTGTCAAAAAAATATTTTCCCTTTTAGATCTAGATCTATGTTTAAGAAAAAGAAAAAAAAAATTCTTTTTAGATATAGGTTTAAACGGAAGTAGCGGTTAGTTAAATTACTACATATATATTACATGTATTATATTGTACTTGAAAGTTCTTGTATGTGAATTGATGGATTCAAGAATGAAAATATTACATACAAAGCAAATTAATGGCTTCCTAACTCTTCTCTTAGTAAATATAGAATGATGGATTTTCTATTTTCTATTTCTTATTCGAATGTTGGGTGTGAGGTGTCCTCGATCTCGGCGAGGACGAGGATTTTCTTTTCGCTCAATTAATCAAAACCTAAATTGAAGGACCTTGTACTTGAACAGAGCATCTTTGGCAATGAAATTGGACAAGACAGGCCACGATGACACGTTATTTTATTTTCGGTCAATTAAATACTTCATTCCTTCTAGAGAAGCTGGTGATGATTTCGTTGACGTCGCCATGGGATTCGTCTTCATCGTATTCTTGAAACTGACAATTTGATTTAAGATCCATGTGCTGGTGGCTAAAGTTGTTGAACCATGTTTTGGAATTAAACGGATGAAGTATTAGGGTTCTTTTTCTTTGTTTTCCCCCTTTTTTAAAAGTTTGATTTGATTATTTTAATTTTTTCAGAACTAGATTGTTGTGGTTTTCTTTTACATTATTATTATTGTGTTTTTCTTAAATTGAATTGTTCTTTTTTTTTACTAAAGATTGTTTCTATTTTGATTTTATTTTTTTTAAGGGAATTGATATTTGTTTTTAATAAATGTATGAATATTATTTTTAATATATTTTAATTTGTAATTTGTCACTTTTTTTTTACTATTTTAATAGTCTTTATTATTTAATAATTTTATTGTATTAATATTAATATTAATTTTCAAAATAAAAATAATAATTAAAAGAAAGGAAAAGAGATAAAGGAAAAGTAAAAATTATAAAAAATGAATTAAAATATTTATTTTAATCATTTTTTGCCACATAATTAATGAATTTTTTTTTTTTTTGTGTTGGTAAGAAAATAATAATTTTTTTATTTTTTTTTCAATGCAACAGTCTGAAAATATTTGAAGTCCGTCCAAGAAATTGGACGGAATGACCTGAATTTTCATTTTTAAAATGCACGTTGGTCCAATTGCTTACAAGTCAACGACCACGGGGTTAAAGGTGCTTTTTGCCATTTAATTTATCATATTCATGCATTCATTAAGTATTACCACATTTATTTAATCTATTAGTAGAGTGACTCTGGAAGTGTCTTAGGAGTAGTAGTATAAAGGGCCTTGTACTTGTGTCGTTTTGATATCAAGTGGAGTGAAACAATTATTGAGTCTTCTCCAAATATGTTCTTTTCCTCTCTCATTTGATACCTCTCCTTAATTTTCAACAATGAATACTAGATTACTAGGTACATTATGAAGCAAAAGTAGACAATAAAATATTGTGAAAAAACACAAAGAAACCTCACCAACTCACAAGTCTTCCGATTTTAATCGAATACGATTATTAATCTCTTACTCTGTAGTCTGTAAATCACAATAGGATGGAAAGCAGAAGAATTTAAAGTGCTAAATTTCCACATACTAATATGACTGACTAAATACTTTTTTGGTCATGCTATTGTTCTCTGGCATAAACATGTATTTAGAATTCAGACCCAAGTTGAGAAGAAAATGTGTTAAGATGAGGTGAGTCAGTGTTGCACCTCACTGCTTGCCTTGCCTTTGCCCCTTCAATGAGACAGGCCACTTGGGTCAACTGATCTGATTGATTAAGTTGTAAAAATAAGCCCAATATACCTGATTACACCTTTAGTCAGTAATAAGAAAAAAAAAAACAAAAAACAGAAGCCCTAACAGCTGCAAAAGAATAAGGAAAAAGAGAGAGAGAAAGAAAAAACCCTAGCAAAGAAGAAAGAGAAGAAGTAAGAACGTAGCAAATGCGTAGCTAAAAATAATTGTCATGACTTTGGTCCGGCTTCTGTGACTATGGTGTTCACATAGCTCTAATTATGATGTGCATGTAACCATGGAATTTATCAGGACTAAATACTAATGTTCAATGAAAATATGAATGTAATAATGTCATTATGACAATCAAGGGAGGAACAGGATGAAGTGAGGTAGGATAAAAGAAAAAGAAGAGAGGGGAGATGTATACTGAATTTGCTGGAGGAAGCTCTGTTCTCTTGTTGCACAGAAATCTGGAGCCCTAACACTCATGGTGTAGGAACAGTGGAGGATAGTTTGAGTACCGGTACCCGCTTTGGTTATTTTGATGGAGACGTGTGCTTTCTAAAGTTTTCTGTTGATAATTCTCATCTCTAGAGGACTTTGAGGGAGAGTGTAGTCCCTATATCAATGTTGTACGAGTGCACCCACATGTGGGAGAGATACAAGTGTGGGTTTATGCCAGCTCATTGTTCTATTTCTGAAATTGGGTTTGATTTAACTTGCCTTCTAAAGCGATGCATACATTTTGTTACACATACTGTTGGAGTTAATTTTAGAAATAGTGTGTGTGATGTTTATGTTTTTTCATAGATTATAAAAAAAACAGTGATATTTTTGTATGTAATTGATAAGGCAAATGTGAGATGGTACTCCAAATTCCAAAACATTAGAAGCATTATGCCCAGTTTTACTTGAAATTACAACATGAAATGTCTGTCCATGCAGAAATTGTGAGTTGTGACGTGCAAACTCTCCGTCACTGGGATCTAGCCATATAGATCCCGTGTCAAGGATGAGTATGATTTAACTTTGAGTTTGGGTGTGAAGAGGTTCAACATGATGAATTTGCTTTTTGACCTTATTTTTCATGTTCTAGTGCTGAAGAAATCCTGTTGGATTGTGATTTGAAGGCACTTGGAGCACCAACTAAAGTATAAGCTTGGGGTGATAAAGTTTCCACTTGTGCAATGTGCTTGATTGATAGTTTTAGTGAGGACTTTCTTTTCTTTTTCCCTCCCTCTATTAAGTTGTCTTGATCGTGCCATTCTTTATGTGTCAGGAATGGGAGAGACCCAAGCCTGGACGTAGGCCTGATATATTTCCCCAATTTAGCCCAATGAAAACACCCCTGCCGCCTCCAATGCCATATGATCCTCCTGAAGAAGACGAGGAAGAGGAAGAAGAGAAGAAAGAAGAAGAGGAAGATGAAGAGAAGAAAGAAGAGGAGGAAGAAAATCCTCCAGAAAGTCGGTGGTTTCCCTTCCGAATGTTATTTTGAAACCATTGCCTGTGCCAAGTTTTGATGAGTTACCTTCTGCTATATTTTGCACAAGGAAAGTGAGTGGTAGGAGGGGGAATGCATGCAGCAAATGATTACTCTTAAAACCTTTTTATGTCTAGCTAAAATGGTTGATGTAGTATTTGAAGTAGTATTTCAAAGAATTCCCAAGTGATAACAATCTTGCAAGTAGTCTATATTTTATCTTTTGGGATTAATGATATGTTTGGATTGAAAGAATGAAGGTGGAAATAGAATGACCCATTCTTATGGAATGAAAAAAATTGTGTTTGGTTGTTACATTAAAATGGAATGAATCATTCTCATTTTTTTCAAATTTATGAATTTTATTTTTTTAGGGCAGCCATTCTGCTCTTTATTTCATTCCCTTTTTTATACATGAATAAAATGATAACAAGTGTATGAACTCAGCAAATGTATACATGAACAAATCTTACAAGGACTGAACAAGTATAAGCCATTTTTATATAGACTTTAACAAGACAAGAAGGACATCAAATCCTAATCAAATTCAACTTGGAATAATTTTCAAATAAAATTAATTATATTTAATCAAATTACCCATTCGAAATAATCTCATCTCATCATTATCCAACCAATAATTTATAACCATATCATTCTTGTGAAAAACCTTCTTATGACCCATAAAATAATTTCCTAATTAGCACACAATTCGATCGTGAGCAAGAGAAACTATTAACTTATTAATTAATAATTTCATATGCAACTCATTGTATTGTATGTGTATGTGTATATGTATACAGGTAGGTATAATATAGATGCAACAAAAACCTTAGAATGGAAGACGAAGCATCAAGAACAAGGCAGGCAAAGATAGAAATAACTGAAGAAGTGATGGAAGAAGAAGAAACTCGAGGGCTTATTGTAAAAATGGGTACTACTAGCCAAAAATTAGAGTTAACAGTGGATGAAGTGGTGGAAGAGTACGTGGGATCATTTGGATTCTCTCAATTGTTACATGTGTTCTTGGTTTCAATTCCATGGATTTTTGATGCCCAAAACACTTTGGTTACCATTTTTACGGACGCTCAACCAGCGGCAGCTTGGAGATCATGCACCACCAACGCAACATCTACATGCAACGTCGGCGAGGTGGTGTCTACTTCTTCGGTGTGTGGGTTGGTGGCAGAGAGTTGGGAGTGGGTTGGTGGGAATAAAACCTCAACTATTGCTGAATGGGGCCTTGTCTGTGACCGCAAATTTCTTGCTGCACTTCTGGCCTCCCTTTTCTTCATTGGTTCTCTCCTTGGTACGTAAAGATTTCTGCTATATTCATATATTTACTGTAATTACCATTTTGCATTTTTAGTGAATTTTTTTCCCCTTAAAATTTAGAGCAATGTTTATTTCGCAAGAAGGCTTGTTAGTCTCAAAGTCTTGAACTTTCGGCCGACCATATATCATACATAAGACCTGTGCTATATTCATATATTTTGTGTACTTAACATTTTGTATTTTTGATGAAATTTTTTTCTTAGAAATTAGAGCAATAGTTGGTCCAGTTATGTTCTTCTTGTATGTCCACTCGGGATGCTTAGGCATACTAACAACTTTAGCAAGAAGGCCCAAGGAATCCAAAAGCTTTTACTATTAATTTACCGAAAAAAGTATCAAGTGATTTACTAAATCAATTGCTGTACTAACAATTAATTGTATAGCATATGAATGCTGTTTACTTGTAATAAAAAATGTGAAAATTGTACATGTGAGCTGCAGGGGCTGGTTTTTATGGATGGATAGCAGATGCATTGTTGGGAAGGAAGAAAACAGTGGTCCTGTCATGCATCCTAGCTTCCATAACCGCTTTCCTCACCTCCCTCTCACCAAACATATGGATATATGCTCTCCTTTGCTTTGCAAACGGTTTTGCTCGATCCGGGATTGGTATTTGCTGTCTTGTACTCTCCACAGAAGCAGTTGGACGCAAGTGGCGCGGCCAAGTAGGCCAATACGGATTCTTGGTCTTCACCGTTGGGTTCCTTTCTCTCCCTTTGATTGCTTATCCTAGTAGAAATTGTTGGAGAAACATATATAAAATCTTGTCCATTTTTCCTCTGCTGTATTCGCTATTGATATTAGTCCCTTTTGTATTGGAGTCTCCTCGTTGGCTACTTCTCAAGGGAAGAAGCAAAGAGGCACTGGATATACTGCAGAAGCACGCGAGACTAAATAGTAAGAAGGAGCTACCTTCAAATCTAAGTCTCTCGAAAAGTGCAAGTGATGGAAATGCAAAATTGATGAACATTTTCTGGTCTACTAAATGGGCTGCTAAAAGAATGATCACTCTCATCATAGCTGGATTTGGAGTAGGGTGTATTTACTACGGAGTCCAACTCAATGTGGAGAACTTGGATTTCGATCTTTATGTAACGGTTATAATCAACGCGATCATAGAGATTCCAGCCATTTTTATTGGGAGCATACTCTTGAGCTTCACAAACCATCGTCCACATTTCTCTTGGTCGGCTTACATTGCTGGAGTTTCGTCTATTATTTGCATAGTTTTCTCTGGAGGAGGGCATAAAAAGAAGGGAGATGATGTGAAAGGGAGTAGAGGTAACTGGGCTCAACTGAGTATTGAAGGGGTTGGGCTAATGGCTGCTTCAAGAGCTTTCGATATGTTATATATCTTGTGTGTGGAGCTTTTCCCAACCAATGTAAGGAACTTTGCTGTTTCCATGATACGACAATCGTTGATGTTAGGGGCTTCTGTTGCTCCTCTGCTTGTGGTTCTTGGCAGGCTGAGCCCATCTCTTTCGTTCCTCATTTTTGGCATTCTTTCCATTTGTAGTGGACTATTGATCAGCCTGTGGCTTCCGGAGACTAAGAATGCACCACTCTATGAGACCTTGGATCAACAACAAGAAGAGGAAACACTGAATTCTCTTGCTATGGATCAGTCTTCATTAGAACTTGGAATTAAGTAATATGTCATTCTCATGATTAAGATATAAAAAGGAATGAAGTTTGGGTTTATATGATACTGATTCAGTTTTATGTTTTATCATGATGAATGGTAACTCTATGCATCCTCATAAGCTAAAACAGAGGCCAAATCATCAAAAATGTGAAAGAAGTTCGCACAATGAACCCAACCTTACCTACCTACCCCTCAACCCACTCTCATACCTCCGTCCGTCCTCCATATCTAAATAAATATCTTCCAAAACTCTCTTTGCTCCATACAATCCCAAACCAGTTTCATAAACTATGATCACTTCTCCAAAAAAAATTGCAAATGTCTTCTTCCTTAGTTTTTATTTTCAGTTGATATCATTTCCAAATGCACAATTAGTCCAAAAACAAAAGTCTGAAATTAAAGATCAAAACTCTCGGTCTCACACGCTGATTACCAAGATGGCCTTATTCATTGGCTGCAATGTCTACCACAAAAAAAAGTTTTCAAACTCATCAAAATTTTGCCTGGTCTTTAATGATCTCTCGTCTCTCTTCCAGGAAACTAATATTTGAAACGCAGCGTTGCTGCTTGTTGGGTCATGATGGTGGAACTCTACGATGCCATTCAGAATCAACACAAGAACGTGTAGCTATGATGCCATTCATTCAGAATCAACACAACACAAGAACGTGTAGCTATGATCATACCATTCATCCAGAAACATCACAAGAAAAACTGCTGATAAAGTATGAAGTGATTTACTAGATCAATTGCAGTATACTGTTTACTTTTAAAAGGAGACTAAAAATGTGAAAATTGTACATGTGAGCTACAGGGTCTAGTTTTTATGGGTGGATTATAGGAGATGCATTATTGTTGAGAAGGAAGAAAACTCATGCATCCTAGCTAGCTTCCATAAACGCTTTCCGATGTACTTTCCCCTTTGCTTTGCACGATCCGAATTTGTATTTGCTGCCTTGTACTCTCCACAGAAGCAGTTGGATGCAAATGGCACGGCCAAGTAGGCCAATTATAAGGATTCTTGGTCTCATAAGAACTGAATTTCTCTGCAATTATCAAAAGGTTTTGGCCGGTTGTAACAACAAAAAATTTGATGGCCATTCAGAAGGTGATGGGAGCATTGATCCGGAGGTTGTGTTGTGTCGTGTTACATCCGAACTTAGGAAATTTGGTTACTTCTCCTGTTGCGACCGGAGTGACTATTAATTTTGACCTCTAATTTAATAAAAATGAATTAAATAATTCCTTTTTTATCTATATATTTACATTTTATTTTAAAAAAAAAACTAATTATTTGAGCAAATATTTTCTGCGTGTGAATAATGGGAGTCTCTTATTTTTTGGGAGTGTGACAATATTTCCAGGAATCCCGTCCATAAACAATTGAACTTTATATTCTCTTGTCAAATCATTATTTATTATATAAATAATACACAGTCATGTCTCCACATTTAGGATTGGATAAAAAACGGATATAACTCGTCTCTCTCTCTCATTAGTCATTACTCACCTCAGGGCTCACTGGCTCAGTCTCAGACTCTCAGTCTCTCTCTCTCAGAGTCTCAGATCAGATCTCGACTGTCTCGACTCTCGTCTAGCGATCCAGTCGTCTACTCCGATCAGATCTCGACTACTCGTCTTCTCGAAGTCTCAGAGTGACAGAGTCAGAGTCTCAGATCTCAAGCCTCAAGTCTCAAACTCTGGTTTTCTCGGCGCCGGCGACCCTTCATCGCGAACTCTCGAACTCTCAGATCTCGGCGCCGGCGCCGGCGGCAACTTTCCATTTGTTAAGGTATTTTTGTTATTTACCTTAACTCAGTTTAGTGCATCTTGTATTCTTGAATCTTGATCTTATAAATGCATCAAGTTATCTGTCTATTTATTTTTGTGGCTCCAAACATCTAATAAATTTGTACATTTCTTTTGGAAGGCTCATATCATATATATGTACCGTAGCCTGTAAATATTCGCTTAATTTGGCTTAATTTACCTTAACTCAGTTTAGTGCATCTTGTATTCTTGTAATCTTGTTAGCTTATTCTGCAATTTTCTGCTATATAAGAGTGTGGATTATTTATTTTTTATTTTTTTATTTAATTCAGTTTATATGCACATATTTCATATTTGTGTTAATGTGTGTGTATTTATTTTTGTGTAATTGTGGCTGTGCATGCGTAATTTCTGAGGTTTTGAAAATAAATTAGGAAAATGAAATTGTGGGGTGAGATTACTCACTCAGCATCACTCACAGGTCACTGAATGCTGTAAACTGTGGGGTGAGACTTCTGTGACTATATTTGAAGTACCAGACTAAATCTAAGAACTTGATAGTCCATGACTATAATTTTAATTATATTTAAATGGGAGAGTGAAAGGAGATTAAAACTTTTTTGAATTCATATATTATTTTAATCTTTTTATATTATAGTCCACGAGATAGTCCAATCGGTTGAAAAGATGGGAGACTAAAGGACATTTGCTGATGTCATATGCACTAACAATTGAAGTTATAAAACCCTCCGAATTTGGACTTCTCCATACGGTGCCGTATAAGAGTAGCTGCGTGGTATTCATCAAATACCTAAGTACCAAATGAAAGTTACCGACTTGATTTCTTTCACGTCGTGCAATTTCTCGCCGGCGACGACAACCGTGAAACCTCTTGAAAGTCGAACATATCTCTATACTTGTTCTTTAGCAGATTTATTTTTTCGCTGAATTTTTAACTTTAAATTACAAGATCCTAATAAAAATTCTTACTAGTTTTTGAAGGACGATACAGTTTCAATGTTCTACTTAAGCTTAAATCGAGCATACATTACGATTGCCACCTCATCTCCTGAATCTTCCACTCAATGAAGCCATTAAAGGAGAGCTTGAGGGTCTCTTCTTAGATAAAGTATCAACCTTTCTTCTGTTTCAATTCCCAAATTTGGGTTATTTCATGGTGTAGCTTAGGTAACTGATAAAATGTCTCACTGACATATAATAACAGGTTATTGCTAATTTGGGTATCTGTATATCCGTTTACGATATCAAGTCCATTGATGGAGGTTTTATCTTCCCAGTGATGGTGCTTCCACCTACACGGTATTCCATATATGTCTTACAATGCTTTCTCAATGTTGGGTGCCCAAATGTGCCCTTATTTAGTACAGGAGTTTTTAAAGAATGATATTTGTGTGTATTTCCTGACAGGTGAAATTTAGGCTCATAGTGTTTCGACCATTTATGGAGAGGTTATTGCTGCAAAACTAAAGGAGTCCAATGCTACCGGTTTACGCTGTATTACTACTTATTTCTTTGCTTATGTTATTATAAATTGTTTTCCGGAATTAATTTCATATGGGGATGTGACCATTATGAAATATATTATAAGCAGTTGCTCAGTTTTCCTTTTTAGCGGATGGTTATAGTGAAAGTTACATAACATGTGTAAGAATGAAGAAGTCAATGCTAGGGAATTCTGATAAATTTCTGCATATTATGAGCTGTTTTCTTGTTACTGCCGATTTTCCTTGCTTTGAATGGGTATTTCAGTTAAATAAATTTATTGTTTTTGCAACACGTAAAACTAGCCTAATATTTCTGTGATGAGTGGCTTTTGCACCCGTCTGTCAAAGAGTTGATTTTAAGACCAATTCTATCTGGCTACTAACTGCACCATATACAGATGAATCAGTTGTTTGTAGCTACCAGAAATACTTAAAATAGCATTTTGCATAGCATCTACTTATCTGATGTTTGAAATTGTAATTTGCAGTATCGCTTGGATTTTTTGATGACATTTATGTTCCTGTCCATTTAATGCCAAACCCTTCCCGTTCTGAGCCAGACCCAGGAAACAAGTGAGTTTTTTATTCACATCATCTAAAATTTCTGCAAATAGAATTATTTTTACAGGAGAGCCGTTCAAATCCTTTGTTAATATTTACGTATCATGACCTTTGTGTTCGGATTTCTCTCAGGAATCAAGTCAGCTGGATATGGGAGTTTAATGATGAAAACTATCCAATAGATGGAACAGATGAGGTTAAAGTTATGCTTTTGGACTCGGAAATTAATTAACATTTTTGATGTTGAAAGGAATGTTAATTCAGGTGTTTGACTGCAGATTAGGTTCAGAGTTCACAGTGTAAGCTATCCTTCTATACCAGTTGAGCCAGAAAAAGAGGAGTCAAAGCGATTTGCCCCCATGGTGATCACGGTAAGTGCCCTTTTGCTACTTAGCTGATAGTTTCCTCTACTCTAAGCCCTACCCTTACCTTATTTTCTTTGGCTTTAAAAAGTTCAACAATCTACAAGATGCTGCTTCCATTTTGAAAATTTTTATAATACATATGATACGAAAATGAAAAACTACTTTTGAACAACTTTTGTGGTCCAAGATGTTATTTGTGTAATAAGTTTAGCATTTATTATTTTATTAAATGGGAAATGTGAAGTTTTTCTAGCCTTCTAGTAGGTAGAGAAGGTATATACAGAAATCTAAAAGAATGATTGTATAAATTTTAAATGTAAAGCATTTTCATTAATTAAGTTTGAATGAACTATAAAATCGTACCTCCATTCCACAAGCTTTGCAGTTGGATTGATATTGGTTCTCTGAACTGCACTCTCTTTCTTCCTCATCTAAGCTTTAAGGAACTTTGTCGATGCCTTCCATGTATAATATATTTACTGTTTGCCAAATGACACAAGAGTAGGGAAATGATCAGTTATCTACATGTACACCCCTTTGTATATGAAGCAAAATATGTTTTTCAATGTACCATATTAGGATATTCTTATTATTTGCAAATGACAGTTTCTGTTCATCAAAGGATTTATGTATCCTTGTATGTTTTGGCAGGCCTCACTTGATGCTGATGGGTTGGGTCCCATCTCATGGTGGGTATAGCATTGTTGTTCGCAGGGGCAGCTTTACATGTTCAAGGATTGGAGCAACTTCGTAATGAGCAAACATATATCCACCAATCTTATTTTATTTGTTTTTGTAGATGTTTAAGATTAGTGCTATACCGCTCTAGTTTGATTCTAGAAGTTAGTTTTACCTTCCCCACCCTAACCCTCTTTTTTGAATATTTGGATTTAAATAGAATCTTATATGTGGGGGTGAAATTTTAGTTAATCCAACTATTGCACAGACACACCCAATGCTATCTTACTTCTAACACTTGCATGCACAATACAATATTTTGATACTTACATGCAAAATACCATTTGCATGTTTTGTTTGGAGCTTTACAAGGCTTATATCATATGGATTACTCATTTGATTTATTTTCTTATATAATAGAATATTAAAGTCACATGATGAATATTTCATTTGTGGATATCATTTTCGTAACAGTTTATTTCTTACAGTACTTGTTTAGAATATATCCATAAATATAATAAAATATTAAAATTTGGTACTAAAAAGTTTCGTCATCATTATATTAGTTGAATTTATTTTATGATTGATGATGTCATAAAGTATATTAAATATTTTTAATATTATTTTATTTGCGACTCTTTTAAGACTAAAAAAATTAACATTATCTAAATATTAACCCGAGGCGTGTATACAAAAGTTGGTGCATTACTGAACAAAATGACTTTATATAGATTTTTCTTAAATAATTTAATCCTATAGATGAAAGGAGACTACATAAAATTAGAAGGAAAAAAAATTATAAATTTTATATAATTTTATGTACACACATAATTTCAGTAAATGCCTAATAAAACCTCCCACGGGCCACGACCCCTAAATTAAAAATATATTATGATTAATTAATGCTTTACATAAAAGATAAAATCAAAATTCACTAATCAAATACAATATAAGAAAAATTCATTAAATAGTAAAATAAAAATACATATAAAGTTTGCTTCTTCTTCTTCTTCTTCTTCTTTTTTTTTTTTTTTTTTTTTTATTTATTTTAAACAAATTGCATCTATTAGTGAAGTTTTACATACTATCTATAAATATTGTTTCCTACACTACACGTGATAAAAAAATTACCGAACCTATATTTAACTTTAGTAGTGTCTTATAATTGGCCCTCTATATATATACTCGTACATTTATGATTTAACAATACAGTAAATGTGAATAGCAGCAGCAACATCAGTTTCTACTCCCAAGCTCAGCTGTTCTGTTCAAACTCAAACCCTTGTCTGCAAATACAAAACCTTTCTATCTCCGTCTAAAACCCTCAACTCTCTCTCTCTCTCTCGACCTTCACCAATAAGAACTTCATTTCATTATAATTTATAATCTCAATGTACAAAGACTTAAAAAAGACATGTAGCCCTAACTGCTATCGAATCTTCTATACAAAAAACTGTACAGAACCTGAAAAACAAAAATTATCACAAAAAGTTTACAAGTTACTATTTTCTGGATAAACGAAAAAACCCTCCAATGCCAAAGACTTGTTTAGTAACTCATATACATTAAAGCCTACCTCCAAATAAACACCCTGTCATCCCAAAGCTGACTGAAGCTACCAAAAGAAATTGTTGCATACTTGAACAAAATTATATAATGGTAAAACATAGATATGAATAGAACTTAGCACAGTTTCAAACTGTAGTTTTACAAAAACTGGAAGATGGAAATGAGAGCAAAATTTTAGTAAACACTGTTCCTCTGCAAATAGAGGTCATGGAACTCGCAATGAAACTAGAAAAGGAAGCAAAGCACAAAATAAAATAAAAAATTGATAACCTTCAAGGGACTTCTTCCTGTTTGTGTGAAAAAAATTCCAGGCAAAGTAACCGGACCCACACATTCATTTTATGCATGGTTATAGTGATGCAACTTGTACAATAGAACATTACCTGCAGCATTACCTACAGCCATGAAACCTCCACCTGGACTGAAATCCAAACAGCGGGGATAATGTAGAGTCCGATTAGGAGGAGGCCAGTTGGAGAAAACAGTGAATGAAGGAATGTGAATCAGCTTCAAACTTTTATTCTTCATGCTTGAGCTGATAGCCAAAATTTGAGCATCTTTATTCAACTTCATAAAATCAACTTTGGTTGTCAAATTCTCAACGGTCTTAATAGGTTTTCTCTTTCCCCCTAAGAAATCCTCTTGGTTGTAAATGTTCACTATCCCACTGTCTGATCCAGCAGCAAACAAATTTTCACTTGGGGATGTACAAAGGGATGAACTGTTTATGCAACCTTCATCGACACCCTTATGGAAGCAGGCCCTCGTCCTCAAATCCCAGTGGTAAATCTGTCCATCACCACCCGAACTCAGCAATTGTTGCCCACCTTTCGAGAATGCCAAAGAGCGAGCAGTCCCGTTCATCTTTAGTGTTCCAATCAGTTCCTTCGTTTTGGCTGAAACTAACAAATATACCCTTCATTGCCAATAAAGGCAATTGTATTCGAATCCGGTGAAACCTCAAAAGCTTCCAAGCTCTTCTCCTCCCTTCCTGTCAAAGGACCTATTTTATCTATCTTTGCCTTAACCAAGTCGAAACTATAGAAGAACTTTCTTCTTCCTGATACAATAACCTGAGACCCATCAGGTAAAAAAGATGCCTTTCGAATAGGACAATCATCAACAAATATGCTTTGGATTTTGGTGTTCCTTTTGCCATCAATCTGAAAAAATCTGAGTTTTTTATCCAATCCACCAGTGAGGAGCAACTGAGCATTTCTATGGAACTGAACTGAAGTAATTGGACCACTGGAAGGATCCTCTGCATTTGCATCAACTAGTCTTGAGTACTCAAGAAGTCCAGGTAAAAGCTTTCCACTGTTTTTCACCACAAGATCTTTGTTAGTTCGAAGGATATCATTGACATCTCCATCATCCTTGTAACCACGTGCTAGCACTGCCCCAGTTTCTTCGTCTGAATCTTCATCATCAGAGGCATAATTTTTGTCCCGTGAATCAAGTTGAGCCCACTCAGTGCCTCGGTTCAGCTTCTCATGCTGATCCCTCAATCTTGACACACATAAGCAGCACCAGTAATAACACTCTCACCCTCATCTTTCCTCAGCTTCCTTAATCTGTTAACCTTAGCAATATTTATATTGGTTTTCTCCTCCTCTTCGTCCACCCAAACAGATTTTCTTTGCTTGGTTTCGTCCACATCTTTACTTTCATCTGGGAAATCTGCATTCTCTTCATACACAGATAGTTGACTATTTGCAGACCGGTCGATGAAGAACAATGCAGAATCACCAACTTCCCCTCTCACATCTTCTGCGTCATCTTTCCCAAACTCAACTGGGGAGTGCAAAGAGCCGAACAAAAAGTTCTCAATCTTCTTCATTTCCTTTTCCTCCTCCATTACCAACTGCTCATTCTCACCCTTGCGTTCTTTCTTTCTTTTCTTACTTACCAAATTCTCCAAATCAGATTCAATGTCTGGTTTCTCTTCTAGACCCGAAGCCTCGACCTTATCATTCCTTTTAATTTTCTTATCTCGATCTTTTGGGTTAACATTTTGGGAAATCAAACTCATTGTTGCTAAGGTATCACTGTAAAATCAAACAAAGTATATCAGCTTAGAACATGAAATTAACACATTTTCATGGCTGCACTTGACAATTATATTAAAATTTGATAATGAAATTCCACAGTAGAAATGAAATGGTAAAGAAAAATAGCATTCTTTATATTTATATCCTGGATATAAGAACACAATCACCTAGCTCAGACGAATCATTGTCTTTATATGAAGTATTAGCATCAAAAAGTAAGAATTAACTTAATAATTCATATACATGCCAAATCATGATTCTAGCATAGATATAAGTTCATAAATATCACATATATATACTATATAGGGTCCTCATACGTGGTAACATAAACCAACTCCCTAGCCCTTGATCATGATATCAAATGGCTGCTCAATTCCGGCAGGAGAAATTACCCAAACGCCCTCACTTACTCTCATCACTGCCGCTAGAAGGAGTACTATCTATCGTTACATGTGGGAGGAGCAACTTCGGTGTGATATATATATACTAGCAGCTGTATTTATCTCAAATTTTGGACGACCCATAATTTATTAGGTTGATTTTTTGTTAGATAGATATATAGTAGTTCATTTGTTTTTCGTATTTTAATCCACTATAAATTAGATATCAGCATAAAAGTCCAAACACCATTTGTATTTAAGAAAAGATGAATTGAAACGGGTTGATCAAGGTGAGAGGTTGGAGAAAACTATCCAGAATAAATTGGGAGATTGTAATTTACAAAAAAAAAAATAGAAAGCGTTTTATCTCACCACATATATATATATATATATAATCTTACCGGAGGAGAAGAGAAGTTTCGTCGCGAAGGTGATAATTAGCGGACAGGTAGAAGCAGAGCAACAACTAGGATTTTGGCGTTCCTGTATGATTTCAGACTGTAATGAAATTTACAGTGGATCGTGAATCGGGCCAAGTAAGACTGTAATGAAATTTAGTAGTGGATGGGGCCAAATATATCAAGGTCGTAGTTACGAGGAGTTAGGCCCATATTATAATGTTTATATTTTACGAGCCCTTTCCGTAATTTTCAACAATATATTGGTAATCCAGAATTTTTTAGAAATTTTATTGTTTCTAAATTTATATATTATATGAAAATACTTATATAACATAAACTTAGAAATAATATAACACATTTAATAGGTTCATTTGTTTCCCCAAATGATTTTCAAATTATATTAGATAATTAAATACAACATATTGTAATATTTTTGTAATTAAGTGTAATCCCATAATTCTAGCAATTAGTATCCTTGTAATTAATTGTAACCCCATAATTCTAGAATAGGTATTTGGGCAATACTCAATCTTGTATATATATATATATATATATATATTAATTCTTAATCAATGGAAAATCATCAAGCCATTGTGTCTCAATACTTCTCTCTCTATTTTTTTTATATGGTATCAAAGCTCCCACGTTCCTGACCTGTTTCTTCTCCCTTGTTTTTTTTTTCCTTCTTATAGTTCTTCTCCAACTTTATAATGGCTTCCGAAGACACTTCTGCATCTTCCGCTGCTTATACCACTATTCAAAATACCCAAGACCCAAATAATCCACTTGTTACCATCAACACTTCAAACATCACAAAATTGACCACCACCAATTACATCACGTGGAACCTCCAAATCCGAAGTCTATTAGAAGGATATGATCTCTATGGATTTCTTGACGGTCTCATCCAGGTCCACAAAGAATAAATATTCTTAATGGTAAGTCGGCTCCAAATCCAAATTTTACACAACATGGAAGCGCCAGATCGCTTTTCTTTCAATACACTCCTTGGTGCAGTTTCTCTACCTATTCAATCTCTTCTTGCCCGCACTACCACCTCTCAAGAAGCCTGGACCACCTTGGCTAACACCTATGCCAAACCATCCCGTGGTCACATCAAACAAATTAAGGACCAATTGAAACACTATGCCAAGGGTTCCAAGACGATATCCGAATATATGTAATTTATAAAGAATAGGGCTGATGAACTAGTTCTTCTTGACAAACCCGTTGATGAAGAAGATCTTATTGATAAGATTCTTGATGGTCTTGGTGAGGAATACAAAGGAATTGTTGATGCAGTTAATGCACGTGAGACACCCATCTCCTTTGCTGAAATTCATGAAAAACTCATTAACAAGGAGGCATCTCTCCAACAATCACATGCACCACCATCATTCCTTCCGGCCACCGCCAATCCTATCAACAAACGCAACAATCACTCTTGGTGACCTTCTCCCCTTCCTTGGCGTCCTTCCACAGCCACCTTTCACAATCAAGGACAACAATCTCATGTTCCTCGTAATGATTGACCTCCACCACGTCCATATCTTGGGTATTGCCAAGGTTGTGGTATTCAAGGACACACTGTCAAAAAATGCTCCCTTTATTGTCTTGTCAACGCCCAATCCTCGCTGGCTCCATCGACATCACGTCCACTAGCTCCGCGTCCTGCTACTCCATGGCAACCGCGGGCACACTTTGCATCTCTTGAGAACACCGACACTCCTACCTGGCTACTTGATAGTGGGGCGTCACACCATGTTACCACAGACTTGAATAATCTTTCATTTCACACTCCTTATGCAGGGTCTGATGACGTTATGATCGGCGATGGCTCGGGTCTTCACATTACCCATACTGGTTCCACCACACTTCCCACCCCTACTCGCACCTTCAATTTACATAATATCCTTTGTGTGCCTAACATGAAAAAGAACCTTATTTCTATATATCAATTTTGCAATACAAATCATGTTTCTATTGAATTCTTACCCACTGTTTTTCATGTGAAGGACTTGAGCATGGGGGAAATTCTTTTAACGGGAAAGTCTAAAGATGGTGTCTATGACTGACCAACCTCCTCTCCCCAATTATCGTCTCCGCTCATTGCTTTTTCCAGTGTCAAGACCACTTCCTCCGAGTGGCACTCTAGATTAGGTCATCCATCATCACATATTCTGCAGCATGTTATGTCAACATTTTCTTTACCTTAATCTATCTCACACAAGTCTCATTGTAATGCATGTTTAAGCAATAAAAGTCACAAGCTTCCATTTTCTACATCAACAATTGTTTCCTCTCATCCCTTACAAGTCATATTCTCTGATGTTTGGACTTCTCCCGTTTATTCTATTGATGATTTCAAGTATTATGTTATTTTCGTTGATCACTTTACTCGTTATGTATGGTATTACCCCTTAAAGAAGAAATCTCATGTCTGTGATGTTTTTATCCGCTTCAAAGCACTAGCAGAAAATTACTTCAAACACTCCATTGTCACTCTTTACTCCGATAATGGTGGAGAGTATCGAGCATTAGATCAATTTTTATCCCTTCATGGAATTTCTCATCTTACCTCTCCCCCACATACACCTGAACACAATGGTTTCTCCGAGCGCCGACATCGACATATTGTTAAAACTGGTCTTTCTTTACTTACTCATGCCTCACTCCCGCTCACATATTGGAACTATGCATTTGCCACTGCAGTGTATCTCATTAATCGTATGCCCACACCCACACTTTCCCTTTCCTTTCCTTATGAGTCACTATTCTGCTCTCCACCAAACTACACCAAGCTCCGCATTTTTGGTTGTTTATGTTATCCATGGCTTCGTCCCTACTCAAGTCACAAACTTGAGTCTTGCTCCATCCCTTGTGTGTTTGTTGGGTACTCCCTCACCCAAAGTGCCTATCTCTGTCTTGATCCTTCTACTTCTACACTCTATACATCCCGTCATATTCGATTCGTGGAATCTATTTTTCCATTCAACTCCATTAAAAGTCATCAAAGTTGTCCAAGTCCTGATACACTCCCAAATTGGTTTCCATCAGCGTCATTTCTTCCCGCTACGGTTGGACCACTCAACATACCCTCCACAGCCTCGCCCCCGGACTCGAATTCCTCTCACAGCCAATCTCCGATCGACCAATCCTCATCCTCTCTACCAGCACATTCCCCCACCACCAATAATAACCCACACAACCAACCCTCTTCTTCTTTACCACTCTCTCCAGACCCTCCTTCTCTAATACCACCCACCAACACCCACACCATGACCACTCGTGCTAAAAACAAAATCCATAAACCAATTCAGAAACTCAATCTTACTGCTACATTGAACCCTCAACTTGAGCCGCAAACATTGAACCAAACACTTAGGGATACTAAATGGCGTCGAGCTATGTCTGAGGAGTTTGATGCTCTTGTGCGGAATGGCACATGGGACCTTGTCCCACCTAATTCCACGCAAAATCTTGTTGGTTGTAAATGGATTTTTCGAATTAAACGTTTACTTGATGGCTCCATTGACAGGTACAAAGTGCGACTAGTTGCTAAAGGGTTCCATCAACGTCCTGGTGTTGATTATCATGACACATTCAGTCCGGTTGTTAAACCTACCACTATTCACTTGGTACTCAGCCTTGCTATTAGTCGTGGGTGGTCTCTTCGCCAACTTGATGTCAACAATGCCTTTTTACAAGGTCATCTCTCTGAAAATGTTTTTATGGGGCAACCGCCGGGTTTTCTTGATCGTGATACTCCCACATATGTGTGCAAGTTACACAAGGCTATATATAGTCTCAAACAAGCACCACGAGCATGGTACCATGAGCTCCGACAATTTCTTGTAGCATCTGAATTTACAAACTCTCATACAGACACATCCCTCTTTGTCTTCAACACCTGCAGTAATCTAGTCTATCTTCTTGTGTATGTTGATGACATAATTATTACGGGAAGTAATACCACAACAGTTTAACATTTTATTGATCTTCTTGGTAAAAGATTTTCCATCAAAGATCTTGGGAATTTGACTTATTTTCTTGGTGTTGAAGTTGCAACTACTTCTACTGGTTTACTTCTCTCTCAACGGAAGTATATCACAGATCTTCTCGCTCGCACAAATATGATTGGCGCCAAATCTGTCACCACTCCTCTTGCTACCGAGCCCACACTTACAGTTCTTTTCCAAAGACCGCTTTAACCGATCCTTCCGAATACTGATCGCTTGTTGGGGAGTCTCCAATATTTGTGTCTCACTCGCCTTGATATTGCATATCTTCATTAATAAGTTATCCCAATTCATGCATCGACTTACTACATCGATCATTGGAATCTTTGTTAAGCGCTTACTTCGCTATCTTTCTGGTATAGCTGATCATGGTCTTGCATTGCACCACAACGCACCTTTATCTCTTCATGCCTTCTCGAGATCTTGTTGGGCTTGGTAATAAGATTTACTACACCTCCACCAATGCTTATATTGTTTACCTCGATTACCGATCGATATCCCGGTCCTCCAAGAAACAATGCACAACAGACGCCTTCACCGAAGCCGAATATCGTTACATTCTTTGCTACATCCGCCGAAAGTTACGTTGGATTTGTTCTCTTTTATCCGAGCTTGGTGTTTCTATTTAATTTGCTCGATTATATATTGTGACAATGTTGGGGCAACTCATCTCTGTTTCAATCCTGTCTTCCATTCACGAATGAAGCATGTTGCGATTGATTATCATTTTATTCGGGATCAAGTACAAACTGGAGCTTTACGTGTCACCCATGTTTCCTCCGAAGATCAATTAGCTGATATCTTGACCAAACCTCTCCCTCGCACTCGCTTTCAGTTCTTGAAGACCAAGATTGGACTCTCCATAAGAGCTCCATCTTGAGGGGGCATATTAGATAATTAAATACAACATATTGTAATATCTTTGTAATTAAGTGTAATCCCATAATTCTAGCAATTAGTATCCTTGTAATTAATTGTAATCCCATAATTCTAGAATAGGTACTTGGGCAATACTCAATCTTGTATATATATATATATATATTCATTCTTAATCAATGGAAAATCATCAAGCCATTGTTTCTCAATACTTCTCTCTCTATTTTTCTATAAATTATGTCATACTTTGAATGTATACATATATTCCATTAATGTATATATTTAGATACTTATACTTCGAATGTGCCAACAATATTAAAGTTGGACAACATGCATGCTAATGGAATTCTTTTAACATGGAGATTTGCTTAATTCTTTTATTTAATTTACCCAAGTGTAAGGAGTGCTTGGTTGTTAGTTTCTTGCAGTTAGAAAGTTTTAATTGGATGGTGAATGCTGGCCAGTTGGGATAAATCACTTTTTGGTCACTGTACTGGGTCCGGTTTTCATTTTGGTTACCGAATTTTTTTTTGTTACAATCGAATAATTGTACTCTTACATATTATAAAATGGTCATTATTTTCAATTTCCGTCTAAAAAAAACAGACGAAAAAGCTGACTGTGCATAAATGGACGGGTTTTGCTGATGTGGACGGGTTTTATTTTATATAAACTAAATAAATAAACTAACTAATTATCTCAAATAAATAAACTAAACCCAAATAATAAAACAAAAATACTACTTAATTAAACCCAATTGCATTTTCTCTCTCCAGTCATTATCTTACTTTCTCTATCCCTCATCTTCCTTTTCATTTCGAGATCCAAAGAAGAGGTTGAGATAAGCGGAGAAAATGTAGCTCTGAGTGTCGGCCAGACATCCACCAAGAACCGACGAAGCTTTGCTCCCTCTCGTTATTCGAACTTCCTTGTAATGCATACACAAACCAGATCTGAGAACTCCCACATTAATTTACGATCATCTATATATATACTAGTGTCTAGTCTCTATGGGAGCTTCCACCATAGTTTGTTGTTCTTTGAGTTTTGTTTGGTAATATTGGTGTGGGTGATCATTTTATGGATTAGTCTTCTTCCTCCACTCGTTTTTTTTTTATGGGGAAAAAAATAAAGTAGGTTTGAGATTTGTGTTTTAAAAAGAGAGAGTAAAGTGGGTTTGAGGTTTGTTTTAGAGAGAGAAAATGAGTGGGTTTCATATTTGGATTTGAGAATTCTTCCTTGAAATCTTCTTATCTTCTCACTTTCTTTTTGTCTTTCTTATTATTTTCTAGATATGGTTTACTACCATTAATGAAATAAGATTTTTGGAATTATGTTTATCTTTAATAAATTTTAGATTAACACTTGATAATGGATTTGCAAATTTGCAAATTTGAATTTACTCTACGAGTTATAGTAATGGATTAATTCATTGTTGGTGTTGGTCTTGGTGGTGATTATGATGGTGGAAGTTAGTGGAGATGGTATAAGAACATTGATTAATAAAATTGGTTTCTAGGTATAAAAGAATGAAGAAGAAAAGGTTAGATCATATGTTTTAAATTTATTACATAATTTATTTATTTAAATATTTTTATACTTAATCAAACTTGGTTAAATGTATTTATAATAATAAAGTATTATAAAACTCGTCCACATCAAAGAAAATCATCATTTTATGCACATCGGTTTTTTCTGGATTTAAAATTGAAAATAATGATCATTTTATAATATGTGAGAGTACAGTTATTCGATTATAACAAAAAAAAATTCGGTAACCAGAATGAAAATCGGACCCCAATACAATAACCAAAAAGTGATTTATCCCGTGGCCAGTTTATATAATGAGTACCATATATGATGCCAATGTGATTTTGATGGTCTATGACAAAAGATGTATTTTTAAATAATATTTTCATAAAAAAGTACAAGATGTAATTAAAATATAAAATATATTTAAAATATAATAGTTCGACTACAATAAAATATATAAAAATTTCGATTATAAAAAATATATGGGAATATATTCATTGAAAGATATTTTTTTAGTATTTCTAAAGACAAAATTTTCAATCAAATGTTCAAAATTATTATATATTTATATTTTTAATTTATATATATATATATATATATATATATATATATATATATATATAATTAGAGCTCACTTAATTTAAAATTTTATTCAATTTTAGGGGTGGAGAATTCTAATAGTATTACACTAACATGCAAACCAAGTATTTTTTGAAGGATTGTTTTTTTTTTATTATTTATTATTATTAATACTATATATAGTAGCGATAACCCATGCGTGAAGGCACGGCGAAACGAAAAATTAGATTAAAATTTGAAAAGTACTACATTACATAAAGACTCTTTGCAACCTAAAATAACTTACAATCAGACATAACTATTATCATAATTCACCACAAAACCACAATAATTAATACATAATTAATCATCAACACATATCCAACCACCAAAACATCAATCTAGTCGCTACTAATTTCAAGAAATTTCGACAGAATTTTCTTTAAAAATAGACATCCAGAAAAATCTAAACCTGTCTACAAAAATTACAATCATCAATAAATATCCAAACCACCAAAACAACCATCATTCCATACCCAAAATTATCATAAAAATGTATAATTAGTTAACTTTACAAAAGACAGAACACAAAAAATAAACACATGCAAAAAATAGAGAAACAACTTCGTATTCTTTACAGCTTACACCAAGTATATTTCGATGTTGAGGCAATATGTGAGGCAAAATAAAACAATTGTAAATCCGAAACTTAAGACCCCTTACTTTACCCTAAATTATCTAAAAAATAAATGAGCACACACATGTGTATGTATGTAGTGGGGGGAATGATTTAGATTGATATAAGTAAACTAAAAATTGTTATGATTCACTAATACGAAATAGTAAATCTTATAATTAGAAGTACTTATAGTCTTTTAGATAGTTTACAATATTTCATTATTGCAATGATTAAAACTAAATGAATCTATGTCAATTTTGAATTTGAAAACGTCTCAAACGGGTGAAGTATTAAACAGGAAGGTATAAAACATATAGACTCAAAGACACAAACAATGTACCAATAGTTAACCATTTCGAGGAAAAACAAAGATTCACTTTAGATTGAACCAAACTTCCGAAACTAAATAGTTGGAAGAAAAAAATGAGGACATTCATACAACATTACATGGTCAACGCACTATTTTTCGTAATTAAGTACCTTTTGAAGTTTCACAATATTTTAACAAAAAAACAGTCTTAAAACTAAAACATACTCCCCTAATTAACAACAAAGAAGAAATAATGACAAATTTACAAATCAAATTAAAAAACAAAGATTGATTATGGGTACTCGCTAATAAGAAACATGTTGTAAAGAATGTTAGAAAATACACTTTCTTATATGCCTTTATATAATTGAACTACATTTTTGTATTTAATTTCACGCTATTGTCCAAATTCCCAAACAACATAAATCCCCAATGAATTACTTACTCATCTTCGACTCAATCCCCATTTTACATACCCATCAAATTAAAATAATAGAAAGGCATAAATTACTTACTCATCTTCGACTCAATCCTCATTTTATTCCTCAGAAATTGCAGCACAGAAAAACAGAGAATGGGTCATCATATGATTGTTTCTTTCGATACGGAGATGATACGAAGGCTAACTCGATGCATACTAACCAAAACACAATTTTAGAATTGTACCAAGCTTAGTGATTGTTTGTTGTGATTCATTTTTGGCAGAATCTTCGTCTCTCTAATTTAATTTAGCCGATGCTTTGTTATCCCAAACCTATAATCTCCTTCGCTATTCAAAAAACTTCACAGAGTCTTGATAAATCCATATTACATAGTTGAACGAAGAACAAAATCTTAGGGGATGGTGGTAAAATTGAGCGCATGGAAGATATAAGGTTGGGGTTTCAGTAAAGAGAAAAATTGGAGTTTAGGATTGTAAAAATGTCGTGAATATAGAGAGGTAGAGGAGAGAAACGGGGAGTGAGAAGACGAAAAACAAAAAGGTTTTTTATTTGATTAGAATTGACTCAGTATTGAGACGCAAGCGTCAATTGAAGAACTAAGTTAACTAACATATGAATAAAAAAAACAATTCAAGCAATATATTTAATTGACCCATACAACACAGTATAAGAATACTTAATCCAATTTCACATGAATTTCAGCATGTGGCATATTAATTTCAAAATGACATTAAATACTCCAAATTCATGTTTAATCCAATATATTTAATTCATGTTTCAGATGAACTACAAAGCAAATGACATTAAATACTCCAAATTCTATAATAATAGCAATACTAATAAGGACAATACTCCAAATTCTATAATAATAGCAATACTAATAAGAAAAACAATTACATATACTATACATATTTTCAAAGGAATGCCATTGTGCATATATTAACCATTTGTATATGAAACAAAGCATAAATTCTTCCAGAAATCTACCTAAATGAAGTATTACCTTATAACTTAAAAGGAGTATAGATTATTGAATTCACGAATTTATGTGCATAGTACATGATATGATAAATTGCCTAATCCCCAAAATTTAAATACTAAAAATACTTCACCTCAATAATCCTTCAATATTCACAGTGATAGTTATTACCGAAACCATGTACATAAATTGAAATGTACACCAATCAATTTAAAATACTTCCTTTGTTCCACATTTAAGGATGTAGTTTGGTTCAACATTTATCATTAAAATAGTTATTAGTTTAATAGTAGTCGAGAAATAATTATGATACATTTGAGAGCTGTCGTCATTTTATAGTACGATGACTTTTATTGTGCAACACTATATTTCTTGAAGGAACATATGGATTATAAGTAAACAGTAGAAAAGTTGAACAAAATATGAACTGTGACTGAAAATTAGTACTTCCTACACCAGTCAGAAGTGTTAAATTAGACGTCGAAAAGCGATTGAACCCATTATTGCTTGAACCAATTTTGGTATAGAATGCGTTAGTTTGGCAGAATCACAGTGTTAATTCACACACCCAAAATATCCATTCAATGATCAATTTAAATAGATATAAAATTATGTACAAATTTAGAGGGAGAAATTGAGTAATTCTAGAAGTTAAATTTTCGTGTACCCGAAATCTTTATAAACTTGGAATTGAACTGTGCACTTCTTCGATCTTCATTCTTCTTCTTGATTGCGGAGGAAAAAGATGATTGATTGTGGGGAATTGATGGAGAAGTGGAACGATTTAATGCTTGGGTGTGGAATTGAAAGGAGAGAGGGATAAGAGGGAGAAAACAAAACAATTCGGTTCTTTAAACTTCGGTAAGATTTTACGAAAATGGACCAAACTCAATTCTAAAGTGGAACACAGAGACGAAAAACTTCAGGCTTCATCAACGTTTCAAAGGGAATTGAAGAATCAGAAAATAAATGAATGAAACAAATCCACATAAATGTTTATAACTTTGTACTAATGGTAATCAATTCCTTTTTTTGTGAACACAGGAGAATAGTACTACAAATCAAAAAAATAAATGGACTTTAATCTCTAAATAAAAGCAATATTAATAAAAAATCCAAATATCTATATACATTCAAAAGAACACTCCATTAGAAATACCAAATTTATCCCACAATTACATCAAAACAAACATACAAAACTCATAAATTACTGTTTGATTGACAAAGAATGTGACGCCCCCAAAATAGGTATACATCACTCATTTTGAGTCGCCAAATACATGGTACAAAATACAAATACAAACTTAAATATACAACTGTCGTGTAAAATATGACAAAACATAATCTAAGAGTTTTAATACGTATATTGTCATCTAGACAGTATACAAACTCAAAGGAGTCTTTATTACAACATGAGCTGTGAGTTTTAATACAATCATTGTCTTCTAGACAGTATACAAACTCAAAAATAAGTCCTCAATACATTTATTATCACACTATTTCACGAAATAGTGAGGGACTACTAATCTTATCATCACGGATCGTCACTCCATTCCCCAGGCTCGTCCCAAATTTATATTCTCATTTCACAGAAGAAAACGGTGAAAGAAAGGTGAGCTCAACTAGCCCAATGAAATATTATGACTAAAATAATGCAAAATAAATTATCATTAGTCTTCATAGTGTTAAACCGATAAAATACAATAGACATCAAGTTTAATCTGCGGTGAACATCTGATCCATTAAAAGAGTCAAGTAGAGAATAAAATCTACTATCTTTTATGATTTAAAAATGTTTTCATCACTTTTTATCACTGAGACTCAGCTTAAAAATAATCCACATCATCCCTGCACTACGGCTAAGGATATTCATTAGTATCATAACCACAATTTATCCATGCACTACCCTATACTTGGTGAAATTCTTCTATTATTCCATTCTTTAATATTCTGTCGGTATATCTTGTTGGTGTGAATTTCACCTGACCTGGTTCCATTATTTATTATTCCGTCTTTATTATTCTGTCGAAATATCCTGTCGGTGTGAATTTCACCTGACCTGGTTCCATTATTATTATTCTGTTGGAATAACTTTTATCTATCACAATCTGCATGAGTATGGTAATTTCTTTTGTTATTTCGTTCTTTATTATACTCAGTTGGTTAAAGTTTTGACTTCTATATTCCATGAAATTAGTGGAATATTCTTGATATTTGCGCTTCATCCAGTATCTTTTCATGGAAATATTCTTCTAAGCATTCTTGAATGTTACTTTACAAAGAAGTATCATGTTGACAATTTGGACGTTATTAGTTCCTGGATAAAATAATTCTTGAATTTGTTTTATTGAATTCTTATATCATTGTCATCATCCTCATGTTTATATTGTGTTGAAAGTCATCTTTGGCTTACTTGCATAGATGGACTTAGTATGATTATGACCAGGGCTCATTTGGTATAATCATGACCTGTAATGTTATAAATGATGTGATAAAAGTCCTCAGTGGCCTGTAATGCATTGGTGGATATTTTTGGTATGATTATAACCAGGGGTTATTCAGTATAGTCATGACCATTGATGATTTAATGAATGTCCTTGACTGTGGTACAGGGATGATTAGATGTTGTGGTTTATTTATTAAGCTGAGTCTCAGCGATAAAAATTGATGAAAACCTTTTAAAATATAGAAGATAGTAGATTTTATTCTCTACTTGACTCTCTTAATGGATTGCTTGTTCCGCTGCAGTTAAACTTGATGTCTATTGTATTTTATCAGTTAAACATTGTTGAAGACTAATGATAATTTATTCTGCATTATCTTAGTCATAATATTTTTTACTGGGCTAGTTGAGCTCACCCTTTCCTTCACTGTTCTCTTCAGGAAATGAGAATATAGTTGGGACGAGTCGGGGAATGGAGTGACGGTCCAGACGATAGCATTAGTAGTCCTCAATATTCTGTAAAAAAATGTGATAATAAATGTAATGAGGACTCTATTTGAGAGTGGATATTGTCTAGAAGGCAATATTTCTGTTTAAATTCTCAGTTATGTTTTGTCGTATTGTATACACGACGTTTGTATAATTAAGTTGTATTTATATTTTGTACTATGTATTTGGCAACTCAAGATGGGTGATGTATACCTATTTTGGGGGCGTCACAGTTGGTATCAAAGCTTAGGGATATGATCCCTAGCTAAGATGTGAGACAAGAACTAGGAGGGGGGAGACGGGGAATTCCTTCGCTAGTATGACCTACCTAAGTTTATTTGGCATTTAATTGGTCGGTCAGAGTATAGGGATAATATTTGATATATCAATTAACCCTTGTTTTGTGACAGTATTTGAAAATGGCATCCGAAAATGTTGAGATAAACAATGGAGCACAGGAGACCGTTGAGTCTCCACAGATTAATAATCAGGACAATGTGCAACAGGATGGCGATAATCCTCCTGTAAACAATAACACTGATCAAATGACAAACTACGGTACGTTTAGGAGCTTCTTAGAATTCATGCAACATCGGGCGAAGGCGGCTTTTTTCCAAAACGCAGGTGGAAACACTGACAGCTCTCGAACAGTCACCACTAAGCAGTTCAAGGAGATGAGACCACCGGAGTTTTTTGGAGAGCCAAAACCACTTAAGGCGGAGACGTGGATAAAGCAGATCAACAAGATATTTGATGTCTTGGGATGCTCCAAGGAGCAAAAGGTTCCTTTTGCCACCTTCATGTTACGTCGTAAGCGACATCTTGGTGGGAATCTGTAAAGCGTACTCAACCTGCCGCACTGAAGATGTCTTGGGAGAAGTTCCAAGAGTTGTTCAACGACAAGTACTTTCCTGAAAGTATTCGTCACATGAAGGAGGTAGAGTTCATCAAGCTTGAGCAAAATAATATGACCGTGGCGCAGTACGAAGCTAAGTTTGTCGAGTTATCTCAGTTTGCGTCCCACTTGGTTGATAATGAGGAGAGAATGACGCGGATGTTTCTAAGAGGTTTGAAACCCGAGATACGTCAATACCTTATCTCTTATAAATTGTGTTTGTATTCAGATGTTGTGAATAGGGCTCAGTTATTGGAGCGCGATAATGAGTCAACTCAACCAAGAAGAAACGGTAAACAAGTCGATAATACCAGTGGTAGCAGTCATCGAAGCGATGACAACAAACGTGGAGGGAATCAACATGCTAGAAATGATAACCACTTCGGTGGTAATCATGGCCAAGATAATAAGAGTGAAAAGTTCAAGAAGCGAAGGTTCAGCAAAGATGGAAAGACGTCAGCACCAGCACTCGCTGTTAAGGAAGGAGAACGACCACCGGTCGTATGTTACAAATGTGGAGGGGAAGGACACATAAGTCCAAACTACACGATGCCATCCAAAGTATGTTACAATTGTGGAAAAGAAGGCCACCTAGCCCGATTTTGTCGTGCGCTAAAGTCAAGTCCAGCTGGGATGGAAGCATCCAAGGGTATCCTGGAAAAAACAAAATCGGTAGTTCAAGGGAGAGCGTTTGTAGTAACCTCCCAAAAAGCGAGGAATCCGAACGAGGTGATCACGGGTAAGCTAATCATAAACTCTAGCGAAGTTTATACTTTATTTGATACCGGTTCTACCTATTCCTTTATTTCTCCTACTTGCGCTCAACGTTTAAATTTGACTCCAGAGAAACTAGACTTTGACTTATCTGTTGAAAATCCATTGGGAGAAACCTTCATTACATCCACGGTTTATAAGTCTTATTTGATTCAAATCGGTAACCGCACGTTACCTGTCGATCTTATTTTTTTGAAAATACTTGCATTTGATCTGATTCTAGGGATTGATTGGCTAACTACTCTGTGACGCCCCCAAAATAGGTCCATTCCATCCAACCCATTCTGAGTCGCCAAATACATAGTACATAGATAACTACAACTTTATTAATACATTTGTCGTGCAAAATACGACAACATATATACTGTGAGTTTAAAAAAACAATTATTGTCTTCTAGACAATATACATACCCAAATAAATCCTCATCACAATTATTTATACATCATTTTACAAAATGGTGAGGACTACTAAACAACTCTTTCTAGAACCTTTATTCCATACCCATAAGACTTCGCTACATTCTCGCCTCCCGAGAAGAAAAATGGAACAAAAAGGAAAAGGGTGAGCTCGACTAGCCCAAGAAAAGAATATTATGACTAAGATAATATACAAAAAATTATCGTTAGTCTTCAACAGGAAAAATATAATAGAATACAATAGACAACAATTTTAAATCAATATTCGCATTGAAATAATAATTCATTAGAAGAGTTAAGTAGAGAATGCAAACTACTATCTTCTATGTATGAATTTTAAAGTTCATCGCCTATTTTTATCCTGTAACATCAATCAATATATATCGAGATCAAATATTCATCCTCAGCACTACTGAGCCAAGGACATTCACCAGTTGGTCATGTTCATCTAAACACCTGTTCATCTTTGCACTACGGGCCAAAGATATTCATCAGAAATCATTCATCTTTGCACTACAGGCCAAAGATATTCATCAGAAATCATTCATCTTTGCACTACAGGCCAAAGATATTCATCAGAAATCATTCATCTTTGCACTACAGGCCAAAGATATTCCATAATATCATCATTTAAGACTGAGGATGATGAAAAATATTTTTTAAAGAAACGAATCCAGTGAATAATGACAAGGATTAAGGATTAAGGATTCGTACTTTGTTTTATCTACGTCCAAAAATACCTCAAAAATAATCATAGTGGTGTAAAATTCAAGAATGATCAAAACATGGATACAATCAAAGCTAGTATCCATAATAGATATTTTGGACAAAAAGAAGAAATTTTATTTTTAGAATTGAATAGTCAGATATCGTGAATAGTGGCCGTATCGTGAATAAGTATCTCACACCAAAAGATAAAATTTCACAAAAAAACATCTTCACGCTTAAGTGAATAGTACTTTTAATGAATAGTAACTCGTGAATAGTAACTCATGAATAAGAACTCATGAATAGTAACCCCAAACATGAAAAAGTTTCAAATTTGATAAAAAGTTCCAACCAATATTTCAAAGATAATGATATTGAAGAAATAATATCATTTGAGAAGAAAATAACATCCCTTACCTCGAAAGACAAGATTTTACAGTTGAAACAGGATATAGGCCATATCTTGAACTTTCACCATATAGCAATACTCAAAGTATACTCAAAATACTCACAAGAATACGCTCGATAATATAGAGAGAAAACTTGAGTTTACGGTGTGATTTTCAATTCTAACCCAAGACCTTTTTATAGAAATTACTTAGAACACCAAAGCGAAAAATTTAATATAATATTAATATATTTAATAAATTCTCTCGCCCATCTAGACAATCTGATCTCAGCCATCAACACATGTTAAAGATGCCCAAAAACATTTAAAAAACGTTTTTCTTATTTAAATTATTTTAAACTTCCAAAAATCAATTATTTCGGAGCTTCGGAACTTCAATAATTCACAATAAATAGCCCTTTTTCCAGAAAATTCAAATCTGGCGAGTTTTTATAGGAAATTCAATTCTCTACAACTTTACATAAGAAAGTTTTTCTATATTCCAAATAGGAATTGGCCGAAATCCACAAACGGGCGATTTTACAGGCTATAATCAAATTTCAGTCAATAATTGTGTCCACCAACACACAAAATATGTGTTAAACATTTAATGCCACAAAAATACTCTTCCTCCTCATATACTCATATATCCCACATTAATTATAAAAATATCACCAAGTTAATATATTATTAAAATAATATATTTAAATGAATTATTTTATCGTAAAAAGATAAAATATTAATTTTCAACAATTGTCACATTAAAATTTTCTCCATCTATATCCACATAAAATCAATATTTTCCTCATCATATGAATCAATAATTAATTATTCACAAATAATATTACGAAATCACAATATTGACAACCGTGCGCCTTTCAGGAAAGAGGGGCTTTCCATAAGAATTTCTCCTTCTTCGCCATGATTAGGTGACCAAACCTCTCCTTAGATGTAACTTTCTAGACATTGCCAATAATGTTATCTAATAATATTATTCGAGATAATATGAATTATTGCTTCGATAATGAAAAATACCGTGTAATGACAATTATTAAAACAACAAAGAATATAAAATATCAACGCAAAGAATTATTGAATCAATAAAATAAAACACCGAGCGATAATTATCGTAACCATTATTGAGTAGTGCCTTCTTATGTAAGAGTCAATAATTGGTGCAATCTGCAGTGTCTTCTGCGCAACAACAACGCGTATTATTGTGTTTTAACCACCGGGTATTCCAACAATTAATAAATTCAGAATAACTACGCCGTTATTTTTTAAACAACTTATATTTGTCATTTTCTTCCTCCAATCGTTTTTTTGTTATGGGGCCCACACATGGTCGCTAGCATGGCATTTAATATTCCCACAGATTTAATATTCCACGACCAAACGAATATTCCCCGACAACAATGAATATTTTATAACCACTTGCTTATTTTGTAAAATTTGCGCATTTTACCCATAACTAACCACATTAATCAAATCAACCCTTACTATTTCAAAATAATAAATAAAGGAAATTCCATTTTATTTATAAAAAAAAAATAAAAAAAAATCGGGGTCTTACAACCTCCCCTCCTTATGAAATTTCGTCCTCGAAATTGACGTACGTACCTGGTGTTTCGAAAAGTTGAGGATACCTCGCTTTCATTTTCGTTTCCAACTCCCAGGTCATTTCCTCAATAGCATGGTTTCTCCACAAAACTTTAACTTGTGGTATAACCTTGGTACATAGGACATGTTCTTTCCTATCCAAGATCTTGACAGGTACCTCCTCGTACGTTAAGTCTTCTACTATCTCGTCCGGTTCTAACTCAATGACGTGGTTGAATCGTCCCACATATTTACGTAACATCGATCGTGAAAAAACGTTATGAACACGCGTCATACTTGGCGGTAAAAGCGAGTCTATAGGCCACGCTTCTATTCGATCGAGAATTTTAAATGGATTAATAAATCGAAGGTTTGAGTTTTCCTCACCTCACCGATTCTCGCTTTTAAAATAACAACTTCTTGCACCTCCTTCTTCAAATTCATCACTCCGGTGTGTGTAACTTGAACAACTTTAACTTTATCGATTAAACTCGATTATACTCGTATCATCATCACGTGGGTACCTAGAGTTTTCATCTCCATCTCTATTATTTGTAAATTATACGAAATGAGTCTTTGACAATATCGTACTCGTATTTGTATCACGATCTTCTACTCACTCAACGTCGCCTACCACGTTCGCTTTTCCGAGGATGGCATGGTGAAACATGTCTTTGAAATGAGTCTCTCTCGAAGTTCTTCAAGCTCTTCCCACATTCTTTGCTCCATTCGAATTTTGTATCTCTACACGAGTCAATTTAAGTTAATGGAATAGCGATTCGAGAATATCCTTTCAACGAATCTCCGATAATAACCAACTAAGCCTAGAAAGTTACATATTTCGATTACTGACTTAGGTTGTTCTCAATCGTGACTCATATCCCAACCTTGGATAGCACATTACAATGACACCTATCGGTTTACTATCGCATGCGAATATGGTGTCTCCTACGGAGAAATCGGCTTCGGTGCATTCCACAAAGGAAGTCACCGGATAGAGGCTCGGGTATCAACTTCTATAGTTGGGTTTTTAACTCCAAGTTCAATAGAGCCATTCGATATGAGATTTTAGAAATGGGTTTTGTCTGGGATTTAAAGTCGATACAAATTCAATATCACGCTACGGGAGTAGGCCAAGAAATTCTTGAAATACGTCAAGAAAAATCAATAACAACGAAATATTATTCAAATCGACGTGTCTTTATTCAAATCCATAACATGGACTAAGAAAGCTTGACATTCGTTTTCAATAAACAAATGGCTTTATAATTTAATATGAAAGAGTTTGACTTCAATGGTTTGGTTGTTGAATTGAATAACAGTTGCTTAAGAATATGAAAACTAACAACCTTACGAAAGCAATCAATTTTGGCATGATGAGTAGTTAACCTTAAAATCACATCAAAACAAATATCTCTATAGAAATAAGGTTAACGTGTAATGTGATAGTGCCAACCTGAATCAAGCAAGATTTCTAAACAACGGATGTAATAAAAGTTTCTCTTAACTCTGAGTCTCCACAGATAGGTCAAAGTCTAATTTCTCCGTAGTCAAATTCAAACGTTGGCGCAAAGCAAGAGAGATAAAAAATGAATGGGTAGAACCCAGATCTAGTAAGGTATAAACTTCGCAAGAATTTATAATTAACTAACCCGTGTGCTAAACTCGTTCGGGTTCCTCGCATTTTTACTGGCCACGACAAACGCTCTTCTAGAACCGATTGACTTTGACTTTTTCTGGGACATCCTTTTGAGTCACCATCCTCGCTGGACTTGGTTTCGCTATCAGACACTCTCGAGCTATATATGTCCTTCCTTTCCACAATTATAGCATACACAGAACTGTTGTGGGCGCTTTGACCGATATGTCCCTCTTTCCGCATTTATAGCATATGACCGGTGGTCGTTCTCCTCCCTTGGAACCGATTCTTCTTTGGCGACGACGTCTTCACATGGTTATTGTTGAACCTTCTTTCTTGAAATGTCCACTTGAGTCACCTCTCCTATTATCATGGCCACGATTACCACCCGAGTGGTTACCGCCTTTCCCGTATTCTTTCCTCCTCGTGGTTATCATCGTTTGATGACTACATCCACCGATATGACCACGGTTGTGGTCCTCTACAGTTGAACATACTCGTTATCTCGCTTAACAATCGAACCCTGTTGACAACATCTGAATAGAGAGAAAATTTATGAGAAATGAGATCTTGACGTATCGCCGTTTCAAACCTCTCGTAAACATCCGCGTCATCGTTCCTCATTCTCCGCCAAATGAGGTGCAACCTCGGATAACTCCGCTTGAACTTCGCCTCGTGTTGGGACACCGCCATGTTATTACGCTCCGCCTAATAAACTCCACTTCCTTCATATAGACGAATACTTTCGTGGAAGTACTTGTCATTGAACTGCTTCAAACGTCTCCCATAACATCTTTGAGTGCGGTTTGGATGGGTACGCTTCCATGATTCCCACCAATGTCTGCCTCGTTCACGGAATATAAAAAGTAGCGAATGGAACTTTCGTTCTCTGTGCATCCCAAGACATCGAATATCTTGGTAATTTGTTTGACCCACGTCTCCGCCTTTAATCGGATCCGGCTTTCCCCAAAATTCGGTGGTCCCAACTCTTTGAATCGCTTGCATTTGTGACCACCCGTGAATTGCTATCATTTCCTCCTCAGTATTTTGAACACGAGTCTCCTCGTCCGATTTTTTGCATGAACCGCAAAAAGCTTCTAAATATCCCTCGTTTATCGCCCTTTCATTGGTGTTGTTTACAGGAGGTACATTGCCACTGTTGCACGTTCTCTCCTCGTTGGTAAATACTGAGGCATCTCCACTAGTCTCATTTCCACATTAATATTCTCAATCGACATTCTCAAATCTCGTCATAAAACAAGGGTTAATTAAAAAATCAATATATCACATAATATCCCTATATACTAACCAACTAACAAATAAGCTTAGGTAGGACACACTAGCGAAGGATTTACTCGTCTCTCCCTCCTAGTTCTATTCCCCATCTTCTCGCCAGAGATCATATCCCTAAGCTCGATATTAATCGTGGCGCCCCAAAATAGGTCCATTCCATCCAACCCATTCTCGAGTCGCCAAATACATAAGACAGAGAGATAACTACAACTTTATTAATACATTTGTCGTGCAAAAATACGACAACATATATCTTGTGAGTTTAAAAAACAATTATTGTCTTCAGACAATATACATACCCAAATAAATCCTCATCATAATTATTTATACATCATTTTACAAAAATGGCGAGGACTACTAAACAACTCTTTCTAGAACCTTTATTCCATACCCCGACTAGTACTCGCTACATTCTCGCCTCCTGAGAAGAAAAATGGAACAAAAAGGAAAAGGGTGAGCTCGACTAGCCCGATAAAAGAAATATTATGACTAAGATAATATACAACAAAATTATCATTAGTCTTCAACAGGGAAAAATATAATAGAATACAATAGACAACAAGTTTTAAATCAATATTCATGAATCGGAAATAATAATTCATTAGAAGAGTTAAGTAGAGAATGCAAACTACTATCTTACATGTATGAATTTTAAAGTTCATCGCCTATTTTTATCCTCAGTAACATCAATCATATATATATCTCGAGATCAAATATTCATCCTTGCACTACTGTGCCAAGGACATTCACCATTGGTCATGTTCATCTAAACACTGCTCATCTTTGCACTACGGGCCAAAGATATTCATCAAAATCATTCATCTTTGCACTACAAAGCCAAAGATATTCATCGAAATCATTCATCTTTGCACTACAGCCAAAGATATTCCATAATATCATCATTTAAGACCGAGGATGATGAAAATATTTTTTAAAAAAACGAATCCAAAGGAATAATGACAAGGATTAAGGATTAAGGATTAAGTACTTTGTTTTATCTACGTCCAAAAATACCTCAAAAATAATCATAGTGGTGTAAAATTCAAGAATGATCAAAACATGGATACAATCAAAGCTAGTATCCATAATAGATATTTTGGACAAAAGAAGAAATTTCATTTTTCTATTGAATAGTCTTGATTCGTGAATAGTCTCAGATATCGTGAATAGTCTCAGATACGTGAATAGTAACTCAGACACCAAAAGATAAAATTTCACAAAAAACATCTTCACGCTTTGTGAATAGTACTCGTGAATAATAACTCGTGAATAAGAACTCATGATTAAGTAACTCATGAATAAGAACCCCGACATGAAAAAGTTTCAAATTTGATAAAAAGTTCCAACCAATATTTCAAAGATAATGATATTGAAGAAATAATATCATTTGAGAAGAAAATAACATCCCTTACCTCGAAAGACAAGATTTAGTTGAAACACCTGGATATAGGCTATATCTTGAACTTTCACCGATAGCAATACTCAAAGTATACTCAAAATACTCACAAGAATACATTTCGATAATATAGAGAGAAAACTTCGAGTTTAAATGTGTGATTTTCAATTCTAACCCAAGACTTATTTATAGGAAATTGCTTAGAACACCAAAGCGTAAAATTTAATATAATATTAATATATTTAATAAATTCTCTACGCCCATCTAGACAATCTGATCTCAGCCATCAACACATGTTAAAGATGCCCAAAAACATTTAAAAAACGTTTTTCTTATTTAAATTATTTTAAACTTCCAAAAATCAATTATTTCGGAGCTTCGGAACTTCAATAATTCACAATAAATAGCCCTTTTGCCAGAAAATTCAAATCTCTCAAATTTTTATAGGAAATTCAATTCTCTACAACTTTACAGAAGAATGTTTTTCCAGATTCCAAATAGAAATTGGCCGAAATCCACAAACACGAGCGATTTTACAAAGCTATAATTAAATTTCATCAATAATTGTGTCCACCAACACACAAAATATGTGTTAAACATTTAATGCCACAAAAATACTCTTCCTCCTCATATACTCATATATCCCACATTAATTATAAAAATATCACCGTTAATATATTATTAAAATAATATATTTAAATGAATTATTTTATCGTAAAAAGATAAAATATTAATTTTCAACAATTGTCACATTAAAAATTTTCTCATCTATATCCACATAAAATCAATATTTTCCTCATCATATGAATCAATAATTAATTATTCACAAATAATATTACGAGAATCACAATATTGACAACCAGGCGCCTCCTGTGGAAGAGGGGCTTTCCAATAAGAATTTCTCTTCTTCTTTGCGGCATTAATTAGGTGACCAAACCTCTCCTTAGACGAGAACTTTCTAGACATTGCCAATAATGTTATCTAATAATATTATTCGGATAATATGAATTATTGCTTCGATAATGAAAAATATACGTGTAATGACAATTATTAAAACAACAAAGAATATAAAATATCAACGCAACAATTATTGAATCAATAAAATAAAACACCGAACGATAATTACAGAACCATTATTGAGTAGTGCCTTCTTATGTAAGAGTCAATAATTGGTGCAATACCGTGCAATCTTCTGCAAACGCAATAGCGTATTATTGTGTTTTAACCAACGGGTATTCCAACAAAGGTAAATCTGTAACAACTACGTAGATTATTTTTAAACAACTTATATTTGTCATTTTCTTCCTCCAATCGCTTTTTTTCTTTATGGGGCCCACACATGGTCATTTGGCCATCGCATTTAAATATTCCCAAACAATGACACGAATATTCCACGACCAAACGAATATTCCCAAATAACAATGAATATTTTATAACCACTTGCTTATTTTGTAAAATTTATGCATTTTACCCATAACTAACCACATTAATCAAATCAACCCTTACTATTTTAAAATAATAAATAAAGGAAATTCCATTTTATTTATAAAAAAATAAAAAAATAAAATCGGGGTCTTACATACTCATCATGCAAAAATTGATTATTTTTCGTATGGTTGTTATCTTTCATATTCCTAATCAACCTATTATAAGAATTCAAGCAACGAAACCATTAAAATCCATCACTGTCATTTCAAGCCATAAAGCTATCCGTTTATTGAAAAATGGATGTCAAGCTTTCTTAGCTCATGTCACACGGATCTAAACAAAAAATACGCCGGTTTTGAATGATATTTCTATTGTTAATGAATTTCTGACGTATTCCTCAAGAACTTCCCGCCTACCCCGAACATGAAATTGAATTTTGTATCGACCTTGAACCGGTGACAAAACCCATTTCCAAAGCCCCATATCGAATGGCTCTATTGAACTTCGTGAGTTAAAGACCCAACTGCAGGAATTGTTAGACATTGGCTTTATTCGTCCCAAGTACTTCTCCTTGGGGTGCTCTGTTACTATTCGTGAAGAAGAAAGATGGGATTATGCGACTTTGTATTGATTATCGGGAGTTGAATCATGTCACCATCAAAAATAGGTACCCATTGCCACGTATTGATGACCTATTTGACCAGTTACAAGGCGTCAAATTCTTTTCAAAGATTGATCTTCGTTTCGGATATCACCAATTAAAGATTAGAACCGATGACATTCCAAAAACGGCTTTCAGAACTCGGTACGGGCATTATGAATTCCTAGTCATGTCTTTTGGATTGACTAATACTCCTGCTGCCTTCATGGATATGATGAACCAAGTATTCAAAGAATATTTGGATCACTTTGTGGTCGTCTTTATTAATGACATCCTTATTTATTCCAAAAGTCGTGAAGATCATGAGTGACACTTGAGGCTGATACTCCAAAAGCTTCGTGAATATAAGCTTTATGCCAAGTTGAAGAAATGCGAGTTCTGGCTTGAGGAAGTAGCATTCCTTGGGCACGTGGTATCAAGTCATGGAATATCAGTTGACCCCGCAAAGATTGAAGCCATTCAAAGCTGGGAACAACCTAAATCGATGATCAAGATGTAGCTTTCGTCTTAGCTGGTTATTATCGGAGATTCGTAGAAGGGTTTTCTCGAATCGCTACTCCATTAACTCAACTGACTCGGAAAGATACAAAATTCGGTTGGAGTGAAGAATGTGAGAAGAGTTTTCAAGAACTCAAAAGGAGACTTATTTCAGCACCTGTTCTGACAATACCATTTGGCTCGAAGGGATTTGTCATCTACAGTGATGCTTCGGGCAAAGGATTAGGTTGTGTTCTCATGCAACATGGGAAAGTCATAGCCTATGCCTCGCGACAACTCAAAGAATATGAGATTAATTATTCTACTCATGATCTAGAGTTGGCAGCTGCTGTCTTTGCACTTAAAATTTGGAGGCATTACTTGTATGGGGAGAAAGTGGAGATCTTTCTCAAAAGGAACTCAACATGTGACAACGACGTTGGCTTGAACTATTGAAAGATTATGATCATACCATCCTGGAAAAGTAAACGTAGTAGCAGACGCATTAAGTAGAAGATCGTATGTGGGTACGAGTGCGATATTGTCAACGCAAAGGCCCATTTTGTATAACTTGCAAAGGATGGAGATAGAGATAAGGACTCCGGGGACCCACGTGATGATGGCGAATATACGAGTAGAACCGAGTTTAATCGATAAATTTAAAGCTGCTCAAGCTACAGACCTGGAGCTGATGCGTATGAGGAAGAAAGTACAAGAAGGTGCTATGACAGAAGCAAGAATCGATGAAGAAGGAATACTTCGAGTTAACTCCAGACTTTGTGTTCCTAACGACCCTGATTTAAAATATAAAATCATGATGGAGGCGCACAACACACCGTTTAAAATCCATCCTGGGAGTACTAAAATGTATCATGATCTTCAACATACATTTTGGTGGGGCAATATGAAGAGAGGAGGAGATAATACATTTGTTTATCTCAAGGTGTCTAACTTGTCAACGAGTCAAGCGCAGAGCATCAAGTACCAAAAGGTCCATTGCAACCACTTGAAATTCCGAATGGAAGTGGGAGCACATTACCATGGATTTCAATTCGGTCTTCCCAAGGTTTCTCAAGGCATAGATGCAATTTGGGTCATTGTTGATAGATTGACCAAGTCTGCTCATTTCTTACCTATACGAGAAACTTATACACTTGAACGTCTTGCTCGTATGTACATAAACGAGATTGTAAGACTACATGGTATGCTAGTATCCATAGTTTCTGATCGAGACCCAAGATTCACTTCACGATTTTGGGTTAGTTTGCAAAAAGCTATGGGCACGAATTTACGATTTAGTTCGGCATATCATCCTCAGACGGACGGACAATCAGAGAGGACTATTCAAACTCTTAAAGATTTATTAAGACTCTGTGTCCTTGACTTCAAGGGAAGTTGGGACAAGTTCTTACCATTGGTGGAGTTTTCTTACAACAACAGCTATCAAGTAAGTATTGGCATGGCTTCATTCGAGGCATTGTATGGAAGAAAGTGTCTTTCTCCAGTATGCTGGGATGAGATGGGTGAAACAACGTTGTTGGGACCGGAGTTGGTACGTATAACTACGAAAAAGATTCAAACAATCCGACAACGTATAAAAATCTCACAAGACCGACAAAAGAGTTATGATGATCTTCATCGAAAGGACGTGGAATTCGATATTGGAGATCATGTGTTGTTACGTGTTGCTCCATGGAAAGGTGTTACGAGATTTGGAAAGAAAGGAAAGCTCAATCCTTGAACGAGTAGGAACTGTGGCCTATAGACTCGCTTTACCGCCAAGTATGTCTCGTGTTCATAACGTTTTTGTTATATCCATGTTACGTAAATATGTGAAAGACCCAAACCACATTATTGAGTTAGAACCGGACGAAATAGCGGAAGATTTAACGTATGAAGAGGTTCCTGTTCAAATCTTGGATAAGAAGGAACATATTCTACGCTCCAAGGTTATACCTCAAGTCAATGTTTTGTGGAGAAATCACGATGTTGAGGAAATAACCTGGGAGTTAGAATCTGAAATGAAATCAAAGTATCCTTACCTCTTCGACATACCAGGTACGTACCCTAATTTCGAGGGCGAAATTTCATAAGAAGGGGAGATTGTAAGACCCCAACTTTTACGAATAAAAAAAATGAATTTTCTATAAATTATCATTTTTGAATATTATGATATAATGTTATAGTTGTGGGTAGTATTTATAAATTTTGCAAAATACACAAGTTGTTATATAATATTCGATTGGTCGAAGAATATTCGTTTTAACAGGAAATATTCGTATGACGGCACAATCATTGGTGGACCCCCACAACGGAATTATTATCGGATTGAGAAAACGACAAAAGTATTTTATTGAAAATAACGGCGGAAGTTTTACCGTTAATACTATTGAACTACTCGGTAGTAAAAGTACAGTAATACACGTGGTTGCATAGTGGCACACGGTATTGGTTATTGATGCTTACGTGAGAAGTCACTCAGTTATACTCAATTATTTCTATAGTAACTGCTGCATCATATCTCTCATATTATTGATTCGATTATTGTCACAGTATCATCTGCATTATATGATATTTTATTAAATCAATAATTGAGACGACAAAGTTATTAATATTATTAAATTACAATATTTATAATGTCTAGAAGTCTGTCAAGGAGAGGTTTGGTCACCTAATTGCGCGCCAATAGGGAGAAATCCTTATTGGAAAGCCCCCTCTTTCCTGGGAACGACCTGGTTGTTAAATATTGTGAGTTATGCTATTAATGATGAATGTTATTGAAATTGAAGTTGTGCTCGGAGTTGAATTTGGAGACGCAGACGTGATATTTGAGTCCGGAACGATGAAATTAGTAACAATAGACTATAAACACAAAATTTTCCAATTTTTACTATTTGGTCAAAAAGTCAACAGTTGACTTTTTCGGGAAAAGTCAAACTTTGAAATTTCAAATTTTATATTTTTGATAAAAATAGTTTCATTGTGTTGGAATTGTTTGTGTTAGTGAAAATCGATATCTATTCCGATGATAATTGATGTCTTGGGGTTATATTGATAAATCGGGTAAGTTATCGGATAAATGAGCAATTAGTTGATACTAATTCACATGCTTATATAACTATTTATTCACATGTGTGTACTATTGAGTCACATTCATTTACTATTAGGGGAGTTTGTGCAAGATTGATAATACTTGCATGACTAAGTTAAAAATGGAGGTATAGATGGAGGTACTATACTGTAATTCGTATTTTCACATGTCTAGAACTATTTGTTCACATGATTTACTATTAAATCACATTATTTACTATTAGGGGAGGTGGTGCAAGTTTGATAATACTTGTAGGACTAAATTAAAAATAAAAGAAAAGTTGGAGGTATTGTACTGTAATTTTTCGAGTCCCAAAACGTGCAATTTTCAAAACTATATTTTTCTATAAATAAAAGCTCATTCTTCCTTCATTTCTCACCAATTCACCAAAGTTATAGAGCAATTATTATAGAGAGAAATTATAGAGAGAAGCTATAGAGAGAAAATCTATAGAGAGAAAGAAAAAGAGAAGTCTGCTACATTTCTATTCCAGTATCCAGCTTTATTCTGAGGTAAGAGATATTATTTGTTGTACCCGTAAGGGGTATTATTTCTTTTGTATTCATGAAGAGAACTTCTGTTATTCCATCTTTATTATTCTGTTGGAATATCCTGTATACGGGAGCTACCCTATACTTGGTGAAATTCTTATGTTATTCCATTCCATATTATTATGTTGGAATAACCTATAAGTGTAAAGTACTGTATACATGGTGAAAATTTTCTATTATTCCATTCTTTACTATTCTGTCAGAATATCCTGTCTGTGCTTTACGCCGGACCTGGTTCCATTATTTATTATTCCGCATTTAATATTCTGTCAGAATATCCTATCGGTGTGAATTTCACCTGACCTGGTTCCATTATTTATTATTTTGCGTTTATTATTCTATTGGAACATCCCGTCGGTGTGAATTTCACCTGACCTGGTTCCGTTATTTATTATTCTGTTGGGAATAAACTGTCTGTACGGTCTTTATCGCATGCATGGTGAATCCTTCTATTATTCCATTCTTTATTATTATGTTGGAATAACCTGTCTTTGTGGGTTACCACATGCATGGTGAATGATCCTTTATATTCATTTCTTATTAAATTGTGAAAATGATCTGTTTACGTTGATTATGATAAGAGTCATAATAAAAGTATTGGACTGATGAAAATCATGGGTATATGAAATATTAGTAAGTGTTATGATGAGTTATGTTGGTTATTATGTGAAAACATGAAAGTTTCTTAGAAATCACAAAGGGTTGAAAAATCATATTTTGGTAAAAACATAACACAAAATTCAATTGACCATATCTCCTATTATATTTTGAATTTTTGAGTGTGGTCAAGTTCTAGAGTTAGATCTATGAGTTTTGTAGCATCTCTAAGTGGAATCACTGGAAAAGGTGTTGTAGATTTTCGTGTGGACTGATTTTAGCAAATGAGTCAAAAGTTGGAAATTTCGAAAAAGCTACTAATCATATTTTTAAAAGGGCATTTTCGGCCATTTAATTTATGAAAAAAATTCTGGCCTTTTGGGACATGAAATTATATGGTATAAAGAACATCATCTCCAAAAATGAGCTCATTCCGACTTAAAATGAGCAAATTATGACCATTTCAATATTTAGATTTTTTCGACGAAAAACGCTATAACCGGAGTTATACAACTCCGATGACCATGAAATTTAAACTGGAAGCTTATGTTAACATGTGTAAGATCCTGCCAAGATTTGGGAATTTTTGGAGTTAAACTTGAGGTAGCTAATTTCTTAAGGAATTAATTAATAATTAATTTTTGAAAAATAGTAAACGGATTTTAAAAATTCCGAGAAAAATATATGTTCACTATGGGACTATATTATGCTAAATTCCAGAAAAGAAATATTTTTGGGACTGATTTGGTATTTTTCATGAAAATAGTTTAGTTACGAACATATGAGTTAAATATGTTATGTGAAGAAACAAAGTTGGAAGATAGGATTTTATGGCTTAAAAATTCTATATAGGGTATATGTAGATTGTTGGTAAGGGATTTGATCATTGGTAATGAAATCTTATGAGTATGACATTTTGAATGATTAAATGCATTATTTGATAAAGTGTAAACCATTGAAATAAATTATTTATAAGTTTAAGAGGTGATTAAAATATTGTTAATATTAAACAATATTAGATTATGAGTTATTTAAGTGATGGATAATAATTGGATAAAATTAAAGTCTTTAATATTTATCCTTGTTTTAGTTTGATTAATGCTTATATCATTGTCATCATTCTCATGCTTATATGGTGATGAAAGTTATCTTTGGCTTACGTGCGAAGGTGGACTGTTGTTTATTGAATTATATATCTTTGGCTTACGTACAAAGATGAATTGTTGATTATTGGTTTTATTATTGTATATCTTTGGCTTATGTGCAAAGATGGACTTGGTATGATTATGACCAGAAATTATTCGGTATAGTCATGACCATTGATGATTTAATGAATATCCTTGGCCCGTAGTGCAGGGATGATTCGATGATGTGGTTTATTTATTAAGCTGAGTCTTAGCGATAAAGACTGATGAAAACATTTTAAAACATATAAGATAGTAGATTTTATTCTCTACTTGACTTTTCTAATGGATTGCTTATTCCGCTGCAGTTAAACTTGATGTCTATTATATTTTATCAGTTTAACATTGTTGAAGACTAATGATAATTTATTCTGCATTATCTTAGTCATAATATTTCTTACTAGGCTAGTTGAGCTCACCCTTTCCTTCACTGCTCGCTTACATTGAAATAAGAATATAGGCGACGACGAGTCGGGGAACGGAGTGACGGTCCAGATGATAGCATTAGTAGTCCTCATTATTCTATTAAATAGTGTGACAATAAATGTAACGAGGACTGAATTTGAGTTTGTATATTGTCTATGAGGACTCCATTGAGAATGGATATTGTCTAGAAGACAGTATTCTTGTTTAAACTCTCAGTTTATATTTCTTCGTATTGTACACGACAGTTGTATTATTAAGTTGTATTTTGTATTTTAGTACCATGTATTTGGCGACTCAAGATGGGTGATGTATACCTGTTTTGGGGGCGTCACAGACAGGATATTCCGACAGACTATTAAATGCGGAATAATAAATAATTGAACCAGGTCAGGTGAAATTCACACCGACAGGATATTCCGACAAAATATTAAATGCGAAATAATAAATAATGGAACCAGGTCAGGTGAAATTCACACCGACAGGATATTCCGATAGAATATTAAAGAATGGAATAATAGAAGAATTTCATCAAGTATAGAGTAGCCCCCGTATACAGGTTATTCCAACAGAATAATAAAGATGGAATAACAGAATTTCTCTTCATGAATAGAAAGAAATAATACCCTTACAGGTACAATAAATAATATCCCTTACCTTTAAAAAGAAGAGTACTGGATATAGGAGTGGTGAGGTAGCAGACTTCTCTTCTTCTATAGATTTTCTCTCTATAGCTTCTCTCTATAATTTCTCTCTATATAATGGCTCTAAAGCTTTAGTGAATTGGTGAGAAATGAAGGAAGAATGAACTTCTATTTATAGGAAAACAAAGTTTCGATAATTGCACGTCTTGGGGCTCGAAAAATTACAGTTCAATACCTCCAACTTTTCTTTTATTTTTAATTCAGTCATCCAAGTATTATCAAACTTGCACCACCTCCCCTAATAGTAAATCATGTGAATAAATAGTAAATCATGTGACTCAATAGTTCTAGACATGTGAAAATACGAATTACAGTATAGTACCTCTATCTATACCTCCATTTTTAACTTAGTCATGCAAGTATTATCAATCTTGCACCAACTCCCCTAATAGTAACAATAATGTGAATTAATAGTACACACATGTGAACAAATAGTTATATAAGCATGTGAATTAGTATCAACTAATTGCTCATTTATCCGATAAATTACCCGATTTATCAATATAACCCTCAGACATCAATTATCATTGGAATAGATATCGATTTTCACTAACACAAATAATTCCAACACAACGAAACTATTTTATCAAAAATATAAATTTTGAAATTTTAAAGTTTGACTTTTCCCGAAAAAGTCAACTGTTGACTTTTTGACCAAATAGTAAAAATCGGAAAATTTTGTGTTTATAGCCTATTTTTACTAATTTCATCGTTCCAGACTCAATTATCACGTCCGCGTCTCCAAATTCAACTCCGAGCACAACTTCAATTTCAATAACATTCATCATTAATATCATAACTCACAATATTTAACAACCAGGTCGTTCCCAAGAAAGAGGGGGCTTTCCAATAAGGATTTCTCCCTATTGGCGCGCAATTAGGTGACCAAACCTCTCCTTAGGAGGAACATTGTCAGCCTGTTGCACGTTCTCCTCATTGGTGAGTACAGGCGTCTCCACGGTCTCATTTACTCCACTGTTAACATTCTCAGTCGACATTCTCAAATACTGCCATAAAACAAGGGTTAATTAAAGAAATCCGCATATCACATAATATCCCTATATACTAACCAACCAACAATTAAGCTTAGGTAGGACACACCCACATATCATCGTTTCGGACTCAATTATCACGTCCGCGTCTCCATACCCAACTAAGTCCTCATTACAATTATTGATACATTATTTTACAAAAATGGTGAGGACTACTAAAACAACTTCTAGAACCATCATTCCACACCCCGACTAGTACTCGCTATATTCTCGCCTCCTGAGAAGAAAAATGGAACAAAAAGGAAAAGGGTGAGCTCAACTAGCTCAGTAAAGAATATTATGACTAGGATAATATAGAATAAATTATCGTTAGTCTTCAACAGGGAAAAATTTGATAGAATATAATAGACAACAAGTTTCTGATCAATATTCGCGGGGGAAATAATAATTCATAGAAGAGTTACGTAGAGAATGAAATCTACTATAGTCTATGAATTTAATAGTCCATCATCAATATTTTATCCCTGTAACATCAATCAATATTCATCTTGAGTCAAATATTCATCTTTGCACTACAGGCCAAAGATATTCATCAGTCGGTCATGTTCATCTCAACACCTGTTCATCTTTGCACTACGGGCCAAAGATATTCATAAGAAAATCAACCATCTTTGCACTACAGGCCAAAGATATTCAGTAACATCATCATTTAGGACTGAGGATAATGAATTTTTTTTAAAGAAAACGAATCCACTGAAACAAAAGAATAAATATTAAGGATCCGTACTTTAAACAGTCCAAGTTCAATAATACTTCAAAAATAATCATAGTGAAGTAAAATTCAAGAATGATCAAAACATGGATACAATTAAAGTTAGTATCCATAATAGATATTTTGGACAAAAACGAAAATTTAATTTTTCTGTGAATAGTGTCGTATTCGTGAATAGTGTCGTATACGTGAATAGTGCCATATACGTGAATAGTAACCCCAACACTAGAAGACAAGAATTTCACAAGAAAAATCTTACCAATAATTCAGCATAATGACATTAGAAGAAATAATATCATTTAAAAAAAAATAATATCCCTTACCTCGAAGAATAGTCTTACATTTGGAATCTTTGAATATAGTCTTTGAAGGAACTTGCATAGTATAACAACACTCAAAGTATCAAAATACTCACAAGAATAAGCTCAATATATCGAGAGAGAAATAGAGAGAAAACTTCAGTTTCTGGTGTGATTTTCAATTCTAACCTAAGCACCCTATTTATAGGAAAATGCTTAGAACACCAAAGCAGAAAATATAATAAAATATTAATATATTTATATAATTTTCCTTAGCCCACCTTAGACAACTGATCTCAGCCCATTTGAATCACATGTGAGGCCAACTTAATTGCAAAAAACGTTTTCCTTGATAAAAATAATTAAAACATCCAAAAATCAATTATTTTGGAACTTCAGAACTTCAATAATTCATAATAAATAGCCCTTTTATCAGAAAAATTTGAACCACGTGTCTTTTCTATAGGAAATTCCATTCTCTACAACTTTGCAGAAGAAAGTTTTTCCAAATTCCAAACAGAAATTGACCGAAATCCATAAACGGGCGATTTTACAGGTTATAATCAAATTTCAGTCAAGAAATGGGGTACACCGACACACAAAACATGTGTTAATCATTTAATGCCACAAAAATACTCTTCCTTCTCATATACTCATATATCCCACATTCATTGTAAAAATATCACCATTATATATTATTAAAATATAATAATATATATAAATGAATTATTTTATCAGAAAAAGATAAAATATAAATTTTTTAACAATTGTCACATTAAAATTTTTTTCCATCTATATCCACATAAAATGAATATTTTTTTTTATCATAATAATCAATAATTAATTATTCATAAATAATATTATAGAATCACAAGATCGCCAACCGTGCCGTTCCTGGAAAGGGGGCTTTCCAATAAGGATTTCTCCTTCTTGGGCGCCATGATTAGATGACCAAACCTTTCCTTAGATGTAACTTTCTAGACATTGCCAATAATGTTATCTAATAATATTATTCAGATAATATGAATTATTGCTCGATAATGAAAATACTCTTGTGCTGATAATTATTAAAACAACAATAATATAAAATATCAACGTAGCAATTATTGAATCAATAAAATATAATATTAAACAGTAATTACTGTAACAATTATTGAGTAGTGCCTTCTTACGTAATAATCAATAATTGATGCAATACCGTGTGCTACTGTGTTTTAACCACCGGGTATTCTAACAGTATTAATGGTAACAACTACGCCGTTATTTATAAACAACTTATTCTTGTCGTTTTCTTCATCCAATCGCCTTCCGTTATGGGGCACACAAAAGGCTGTGTCGTCGTACAAATATTCCCCGACAGCAAGAATATTCCATGACCACAATGAATATTTTATAACCATTTGAAATATTTACGCATTTTACCCATAACTAACCACATTAATCAAATCAACCCTTACTATTTCAAAATAATAAATAGAGGAAATTCAATTTCATTAATAATAATTTGGGGTCTTACACCTTCGCTAGTGTGTCTTACCTAAGCTTAATTGTTGGTTGGTCAGTATATAGGGATATTATGTGATATGTTGATTTCTTTAATTAACCTTTGTTTTATGGCAGTAATTAAGAATGTCGACTGAGAATGAAGAACATATGACGCGGATGTTTTTGAGAGGTTTGAAACCCGACATACGTCAATATCTCATTTCTCATAAATTTTCTCTATATTCAGATGTTGTGAACGGGGCTCAATTATTATAGCGAGATAATGAGTCTATTCAACCGGGCGACCAGCAACACGATAATAATCGTACCGGTGGCAACGGCCATCGGGACAACGATAACCATCGTAGAGGAAATTATCGTGCCAGAAATGGTAACCACTTCTGTGGTAATCATGGCCAAGATAATAGAAGAAATAACTCAAGTGGAAATTTCAAGAAGAGAAGATTTAACGATGATGGGAAGATGTCGGCAGCAGCACCAGCACCAACAACAAATTCTAGGGGAGGAGAACGAATGCCAGTTAGATGCTACAAATGCGGAGAGGTGGGACATATAAGTCCAAACTATTCACAGCCTTCCAAGTTATGTTTTAGTTTTGGAAAAGATGGTCACATAGCTTAGATTTTGTCCTGTAGTGAAATCAAGTCCAGCTGGGACGGTGGCACCAAAGGCGGATACGGACAAAACAAAGTCGGCAGTTCCTGGAAGAGCGTTTTTCGTGACTTCTCAAAAAGCGAGTAACCCGAACGAAATTAGCACGGGTTAGTTAATTATAAATTCTTGCAAAGTTTATACCTTATTAGATACCGGTTCTACCCATTCATTTATCTCTCCTGCTTGTGCTCAACGTTTAAACTTGACTCCGAAGAAATTAGACTTTGATTTATCTGTGAAGACTCCGTTAGGAGAAACTTTCGTTACATCCATTGTTTATAAATCTTGCTTGATTCAAATTGGTACCATCACCCTACCTGTTGATTCTATCTTTTTAAAGATACTTGCTTTTGATGTGATTCTAGAGATTGATTGGTTAACCACTCAATGCCAAAATTGATTGCTTTCGTAAAGTTGTTATTTTTCATATTCCTAAGCAACCTGGTATTCGAATTCAAGCAACCAAACCATTGAAGTCAAACTCTTTTATATCAAGCCATAAAGCCATTCGTTTATTGAAAAACAGATGTCAAGCTTTCTTAGACCATGTCATGGACTTGAACAAAAATACGTCAGATTTGAATGATATTTCTGTTGTTAGTAAATTTTCTGACGTATTTCCTGAAGAATTTCCTGGCCTACTCCGAGAGCGTGATATTGAATTTTGTATCGACTTTGAACCCGGTACAAAACCCACTTCTAAAATCTTATATCGAATGGCTCCTATTGAACACCAGTTGTTAAAAACCCAACTATAGAAGTTGGTACCCAAGCCTCTATCTGGTGACTTCCTTTGTGGAATTCACCGAAGCCAGACTCTTCGTAGGGAATGCCATATTCGTGCGGTAGTAAACTGATAGGTGTCACTATGACGTGCTATCCAAGATTGGGATATGAGTCACAGTTGAGAGTAACCTAAGTCAGTAATCAAAATACGTAGCTTTCTAGGCTTAGTTAGTTACTATTGGAGATTCGTGGAAAGATTTTCTCGAATCGCTACTCCATTAACTTAGGTGACTCGTAGAGATACAAAATTCGAATGGAGCAAGGAATGTGGGAAGAGCTTCGAAGAACTCAAGATGAGACTCATTTGGCACTGTTCGACCATACCATTCGAAAAAGCGAACGTGGTAGTAGGCGACGCCACGTTGAAGAAGAGCGTGATCGACGCGTGCGAGTGCGATATTTTCGAATACGAAGACCCATTTCGTATAACTTACAAATGATAGAGATGGAGTTAAAAACTCTAGGGACCGACGTGATGATATACGAGTAGAATCAACTTTAATCGATAGTTAAAACCGCTTAAGCTACACACCAGAGCTGATGAATATGAAGAAGAAGGTACAAAAAGTTGTTCCAAAAGTGAGAATTGGCGATGTGAAGAAAGCTCAAACCTTCGATTTATTAGTCCATTTGAAATCCTCGATTGAGTAGGAACTGTGGCCTATAGACTCGCTTTACTACCAATTATGTCGCGTGTTTATAACATTTTTCACGTATCGATATTACGTAAATATATGGACGACCCGAACCACGTTATTGAGTTAGAACCAGACGAAATAGCTGAAGACTTAACGTACGGGGAGGTACTTGTCAAGATCTTAGATAGGAAGGAGCATGTCTTACGCACAAAGGTTATACCACAAGTTAAGGTTTTGTGGAGGAACCATGCTATTGAAGAAAATACCTGGGATGGAAACGGAAATGAAAGCGAGGTATCCTCAACTTTTCGAAACACTAGGTACGTACGTCAATTTCGAGGACGAAATTTCATAAGGAAGGGAGGTTGTAAGACCCCAAATTTTTTTAAATAAAATAGAATTTCCTTTATTTATTATTTTGAAATAGTAAGGGTTTATTTGATTAATGTGGTTAGTTATGGGTAAAATGCGCAAATATTTTAAATAAACAAGTGGTTATAAAATATTCATTATTGTCGGGGAATATTCTTTTGGTCGTGGAATATTCTTGTTGTCGGGGAATATTCATACGACGGCGCAGCCTTGTGTGGGCCCCATAACGGAAAGCGATTGGATGAAAAAAACGACAAGTATAAGTTATTTATAAATAAAGGCGTAGTTGTTACCGTTAATACTGTTGGAATACCCGGTGGTTAAAATACTATAATACGCGTTGTTGCACAATAGCATACGGTATTGCACCAATTATTGATTCTTACGTAAGAAGGCACTACTCAATAATTGTTACAGTAATTACTATTTAATATTATATTTTATTGATTTAATAATTGCTACGTTGATATTTTATATTATTTTTGTTTTAATAATTGTCACTACACAATATTTTTCATTATCAGATCAATAATTCATATTATTGGAATAATATTATTAGATAACATTATTGGCAATATCTAGAAAGTTCTGTCTAAGGAGAGGTTTGGTCACCTAATTGCGCGCCAGTAAGGAGAAATCCTTATTGAAAGCCCCTCTTTCTGAGGAACGGCACGGTTGTCGATTGTGTGATTACGTAATATTATTTATGGATAATTAATTATTGATTTATATGATAAGGAAAATATTTATTTTATATGGATATAGATGGAGAAAATTTTTAATGTGACAATTCTCTTCTTCTATAGATTTTCTCTCTATAGCTTCTCTCTATAATTTCTCTCTATAATAATGGCTCTAAAGCTTTAGTGAATTGGTGAGAAATGAAGGAAGAATGAACTTCTATTTATAGGAAAACAAAATTTCGATAATTGCACGTTTTGGGGCTCGAAAAATTACAGTACAATACCTCTAACTTTTCTTTTATTTTTAATTCAGTCATCCAAGTATTATCAAACTTGCACCACCTCCTCTAATAGTAAATCATGTGAATAAATAGTAAATCATGTGACTCAATAGTTCTAGACATGTGAATATACGAATTACAGTATATTACCTCCATCTATACCTCCATTTTTAACTTAGTCATGCAAGTATTATCAATCTTGCACCAACTCCCCTAATAGTAACAATAATGTGAATTAATAGTACACACATGTGAACAAATAGTTATATAAGCATGTGAATTAGTATCAACTAATTGCTCATTCATGTGATTTTCACTAACACAAATAATTCCAACACAACGAAACTATTTTTATCAAAAATATAAATTTTGAAATTTTGAAGTTTGACTTTTCCCGAAAAAGTCAACTGTTGACTTTTTGACCAAATAGTAAAACTCGGAAAATTTGTGTTTATAGCCTATTTTTACTAATTTCATTGTCCCGGACTCAATTATCACGTCCGCGTCTCCAAATTCAACTCCGAGCACAACTTCAATTTCAATAACATTCATCATTAATATCATAACTCACAATATTTAACAACCAGGTCGTTCCCCGAAGAGGGGGCTTTCAATAAGGATTTCTCCTATGGCGGCGCAATTAGGTGACCAAACCTCTCCTTGGCAGAACTTCTAGACATTGTAAATATTGCAATTTAATAATATTAATAACTTTGCCGTCTCAATTATTGATTTAATAAAATATCATATAATGCGAGATGATCTTTGTGATAATAATCGAATCAATAATATGAGAGATATGATGCAACAATTACTATAGCAATAATTGAGTATAAGCGAGTGACTTCTCACGTAAGCATCAATAATCAATACAGGTGCTACTAAGCAACGACCAGCGTATTCTTTACTTTACTACTGAGTAGTTTCAACGGTATTAATCGGTAAAACTTCCTAGTAGTTATTTTCATAAATATATTTTTATCGTTTTCTCAATCCGATAATGAATTACATTATGGGGTCCACCAATGATTATTGTAGTTGTATGAATATTCTCTGCTAAAACGAATATTCCCCGACCAATCGAATATAATATAACAACTTGTATACTTTGCAAAATTTATAAATACTACCCACAACTATAACATTATATCAAATTCATACCATAATATTTAAAAAAAATATTTCGAGAAATTTAAATCTTTATTCATAAAATCTGGGCTCTCACAAAGAATATACTGGAAAAAGAGAAGTAGATACTAAAAATCCAAGAACAATAAAATACAAATTTTGATAAATCAAAAATGAATTCTCTTAATTTCTAATAAAAATCCAAATTTCTCTGATAATTTTTTTTACCAGATTTTGTAAACAACCAAATAGTGAAGATAGTACCTTCAAATCGAGCCGCTTGCAAGTCTAGGTCCAATTCTTTGGAATCAATGGTGGAACAACCACCCTTACTGTTTGATTGACAAAGAATATACGGGAAAAAGAGAAGTAGATACTAAAAACCCAAAAACAATAAAGTACAAATTTTGATACATCAAAAATGAATTCTCTTAATTTCTAATAAAAACCCAAAAAAATGGATGTTCACGCCAATTACACTGCAGCTTGGGACTTGATGGGACTTGATTCTTCGCTTAATAAAAATTAAGAAAACATAAGCAAGAGCCTTTTTTTCCTTAAGAAGATAAATTATAAATAAACATAGAAAATATAAAATTATCTGATAATGCATCAAATCCACTATCAAGTAATAAGAGCTGCTCCTACAGTCCTAAGATGAATTTCACAATTTGGTTTTATTTTTGCATTAAAAATGATCAAAAAAGTAAATTTGTATGAATCTTTTTTATCTTTCTTGAAAACATTTAGAGTTACATCTGCAATCAATTTCACAGCAAAAAAAAAAAAATTCAGTGCAAAAAATATAATCTAACTGGAAAACCATTTTCTACAGTTAATCATTTTAATATTGCCTTCCTCTTTTGCTAGGTTTTTCAGGCTTTCAACCTTCTTTGTAAGTAGTTATTGTAAGACCCCAACTTCTATGAATAAAAAATGAATTTTTTATAAATGATCATTTTTTAATATTATGATATAATGTTATAGTTGTGGGTAGTATTTATAAATTTTGTAAAGTACGCAAGTTATTATATAATATTCGATTGGTCAGGGAATATTCGTTTTAATAGGAAATATTCGTACGACGGCACAATCATTGGTGGACCCCACAACAGAATTATTGTTGGATTGAGAAAACGACAAAAATATTTTATTGAAAATAACGGCGAAAGTTTTACCTTTGATACTGTTGAACTACACGGTAGTAAAAGTACAGTAATACGTGTGGTTGCGTAGTAGCACACGGTATTGATTATTGATGCTTATGTGAGAAGCCATTAAGTTTTATTCAATTATTGTCGATATTTTATATGTTATTAAATCAATAATTGAGATGACGAAGTTGTTAATATTATTATTTGCATTATTAACGATGTCTAGAAGTTCTGTTTTATATAAAACAGAATACTTTATTAAAGTTATTCTATAAATAGAATATATTATAATTTATTATAGATAGTATTTGCATAGTGCCTGCATAGTATTTGCATAGTAAAAATCTTTTTATATAAAATAGAATATATTATATTTTATTTAAAAGATTTTGCTTTAAATATGGACCGTCCGATTAAAGTTAATCAATCTGGAGCATTCATGGGTTGGTTACTATTCATTCCATTCTTCAATAAATAGAAGCTCATTCCTTCATTATTTCTTACGAATTCACTGAACTCTAGAGAGAGAAACTATAAAGAGAAAGAAGAAAAGTATTCTACTACTTCATTACTTTGTTATCCAGTTCTTCTTTATTACGGTAAGGGGTGTTATTTCTTTTGTATTCAAGAAGAGAACTTCAGTTATTCCATCTTTATTATTCATTGGAATAACTCAGATACGCTGCTACCCTATACTTGGTGAAATTCTTCCGTATTCCATTCTTTATTATTCTCATTGGAATATCTTGTGCATCTTTATCTGTGGGACTGGTTTCGCTCTTTTTATTATTCTATTGAATAGAATATCCTGTCTGCATCTTATCTGGGACTGGTTCCATCTTAATTATTCATTTATTACATTGGAACATCCTCATTGATTGTGAATTTCACCGACTTCGTTTTAGTTATTTATTATTTATTTTGTTGTTATTCCATTCCTTATTATTCTGTTGGAACATCCATGTCAAATGATTACGCTTTGACACGTTCCGTTATTTATTATTTTGTTGGAATAACCTGTCTATGCGAAGTACCGCATGCATGGTGATTTTTTTTGTTATTCCATTCTTTATTATACTCAGTTGGTTAAAGTTTTGACCTCTATACTCAATGATATTAGTGGAATATTCTTGATATTTGAGCTTCATCCAATATCTTTTCATGGAAATATTCTTCTGAGCATTCTTAAATTTTATTTTACAAAGAAGTATCATGTTGACAATTTGGACGTTATTGGTTCCTGGATAAAATAATTCTTGAATTTGTTTTATTGAATTCTTATATCATTGTCATCATCCTCATGTTTATATTTTTTGAAAATCATCTATGGCCTGTAGTGCATGGATGGACTTGGTATGATTATGACCAGGGATTATTCGGTGTAATCATGACCGTAATGTTATAAAGGATGTGGTAAAAGTCCTCATTGGCCCGTAGTGCATTGATGGACAGTTGTTGGCATGATCATGACCATTGATGAATACACGAATATCCTTGGCCCGTAATGCATGGATAATTTGTGGTCGTGACCCTGATGAATATCCTTGGCCGTAGTGCAGGGATGATGTGGATTATTTAATAAGCTGAGTCTCAGCGATAAAAGTGATGAAAACCTTTTTAAATCATAAAAGATAGTAGATTTTATTCTCTACTTGACTCTTTTAATGGATTGCATGTTCCTCTGCAGTTAAACTTGATGTCTATTGTATATTATCAGTTTAACATTGTTGAGGACTAATGATAATTTATTCTGCATTATCTTAGTTATAATATTTCTTACTGGGCTAGTTGAGCTCAACCTTTCTTTCACCGTTTTTCTTGAAATGAGAACGTAATGGACTAGTCGGGAACAGTGATGGTCCGAGATGATAGTATTAGCAGTCCTCACCATTGTGTTAAATAGTGTGACAATAAATATAATGAGAACTTATTCTGAGAGTTGATATTGTTTAGAATACAAAATTTATATTTAAACTCACAACTCTCTTGTTGTATATTAAAGATTGTATTTGTATTTTGTACCATGTATTTGGTGACTCAGAATAGGTGATGTATACCTATTTTGGGGGCGTCACATTTGATATCAAAGCTTAGGGATATTATCCCTGGCTGAGATGTGAGATAAGAACTAGAAGGGGAGAGACGGGGAATTCCTTCGCTAGTATGACCTACCTAAGTTTATTTGGTATTTAATTAGTCGGTCAGAGTATAGGGATAATATGTGATATATTAATTAACCCTTGTTTTATGGCAGTGTTTGAATATGGCATCCGAGAATGTTGAGAACATGAACATCAATGGAGCATAGAAGACCGTTGAGTCTCCACAGATCAATAACCAGGACAATGTGCATCAGGAAGGCGACAATCCTCATGCAAACAACAACACTAACCAAATGATGAACGATGGAATGTTCCGAGGCTTCATGCAATTCATGCAACATCAGGCGAGAGCGGCTCCTGTCCAAAATGCAGGTAGAAACACTGGCAACTCTCGGATGGTCACCGCCAAACAGTTCAAGGAGCTGGGACCACCGGAGTTTTTTGGAGAGCCAAATCCACTCAAGGCGGAGACATGGATAAAGTAGATCAACAAGATATTTGATGTCTTGGGTTACTCCGAGGAGCAAAAGGTTCCCTTTGCCACCTTCATATTGCGTGCAGAGGTAGATTACTGGTGGGAATCTATAAAACATACCCAACCTGTCGCACTGAAGATGTCTTGGGAGAAGTTCCAAGAACTGTTCAACGACAAGTACTTTCCTGAAAGTATTCGTCTCATGAAATAGGTAGAGTTCATTAAACTGGAACAAAACAACATGACCGTGTCGCAGTACGAAGCAAAGTTTGCCAAGTTGTCCCGGTTTGCGTCCCATTTGGTTGATAATGAAGAGAGAATGACACAGATGTTTTTAAGAGGTTTGAAACCAGAGATACGTCAATATCTTATCTCTCATAAACTATGTTTGTATTTAGATGTTGTTAATAGGGCTCAATTATTGGAGCACGATAATGAGTCAACCCAACCAAAGGAAAGCAACCGGCAAAATGATAATACCAGTGATAACAGTCATCAAAGCGGTGACAATAAGCGTGGAGGGAATCAACATGCCAGAAATGGTAACCACTTCAGTGCTAATCATGACCAAAATAATAAGAATGGACATTTCAAGAAGAGGAGATTCAATAATGATGGAAAGACGTTAGCATCAGCACCTGTCGTTAAGGAAGGAGAACGACCACCTATTATATGCTTCAAATGTGGAGGGGAGGGACATATCAGTCCAAACTGCGCGATGCCCTCCAAAGCATGTTACAATTGTGGAAGAGAAGGACACCTGGCCCGATTTTGTCGTGCACCGAAGACAAGTTCAGCTAGGATGGAGGCACTAAAGGACACCCCAGAAAAATCAAAGCCAGTAGTGCAAGAGAGCGCGTTTGTCGTGACCTCCCAAAAAGCAAGGAACCCGAATGAGGTCATCACGGGTAAGCTTATCATAAACTCTAGCGAAGTATATACCTTATTTGATACCGGTTCTACCCATTCTTTTATTTCTCCTACTTGCGCTTAACGTTTAAATTTTACTCCGGAGAAATTAGACTTTGACTTATCTGTTGAAACTCCGTTGGGAGAAACCTTCATTACATCCACTGTTTATAAGTCTTGTTTGGTTCAAATCGATACCCTCACATTACCTGTCGACCTTATTTCATTAAAAATACTTGCGTTTGACGTAATTCTAGGGATTGATTGGTTAACTACTCATCATGCAAAAATTGATTGTTTTCGTAAGGTTGTTAGCTTTCATATTCCTAATCAACCTATTGTGCGAATTCAAGCAACTAAACCATTAAAATCAATCACTGTCATCTCAAGCCATAAATCTATTCGTTTATTGAAAAACGAATGTCAAGCTTTCTTAGCTCATGTCACGAGATCTAAACAAAAATACGCCGGGTTTTGAATGATATTCCTATTGTTAATGAATTTCCGACGTATTCCCCGAAGAACTTCCCCGGCCTACACCCGAGCATGAAATTGAATTTTGTATCGACCTTGAACCCAAAGATAAAACCCATTTCCAAAGCACCATATCGAATGGCTCTATTGAACTTCAGGAGTTAAAGACCCAACTGCAGGAATTGTTAGACATTTGCTTTATTCGTCCTAGTACTTCTCCTTGGGGTGCTCCTGTTCTATTCATAAAGAAGAAAGATGGGAGTATGTGACTTTGTATTGATTATCGGGAGTTGAATCATGTCAACATCACAAATAGGTGCCCATTGCCACGTATTGATAACCTGTTTGACCAGTTGCAAGGCGCCAAATTCTTTTCAAAGATTGATCTTCATTCCGGATATCACCAATTGAAGATTAAAATCGATGACATTCCAAAGACGGCTTTCAGAACTCGGTACGGGCATTATGAATTCCTAGTCATGTCTTTTGGATTGACTAATGCTCCTGCTGTCTTCATGGATATGATGAACCGAGTATTCAAGGAATATTTGGATCACTTTGTGGTCGTCTTTATTGATGACATCCTTATTTATTCCAAAAGCCGTGAAGATCATGAGCGACACTTGAGGCTGATACTCCAAAAGCTTCGTGAATATAAGCTTTATACCAAGTTGAAGAAATGCGAGTTACGGCGAGAAGTAGCATTCCTTGGGCACGTGGTATCAAATCATGGAATATCTATTGACCCGGCAAAGATCGAAGCCATTCAAAGCTAGGAACAACCTAAATCAGTGACCGAAGTACGTTGCTTTCTCGGCTTAGCTGGTTATTATCGGAGATTCGTAGAAGGGTTTTCTCGAATCGCTACTCCATTAACTCAGCTGACTCGGAAAGATACAAAGTTTGGTTAGAGTGAAGAATGTGAGAAAAGTTTTCAAGAACTCAAGAGGAGACTTCTTTCAGCACCTGTTCTGACAATACCATCTGGCTCGGAGGGATTTGTCATCTATAGTGATGCTTCGGGCAAAGGATTAGGTTGTGTTCTCATATAATATGGGAAAGTCATAGCCTACGCCTCGCGACAACTCAAAGAATATGAGAGGAATTATCCTACTCATGATCTAGAGTTGGCAGCTGTTGTTTTTGCACTAAAGATTTGGAGGCATTACTTGTATGGGGAGAAAGTGGAGATCTTTACGGATCATAAAAGCCTCAAATATTTCTTCACTTAAAAGGAACTCAACATGCGACAACGATGTTGGCTTGAACTGTTGAAAGATTATGATCATACCATCCAATACCATCCTGGAAAAGCAAACGTGGTAGCTGACGCATTGCGTAGAAGATCATATCGGCACGAAAAGCGATATTGTCAACGCAAAGGCCCATTTTGTATGACTTACAAAGGATGGAGATAGAGATAAAGACTCTAGGGACCCACGTGATGATGGCGAATATACGAGTAGAACCAACTTTAATCGATAAAGTTAAAGCTGCTCAAGCTACAGACCTGGAGCTGATACGTATGAGGAAGAAAGTGCAAGAAGGTTCTATGCCGGAAGCAAGAATCGATGAAGAAGGAATACTTCGAGTCAACTCCAGACTTTGTGTTCCTAACGACCCTGATTTAAAATATAAAATCATGATGGAGGCGCACAACACACCGTTTGCAATCCATCTTGGGAGTACCAAAATGTATCATGATCTTCAACATACATTTTGGTGGGGCAATATGAAGAGAGAGATAGCGCTATTTATCTCAAGGTGTTTAACTTATCAACGAGTCAAGGTGGAGCATCAAGTAGTAAAAGGTCCATTGCAACCACTTGAAATTCCAGAATGGAAGTGGGAGCACATTACCATGGATTTCGTTACTGGTCTCCCAAGGTTTCTCAAGGCATTGATGTAATTTGGGTCATTGTTGATAGATTGACCAAGTCTACTCATTTCTTACCTATACGAGAAACTTATACACTTGAACGTCTTGCTCGTATGTACATAAACGAGGTGATAAGATTGCATGGTATGCCAGTATCCATAGTTTCTGATCGAGACCCAAGATTCACTTCACGATTTTGGGTTAGTTTGCAAAAAGCTATGGGCACGGATTTACGATTTAATTCGGCATATCATCCTCAGAGGGACGGACAATCAGAAAGGACTATTCAAACTCTTGAAGATTTATTAAGACTCTGTGTCCTTGACTTCAAGGGAAGTTGGAACAAGTTCTTATCATTGGTAGAGTTTTTATACAACAACAGTTATCAAGCAAGTATTGGCATGGCTCCATTCGAAGCGTTGTATGGACGAAAGTGTCATTCTCCAGTATGCTGGGATGAGGTGGGTGAAGCAACGTTGTTGGGACCGGAGTTGGTACGTATGACTACGGAAAAGATTCAAACAATTCGACAACGTATAAAAACCTCACAAGACCGACAAAAGAGTTATGCTGACCTTCATCGAAAGGACGTAGAATTCGATATTGGAGATCATGTGTTGTTACGTGTTGCTCCATGGAAAGGTGTTACAAGATTTGGAAAGAGAATGAAGCTCAATCCTCGATTCATTGGCCCATTTTTAATCCTCGATCGAGTAGGGACTGTAGCCTATAGACTTGCTTTACCGCCAAGTATGTCTCGTGTTCATAACATTTTTCATATATCCATGTTACGTAAATATGTGAAAGACCCGAATCATATTATTGAGTTAGAACCGGATGAAATAGAGGAAGATTTAACGTATGAAGAGGTTCATGTTCAAATCTTGGACAAGAAGGAACATATTCTACGCTCCAAGGTTATACCTCAAGTCAAAGTGTTATGGAGGAACCTCGATGTTGAGGAAATGACTTGGGAGTTAGAATCTGAAATGAAATCAAGGTATCCTTACCTCTTCGATATACCAGGTATGTACCCTAATTTCGAGGGCGAAATTTCATAAGAAGGGGAGATTGTAAGACCCCAACTTTTATGAATAAAAAATAAATTTTCTATAAATTATCATTTTTGAATATTATGATATAATGTTATAGTTGTGGGTAGTATTTATAAATTTTGCAAAGTACGCAAGTTGTTATATAATATTCGATTAATTAGGAGAATATTCGCTTTAACGAAAAAATATTCGTGACGACGACACAATCAATGGGTAGACCCTACAATGTAATTATTATGTCGGATTGAGAAAACGACAAAAATATTTTATTAAAATAATGGCGAAAGTTTTACCGTTGATCTTTGTTGAACTACTCTCGGTAGTAAAAGTACGATGTCATACGTGGGTTGCATAAGTAGCACACCAGATTGATTATTGATGCTTATGTGAGAAGTCATTTAGTTTTATTCAATTATTGTCGATATTTTATATGTTATTAAATCAATAATTGAGATGACGAAGTTGTTAATATTATTATTTGCATTATTAACTATGTACTAAGTTACTCGCGAGGAGAGGTTTGGTCACCTAATTGTGCTAATAGGGAGAAATCCTTATTGAAAGCCCTCTTTCCGGGAACGACTTGGTCGATTAATGGTATGAATAATAATAATGATGAAGAAGTTTTATTTTATTCGTATTATTAACGTAATAAAAGCGTAAAAACTTTTATATAAAAATGTATTACTTTATTAAAGTTATTCTATAAATAGAATATATTATATTTTATTATGCATAGTATTTGCATAGTGTTTGCATAGTAAAAATCTTTTTATATAAAATAGAATATATTATATTTTATTTAAAAGATTTTGCTTTAAATATGGACTATCCGATTAAAGTAAATCAATCTGGACCGTTCATGGGTTGGTTACTATTCATTCTATTCTTCTATAAATAGAAGCTCATTCCTTTATTATTTCTTACGAATTCACTGAACTCTAGAGAGAGAAACTATAGAGAGAAAGAAGAAAAGTATTCTGTTACTTCATTACTTTGTTATCCAGTTCTTCTTTATTACGGTAAGGGGTGTTATTTCTTTTGTATTCAAGAAGAGAACTTCTGTTATTCCATCTTTATTATTCTCATTGAATAACTCAGATATCGCTGAGCTACCCTATACTTGGTGAAATTCTTACAGTATTCCATTCTTTATTATTCTGTTGGAATATCCTGTTTGTGCTATACACCGGACCTGGTTTCGTCTTTATTATTCTGTTGGAATATCTTGTATGTGTCTATATCTGTGGGACTGGTTTCGCCTTTATTATTCTCATTGGAATATCCTGTCTCAGGCTTTATCTGTGGGACTGGTTCCGTCTTAATTATTCATTTATTCTGTTGGAACATCCTGTCGGTGTGAATTTCTCCTGACCTAGTTCCGTTATTTATTATTTATTCTGTTGTTATTCCATTCCTTATTATTCTGTTGGAACATCCCGGTTGGTGCGTGATATTCTTTGACCGTTTCCGTTATTTATTATTCGTTGGAATAACTTTGTCTATAATGGGCACCGCATGTATGGTGATTTCTTTTGTTATTATATTCTTTATTATACTCAGTTGGTTAAAGTTTTGACTTCTATACTCCATGAAATTAGTGGAATATTCTTGATATTTGAGCTTCATCCAGTATTTTTTCATGGAAATATTCTTCTGAGCATTCTTAAATATTATTTTACAAAGAAGTATCATGTTGACAATTTGGACGTTATTGGTTCCTAGATAAAATAATTCTTGAATTTGTTTTATCGAATTCTTATATCATTGTCATCATCCTCATGTTCATATTTTTTTGAAAGTCATATGTGGCCTGTAGTGCATGGATGGACTTGGTATGATTATGACCGAGTTATTATTCGGTTGTAATCATGGTAGTAATGTTACAAATGATGTGGTAAAAGTCCTCATTGGCCCGTAGTGCATTGATGGACAGTTGTTGGCATGATCATGACCATTGATGAATACACGAATATCTTTGGCCCGTAATGCATGGATAATTTGTGGTCGTGACCCTGATGAATATCCTTGGCCGTAGTGCAGGGATGATATGGATTATTTAATAAAGTCGAGTCTCGGCCGATAAAAGTGATGAAAACCTTTTTAAATCATAAAAGATAGTAGATTTTATTCTCTACTTGACTCTTTTTAATGGATTGATATGTTCCACCATGAGCTTAAACTTGATGTCTATTGTATATTATCAGTTTAACATTGTTGAGGACTAATGATAATTTATTCTGCATTATCTTAGTCATAATATTTCTTACTGGGCTAATTGAGCTCACCCTTTCTTTCACCGTTTCTCTTCGAAAATGAGAGCGTGAATTTTGACTAGTCGGGGAACCGGAGTGATGGTCCGAGATGATAGTATTAGTAGTCCTCACTATTGTGTTAAATAGTGTGACAATAAATGTAATGAGGACTTATTTTGAGAGTGGATATTGTCTAGAATACAAAATTTGTATTTAAACTCACAGCTCTCTTGTTGTATATTAAAGATTGTATTTGTATTTTGTACCATGTATTTGGCGACTCAGAATAGGTGATGTATACCTATTTTGGGGGCGTCACAGTTATTATTATATCTAATCGTATAAAAACATCATATTGCAGGCAAATAGCTTTCAGCACAAATGGCATAGTCATCATGTAAATGCTTTGATATACCAATTAAACTTTTTTTAACTTTAACTTTTGAATTAATACATCTGTTGGCAGCTCATCATGATACTTGAGTTTGAGGATACTTGAGTTTGAGGAGAAAACAGAAGCTAATTTGGATGACATAGAAACTAATTAAACAATTCAGTGTATTCATGAAAAAAAAATTATTTAAAATGCTTTTGATTTCATAAGTTGTCTTACAACAGGAATTCCATGTGACAGAAATCATCAAACATGAATTTCATCAAATACTTTAACTACACTACCCAAATGAATTAAGTTACAATGCTTAAGCTCTTTAAAATCATTTCACTCAAAGTAGTAATACAAAAAACTAAAAAGTGGATTGAATTTTGGCATACCTTTGGCTCGATGATCTTGACGGAGAATGAGTTTGATTAAACTGTTATGGATATGGCTTGATCAATTAATCTAAACTCTCTCTCTCATCTGATGATCGGCCCTTACATGATTCGATAAAATTAAATCTGTAAAAAGCAAACCCAGAAATTAAAAGGTACTTGAAAATATTCTTCTTCAGAGGATTAATTGATTACTTTGATTACTCATGGTATGAATTATCGTCCAAATGAAGAGATTGAGCTTGGTAGTCATCAAAATCGAGATGAGATTGATCAAAGTATTTGAGGAGATGAATAGATGGAGATTTATAGAGAACTCCCACCTTGCACAAAACACAAAAACAATCCATCAATACAAAAAACATGAACAACTCACAACAAAACTCAAATTTCAAAATACTCAAAAACCCCCAATTTGAAAACCCTAAATTTACGCAAATCGTGACGTGTGTGTGTGTACGTGTAATCGCGCGTGATATCTGTGTATGTGCGTGCATGATGTCTATGTGTGTGGGTGTGTTACTGGACAGAGAGAGAGAGGACACAGAGAGAGAGAGAGAGGGGAGGGGTACCTGGTGCAGAGACTCCATTTTCTCTACATTCAACTAATCACAGCGAAACCTAGCCCTAATTTGATTGATGAGGGTTAAATATAGATAGACACCCCATAACTGATACGTATAAGGCGTATCAGAGGTATAAAGCGTATTTTTTAAATATGAGCAGATCTGATTTTTGTAGAGCTTTAATCTAGACCGTTGGTTGTTGAAGCTTTAATTTAGACTGTTCTTTGTTGAAGCCGCTCTATTTTATTATATAGACAGTATTAGTTGACGAAGATCATGCATCAAATTATACAAAAATTTATATGATTTTTACAATAATATAGTTGAAAATTTCAAAAATTCTAAGAGGTTCATTTTTAACTGTATAAAACACCACTAAAGTATTATCTTATATTACTCTGAAAGTTGTAACATTTGATTAATGACAATATTTTTTTTCATAGAGTTTTGTTATGAATTTTCTAGCGAATTACGATTGTAACGTAGTATATCGATACATGAGATTGAATATAATTATAATTAAATCAATTTACTATATCAAATATATCGTTAATATATTACAAATTATAATTATTCATATAAAAAATCACCATTACCCTTTCTTATATGGCTCAAGTGATATGGACAACTCAACTATAGCTTTACGTACCAAAGTTATTAAAGTTGAGTAGGATAGGGCAGGGCCAGCCTTTATGGATCGAGTTTGGAATAATATATATATATATATATATATATATATATATATATGCCAGTAAGTCGTTTTAGTGCTCAATTATCTAAAGTGTTATCGTCTATTGCTCTGTGTTTTTTTTTCTTTAATACAAATATACAATTATATTTATAATTGAAAATTGAAGTATTTTATATATGGAAATGAGACCCAATATTTAAATTCATAATTTTCAGATTAATTACCTCCAATATTATTATTATTATACAATATTATTATTTTCCATTGTATTTACAGTACAACTTTAATTCCGTCCATGTCATCGATCGACAGAGAGATGGGATTAATTAGACTAATTAGTACATTGGATAGGATATATCTACTGATTAGCCAGGCCTAATTGTCTAAGCTGATGGTGCATGATGTCATGAGGATGATCATCGAGCTTGGGCCTTTTCGGTTGAATCCAACGGTCATCCTTTGTTCTGACCATCCCTTTATTCTCATCTTGCCTCCAATTAGGTGGGACCAAGTGGTGATCTTTCAGAAAATCACAAGCCTTGTTTACCAATGCAATATCTCTTCCACTTGCTAGCACAAATCTGTGCCCTTTTCCATGGTACCTACATGCATATCATCACATAATCTCATTAATTAATTACTAACTAATTCACTAATTATTTTTTTTATATATGCACTAATATGGACGTATAGACTAATATAATAATAATAATAATAATAATAATAATAATAATAATAATAATAATAATAATTCAAATCTTATTTTCTGTCTTCAACCACTTTTTGATGGTCCCAAGACTCCCAACTCCCAAATTAGAATACTGAGGTTAATTTTTATATAATATATATATATATATATATATATATGAACTAGTGACTTAGATGTACTAGCTAGCTGTGACATAAATAAGCAAAACAATCATATTTTAGAACGTCTGCCACTAGTGATAAGATTAGGTTTCATGGGGTTCTGCAGACTAGGGGTGAGCATTCGGTTATTAACCGAACCGAATACACATTTTGGTTATAACCGAAAACCAAATTTACACTATTTAAAATATTCGAACAATTACCCGAACTACATGATAACCGAATAACCGAAAAACCAAAAAATCGAACTAATTATTCTAAGTATTCTTGCTAATAACCGAATTTAAGAAGACTTTCTAAGTATGCATTTACTCTCTTGCTTAATGAATGATCCAACAACAATAATTGCATTACCAAAATGTATTCTCTAGTTTATGTATTTATATCTATCTATATATATACACACACAGATACTCCTACTTGATCTCTCTTTCTTTACTGTCTGTAAAAAAACCTGAAAAGAAATCGCTAAATGCACGGCCACAAACCCACCCCGCCACTCCAGGCGGAGCCACCGAATTCTCAACGGCCTTCCGCCACCACGCCCACAGACTCCACCTCATCCGCCTCCGCAGCCTATAGATCCACTGACCTCCAAATGGGGGAAGCTTCAAGCTTGCATTAATTCGTACCGGATGAGACTTGAGACTTGAGAGATGAGAGATCTGAGAGTTCGAGATGAAGATTGAAGGGCTGCCGACTGCCGAGAGTTCGAGAGTTGAGAGATCTGAGAGATTGAGACTCTAAGAGTTCGATAGTCGAGACTTTGAGAGATCTCACTTCTCAGATCTTAGACTTCGAGAATTTAGTCTTTCTTCTTGACCTACTATCACGAGATGTGTACTTGAGAATTAATTCTTTCTGAGATGTATACTTCGAGAATTAAGTCTTTGCTGAGATGTAGAATTTAGTGGGCTGAGATGTAGTCATTCAAGACCTTGGTCAAGTAGTAAAGTAGAAATGATTGCTACTGCTGAGTCACTCAAGTCAAGAGTCAAAAGTCATATACTCATTAGTAAAGTAGAAATGATTTGTTCGGTTATTCGGTTTAACCGAATAACTCAAAAATGCTATCCGTACAAACTAACCGAAAACCGTAAAAAAATTCGGATATAACCGAAATATTAAAAATAACTGAATTTTCCGAAAATTTTGGTTAAATTATTTCGGTTCGGTTCGATAATTCGGTTATATTTTTGTTTTTTGCTCAGTCCTAGGTGAGAGTGAGATTGCTTGTTGTTGTACTGTTTAACATATCAAGTTATCAACAACTGCTTGTTAATAAATATACAAAGAAGGCATGAAGTTTACAAATGGTTGCAGTTTCTTGTTTGATTCTTGTTAGCAGGAGCTACTTTGTTGGTTTTTGTTCATTTCTTATAATTGACTAATTGAGTAGCGGATTACATTTATTCCTTTTTGCTCTATGCTGTTCCAAAATTCCTTAGAAGTATTCGTTGTTATTTGTTAATGTAATTTGTTTAAAATTTTCAGATGATGTCAAGAAGTATTTTAAACGATTTGCATATGGTGGATGATACAGACGAGCCTGACCTTGATGACCTTGATGCAATTGGTATTGGACATGAGAAAGAAGGGGGTAACAGTGTTCCCACCCCCACCCCCACCCCACCCCACCCCCAATATGAGACAAGTACAAAATGCGGGACAATCGAAAAATGTAAAAGTTACTATGAAAGAAAGGGATGGCACTAGATCGAGGTGTGGTGATGAGGCACTTCATTCCGAGATTAAAGATAATGATGGTAATGTCATCAAAGGTAAGTGTACTTATTGTGGAAAAGAATTAGTCTGGCGATTCATCTTGAATGGCACTTCTTCGCTTTAAGAAATCACTTTAGAACTTGTAAAAAAAATCCCATCAACATGGATAAATTCGTTATTTTTATAAATTGTATTATTAGTTCAATAAAATAAACATAAACAATAATTATTACCACACTCAAGTTTCTCGGCAAAGTCATTATCTTCATCCACATCAATGCAATTCTTCTTTTTAATCCAATCTTGAGCACATATGAGAGCTTCCACCATGTTGATGGGATTTTTTTTACAAGTTCTAAAGTAATTTCTTAAAGCAGTAGTGTCATTTGAAGATGAATCAGCAGCTAATTCTTTTCCACAATAAGTACACTTACCTTTGATGACATTACCATCATTATCTTTAACTTGAATGAAGTGCCCCTCAGTCCACACCTTGGATCTAGGTGCCATCCTCTTTCTTTGCAGCTTTACATTTTCTGATTGTCCCGTACTCTTTGTACTTGTCTCTATATTGGGGGTAGGGGTGGGAACACTGTCACCCCCTTCTTTCTCATGTCCAATACCAATTGCATCAAGGTCATCAAGGTCAAGCTCGTCAGATTATCCACTTATATATTGCAAATCGCTTAAAATACTTCGACATCATCCGAAAATTTCAAACAAATTACATTAACAAATAACAATGAATACTTCTAAGGAATTTTGGAACAAAGATAAAGCAAAAGGAATAAATGTAATCCATCCGCTACTAATTAGTCAATTATAAGAAATGAACAAAACCAACAAAGTAGCTCCTCGCTAATGTTAATCAAACAAGAAATCGCAACCATTTGTAAACTTCATGCCTTCCTCAGATATTTATTAACAAGCGGTTGTTGATAACTTGATATGTTAAACAGTACAACAACAAGCAATCTCACTCTCACCTAGGACTGAGCAAAAAACGGATATAACCGAATTATCGAACCGAACCGAAATAATTTAACCAAAATTTTTGAAAAATTCGGTTATTTTTAATATTTCGGTTATATCCGAATTTTTTTACGGTACCGAATAACGAACAAATCATTTCTACTTTACTAATGAGTATATGACTCTTGACTCTTGACTTGAGTGACTCAGCAGTATCAATCATTTCTACTTTACTACTTGACCAAGGTCTTCAATGAATACATCTCAGCCTACTAAATTCTACATCTCAGCAAAGACTTAATTCTCGAAGTATACATCTCAGCAAAGAATTAATTCTCAAGTCACATCTCAAAGAGAGGCTAAGAAGAAAGAAGACTAAATTCTCGAAGTCTCAGATTTGAGAAGTGAGATCTCTCAAAGTCTCGACTCTCGAACTCTTAGAGTCTCAATCTCTCAGATCTCTCAACTCTCGAACTATCGGCAGTCGGCAGCCCTTCAATCTTCATCTCGAACTCTCAGATCTCTCATCTCTCAAGTCTCATCTGGTACGAATTAATGCAAGCTTGAAGCTTCCCCCATTTGGTGGTCGGTGGATCTATAGGCTGCGGAGGCGGATGAGGTGGAGTCTGTGGGCGTGGCGGCGGAAGGCCGGTGGCTTCGCTTGGAGTGGCGAGGTGGGTTTGTGGCCGTGCATTTAGCGATTTCTTTCAGGTTTTTTTTACAGACAGTAAAGAGAGAGAGATCAAGTAGGAGTATCTCTGTGTGTGTATATATAGATAGATATAAATGCATAAACTAGAGAATACATTTTGGTACGAATTATTGTTGTTGGATCATTCATTAAGCAGAGTAAATGCATACTAGAGAGTACTCTTAAATTCGGTTATTAACCGAATAATTAGTTCGATTTTTCGGTTATTCGGTTATCATGTAGTTCGGATAATTGTTTGGATATTTTAAATAGTGTAAATTCAATTTTTAGTTATAACCGAAATATGTATTCGGTTCGATTAATAACCGAATGCTCACCTCTATTCACATTAATCGTATTGTGTACAATATATTACACCGTTCCATTAATTATTCTAATTGCCATTACTTGTCGGTTAATCAATATGACTAGGCCTGTCGTCTTGTCTTTTGCCCATGCATCATGCATGTTGAAAATTAAATTTGCTGCATAGTCTGTCCGAGAGCAGATTCTCTGTCTTTAAATTTTCTGTCCTCTTTGTGTCCCTCCACTTAAATTTTGACACATATTTTTTTATTTAATTTTAGAATTAATTAGTGTTAAAGAAGAGACTAGGTGTCAAAATTTAAATAGAAAAACACAAGAAAACATAAAAATTGGAGACAGAGGATCTAGTCTCAGTATGTCTGTCTATACATCCGACAATTCCACAGATGATCGGGTCCAAGTGGAGTAATAAAAACACCAAGGCTTTCTACTGGTATAATCATCCACTAGAAACTAAGAAAAAAGTAAATAAATAATTGAATGCGAGATCAATCTACTTTTAAACATAACTTGATATTAAGAAAATTATTTTAAAAAATAAATGTTGGAATCATTTATTATTATTTTTGAAAAGAATGTTATAGAAATATTAAATTTTTGTTCTATGAATGCAAGGTAATTAAACACGAGAGATTTACTTCCTTCCTCCTAAATGCACTATAAAATGAAAGAAGAAAAGAAACAAGACATGCTTAAAGGGAAGTTTATTTATTTTATTTCACAATGATAAACTACACTGTCCAAGGAAAATGAAAGCAAAGGTTAAAGTATAGTTTTATAAGAGATATTGGACTTGATTGCAAATTGTTAAAAACTATGAGGAATAAATTCACATAATTTTAAGACTTTTAGAAAAAATCAAATTAGCCAAAAGATAAGAAATGGGACGATAAACTCGTTTTAATGGTTGTTACATTTTTAATCCCAGAACTGACACAACGGTTCTATCGTCCAAACGGCAGTTTGTTTGGCAAACGGCAATCATCACTTGCGGGGTCCACCAAATTACTCAAGTTCTTTAAAAAATCTGGACCCCCCTCCCCCCCAAACCCACTTATTGACCCAACTCCAATAGTCATTCCATCAAACGGTGATGATCTCCGATCCTCACCCACTCCTCTCCGCCTTATCCGCACCGCTACCCCACTTCCATACAATCCCACGTCATCACCGTCTTTTACAGAAATATAGAGGGCCATTGTCGTCAACCAAAATTGAACCAATTTGAAATTTGTTTGACGCCGAATGTAATGTATCGGTCTATATCTAAAGCGTCTTCCTTTTTGGTACTAAACTCACACTTTTAGTGTGTTAATGGCGGATCTAATTGATTGATTTGCATATATAGTTATATATATTCGTTATATATATGTATGCATTTGAGCTGTTCAATTGAACTCAATAACTCGATCGTCGATGCTGGATGATAGTATTAGGGCAAGGGTTTTACTTCGATTGGTTAGTTTACAGAACTCAGTTCACCTATTTTTACACATAGTTGCATCTATTTCGATATATACAGTTATATATATAAGTAGCCTCACTTTTGAGTATATGCAATAATGGATCTAATCTCATGGTTTTTGTATACATATATAGCTATGCACATACAAATTTTGCGTTATACATTTATTTTTATTCAATTAAATAAGTATATGCCTTTTGAGATTTTTGAGTAAATATTTTCAGATCATTACCTAAAAATCACCTTCTCAATCAAAGATGTTGGGCGGATTATTAGGGCAAGGATTTGGATCCAAATGGTTAGTCCCGACACTCTTTCTCTATGTATATGCTTGTATGTGTTTGTGTGTTTTTATATTTATTATTGATGTGTATATCTATTCTGTGTATGTATTTATTGTATTATGGATTTTGGTGTTGTGCTGAAGTAAATCACTGAGTAAGATGACGAAGACAAGAATTGAAGCGCTGCGGAGGCGGGCAGAAGCAAAGCAGAGGTTTTTAAAGGAAGATCTGGCAAAACTACTTGCTAATGGCCTTGATATTAATGCATATGGAAGGGTGATACATTTCATAGCCTTGCCTATTCTTTGATTATTTTTTCTTGAAATTCATTTTTTTTTATCATGACCTATATGGCTTTGTTTGTATTTATTTTCCTACATGAGGTAAAGCTTCAACCGAAAAATATTGAAGTTTTAATAGTCTCACTTTAATGTGCACTTACTAAATGTTCTATAAATCTAAGTAGCCTATGCGAGGACATCTCAAAATAGAAAATCAGACACAGACTGAGGATTTTCTTGCTGGTCTGCGAGGTGGTGACGCCTGTTGTGTTGTTATGATTTCATTGAGCACTATTGTGATTATATATTGAAGAACCTTTCAACCATGCAAAAACAGAGGTATGAATATTACTTTATCCCAAATACTAAAACAATTTAATTTAAAAGTTTATTATCATTGGAAGTTTTGATAGCTTCTATAGATGTCATGAAAATGTGGATAGTAAGATCGGAGTATTGCAAACACTATTAAACCTTTAGTAAGATCACAGTATTGCAAACAGCCAAACACTTCTAACTATCAGTTGTTTCAAAAGGTGAAAAGCTTGTTTAGTTTATATAGACAATCAATTCGCGTAGAGCAAAGCTTTAAAAATGCCTCAAATAAGGAATGTTAGACACTGTTATATAAGCCAAAAGGTGGACCGAGGTGCAAAGGTCATCCTGGGGCCTAGGCGGGAGGCATGCCTGATTCTTCATCAAAGCGAGGAACGCCTGACTCCTCATCAAAGTGAGGCACGCCTCATCAAAATGTGTGCATCTCTGTGTGTGTGTGTGCGCGCGCGTTTTGATAAGATGTTATGATATTTATTGGCATACTACAATAAGATGTTATGATATTTATCGGCATACTAACAATAATCATTTTGTGAATGAGAAATATTTATTAAGTTATATGTGATACCATAATCATTCAGCATCCCAATCCAAAAATAATCAACCAAATCAAAATTAAAACAAACACAATTCAGTAAGTTTGATAAATGTGTTTTATTGACAAGTGTTCCCTTCTACAATTTAGACATCATATGGAACAATTTATGTGTGTTATTGACAAGTGTTCCTATCCTCATATTTTCCCCTCCAGGGAATGCCCGGAAGTATGCAGGGAGGTTGTGTCATCTCTGATGTTCGCTGCAGCAAGATTTTCTGATCTGCCTGAACTACATGACCTTAGGGATGCATTTCAGGAAAGATATGGAAATTCTATAGAACATTCTGTCAATCAAATGGTAATTTTCATATACATATACCCAATGAATAAAATACTTAATACTTCAAAGTCATGCTTCTTCATCTAACCAGATTCGCTGTGTTTTAGTAGTTTGTTGATACATTAGCTTCCAAGCCTCCCACAATGGAGAAGAGACTCCAACTTCTGCGAGACATAGCATCGGAGTTTTCAATAAAGTGGGACTCCTGGGGATTTGAGCAAAGGATGGCTAATCCTTCTGCATTTGTGCAGGCACGTCCTTTAGTTTTTGATTTTGAAACTAGCTATGTAGAAAAGAAAGCATATTCTCATATACCCTTAAGGTCGTTGTCTATATACGTCTCTGCGATAAATTCCGAAAGAACTAATTCACATCAGTCTTGTTAGAGCGTTCATCACAGTATAAACTGTTCTGAGACTTGTAAGACTAAATTTACAGGACCAAGGTAAGAAGTATGGGCCTTCCCATGTCACTACTGATAAATGCAAATTCTCTAATGGAAAGGACACTGATTCGAAGGCTGATAAACGTGATGTTATATCAAAAGAAAGGGGCAACTTTGTCAAAGATGGGCAGACTATGCGCAATGGCAAGGAGGGTAGTGTCTTTAGGAGAGAGGAGGTCGACATAAATTTTATGAGAAGACAGGAAAAAACTGGGAATGGAAATAATCTACTGATGATTACAGGAGAAAAACGAGATGACAATGACGTCTCATATCGAGGAAGGCAAGAACTTAATGAAGAGAAGCATAGATCATCCAAACGAAAGGAGGATAGTGATCCAACAGCAAGGTCAGGCAGCTCATCTCGTGGAAAAAGTATTGATGATATATACACAATAAAAAATGGTAGGGAGAATCCTATCCCTAAAGAAGAAAGGCATGACTCCTTGTTTCGTGGAAAATCAGAGGTTGCTGCAAGCTGTGCTAGACTTCCTGATAGTAGTAATGGTAAAGGTGGCTCATCTGTTGGTAATGAACGCAAAAGTCAACAAAATGTTGGGAACTCAACAAAAAAAGTGCAGGAAGAAGAAGCAGATAAGTTAAACTCCTACTACAACAGTCCTCGGCCTCCGCCATATGTTAAATTGAAAGATAATGTGATCCCTCCACCTTATGTGAAAATGAAAGGAAGCAATGGTGAAGCTCATACTGAGTCTAAGCATACTGGTTTTGATGGTGATTGCACCTCCATTGACCCTTCACCCCGTACCAAAGCCATTGCAGTTGTAAACTCACATGGGAACCAAAAAGAACAAGATAATCCTCACTACGAGGAGGGGTTTGGTCCTACCAGAGTTCATGTTCGTGGTCATGAGAAAGATTCCTGTTATCAGAATAATATACCTTTACCAAAACCAAGATCAGTTAGGAGGAAGCATTCAAAATCATCATCAAATCAGTATGACGATGGGAAACTTGAAGATGCTGGAACTGTAAAGAGAAGTTCAAGTAGCAGGAGAAAGGAGCATTCAAGAAAGGGCTTACAAGTACTGTTTGATGATGAGCATCACAAAAAAGATGAGGAGGAAAGAATGATGGATAAGCTGTTATTGCATTACAGTAAAAAAGCATCAACTTATGACGTGGGAAAGTTGAGGAAAAAGTCTCAAGCTCATGCTTCAAATCAGATGGATGTAGATGGTAGTGAACAAATTGGTTTTGATGTAAATCCAGAGATGGTTCCTCCATCTAGGTCTAATTCTCTCCCTCGTGAGCAAACTGCTCCATCAGAGCCTATAAAGGTTTATGCTCGTGCCAATTCTTTCCAACCAGATAACCAGGCACGCCATGTGCATCCCAAGTTGCCAGACTACGATGATCTGGCTGCCCGGTTTGCAGCCTTGAGAGGACGGTAAAGTTTTATGTGCAAGTTGAACTTTAGATATCTCAATTCTTCATATTTTTTCATGGATGTACTGACTGAAGATTAAGCTTTGCCTCCACGAGGAGCTATGCTTAAATTACTGAATGGACTACCAGATCTTTCGTGACATCGGCTTTCCAACTCCTCAGTAATCAGAGAATAGCTCAACATTTTCCACAATCTAAAAAATGAGATAGCTATATGTTGTCCTGGGATTCTCATTTCTGCAATTAAAGCCAAATTTTAACTTGGTCTGCTTGCATTTTGTGGAGTACTTGTAAAACTCTTTAACTTTGCTTGTAATGTTACATGACTCAATATGACGCAAATTAGTAGATAGAAATTGAGATTTAGATTTGCTATCGATTTTGTGGAGTGTTATACCAATTGATGACTAACCCTTTTCAGTTTTAGCCTACTAGTCCATATTGAAACAGCTCGGGTTTTATCACAGCAACACAGGTAAAGAAGAGTCACCTGTTTCAATATAGTATGTGTGCTTTTTATTTATTTATTTGTATTAAACAACTGAATATTTCTGAGGTCATTTTGCCATGGGAATATTTTATTAGAGACAAGCTAAAAGTCAATTAGTTGGTGACTGAGCCATCCATATTTGCTATGGGGAGAGGACTGCATTTACCTTGTCTGCAAATGTTTCCAGTGGCTATTTGATGAGGTGATTTTGTCAGTTTTGACAATGTCTTTAGTGGGAGTAATTAACATGAAATTAACTTTGGTCAATTGATCAATATAGTATTGACACGCAAGCCGAAAGGTGATCTCTTTTTTTACGTGTCAGCATTATATTAGTTGCCGAAAGGTGATCTCTTTTTTTACGTGTCAGCATTATATTAGTTAATTGACCAACTTATCAACTTAACATGAAGTTAAATTTATAATAAGTGGATAAGAAACAGACCACAGTGATAAAATGACCAAATTGACTTGGCACTTTAGAAAGCTAGACTTTAATAGGAGATAGAGCCCAGAGCCCTACACGTACACACCCCAATTCCTCCTCACAAAGATTCTCTTGCTGTCTCCTGTCCTGGTCACTCAAGAAGAACTCTTTCCCGCCAAAAAAGCTTATCCCCCTACCATTTATTACAACCCCTTTTCCCTCCACATTCTCCCACACAAGCACACGAGTTGAGTGTGTGAGAGATAGAGATAGGTATAGAGAGATGAAGGGCACTTCCAAGGTTATAATGGGGGCAACACTAGTGATGGTGGTGACCTTGGCCATTGTTCTAGGCTTGGTTATGGTATTGTTAGTTGAGCTCTACTGTTCTCTCTTACTTCGTCGCCGGAAAGAGCTCAGAACCACCACTTCCACTGACATCCCCAGTGGGAATGCCAATAATTCCTCACAACAACCTCAAAACCAGTCAGAAACTCTATCTCTCAGTAGCTTTGGAGTTCTTCGTGCTCCAAGAAGCCTCCTTTTCCCTGCAGTTTTCAGCAAAGACAATGTCGACATAGAAAAGGAAAATCTTCGCCCACCTCAAATCTCAGAATCTCAAACCCAAAAACCCGTTTCCACCTCCCATCAATTCAAAATCCTTTACGCTTCACCACCTTCTCCTCCCTTAATATCAGTAACCTCATCTCAGCCTGTTCATAAGGTTCCAACTCAAGGTGGTGGTGCTAGTACTTCAAGTAATGAAGTATGTGGTGATTGCAATGAAAATCTGATATACATATCGAATCCAATGTACGACAACGAGGTGAGCCAGCAAAGCAGGGTAGATACACCATTTGGAACACCTGATTCATCACCATCCCGGTTAGAAATGGGTGGGTCCTCTGGAGATGATGATATTACCTCGGTCCCAATCACACCTCCATTATCACCAATGAAGAAGCTTCCAGCTAAGGCATGTTCTGTTTCTCTTAGAGATGCTCAGTCGCTTGCCACTTCTCGTAGTGACTCTAATAGTAATAATGGTCTTTCTTCATCATCTTCAGGATCTCCTTCCACTTCTCCATCATGGTGAAGGATTCATGTTTTCAAATTAGCTAGACTAGTTCTAGAAAAGTTGCTTTTTTGGCTTTCTTGTCAACTTTGTTAGGGTTTCACTTGCCTGTAAAAAATTGTGCTGGGAATGCAAAAGTTGCTGACAAAGAGAGATGGTAGAATCTTTCACAACTTTTTTTCCCTCTTCAGGCGTGTCCATGGCTCTTCAATCCAAACCCCTCTCTCTCTCTCTATATATATATATATATACACATACCTAAATACATATATAAAATATAGTATATATATATATATATATATATATATATATATATATAACTAAATATATTTTATGGAATTGATTGCAATCTATAACAACAACGATTATAAGACCTTATATGGCCATCAGATCTTACACATTTTTTTTCAAGATAGCATAACTCTCCTACAACAATATAGCACAACTCCCCTACAACAATAGTGTTGTTGTAGGAGATTTGTGTCCCCAACACGGTCTCACGAAAGAGTGAGTGTTTTTAAATCGTGACCACTAAATCTTATAAAGAACGGTACAACCGTACAAGATATGTTGATCATATAAACTCTTATAACCTCTGTTTGTTGTGGATTAAGATCTTATATGTATCATATCTACTTTAAAATAAGTAGTGTGTTATTATTATTATTTTATGTTTGCATTTTGAGGAGGCAAAGCAATGTTCTTCCATTTGGAGGAGGAAGAAGCTCGCTTTTGTCTGTTTTGTGTGTTGGGATTGTGAAGATGCATGTGAAGCGTGGTGAAGCAAAGGAGGTCTGAAAAATAAAAAAATAAAAACTGTTTTTTATGGACCTCGTATGCTACGTTTATTTATATGCATGCATTCAAGACAATGGTACTGCACTGTCACCTTTGGATTTTTTCCAATTAGATAAGAACGAGTCTTGTTGGTTTCTTAAGAGGAAGTTTCATATTTTGGAATGAATCTTATTGTATTTTCTAAGTAAAAAGCGAGAGAAGTGGTCAATGAGAGTGGGTGAACAAAAGTGTAGTTATTTATAGTAATTTATAGTAATAAGTTTTATTATTATTTCACTCTAAAGCTACCATGATTTTTCAAACCTTATTAAGAAGATTTAATAAAATAATAAAATTATCCATTAATATATTAAATATAGAGAGAGAATTAGAATACTCCCTCCATTCCTATTAAATTTTTTTATATTTTTAATTATTTATTTCTCTTAAATATTTTATTTTTTCAATCATATCTTTAATTAACAAGCACATGTGCAAAAGCGACCTATATTACGTTAATTTGTCTATAATATCCTTAATAAATATATACTTCTCTTAAATAATTTAGTTAATTATTATATTTTTATTCTCTATGCATATTAAATAGATTATCGCCGGTCATGTGACAATTAAATAAGAATTTAAATATAAATAATTTTGTCATTTTATTTTCTTTCTTAATATGCGTAAAAAGTGATTTTTATTCTGAGACATGAGTACTATAATATTTAGTGCATTTTATATAAGTAAATTATATTAATTAAAACATCGAGATGTTCAATTATTAATTACTTAGTCATTTAAAGAATTTTTTGAGAATGCCCTCAAACAAATTAATTAAAATAAATATATTGTGAAGAATTTGGTTGTAGTAAACTAATTATGGTATCTGTTGCACAGTTCTATAGACATTTATTCCTTTTCAAGATGCTCTTTTTGTGGTCAGCACTCACCATTACAAAAAAGGATGTCCACAGAAAATGATTGAAAGAGGGAGGGGGGGGATTTAGTATATTTCCAAATCAAGACTATCTATACTGTAAACATAGTGGGGGTGCATTTCATTTTGCAAAGTATATACATAAACATATAAATGGTTTTTAAACAATGTTACTAGGTTGTTGTATGTATCAGCCAGAGCAACAAAATAGACTTCTTCCTCTTTCTTGTGATAAGCTCTGTATTTTGATTCCAGCCAAACTCAAAGGGGAAGCCTCGGCCAATCTTTTTGCTGCAAAATACGGTTTACGTAATTTCTTAGAAATAAGTTCCCAATGAATCCCTTAATATAGTCAACCTTAACAGAGAGTTAATATCAACTTATCTAGTTGACAACAGCAAGACCTAGAAGAAAACTGATGCTGGGGAACAACATTATAAGATCATGTCTAATATAAGCTCATAAAAGGTACTAGTATTCTTTTTGGGGCTCCTAGATGAGCTGAGATGTAATTCGCTGCATTGACGGCTTGGTTTTAGTTCTGGAAGAAAGTAATATACTTTACCTATTTCATAGAAAAATTCGTTTACATTCTGTGCTGTTTTTGCAGAAGTTTCGAAAAAAAGCAAGCCATTTTCTTTAGCATATTGCTCCCCTTCCTGCATCAAACTTGTTGTCAGTAACTTGAGAGAAGTTAAGAAAGCTGCATTGTCAGCAAAGCCTCCATAATTGAGTGAAACCCTTGAGAGAAAAGTACAGATCTGTAAGCAAGAAATATATAGAGAGAGCTTCTGGTAGTAAATAACCCAATAGTTGAAAAATAGGCTTAGTCGGTTCAGTGTGCCACAGTATTAGGGTTCATAGTGGGAGTAACAAACGAGGACAAAGAAACAAAATTTAAAGATAACCGTGCGTCTGCCTGCAGTGCGGTAAGGCACTAAGCAGAGTTAATCTTTTGTATGATGTGATAGTGTTGTCAACTAATCTAGTTATGCTATCAATTAGCTGTTAATTCTGTGTTGTTTATTTTTTTCCTTGCATTTGCATTCTCTTTGGCATATCCCTTGTAGTTAACCAACATCTATACATTTCTTTTGGCTCTATAAAACACTTACTTTCCAGGGATTTTAAAATCTGGTATCTAACCGTATGCATAATATAGAAGGTACCTCATTGTCCACATTTCTTTTTGCATCCAAATCCACTTTGTTTGCCACCAAAACTGTAATCAAATTTGGGTTTCCTACAATAGCACAAGATTAAATTAAGATTTACTCGAGATTCATTTCTACAAAAATGTAGTAATAAGTTGGACAATACATTGTTATCTAAATTATGTTTTGAAGGATCCAGTTCAATGCCATAAGAAATATGCAAATTTCTGATATATGCATAAATGCTGGCAAAAAAGAAATTATAATATAACAAGTTCATGGACAGAGAGGAAAGGAACCATTGCTTCCCCAAAATCAATCTTATGGGGACATAGGCCGACTTTCTACAACTCGGACATATGTTACATTCGTAAGCAATCTCATTAACCACTCCCATCTTTTCCCCTTCCACAGGAACTCATCTAAAAGAATAGAAATCATACCGGCTTAATTATACAAAGCTATTAATGGTGATCAAAAAATTTAGTTTGAAGGAGAAAATCTGAGGAATCTACAACGGTTGAAACATAATTATGCGAGCATATACAATTAACTTACATAAATCAAAGCACCAAAATCCTTGGTAAAAGGTGACAAGAATCATAGGAAAAAAAATTTAGTCATGATTTGATGACTACTACTTTTTGCTGAATTTAAAAGCTTTAGCTTATAATGGGATTCAAGTTACTTGCCTTGTCTTTGTAGTTCTTGCACCCAATTTTTAGCTCGCTGAAATGAATCCTAAAATAAAATCACCATATTGTTTACTGGTCAGTTGGATTCCAGTTAGCAATGCGAGAATAACAAAGACAAATACTAATATTACAAAATCTATTAAGACAAAAGAAAACTTTGGATTTTGACAATGGATGAACGATGGTGAATCTAAAGATTTCCAATGACATGGGAAAGAAGGTTATCAGCATTCAAATTATTCATAGATTATAATTGATCATCATATAGCCAAGTTAGTTGTATAATAATCTAACTTCTAGTGTATTGACTTGAAGAGGAGATAACCACAAAGAGAAATTAATTGAGGAGGTAATTGAAATTAAAAGAAGAAACGACAACAGAACATTTTATTCAGAGATAATGTCTATCTTTGATGAAAATCATCATCAAAACTACCTAATTATTTGAAGCTTGTTCCATATCTACCTTGCTTGTTATGTCGTACACCACAACAGCTGCAGCTGCACCACGATAGTACATTGGAGCTAAGCTATGGTACCTTTCTTGTCCGGCTGTGTCCCATATATCGAACTTTATAGTGGCCTCATTTAGCGACAAGACTTGAGTGAAGAAAGCAGCTCCGATGGTCGATTCCTGCAAAAGTTATGCACATGTCCTTTGTAAAAAAGAAAGAGTAATAGCAATTTGGAAAGGGCTGATGTTGAAACTGAACCTGGTAGTCGTAAAATTGGCCTTTAACAAATCTCAGTGCCAAACTGGTTTTCCCAGTCCCCATGTCTCCAAGAAGTACCTGGAAAGGCTTGCATATGTCAAAACTACATGTCCTTCGAATTTGGAAGGTAAGGGTCTAAAATTAGTCTTCGACAAAGAATTATCTCCAAAATTTTGAAATAAGACCCTTTCTTTCAAGAAAACACTTTGGACCTTACTTTTTCTAGTATTTTCTGACATGTAATAAGGTCATCTGAATTGAACCAACTAGTTGAATGAAGCTAAACAGTGGGAGGCTTTTATTCATCAATTCCCAAGTTAAAATTTATATTCAGAAGTGTGACTTGATTATTGTCCCTACATTTCACATTAGTCTAGCACAGAGCAAGAAAGAAACAACCAGAAAAGTAGCAATTCTCTCTACTCGTCAGTTTATAGATGCACATTGCACGTCTTCCTTCTCACTTGGCTCAGGCCAATGTTCTAAAAATCCTTCTAGGCTTCCGCCAAGGCCGTAGGTGGTCCTCTAGCACCTCGACTTGGCTGGGCGCCAAGGCCCTAGGCCCGTCAAGGCCAAATTAGTTCTCAACTGCATCAATCTATTGAAGACTTTGAAGCTCTACAATAAGGTTGTTTTTTATGGTAATTTTCTTCCAAAAATAGAATATTTACAACTAATATAAGTTTTCCGTAGTATATACAAATAGATACAACAGAAAGATATATAATAAAGGAAACTGCCTAGGCGCTAGACACCCTTCTGCCGCCTAGGAACACTGACTCAGGCTGCACAAATGGTGGAAGCAAAGCAATATATGCTCATCTTATTCAAACATGGCTACCCTTTAAATTTTTCCATAAAATTCTAAATTGTAATTTGGGTTCACAGCACACTTATATTGTTAATATTTAAGCCCTCTTGATGATATCCATAGTCAATAACTCAATATCAAAAGAAATTGCACTGACAAGGTAACCATAAAATTTTCAAAATATATAGTTAAAATGAGATAATAAAGAAAGGGAAAACATACCCACCAGCTTGGCTTGTATGTTGTTGTTGACTGACCTCGCCATTGGATCAACTTGACAGATTTCAGAGAGAAAGAAAGAAATAATTAAACAGAAAGATTTATAAGCTGAAAAAAAGAAAGGCTTTTTGTTTTTATTTTTTATAATTACAAGTATATATATGTTCAAGGAGGTTTCAAGAGTGTTAGGTTTTCAACTTTTTGGTTATCCTATAATTTAACTTAAGCGGGTTAACATATTATTATTATTGATTATTGGGGAAGGAAATTTTTTTGTATCTTTCTTACCAACTTCCCGTTGATTACTTTTGCAGATTACTTCCAAAACCACACTATAATATCGTTTTCTTTTTCCTTTCTTTATGTTATTGATTGAGATTATAAAATATGATCTCATGTTCTTTAATTTTTTGTCTATTTTTTGAATAAAAAGTTTGACAAAAAAAATAGTTAAAAATAGTTAAAATAATTTGATTAATACAATATCAACAAATAGGTGGAAGATGTCTCTGCGTGTATTGACCAATTTATGACGAAATTAAATCCATGATAACCGAATCCGTTTTTGGGATACAACTCCGGCGGTTGGGTTGGGTTCAAAAGTGTCATTAACATATAAAATTAGAGTCGAAGATCTAGGAGTGGGTTCAAAAGTATTTATAAGAATAAACAATCAATATATTCAAAATTTGACAACCCTACCATTAGAAAACATATATTCTTAAGTTAGTGTTTTTATGTGCGTCAATTATGCATTAACTTTTCTATTTGTTCATAACTATTGGAGTAATATATTAGGTCTTTGGTCCAAGGAATATTACTCAACTCATACTAACTATGAGTTTGGGATTCGAGTTTTAACAAGCTAAGACGAGACGTGTGAGTGTGTTTAAAATAAAAATAAAAAATACAGAAATATTATAAAAGAAGGTCTTCCACTAACTTAGTTATCATCATCCATATTTTTGTATAACCACATCATCATCATCATCATCATCATCATCATCATCATCTCTTATGGAGATTGTTTGAAAGTTGCGTCAAGGCCTGATAAGGTTATTGGTTGGTAGTGGTGGCGGCCTCTTCTATCCATTTCAACAGCTTAGTGGGAGTTAATATCATGTGCTCATATGTAGTAGTAGGCCTTAAACGTGTGGAAAGGAAGTCTTGGAAAGCCATCCAAATCCAAATTAGTTTCTTGCTGCAAGCAAGGGTGGAGATGGAGGTGGAGCTACAAATCCACCAACTCCAACACATATCATTTCAATTTCTAATTGTTAAATATTACTTTTATGAAATTATAAATATATATTTATTTATTTTAATTTTCTAACTTGATATTTAGTTGTTAAACATACGTGTGTTGGGATTTAAGCCCAAGGGCTCAATCCAAATGATTTGCCACTTGGAGATATTGATCGAGCCACTAAACTTAAAATTTATAAACTGCTCTTGATACTTTTTGTTTCACTTACTGTAAGATATAATGTTTGGCTCACTTACAGAATGTTGGTGGCCTCTTTGTATTTATAATGTGGCTAGTACAAGATAATAATAAAATATAAAGAAGTTTAAATTACAGAATTGTTGTAACTAATGTTATCATCTAAGCCTTCAGATTTGAATGTTATCATCTTATCGCCATCTCTTTTGACAAAGTTTGGGGGATGATAAGACTTATCATTAACACGCCCCCTCAAGCGTAGGGGGAGTTCGCGGACCCGTAGCTTGTCTCGTAATGGTGCAAAACGTTGAATTGAGAGAGGTTTCATGAAAATGTCTGCAAGTTGATCTTTGGTACTAACAAAGCAAACGCGAATGGACTTGGATGCGACCTTCTCTCGGACAAAATGAAAATCTATCTCGACGTGCTTAGTGCGAGCATGAAACACGGGATTAGCGGCCATGTAGGTAGCACCAATATTATCACAAAGAATGACCGAGGTCGGAGTAAAATGAATGCCCAATTCACGAAATAAAAATGTGATCCAGGTTAAGTCGGAAGTTGTATTCGCAAGCGCACGGTATTCGGCCTCGGTGCTTGAACGAGCGACCATTGTTTGTTTGCGAGAACCCCATGAAATAAGATTGCCGCCAAAATATATGCAATGTCCCATTGTGGACCGACGAGTTTCTGAATCACCGGCCCAATCTGCATCGCCAAAAGCTGTGGTGCTCGAGTGAGTAGTATACCATAATGTATGGTATGTTTTAAGTAGCGCAATACTCGTTTAACAGCTGCCCAGTGAGGAATTAGGGGACGATGCATGAACTGACATAAACAGTTGACAGCATAAGAGATGTTGGGTCGCGTGAAGGCAAGATAGTTAAGTGCACCTACTGTGCTGCGATAAAGAGTTGGGTCTGAATAAGGATGTCCATCCGTGAAGGTAAGTGTTGTCGAGGATGACATTGGTGATGCAATGGGTTTGGCTGTGAGCATGCCGGTGCGAGCGAGTAGATTTGTAATGTAGCGTTGTTGGGTAAGAAACATAAAGTTGGCGTCGCGAATAACTTCGATGCCGAGAAAGTAGTGACTATCACCAAGATCTTTGACCGCAAAATCGCTGCCAAGAGATGCAATAAAATCATTGACGAGCGATATATTGGACCTTGTAATAATAATGTCATCCACGTAGATAAGAACAAAAATGCATGTAGAGGCTTGCCGACGAATGAACAAGGACGTATCGGCCCGAGAATTAATGAACCCGAGTGCTAATAACTTTGAACTTAAGCGCGAGAACCAGGCCCGTGGTGCTTGTTTGAGGCCGTAAAGCGCTTTGCGTAACTTGCATACATGATGCGAAAAGTGTGGATGAACAAAACCTGGAGGTTGCTACATGTAAACTGTCTTTGAAAGAAAACCATGTAAAAAGGCATTAGAAATATCAATTTGCTTAATAACCTAATTACAAGTTACCGCATAGGAGAGTATGAGCCGAATCGTCGTAGGTTTGATAACCGGACTAAATGTCTCATCATAGTCGAGCCCTTGTTGTTGATGGAACCCCTTGGCTACTAGTCTCGCTTTATGTCTCTCAATGGACTCGTCAGGTTTGTGCTTAATGCGAAAAACCCATTTGCATCCAATGATGGAGTTGCGAGACGGGGGTGGAACAAGTGTCCAAGTGCCGTTGCGCATAAGTGCATCAAACTTACTGTTCATAGCCGCACGCCATGCTGAAAATTTTACCGCCTGTGTATAGCAAGTGGGTTCGACTTGTTCAGGTGTACAAGTCGCCAAAAGAGCCCGAGACAAAGGATACCGAATTGTGCCGTCTGTAAACTCCTTTGGCCGAATAATATTATTGCGAAGTCTCGTATGCATCGGGTGTAAGGACTTCATCACACGGGGATTGGATACACTGAATAGTTGTGGTAAGCCGAGTGAGGTAAGCTCGGGTGGAGTCGAAGACATGTTGCTTGGGACTGATAGTGGACTAGGAGAGGTTGATAGGGGGCTGGCGTGACTGACAGTAACGGTTGGTGAACTGGATGCGGTGGGTAAGACAGGCAGTGGGCTTGTTGGGTCTGTTAGGAGGTTTGGAAGATCAGGTCGAGTGGATAGAGGACTAGGCTGAGCTTGCAGTGGGATGGAGTTGGAATCTGGAAATTGCTTGGACAGTAGAGGAGCGGACGACAATCCGATAGGGTATTGAAATGGTGAATGTGTCGGGTAGACTTGGAGATTCATTGGCAAGGATGTACTATTTTGAGTGGGCTTGGATGGAGGTGGTGTGGCGAAGGGGAAACGAGTTTCATCAAAGACGACGTTACGAGAGATGTACACACGATTTGTTTCGAGGTCGAGACATTTATACCCGCGATGGGTAGGACTATAGCCCAAAAAGACACATATTTTGGATCGGAAATTGAGTTTGTGTCGACGGAGATAAGGCCAACAGGCGCAACCAAAATTACGAAGGAAAGGTGTAGTCACGTTTTTGGTGAAATAATTTTTGGAATGGAGAAATATTTTGAAGAACTGAAGTTGGTAGTCGGTTGAGAAGAAAACATGCAGTGTTGAATGCATCTTCCCAGTAAGAAAGATGTGTAGAAGATTCGGCCAAGAGGGCAAGACCGGTTTTGACAATATGACGGTGTTTTCTTTCGATGATGCCATTTTGTTGATGAGTGTGTGGACAAGGGTGATGATGTATAATTCCATGAGTATTAAAATATTGTGTGAATGGTCGAAATTCACCTCCCCAATCAGTTTGGACTACTTTAATTTTTTGATTAAATTGTCTTTCAATATGATTTTGGAATTGGACAAAAATAGTAAAAGCATCCGATTTAGACTGTAAGGGAAAAATCCATGAATAACGAGAATAATGATCAACAATGGATAAAAAATATCGTTTGCCATTTATTGAAGGTGAGGGAGATGGCCCCCACAAATCCAAAAATATTAGTTCAAAAGGAAAAACAGAACGAGACATAGATAAACGAAAAGGAAGCTGTTTGCTTTTAGCCATTTGACATGAGTTACAAATGTTAAAAGCTCTCTTATTTTCATATGGCAACACGTACTGACGAACTGTGACGCCCCCAAAATAGGTATACATCACCCATTTTGAGTCGTCAATAACATGATACAGAAACAACTACAACTTTATTAATACAACATGAAAACTGTGAGTTTAAATACAAATATTGCCGTCTAGACAATATTCACACCCAAATAAGTCCTCATTACAATTATTGGTATATTATTTTACAAAAATAGTGAGGACTACTAAGACAACTTTCTAGAATCATCATTCCACACCCCGACTAAAACTCGCTACATTCTCGCATCCTGAGAAGAAAAATGGAACAAAAAGAAAAATGGTGAGCTCAACTAGCCCAGTAAAGAATATTATGACTAAGATAATATAGAACAAATTATAGTTAGTCTTCAACAGGGAAAAATCTGATAAAATACAATAGACAACAAGTTTCAAATCAATATTCGCAGCGGAAATAATAATTCATAGAAGAGTTATGTAGAGAATGAAATCTACTTTTATCTATGAATTTAAAAGTCCATCATTAATATTTTATCCATGTAACATCAATCAATATTCATCTTGAATCAAATATTCATCTTTGCACTATAGGCCAAAGATATTCATCAGTTGGTCATGTTCATCTCAACACCTGTTCATCTTTGCACTACGGCCAAAGATATTCATCAAAATTCATTCATCTTTACACTACTACGGCCAAAAGATATTCAAAGAATACCATCATTTAGGACTGAGGATGATGAAAATATTTTAAAAGAAAAACGAATCCAAAGGAAACAAAAGGGCAAATATTAAGGATTAGTACTTTAAATAAATTCAAGTTCAAAAATACTTCATTAATAATCATAGTGAAGTAAAATTCAAGAATGATAAAAATATGGATACAATCAAAGCTAGTATCCATAATATATATTTGGACAAAAAATAAAATTTAATTTTTCCGTGAATAGTCTTAGTATTCGTGAATAATGTAGGTCATATCGTGAATAAGATCGTATATCGTGAATAAGAAACTCCCACACTAAAAAGACAAGAATTTCTTAAGAAAAATCTTACCAATAATCCTAAGATAATGATATTAGAAGAAATAATATCATTTTAAAAAAATAATATCTCTTACCTTGAAAAGACCAGATTTCTAAATTTAAAAATCTGGGATATAGTGTTGAAGGGAACTTGCACAGATAAAGAACACTCAAAGTATCAAAATACTCACAAGAATACGCCGATAATATAGAGAGAAAACTTTAGTTTCTGGTGTGATTTTCAATTCTAACCTAAGTACCCTATTTATAGGAAAATACTTAGAACACCAAAGCAGAAAATTTAATATAATAATATTATTTTTATTCAACATTCCTACACACACCTAAGACAACTGAATTCAGCAACTAACATGTGCAAGTGAGGCCCATTAAATGAAAAAAAATGTTTTTCTTAATAAACAAAATTAAAACTTTTAAAAATCAATTATTTCGGAACTTCAAAACTTCAATAATTCATAATAAATAGTCCTTTTGTCAGAAAAATTCGAACCTTATGTCTTTTCCATAGAAAATTCCATTATCTACAACTTTGCAAAAGAAAGTTTTTCTAAATTCCAAACAAAAATTGACCGAAATCCACAAACGGACAATTTTACAGGCTATAATCAAGTCAAGAAATGGGGTCCACCGACATGTTTAACATGTTTTAAACATTAATTGTAACAAAAATACTCATCCTCCTCATATACTCATATATCCCACATTCATTGTAAAAATATCATCATTATTATATTATTAAAATATAATAATATATTTAAATGAATTATTTATCGAGAAAAAGATAAAATAATAATTTTTAACAATTGTCACATTAAAAATTTTCTCATCTATATCCACATAAAATGAATATTTTCCTTATCATATAAATCAATAATTAATTATTCACAAATAATATTACGTAATCACAATCATCGACAACCGTGCGGCTCCCAAGAAAGAGGGGGCTTTTCAATAAGGATTTCTCCTTACTGGCGCGCAATTAGGTGACCAAACCTTTCCTTAGACAGAATTTTCTAGACATTGCCAATAATGTTATCTAATAATATTATTCAAATAATATGAATTATTGATCTGATAATAAAAATATTGTGTAGTGACATCAATGTAGCAATTATCGAATCAATAAAATAAAATATCGAATAAAGAATTCACTGTAATAATTATTGAGTAATGCCTTCCTACGTAAGAATTAATAATTGGTGCAATACCGCAAAGCATCGTGTTTTTAACCACCGGGTATTCCAACAAGATAATAACTGTAAAAACTACGCCTGCTATTTATAAACAACGATACTGTCGCTTTCTTCATCCAATCGCTTTCACATGGGGCCCACATAATAGGTCAAGCGGCCGTCGCATTTAATATTCCCGACAAGCAGAAGAATATTCCACGCACCAAACAAATATTCTCCGATAAAAATGAATATTTTATAACCACTTGCATATTTAAAATATTTGCGCATTTTACCCATAACTAACCATATTAATCAAATCAACCCTTACTATTTCAAAATAATAAATAAAAGAAATTTGATTTTATTTATAATAAGTTGGGGTCTTACACTTATCATTAACACTTACTAACACTCATGATACGTTTGGATTAAAAAATAAAATGAGTGAAATAAAGAATAGAATAGAGGAGTGAATAAAATGAAGAGTAAAATAATTCATTTCATTTTAGTTGTAATGAGTCATTTCATACCCTCTCCCAATAAATAAAATTCATAAATTTGAGAAGAATGAGAATTGTTCATTCCATTCCAATGAACAATCAAACACAAATTTTTTCATTCCAAATGAATGATTCATTTCATTTTCACCTTCATTCCTTCAATTCAAACGTAGCTGGAGGTGTTCCACGGCTGCGCACAACGGTTAACCACTATAAAAACTTGTTATTATTGAGGTACCGTGGGATAATAAAATCCTACATCAAAACACAAAAATAAAGATTGAAGGCGGATATGCTCTAATGGATCATAGACCTAATAGGTTAACTTTTTGAGTCAAGATGTGATTTTAGATGAGAATATATGAGCCGAATATTCCCAACAATTGGTATCAGAGTCATGACTATGAGTTTGGTCATAGACATGGTATATGGACCGCGCATGATGAACGAAAAATAACTTATTGAGCAAGTAGTGGACTATTCTCACCAAGACTCTTGGTTGACTTTTGACAAGAGATATTGAAGAATGTAGGCTCGTTATTAAAAAGAGACATGGGTTAGGCTTAATGAGTTATAGATGTGATGAACTCTTCTTTGAAAGACTCTTTGGTAGACTCTTTGATGGATCAAACAAGAGATATTAAGAGATAAATTTGTCAAACAGAAAAACTTGATGGATGATTTGGCAGAGGCTCTTGGTGGATCAAACAAGAGAAAATGAAGGAAGTGACTTGTCAACTAGAAGAAGTAATGTGCTAATGCTCAATAGAGTATAGTTAAAGTTTAAGGCAAAGTTTGGTGTCGATATCGATGAAGAGATCACACTTTAAGGGAGATATTGTTGAGATAGTAAAGTCTCATATCAAAACACAAAAATAAATATCGAGAAAATATATGTTCTAACAAATCATAAATTTAATATATTAATTTTTTAAGTCAAAATATAATTTCAAATGTCTATATATAGACCAAATATTCTCAATAGTTATGCAGAGCTTAAAAAGCTAAAGTCATCACTAAAGACGTTGCCCAAAAGAATAGCGATTATCAATATGTAATTAGACTTGGCAATTTAGGCCCGAGCTCATGGGCAAGTAGAACTCCGTCCATGACTTATTTTTTTTTTAAAAACAAAATGTTGTTACTTGTGGGTTATGAGGCTTGCACACATAACTTATAAGTAAATAAATAAGAGTTCAAATCAACTAAGCTACAACAATTGTTTATTTTTAATGCAATCTTCAATATATTATTTATTTAATTTAGTTCAAATTTTGCTTCAAAAACCTAACATGTAAAACTGTGAGGTGGCACTTTTAAGAGGAATTAGCAAGAACAACTACTAGTACAGTAGTACTAGATATTAGGACTTAGGATTATCTGTCATCATTTTCATTTTCGACGAAGACCCTAACACAATTTGTTTGAACAAGCAATATAGTTGTATCATGTATGATATTGATTCAGGGAGATGAAGAGTCCTCTTTGTTGTATCTCTAAATAGTGAACATAATCTGTTTGCACTGGATATTCAGCAAGAAGACCCTCAAAGGACACTGTTGCAACTTGAAAGCTCTAGCAATATATTTCTACTAATATTTAAAATGCTATGAACTCGGCCTTGCCTTCCTCAATTATAATAAATTTTAAATACATAAAATTCAAATAAATTATTTAAAGTTTAAGTCTACGTGCTTTATTTCAAAATAATGAGATAGTATAAGTTATTTTGAGGCCCATTATTAATTATATACATAGTAGTTATTATATAGGGCTCATAATTGGAGAAATATTTTGCTATTTAATGTGTTAATATTGTTAGTTTTCAACCAGATTCTTATTTATTAATTGTGTTTTGATCAATCAAAATTATTATTTATTAGCAAGATTTTACCAAAAAAAAAAAACGCGGCCCGACCCGGCCTAACCCGGGCCACGGACCTTATAATTTTAGACCATCAAAACCTAAGTCATTTTGATCCGATCCAACCCGCTATTATTTCGGTCCGCTCTCGACCCGCCCGTTTACCAAGTTTATATGTAATTGTAAAAAAATAATACTATAACACATTCCTCATTTCCTTTTTAACCTCATCTCATGAGTCAAAAACACATATATGTCATCAAGTCTACATATTGTTGACACATGTAGGTATAATATTTTTAAAACTAATTATTAAAAAATAAAATATGAGAAAATGATATTGCAAAATATTATTTAAAAATAACCATTTTTATATGTCTAATAATTTATATCAGAAACGTAATTTTAAATTATGGCCATTTATTATTTATGTATGATTTGACACCACAATCTTTCTTTCTTCTTCCTTCTTTGGTGTTTACAAATTACAACCGCAAATTAAATATATATAAACCAGACAATTGCCCCTGCCTATGTAAAACGTAGGATGGGGCCGAGCTAACTTGTAGTCACAAAAAAGCAATATTCCACATGGTGGTACATGATTGGGCCTTCCCAAATCTCTCTCTAGGCTTTACCCCTTTGTTACAAAGCATTTTGTTGATTGTGCAATGTCGACTAGATTAAAACCTGTAATTAATCATACCTCATTCTCGTGATAGCATATTAGTAATTCTCGGAAGTGATTAGCATAAAGTTTATTTTTGAGTAAGTTGGTTAATTAGTCAATAGAATGTTGATACACAGACGAGACTTTATATGTGTCAACATTCTATTAATCAATTAACCAACTTATCCAAAATAAACGTCATGCTAACCGGATCCGTAATTTTCTAAATGGAGATTTTGAATTAGGATTCCCTCTTTAATATTTATCTTCTAATTTCTCCCCATATAAATATTATATTAAGTAATAAATAAAATTTGTTAAAAATATTTAATAATATAATAAAAGTCGTTACAAATAATTATATCACTAAAAATGTCGTTAAATGTAATATTTATGTCACTAAATATCTATCTATTAAATATACTAAATTGCAGTACATAACAAAATTGCATGATATTTGTCATTTTCAAATTGCAACACATGTTTTACCTAATTAATGTGCTCATCCATTACTCCAGTTTTTATATTATCGCAACTTAATTATATTATCTCCTAAAATCACTACTTTTTAATCCCATAAATCACTACAAATCTAAACTGTTCTGATAATATTAACTGTTCTAATATTATCATTACTAACTTAATTATTATCTCTTAAAATCACAATTTTTTTAATCCCAAATTAATATTTTGAGTTTATAATCCCCTAAATCACTACAAATTTAAATTATTTTAGTAATGTCAACTGTTCT